>JBBELK010000057.1:0-1200000 GCA_037783545.1 Henricia sp. BOLD:AAB3569 | reverse complement strand
TTCACTGTATCCTAGGACAGTTAGTTGCCTTGCACAAGACCACATGTTTTTGGCTCAGCACTATTTGCATAACAATAGTAATGTTCAGATTTGCATTTGTGTGCCTGTTCAAAATTATTCATACCCCTTACAAAATCTCAGCATTTAGGCCATTTTTTTGTGATAATGCACCTGCTTTCAACATTCCAGGGATTCCTTTTTGTTGTTCAACAGTTAGTCTAACATGTTTGCATAAGATTTGAATCATTAACACATCTGTTCAATTAAATTTAAATCAAAGAATGTCATAGAATAGCACTCTCCTTGTCGGCCATAAAGTGAGGGGAGTTGATGCCTTCATTCTCAGTTTCTGGACTTGCGCATTGCTATTGTCAATGGCCACAAAGAAGGGAAAGGCTACTAAGCCCTTTCAAAGCAGTTTATAGTGCCAGTTTCCACCTTTCAGAGCATAATTAGAAAGTACATGTACAAGGAGTTCCACACAGAGAGAAACCTTAAAGGGCGTGGTCGTAAGTCTAAGGTGTCACCTCGTCTGGCAAGAATAGTGTGCTGAGAAGCCAGCAACAATCCCCACATCACCATGAAGGGTCTCCTGATGAACAGCCTTGGCGAGTCTGGGACCAAGATATCTAGGCAGACACTTCAGCACACATTGCATCAGGGAGGTTCTCCATGGCCGCCGACCTAGAAAGACGCCACTCCTGGGGCAGAGACATCGGAAAGCTCGTCTGGCCTTCGCTAAAGCACACCTGGACAAGGATCCAAACTTCTGGTCATCGATTTTGTGGTCATAAGACGAGACAAAAATGGAGCTTTTCGGGCACATGGATGTTGCTTATATCTGGCGAAAGAAAGGGGAAGCGTACAATCCAAAGAACACGGTCCCAACCGTCAAGCATGGAGGTGGTAGCATCATGCTGTGGGGATGCAAAATGGGACTGGGAATCTCGTCAAAGTGGTCGGGATCATAAAAAAGGAGCAGTACATTAAGATCATCGATGAAAACATCAAACAGTCCGCTGAGAAACTCCAGCTTGGTCAGCATCGGACCTACATGTACAGTACATGTACCAGCAGGACAACGATCCCAAACATACTGCCAAGGCAGTCACGAAATGGTTCAAGGACAACCATGTGGACGTTCTGGAGTGGCCGAGCCAAAGCCCGGATCTCAAACCGATCGAGAATCTATGAAGGGAACTCAAGACTCGGGTGATGGCAAGGAAGCCTTCCAACCTCAACGAACTTAAGACTTTTGCTTAGAAGGAGTGGGCAAACATCCCGGTGGAAATATTCCAAAGCCTTGTAAGCTGTTTGGAGGCAATGATAAAAAACAAAGTCTTTCCTATTGATTATTAAGAGTGACTTTATTAAGGGTATGAATAATTATGGACATGACTTTTTTGGAAATATGTCAATAAAATACCCCCAAGATAATATATTACAGAAAATGTCACTTGTTGTTATTCTTTCAGTTGTTTGTCACATACTTATCATAAGCAAGCCAGACAAAACTCACTCATTTGAACATGATTCAAAATACTCTAAAAATTACAAGGGAATTCAGAAATAGTTTCATCTGCAAATAATGCAACATTGGCCTTTAATGTGTCAATGTAGAAAATGTATAGAGGCACAGCAGCAGTGTGCCTCCTGAAAGTAAAAGTGGACACCTCAACTCAATACTGATGAGATACAATGTACAATGTAGGTGGAGAATGCAAAGAAAGCCAGAAAAAAAATGGCTATACATTTGGTGTAAGGGCTGTATGAATTATTCTGTCAAAACATTTGCAGTGGGCAGTCCGGAAGCACTTGAAACAACTCAGGCATGTTTTAATTTACATACACACTGTATCATTGATTCTTTAAAGAGGAAGAATCCCCCTTGACGAAAATCCAGCATTTAGGCTTTTTTCGATAGTCCAAACATCCCTCTTGCTGACGTGGATTTTTATTATTTTTTAATTGTCGGTTTTAAGTGGATAAATTGCAAGCAAAAGTGCGCTTTTCGAAAATGAAATTTTGAAATACGCCCGCAGGGAACCGTTCCATGCTGTACACAGAACGCTGTGAATGCCGTTCGTTCCGTGACAAAACCACCCGTCGCAATGCACCAGTATTTACTTCAAAAGAGCTTCATTGTGAGCCACAATTTCACCATTTTTTCACAAAACAGGTAATAGTAGATTGTTGTCATATTACATGCAGTGTTTTTCACGTTTGTATTTTGAATTACAAGGACAGAACAGGCACGATAAACATTCACTTCGTGTATTTTGCATTCAATACTGCGCAGGCAGTTTTGTATGTTTCTCAGGATGACGTCAAAACCCTGTTGATAAACAGACCAAGTGACCTCGAGCGTTTCAGAATTTCGGGTTAAGAGGGTCGGAACTGCTTTACGTTTTAAGCAAAAGCCTTGTGAAAAACAAGTTGTGATGGTGTTGTAGACACCTCCATGATAAACAGAAAAACTAAACAAATGTGGACGGGGGGGATTCTAGCTAAATGGTGACTACGGTATCTGTATAAAAAAAAAGTAGAGCCATGCGTTATTTTCTCATATTTTGTACTGGGTCAATGGCATTAACAATATTTTACTTTGATTTTAATAAGCAAGTTCTGAGTTTCTACTTGACATTCACAAACATGTATAATGTACATGTACATGTATGGTAGTTTTAGCAGTTGACCTCCGAGGTCACATGGGAATAACCCAATTAAAACGGAACACAAACAAAATGGGAAGAACAGTGACAAACTGTGGAAAAAGCATTCTTGCAGAACCGGAGTAAAAAAAAAAATTACATTTCGTAGAGCATGACAAAAACATGTGTTACACGGTGGAATCCGTAAAAATACAATCACACAAAATGCAATAAGATTTAATAGTCAATCTGCTGGACAGTAATCTCTGTGCATGAATACACCGATCATTTACGATAAGTGAAACACCATTAGACGAGGGTATGCACTGATCATCAAATTGGATTGGCGACAAAGTCATTAAATCTGTATTACTACAATAATAAGCCTGTAAAAAATACACTATTGAAATGACTGAACTTGAATACATACATGTAGTAAATGTACTACTGGGATAAATGTATGCTGGATTTAACTTTGTTCTGCATTATGCTGTCCCCTTAAATTATCCCCAGGGTGAATTTATAATCAGGTTTTTCTTAGTGTTTTATATTCCTATACGTGCAAACACACAAGTAATAGGCCTATTGACAGGCCAGAATATTGACAGGCCAGGGTTTTGGCGGATTGAGTTGGCAGTGGTAAGAGTTTTGGCAGAGGACAAGAGAGCGGCAGACAAGAGGATGGCGGCCTGAATGACGCGGCCAGGATGACACGGCCAGGATGACGCGGCCGCCAGGACAGTGCTTGGGAAGATGGCGGCTGGGATGACGGCGGCCGGGATGACAGCAGACAGGATGACGGCAGTCGAGATGACGGCAGTCGGGATGACAGCGGCCGGGAAGATTTGTGGCTGGGAAGATCGCAGCCAGGATGACGACAGCCAAGATGACAGTGGCCAGGATGATGTGGCTGGGGAAAACGGCACCCGAGAGGATAGCAACCGGAAGGACGGCAGCCTAGAGGATCAGAAGACGGTGGCCAGGTAATGGCAGCTGGGAGGACAGTAGCCGAGAAGTTGGTGCCCGGGACGAAGGTGCATTCGCTAAGACTGTTTGTGAGGACAGCAGTCGAGCAGACAGTCGTCTGAAAGGAACCAGAATGCCCATGATGCATGATCTGTACAACCACATACACTTTTCATGGTTTTGCATGAATTCCTTCAGTTCTGAGTAAAAAAGAAATCCGTTTTAAATCACATGAATAAGAAATGGCTAAAATGTGCTTCTGGTGAAAACATTTGGTGGTATGGGTTCACTTTGGCAAATGACTCACATCAAGAAATCAAGCACATGTACCGTACCACAAATCAACTTTGTGACTAACAGATGAGTGTCTTTGTGATGATGTGCCACATGTACATATGTACGTGCAACTACACGTGTACATGTATCCGTTTGTTGAATTTTGGGGTGTAAAATGAACAGTTGCCTGGGGCAACCAAAAATTTTTTTTTTTTTTACCAGACATTATACATGTAGACTGTTTTATAAAAATAAACAAAACATTTGGGCAACTTGATTTTTAGTTAATGGTATCATTTGTTTTCATTTTCCAAAATTTGCTGAACCATGATTTAGTCTAATGATTTTTTAAAAAAATTAATAAATAAATAAATAAATTACACTATCGTCGGGTCAGTAACTGGCTAAAATATTTTTATTAATTAAATTTGGCAAAATGGAAGCAGTACAAATTAGAAAAAAATCCTGGGTGTTTCTAGCAATTGTTGGATGCACAGCACATCATACATGTACACTGTAATTTCATATGTTAAAACTCTCATTCACTCAAATTTTGTATTCATTCTCGTACTGACTTTAAAGCTAATTTTATGTGGAGAGCAATACACCTGGCAAGCGTACATGTAGGCCTACAAGTACATGTACGTGCAGGCACATATGTGTATGTGTGCACACAACCCGTGTTCTTTTGTAGAACAAAGAGAAGATATGACAATGGGGATGACTAAGCCCCCCTCATATGTTGTTGCCATGGGAACGAGACTACAAGGAAATGCAGACAAATACGTGAAAATGCACCGAGATGACAAACTTGTATCCAGTGACAAAGTGAAGTGTGCATATATGTGGCCTGGGGACTGATTCAATTAAGCCGCATTTTACACGTGAATAGCAAAATTCGCACAGGGGATTTCCCGGGCTTGTAAATCCCTGCGGATCTGTATAGTCAGAATCTGTACAACAGACAGTTTGATGTTGTATTGTTTGTGGTTATTGTCAAAATAGGCATGTGATAGCTAGCTATTATAATTTAGAGATGGAGTTTTACAAAAATACAACCACTTTCTGCAAAATGGACTGAAAATCATCACATACATACGTACATCAGGGCATATAACAAGTACATGCGGTGTTGTGCATACAGTGTACAATTTTTTTACAAACAGTTTGTGAAAAGACAAACTGTTTAAGAGGAAACTTGAATGTTTTTCATGAAAAAATGAAAATATATGTTATACTGTAAAAGCCAATGTTTTCGCGTACAGATATTTTCGCGCATTTCAACATCACTGACATTTTCGCGAGTTGTTATTTTCGCGGATGGAAATTATGTCACCTTAACAGGGATCGCCACAATTGTTGCAAATAATATTTTCGCGGGTTGTTATTTTCGCGGGCTCTGTCTGGTGCGCAAAATGCGCAAAAATAAAACCACCGCGAATATTTCAGCTTTTACAGTATGTACATGTACAGGTACTGTACTATTAAATACTGCATGAAGTGCTCCTTCCCCATTTTTTTTCAAGTGTACAGTAACATTTAACTTTCAAAATGACATCTGCCTCTGCCCCTACACTTCCAAATACTGAAAGTATAGGCTTGTTTATAAATGATAAAGACCTATACTTTCAAAATAATTTTTTTTCCCCCCATCAATTTCGTTGCTAAAAATTAAATCTTTAAGCAAGTTTTTTTTACTGGAAATTGCAATTTTTTGGTAAAATCAAATAAAATATATCATATAAAAACAAGCCAGTATTTGGAAGTATACCTCTGCCCCCAATTCTGTAGGTCCTACTGTTTCCCTGCTGACATTGGTTTCATATCTCTTCCAGTTCTAATTTGGCAGCACCCTAACAATACTGTCACCGTTTGTTGGTATGGTCACCATTTGTTGCCAAGGTCAACATCCATGAATCACAAATTCAACGGGGGACAGAGTCTTTTCATCTTCGCCGCACTGAGGACTACATCATACATACATGGAAAATAACCTGGCTTCTCATTTGTCACAAAATTGATGAGGGTCGGGAGAAGCTGGCACTGGCGCCAGGGTGATACAGGGACGAGACGTGATGGCAAGGCTGTTATCAAATTGATCAAAGATTCAATTGCAACTCATGGAATCTACTATGAATCATTTTGTTGATACCCGGTATGGACATTGTTGAGATGAAAATAAAGCACAGTAGGGTGACAATGAATAATAAAAATGCATGTAATTTACCGTAGTGTTCTATTGCAATTGTTTAATATTGCATTTTTTATGTACACAATGTACATGTACATTTATAATTAAATCGTGTTTAGTTTTGAGTTTTGAATTACATGTAACTTACATGGTAACAATGGCAAAATCTATTGTTATACTTGGATTATTGTTTTGAGTTTGAGTTTTAAACCAAGATTACATGTACAATGTAAGTCTTTTTCTTTCTTTTTTTATGTACAATGTAGTGCGTCACTACAGTGTACATATGTTGAAATGAAACACACATGGGTTGAGCATAAAATCATGTGGGATTTGAACCCGAGACATTTGCCATGCCGGACAAATGTTCTACCAATAGACCTGAAATATAATGTCACGGTTTGTTTATGTATACCGGTATGCACATGACGGTATCAGACAGCATAGAACCATAGGAAAGAATGCATGTAAACGAACTGTGATGTCAAGTTTAGGTCTATTAAGCTACATACATGAGATCCAGTGGTGTTACTCCCTCAGAACCTACCGGTACATTACATCATTACATGTGTACATGTATATCTCTGAGTTGGGATACATTTAATTGGCATACATGTGGAATTTCCAAAATGCAGTAAATTGACAACTAAATTAATTGCCAAGTCCAAACTGTAACAGTACATGTCATCATGTACATATATTTGTGCATTTTTTTTCGTCCTGTGTAGATATAACGTACATGTAGGCCTACCTGAGGTAATACTTTTGCAACCGAAGAAGGAATCCACCGAAAGCGAGGAATCGCCATTATTCCGAGGTTTCGGTATCGCATTAAAGAATGTGCCACGCACATGTACACGGATATACGCATGCGTTGATTAAGATTTTACAACCGGATGAGGGAGATATAAGCTGCATTATCCCGCATAATACCGTACCGGTCTCGAGTGAAATGTCAGCAGGGGCGAATTTTTTATATACATTGAACAAAGATTTGAATGAAATTACCTGCATGGAATCAACAGATCATCTAATTCTAAAATATAGGCCTAGACCTACTTCCCACTTGCACTTTTCGGAAATGTTGCATTTTTGAGAAAATCACGCTGGGAGTTAGACAGTGGTTCCCGATCCTATCGCTTATTGCGAAAATATAAGGATCGGTAAAGGGTGGTCACATGTTATTATTGATTTTTCTGGTAAGTGCACATATTTTGCGCACTACTAGATAAAAATCCAAAACTTAAAAACCTAGATTTTAACTATATAGGGCTGGGCGAATAGCTCGATTAATCGCGAGTAGTAAACGGTACTTGGACTCGAGATTACCATTTTTAAACTACTCGATTAATCGCGGCGCCGCGAGTACCGTTACATATACATGTACTCGCGATTAATCGCGATTACGCTATACTGTTACACTGTGTGACAGTCCCCTTTCTTAAAAGACGGCCTGTGTGCAACTGAATTTTATTGTGTAGGCCTATGCTGACAATTTCAACACAGGCCTATTATACGTACAATTACGTACGTTTTTTTTGTTTTTTGATATGTTGCTAACTTTTCGCGATTAATCGACTAGTCGCGAGTATGTATGTGTAATTGCTGCAACTACTTGCGAGGTGGCAAAATCCACTAGTCGCCCAGCACTAATTTTAACCCCTAAAAGAACTTCCAAGTTGAGTTTTTATGACTGTAATTGGATGGAGTTGTTGCATAGCATACGGTAGATTTCATTGATAAAAATACCATTTCATGAGGGCCTTTAAGATTTAGAGTGACCGAGTAGTAGGGACAGTGATTAAAAACACTTTCATCTTGGATGATGAAATGCTACCGTACCGTAGGTGCACGTGTAGGTAGAAGGATTAGGTATGGCCGTGGGCCTACATGTACAAACACACTTTAATCAGGCACTGCTATATTGGAATGTAGTTGATTGAGGAGTTTTAATGAAATTTTTTACTGAAAATGAAAAATGGGGTTAAGGAATGGGTAAAGGAATTTTTAACTCTTTAAAAAAAAAGAAGCCATTTTAACCCAGACATCCTAGGAATTCATTTAGCCGGAAGAAAATAGTACTTGTGTAATTATTTTTGGGTTTCACAAAAAAAATTAAAGGGACATACCAGCTTTGTTGGGCTATTTGGGGCTCAAAATAGACCCATACAAGATCCTGAAAGTATTTCCGAAATAGACTGAAGAGAACCTGAAAAGAAACCTCCAAATTTGGCATTTTTTTATAATTTTTCAAAAAATCAAGGTCATGTGATTTATCCAAACCAGATTTCTGGTTCGGATAAATCGCGTGTCCTTGGAGTTTATTTCCAGCCATATGGCTGTATGATAATTAATTCCGGGAGTTTATTACTGCAGTACTGCATCAAATTCAGCTCTGACTTTTTAAAAATGTTTCCCAAAATATTTATGAGTTTTTGACAAATGAGACATTTATTCAGGTTATGAAACAAAGTTAAACATAACTCTGAAAAATCGAACATAAAATTTGTACAGAAAGTCCAAGGAACGGAAGCGAGTTCCGCTGTGGACAGTCTACCGGACAATGTGACATTTAGCCCTATGGCACACACACGTTGGGACCGGTACAGTGCCGTGGTTTGTGCTGCCGGACCGCCAGATGTGTTTCGTCATTAGGTGTTTTAGTCTGTACACCTACTCTGGCTCCATGCGGAACTTCAGTTGTACGTTCGTGAAGTCAAACTATAAATGTCAGCTCCTCCTCCTACAGAAAACGAAAAACCCATTCGGTGGTCTGGGCTGTCCAGTGAAATCTTGAGCAGACAATGAGATATCCAAAGCAAAAGCTGCCAAGTGAAGAGCAAATCGTTTCTGGCAAAGTCGTGAGTCTCGCGTTGGTAAAGCGTATAACTCCATTATTGACTGTTTTTATTAATTTGAAGCTTTTGTGGTTAATTACAGGACATTTTGATGATCTTTTTTTCACAAGGACCATCAAAAAATGATTGCTACATCACTAAATTAAATGTGAACAGTAGGCCGGTATGTACATGTACCTTTAAGCCAAAAAAACCCCCTAAACAACAGTTTAATTACAGTACTACAATAATGTGCACTTTATTTTAAGTTCGATTTTTTAAAATCAAAATGTGATTGGGCTAGTACACTACTCAAACAAATTAAAGGATCAGACAGATGTCTACCTCATAATTGTACTTATTGTACACTGAAGCACATGTTCATGCTTGGTTAAGCACCCTAGAATGTGAGATTATGCAATTGCTTTAGTCATGTGTTTAAGAGTCCAGTTGGCTGAAGGAGTCAAAAAGCATTAAGACTTGTATTGCTCAGGTATACATGTATGTATTGCACAATTACTTCAAAATGGCCATCTTTTGCTCTCTTTGCACACTAATTATATTGTTAGTGACTTGTACTGCTGTTCGAAGACAGCTTAAGGCCTTTTCCCACTAGAACATCAAACCCCGGGGCGAACTCGCCCCGGGGCAACCCCTTTTCCCACTACCGTTCAACCCTGGTCCCGAGCAGGGTTGAACTCGCCCCGAGAATTTAGCAATTTTGGGGGTGGTTCGGGTGTGAGACTTGCAAGTGGGAATCGGGGCTTATTTTCACCCCGGCGTCGCCCCGGGGCCACCCCCGAGATTTTGTCTAATGGGAAAAGGCATTTACTGAGGTTGAAGTTGCCAGAGTTGTTCAAATGATTGAGGATGGGATGACTCAGAGGCAAGTGGCTGATAGACTGGGGAGTGTCTTAGATGAGTGTCATTAGTAGGGGTGTACAGCGGTACAGAGAGACTGGCCAGTACAAGGTCGTCCGAGGGCCACAACCCCTGCACAAGACCACTACCTGAGAATTCTCACCTTTAGGAACCGCTTCCACACAGTGGTCCTTCCACAATGCCACAGGAGTCCACGTTTGTGACCAAACCATTCGCAATTTTCTCCACAGTGCTGGTTTTCATGCCGCAAGACCAACTGTGGTACATGTACCTAGCACATCGCAGAGCCAGAATCAACTTTGTCAACGCTCATGTGGACTGGCAACTCAGACACTGGACTCTTGTTCTCTTCACCAATGAGTCAAGATTTTGCGTCACGACTAATGACAGACGTGTCTGAGTCTGGAGAGAGAGAAGGCAGCGTTTTCTAGAGAGCAACATGATCCTTTTGGAGGTGGCTCAGGCCTGCTTCGGCGCACTGTTCCAAGGCAGCCACATCCTCGATCCTCAGACAGTTGAAGAACTCACTGAAGCTCTCCGTAGAGCCTGGCAAGATATTGGCCAAGATGCCATTCGCAGACTCATCAGAAGCATGCCCCAAAGTTGCAGGGAGTGCATTCGCACATTTGACACAAATATAAAAGAAAACCACCCCTAATAGACTTGCCCCAAAACAAAATCAGCCTGACAGATTAAATGAGAGAAACAAAAGGCGGCATGATTTACAGTGTAATTTCACGCCGTCGCCATCAAGCATGCAAACTTTGGTTACGAATTTAACCAATAATAGTGTCACGACTGCGCGGCTCATGAGATCACAAATTTCCAAGTCGCTAGCGTGGGCTAAGTGGCTTTTGAGGGAAGTTATTTTACAGCAAAGACATCGTTGAAATTACAGACAATGACAAACACATAACTCTTTGGATTTTAAAACAACGCCAACTAAAAGTAAATAATTGAAGAAAACACGGAAGGAACAGAGGCACCAAACGATTTGTTTGGCGTTGGACGAGTACTCACGCCTGGCATGGTCGGCGAACTGGTTGCCTGCGCTTGTGCAGTGTCACATCGATGTATGGGTCACCAACGAATTCAAGGTCGGCACACTTTGCACCTGGGATCGAAAATTTGCACACCTTTTCGTGCGCGTGCGACGGCCTTCAACATCGTTTGACAATAAAAAAATCCCATAAAAAAATGATAGGATTATTTCAGGAACCACGATACATAATGTATATGAGCATATCATGATTTTTATCTTTAGAGCTCGGCGTATAAGCCGCCCGGTTCATAAGCCGCCGGGAACTCTTTTTTTGGTAAAATCAACGTAGCTTATAAGCCGCAGCTTATATTCCGAAAATTACGGTACATGTGTAGGGTTGCCAGAGACGGTAATAAAATTTCATGAACTTTTTGCTCAATTAAATTTTCTCACAAGTAATGAATGGGATTTTAATAATTTTAATTTGGTATCAAAAAACGGTCGCTGCACGTGGTTGAGCTCATACGAGGTCTTCGGAGTCGTTGAGGAGTCTCGCACGTTCTCAAGGTCAACTTACACAGTCTATTAACTCTCCCCGTGTTGGAAAAAAATCAG
The DNA here is from genome assembly GCA_037783545.1 of Henricia sp. BOLD:AAB3569. NCBI lineage: Eukaryota > Metazoa > Echinodermata > Asteroidea > Spinulosida > Echinasteridae > Henricia > Henricia sp. BOLD:AAB3569. Next base: position 1,188,600 of record JBBELK010000057.1, on the reverse strand, counting down.
TTTGTGCAAAAGTGTGAAAAACGCATGGAATTCGGAGTTGAACAAGGAATTTGAAAACCAAAACTGAACCCAGGACCACCCTCCAAAGGCTGATTTTAACCCAAGTTTAGGGAAAAGCCCTTTGCAATTTACTGTGGCACTGCATTTTGTAAATTGATTGGTTTAAAAGCATGCCCAAGATGCTTAAAAATATGCGGAGGTGTACATTGTTAAATCTGGCAAAATTTATTCCCATCTCACATCAGTGTGACAGGGACAAGTCCCGCACACTGCAGATCATGTTACTCAACATGGCCAACACACACACCCAGCATTCCTCTGCAACAGCTTACAGTCTTCAAAAAAAATTCCTGCAATCTTACTGCCTCCGCTGAACTGAAACCTAGAGGCATTAATCTGAAGACAAACATCGCGATTGGCCCAGGTTAGGCTGCGGGCAACTTCAGGGCACGCACAGAAATTTCTGGCAGTTTTCAGAGGGGAATACGCACGTCTTCCTTAATTTCCCAGAGGGAAAGTGACTGTAAATTTGTCTCACTGCATGTGTCATCCATACAGAGTTAATTCCATCAGCATTACATCCAGATGATATGAAGCATGTGGCATAGTACATTTTTATGTATACAGTATCCAAAATTAATACAGCTTTTAAAGCAGTGTTGTGGTATCCATGTGTTTTTCTGAGTATTCATTAACTAATGTCAGAGTATTCAGACTCGGATTTGAGATACTCAAAAAGCTGTAGGCCTTAAAAATGTGCCCCGGCCAGTAAGCTGTCAGTATATATTGCTGGCTTTAACTTTTCACTATACAACTTTACTCAGTAAAGCCTACACTGTACACATCTAATGGCCTAATTCTGCATGATAATTGTTCGGGTTTGGTTTTTGTTTCAGTGCTTGTTGTACACTGGTATTTGAGGTCTTCATCCCTACATGTATCTTGCCATTTCATTAAAAAAAACCTGTTTGGTCCAACTACCCTGTGTCTAAACACTAGTTTAAAAATGTCCCTCATTGGGACCACAAAAGTTACACCAATTTGGTCTCAATTATAAAAGGGTACTGTGTTTGAAAATGACCAAATTTAGCCTAGGGGTAATTATTAAAAATACCCTTCATTAAATTTGGCCACCTTCAGCTGAAACACTGGTACAGGTCAAGGCTAAGCTATCCCAGCAATACCCAAGGTGTTACTGCAATTAAAACAACAGATGAGACCTACATACTGCACAATAATTTGAGGCATTGTGATGACACTCAAAACTATGACCAAGGTGGATCTACCACATCTAGCCAGTGTTGTATAGTACATGTGTGTAGTCGAGTACCAAAATCCGAGTACCAAGTTTACCGAGTTCGCTTAGTGCCGAGTACGGGCAGAGTCCGAGTACTTTGTCATCGAGTCCTGGGCCAAAAATCAGAGTTCGAGTTTTTCAGAGTCGGAGTACGGGCCGAGTACGAGTACATGTACATGAGTAATAATAATATTTAAATAATGATAATTTCCGAAAATGGGTGAATAGGGAGACGTTCCCGTAGAAACGTGTACAAAACTTTAAAGACACCCAACTTAATTTTACCTACAGCTACAGAGCTGAAATTTGAAACTTGAATGGAATTGTGCCGTAAACTACATGTAACCCTGAACCTACATGTACATGTACATGTAACCCTGACCTACATGTAATAATAATTCCAATTAATATTTTTAATTAATCTGTGAAAATTAGGTAGACACCACCAATGTCTCCCTAATTCCACAAAGTCCCCCTAATTAATTCCCCTTTTTTACCCCTAACGTGTCTCCCAAATAACCCATTTGATGTACATTTGTAATAATAAAATGGATTTTAAATTAACCTCAGGCCGATTTACATTGGCTAAATACAAGACAAAAATACATTAAATTAAATTAAAAGTGAGAGAGTGATGAGTGAGTGAGTTTAAGTATAACGCATTTATAAGAGCTACATGTACCGGTATTTCAAAACAGTACTAGACTGTTTCTAAACTGTTTCTGGACAGTAGTCGAGTACGGGCCAAGTTCGAGTACATGAAACGTTTGTTACATGTACGTGTACAATGTACCGGTACATGTATGTACATTAATTATTGCCCGTTAAACCCCAGTTTATGATTTCTGACGAGGCAGACTTTTGGTTGTTAACCCGGCACGTAACGGTGATGGTACGGTTATACCCCTAGAACTTATAAATATCCCCCATAGCAAAGAGTGTGATAAATTCCATTGGCAACCACACAAACTTTAACAGGACCCGGGGACGTATAAAAACAAGGTTTAGCACAAAATAATTGTTGCTCAATCCCCATTGAATTTGATCTGATACATAAGTTCTTTGGAACTGTACATTGTATGGGCCTACCGGTACATGTATATTTTTTGCAGACATTGTCTACATTCTTAAAAATCCATTCTTTGAACTCAATGATAAAGGTAAACACACCTACATGTATCACCACTGTCATTGACTTCTTGGAGTGCATTTTACGGGAATGATCTGGAAAAATTCTGCCAACAATTCCATGGACACACGCAAGTTAAAAACACAGTCCGTGCATTTTGGGTGTGGCACCTTTTTTATATTTAGAAACATAAAAGTTATTTGCTTTCAAATGAGACATCAATGTTTACATGTAGTTATCGAACAATTACTGTCAATAATTCAAGGTGTACATGTAGACTTGCCCAAGTCTGACATCCCGTGCTCGGTCTGCAACGCGCAGCACAGTGTGCCCTCCGGACCTGTGGCCTGTCCAAAATGTTTTCTTCCGTTTCCTGTCTCAAAAAGTCTTCCGAGACAGAAGAAAAGAGATTTGACAGGTGACCAGTCCAGAGAAACATGGGAAGTCAGACCTGGGCAAGTCTAGTCAAGGCGCATAAAAATGCCGTTTTTCACAGGGTTGCCGATGTCTAAAATACAAAGTACGATGTTTTGTCATAAAAATAAAGTACTGTACATTGTAAATGCTTTACAAATTTGTTCGGAGAAAAAAACAAATTAACTTAAGAATGAGAACCACGGGCTGTATATATCTTTGAGGCTTCAATAACCAGCATCAGATGGACTGTTTTGGGTTGTGGAGCTGGCACTGGGATTGTCAGTTTTTAATCTAATACTGCATGCTGCACAAGCTCTGCCCACATTGCGATGCTGGGACCTCCCCATCTGTCCTGCTCCACAATGTTTGCATCACTGAACCTCTCAACTTGCCTACATGTACAAACAAATGTACACTGTAAATTAAATATACGTACACGTATGTGTACAATGTACCTGTAAATACAAGTTTACACTCTGCAATTTTCAAAAAGGGTAGTTAAAGCCAGGTAGGCGCCAAGTGTTTAAACACAAAATTTCAATTAAGAAAGGCATTTTGGGTACACCCTGCAGTTGCGAGGTTGAACCTGGAAATTGTCAAGGTCCTTTGTAGTGTCAACACTACATCACTACATACCTTTACACTCGAACCGGCAAAGGTGGATACAGACCCAGCATTTTTATTGCTACCGGAAAACTGAACATTTGCCACGTTTACACTACCCCGTTTCGGCTATAAACTCTCCTTCAGAAACTGCAAAAGTCACCACTAATTGTAACTGCGGGGTTCAACCCTACCCTAAAGGTGACTTGAATAAGGCGAATCAGACCCGGGTGTGATCCACCTTTTTCAATTCACCTTTTGCGTTTACACTTAGCGCCTACCCGGCTTCAACTCCCCTTTTTGGAAATTACGGAGTTCGATTCGATTCGAGTGTAAACACAGCGATACATGACCATCACTGTGAGACAGGCTGAAGTGTGGCTCGATCATCAGGAAACATATCACCCGGTTCCACATTTGCCACGTCCAAGATCGGTGTTGGTGTGCCCATGTTTGCAGCCTCCTCTGGCGCCTGGCAAGACTCATCACGGGTACTCGCCGAGGTCATCGGCTATACAGTAGAGAGCAGCAGCACTCAACCTGATGCATACAGTTTGGTTGCTGATACAGATTTGAGCTTCCTGTAAATCCTGAACTGTCTGGTGGCTACACATGTACATGCTGGTGGTCAGGAAGATGTTGCAGTACAACATAGCAGCAGTTCTGAGCAGGCCAGTTTGCAGTCGGTCAATTACATTCACAGTGTCCTTATTAACAGGCTGCTTAAATGCTCTACTCATGGACGTACCCGGTAAGGCTGTTTGCAGCATGCCAAACAGCATACACTGTGTCCTATTCTTAAAGTCTTGGCATATCCAGTTCGCCAGACCAGCATTAATGATTTTGGTTTTCTTACTCTGCGAGTCCCAACCCATGATTTGGAAATGATCTTATGGCATGTATGGGGGTTTTCACACTTGTATACATGTACAGGAAGGAGATCGGTTGGCACTGAACTGTGACCCTCCAAGAGGTTGCTTATCACAAGCAGCTTAAACAGTGAAATATCTATTTCGAATGTGCGAAACCCCTTTCAAGTGACTTGCATTTTATTTTTGGAGTAGCACAATAGTTAATGAGTAGTTACAAGCTGAATACAACTTAATTTGTTCTCGCAAACAACAGTGTTTATAAAAGCCCCACCTGGCAACAACCATGACCTGTGATCCCAGAATTAAAAGCGAAGCCCTGTGGCATTTGTTTTGCATCTGCTGGAGGTTTCCCCGGTGTAAACCCCATGTATTTTGGTGTAAGCTACCGGTATTCGAATGAAAGTATATGGGTACCGGTAGTACTGTACATAAACATGATAAATGGATATGTACATGTATGTAAATGTAATAGGGTCTACATTGCTGCTTAAATTTTGATTTTATCACATTGTCAGGAAAAGAAATAAACAAGCACAATTCTCAAATGACTAATTGTTTGTTTTTCATTTTTCCACCACTAAACACACCAAATTAAAATTCAAAATTGTTTCCCTGCACAGCTACCACTACCTGTACATGTAGACAGCCAACCCTTGAATCTTCAGGACCAAGTTGACAGCACTAAAACTTTGACTGCTTCACAAAGGTATGGTATGGCTGATTTATTTCATTTGTGGATGTTATGCTGATAAATTAACCTTTATATGTGTGGTTTAACAGCTGTGGAGCAGTTCTCTTTACCACTGCTAAATTTGAGGACATTGTGCATACTGACCTTTCAGGAGACACTCATAAATGTCTAAATGAGATAATTGCATCAGATCTCTGCTACCAAACCACATCATGAACAAACCCAGACTAACCAGCTCAGAGATGCTGGAGCTGTAAACAAAATAAGATTTACAAGAGCCATCTGTAAACCAACCACAGACGGAAATCCTACTGCGAATTATAGGCCTGTAATAAGCAGGATTTTTTTATGGGGAGATGCAGATCCCTTTCCTACTGTAGAATAGACATTCGCTGGGTTCTTTTCATATTCTATCTTCAGAAGTGACAAGAACTGGGGACACAGAAATTTCAACTCAAATTCAAAATGACTTGGTTTACTCACACCAAAACACAGCAAATAACACAACTTTTCACACTAACAATGACACGGTGAACTGTACGGTACACTGGCGGTTATTTGTATAAGTTTTATATTTAACGCCCAAGTACGGTAGATCCTTGTCATCCTACATGTACTTTTGTTTACAAATTATTCAGGCTTACCCTTCAAATTTATTTCATCGTCCGTCATAAAGTACAAACCCGCCATGTCGCCCACTGGTGGCGCTAACTGGTCGCGCTCGCGTCATACATTCGACACGCACATGCAATACTTTACACGCGAACAGTGGGCGCACCGTGCAATGGAAAAAACGTATGGAACAAAATTGTACGGCAGATGGAACAAAATTGCACGGTATAGTGACGTAGCATTAAATGTATTAAATATTAAACGACACATGACCTGCTACCGGTATCGTCCAATCAGATAACAAGGATCTACTTGGGCATTATATAAACATGTACACATGTATGTATAGCGTACACATGCCAGTTATTCACTGTGCTACACAATGAATGTACCAACTACATGTATTGTCATTTCTTTAATAATAAATGGAAATTGGACAGCAAACTGGAGGAGCTTTGGAATGACCATAAGTAAGACTGTCTTGACCTTCAAGGCATCAGGCTGACCTTAGAAGGCAACAAACTGCCTCATAGAGTCATCATAATGTGCTAACAAGCTCACAGCAATACAGGTGTCCTACCCAAACTAATTGGACAGGACTCCCTGTGGTTGATTTAATACGTGTACCAACTTAAGCTATGCAGCCTCCAGGTTCAACTGAGGAGGAATGACTCATTCAAGGATTAATTTTCCATATTTCCAGGCTGCAACCCCCAGAGTCTCATGCTGTGTCATTTCTAAAGTATGATCACCAGGATGATGGCGCCGTAGATGTATGTATGTTATGCTGACGTAAATGTATTTGCTTTTTTTCTCTAAAAGGTACATTTGGTACATATACCAGTACACAGTACGTGTACAATTTGTCAGACAATGGACGATTTGATAAATTTGTACAGGTCTGGGTAGACACATGGTTTTGGAGCAAAATTTTTACTTCCCACCCCAAACTTGAGGGATACATTTAGCTTAACTTCAGCCATGATATTCACCTGACAGGTCTACACATACCGGTACTGTACATGTACATGTACATGTATGTCTAGTCTGGTATGCTGCCAATTTGTACCATGCAAGCGGAACCTTTCAAAATACAGGCATGGTTTTTAAATGCTAAGTCAATTGCTGAAAAAAAAGAACAAAAGAAAAAATGAGTGTGCATGCTCATTTAAAACCACTTACAAAAGGTACCATTATAGGGACAGGTTTACTATTGCTATCAACACAATGATGAGCAGGCTGGTTTTTTTGTCATGATCTGCAAATGATACAACATCCACACAAGCCGGTACATTTACCGGTATGCATTTTCCTCGTGTTGATCATCAAGTACATGTATGAAGATACTCTTGTATGTACTGTACATTCACTGTGACTGTTACTGCTTTGTTACTTTGAATCTGGCATTCAGGTCTAGGGGGGGGAAATTATTTCATAAAGTCATTACAAATAACCCTCTGAAAACTGTTGTAAATTCTTTACAATTGGGTTTCGTTTAAACATTTGGCAAAACCGGTTTTTCAAATTTTATTTCTTCATTTAAATGGTTAACCGGTTAAACTTCCTATCCCTACTAATTACACATAAAATACAGCCCTAAAATCAAACAGTAAAATGCCATATTCCACATTGCAGTGCCACCATAAAATATGACAGCTACATGTAGGAAGGATCTTCATATTGTGCCTTGGGCACTGTTCCCACGCCTACATGCCGGCGCTTTTTGTACCGTTCTCTGTTGCATGTTCAGGTCGTGATGCTTTGTGATAACAACAGAATAACTATCTCCACCATGCCAACATGTAAATTAAAGGGACACACCGGCTTCATCGGTCTATTTTGGGCTCGAAATATGTAGACCCATACAGTATTCTGAAAGTCTTTCCGAAATAAACTAGATCCTGAAAAGAAACCATAAAATTGTCGAAGATGCAGATCGCTACATTATGTAAACAGTAAGCTGGTGTGTCCCTTTAATGTACTGTATCACAATGCAGTTTCCTCTCAAGGGGCAGATCTGGAACCCGAAATACATGTACATGTATTATTACAAAACCTCATATTCATAATATGGTCCATAGGGAAAACCTGAGGTAGTAAACCAACTGTGCCTTGCTCATCAGCTGGTAGAGCATCTGCTACGATTTTTCTCTCATCCCAAGTTTGGTTGTTTCATTTCAATGGTGATTAGGCACCATACCAGATGTTGCGTTCATAATCTGGACCAGAATAAGGTGGAATTAATGTTTGGTATGTACCGTACATGTACCGGTAGTTTGGAAGTTAACATTACATGTACAATATTTATTGAATATGTAGAGAAGTCTCTTTGCATGGTCAGGGGTGTCAAAGAATCAACAATTTGTTTTTTTATACCGGTACACGAACTTGAAATTCTTAAACTGTATATACCACAATGAACCTTCAATGTACATGTACTGTACGTACAACTGGATACACTTTTCAAATGTGTACATCTGTAACGTACCGTACGCACACATGTACCGGTACATGGTGTAGTATATTATTCAAGGCAATATTTCTATTTCTATAAATGGTGCACATGTAATGTTGTTAATTAAGGTACAATAAAAATACGGTAAAGATGACAATCGCTGAATGAATCAATATTTTGACCTGAAATGTATTTGACAAAGCCGGTATCTTACACAATGCAAATTTTGTCCACGTGGGCCAGCAGGTTGGAAATACCGTAGTATACGTGTGTACATATGTACAGTATGCTCACACAACACCGCACAGTGTGACAGCGCACCTGCCTTTGCCATTGATAAAAAAAATGTAAGCGATAAATATAGCTGGCACGAGACCAATATAATTGGGAAGTCTACGAAGATTGCAGGACAAAGGCTGTGCAAACAGCAGGCAACAATGAAATGGCCATAGGGTGCATGTTTGCTTTGTCAAGAGAGATGTTTAGTGCTTGGATCTGCCACCACATAGGAAACCATAACTGTAATGAGCCGTACTGAATTTTCTTTCTTTTCCTCTGAGGTGCCAATGCAGGCTGTCATAATGACAGATTCGGCAAGGGTTTGGAATTTTATCTCTTGCACTTTGTGATTTGATTCCTCCTCTTGCAAGTCCAGTGCTGTAAATATACATTTATCAGAGAACGTGGTCGAATAACTGTATCAACAAAAATGACACTCATCCGACAACATGATCAAACTGTGCCACCCATGGTCATGTATTTTCCACAGCACATGTGCTACAACCCTATTCAAATGAGAAAGGAATGTTCGTTTTTCGACCTTCCGAGTAATTTTGTTCACCATTCAAAAAGGTTGCATTATGCTAATGACCAAGATGAGCATGTTTCGTACAGTACGGAAGAAAATATCCGCAAAAGAAAGGTGAAAATTTGGGCACAAAATCTCCACACACAGTTAATGGGTTTCTGCAAAGTTCTGCATTGCAATATAGTTTCGCAACAGACACCATTGTGCCAACAAGCTACATGTAGACTGGTTCCCGTCCATTCCACACAGGAGAATATAAGGACAGGTAAAGGGCGCTTCATCTTGATCTGTAATTGGTCGTCTTTGCGCGTGCGCATTGTGTTTTTTTATTTTTAAACAGCTAGAATCCCCCCTTCCACATTTTTTTAGTTTTTCTGTTTATCATGGAGGTGTATGTGTCTACAACACCATCACAACTTGTTTTTCACAAAAAATCGACAGACTTTTGCTTAAAACGTAAAGCAGTTCCGACCCTATTCACCCAAATTCTGAAACGCTCGAGGTCACTCGGCTTGTTTATCAACAGGGTGTTGACGTCATCCTGAGAAACATACAAAACGGTCTGTGCAGTATTGAATGGAAAATACACGAAGTAAATGTTTATCATGCCTATTTTGTCCTTGTAATTCAAAATACAAACGTGAAAAACACTTCATGTAATATGACAGCAATCTACTATTACCTGTTTTGTGAAAAAACGATTAAATTGTGGCTCACAGTGACTCTCTTTTGAAGTAAATACTGGTGCATTGCGACCGGTGGTTTTGTCACGGAACGAAGGGCATTCACAGCGGTCTGTGTACGGTCCACTGCGGCGTAGTTTCCACGTGTTTGGACATCGGCCGTACAAGTTATAGAATGAGGAACTCATTTTTCTCTCTCTTGGTAATAGAAAAGAAAATCTTTCTGCTCTTTTTTTTTCATAGTGTCTGGTAAAACATGCAACCAGGCAGCTACTGGGCATATCTCTGGCTTTTTGGAACAACAAAATTCTTCAAAAAACACCATCTAAAAGAGACGGTTTTCTAAGTTTTTTGCGTGTAAACGTATGGAGCTAACTATCGTGTTGACTTCTCTTTCTCAGGATTGCGTCACGGGGTCACGCGCATATCATGAATACCTAAATCTCATTTTCGAAAAGCGCACTTTTGCTTGCAATTTATCCACTTAAAACCGACAATTAAAAAATAATAAAAATCCACGTCGGCAAGAGGGATGTTTGGACTATCGAAAAAAGCCGAAATGTTTGATTTTCGTCAAGTGGGGATTCTAGCTGTTTAAAAATTGGCTAAGCCCTTTGATTTAGGCAATGTACTTTATTTACATAATTGGATATGTTCGACACGCACAGCCAAGTTACAAATGTCAATGCAAAATCTGCGCACTTACTAAACAAAATAAAAATAAGAATAACCACGTGACGGGCAGAATTCTGCCCGTCATTGCTGCTCTTTACCGATCCCTATATTTTCTCATTAAGTGAACCAATCCATAGGGATCGGGAACCAGTCTAGCTAGGCCTGCCAGAAAACCTGGACTGCTTTTTACTAGATGTCAGTTCAAGCAGTCAGATATTGCCCGCAGCGCTTGGCGCATTTCCTGTCCACGTACATGTATGGTACGATCGCGGCATGCATATTTTTTTTGGGGGGGAGTGAAGCGCATAATAGGTTTATCTGCTTATGATTGGTCGAACTATGGGGGGTCAGACAAGTCGACCGTTGAGACAACTCGACTCGAGACAAGTCGACCGTTGAGACAACTCGACCGTTGAGACAACTCGACCGTATGTGCGATAAATGGAAAGACAAGTCGACCGTTGAGACAAGTCGACCGTTGAGACAAGTAAAAGGGGGGAGGTGATGGTGCTTACCCATTCAGTGACACGGCCGTTCTGGTCGACATGTTTTTATTGTTTGAAAATAAAATATGTTATTTTAATTTCAAAATTTAAGTGTGTCCGCTGAGTTGTCTCAGCGGTCGACTTGTCTCGAGTCGAGTTGTCTCAACGGTCGAGATGTCTCAACGGTCGAGTTGTCTCAACGGTCGACTTGTCTCAAGTCGAGTTGTCTCAACGGTCGACTTGTCTGACATCCGAACTATGGGTAAGAATTGGGGTATTCGACCGGATAAGGACCGGATAAACTTTTTGAGAATTGCATGCCGAGGTAATAAACCTTATCGAAGTCTCAAAGCACCATGGGATTGGATGACAAGTGAACCTGGCAATTTTCACACAAACCTATGGGGCTCTGGGGACATGACAATGTTCATCGATTTTATTCTCGTTTCTGTGAAGCGATTGACATGTGATCTTCTCACACGTTCTTCATCAAGGAAAAATGCAATTTGACAAATATCATTTTTATTCTAACTGTAGTAAAATGAAATAAAATGAGAAAATAAACAAAAATGCACAGCACCAGTTTGTACAAAAGAACGCACCTGATTGGCTCTAACGTGGTAGCTCAACCCTGGCTCAACCAATCGTGACAGCCCTTCTATAATAATGGTACAAACTGGCGCCGTTCAAAAAGTCGAGTTTTCTTGGTTTATTTCATCTAAGCTCAATTAAAATAAAAATTATATTTGTCAAAAATTGCATCTTTCCTTGATCAAAAGCGTGTGAGAAGATCACATGTTAATCGCTTCACAGAAATGAGAATGAAATCGATAAACGATGTCATGTCCCCAGAGCCCCATAGGTTTGTGTGAAAATTCCCTGCTTCATCTGTCATCCAATCCCATAATGCATTGAGAACGTCGATAAGGTTTATCATGGAGGAAGAAACACATCCATTGGTTTATTAAGTCCCAAACTGGAGGACCGGTGGATGATGTTGCAGCTTGGCCACCAAGATGAGGTCTTGATGATGTGGAAATCGACTGTGGTGTTGGTGTTTTTCGTCCAATGCAATTTTATTGCAGAAACAGGTGTCCTCAAGTTGAATATGACTGAAAATTTAGCATTTCAGACTTACCTTCTGTGTTTTGGCCATAGCTCCAAGAGCTTTAACTTCATGGTTGACATGCTTTCCTTCATTCAAGCACAGGTAACACACCGGCAATTTGCACAAAATACAGTACATGCTAAGGTTCTCCTCATTATGTTCCGAGCATGTTGACGGCTTGCCTGGCTGCTGCCCTTGAGCCTTTGCCCTGGCTTTAATCTTGCCTTTGACTGGTGGAATAAGGCTGTGTTTTGCAAGAGGACCTCGAGCAGGGTGACAGTTTTCACGGCAGCCAGCACAGTAAAACACCTCACACTGTTCACAATAAACACTCGCATCCGCAACATCCTTCTCACAAAGCTCACACTTGACAACCGAGTTTTTAGCTTGGCCGGCATAGCGAGCAACTATTGCCTCTAAAACTCTGTTTCTTGGCAAACTGAGAACTCCGGTTTCGTCGAGATAAATAGACCGGTGGCACTGGGGGCAGACTACCCTGAGAGAATCGACATGCAAAGAGGTGTAGCCGGCACCACTGGCACTGGAACTGTTGGACGAGGAACTTGCCGCACTAGCAGCGTAGCTCGAGAAACCAACGCCGCTGTCCGCTTCGCTCAACCGGTCAACTTCGCCGTAGTCTAGGTACTCCGGGTGGCCGTGTACCGCGTGTTGATTGCCGTGCGGTGGTCCTTTGGCTTGCAAAGTATGAGCGCAATTTAGACAAATATTGTGCGCGCAAGGCAACATGATCGGAGCATTGTAAAGGCCGCGGCAAACCGGGCAAGACAACTCCTGTTCCATCATTGTTAAGGCGATTTTTTTTATCGGATATATCGATACTGATAATTGAGTCGAACGTTTCTAGTAGCTTGTGCATTCAGGTTGTTTTTTGTTATAGTCCAATCTTGAAAGTGGAAACGCAGTCTCGTCTCGCAGCTCGCAGAGATGTGACATCAAGAAAAGGGTTCTTCAGTGCGTAAAGTCTGTATCGCCTCCGCGCGCAATGTGTGTGTACATAATGCACGCAGTCTAGTCTATCTGTACGTACGAAACTAGCGGCACATGTGCGTGACTAGTCTTGGCCCAAGACTGGTTTGTGTGTACGCGTTGGCCATTTCCGGTAGTGCGCCCTCTTGCAGCACTAACAGACCAGCCCTTTGCGCGACTAATAGGCTGCGTTCGGGCGTGTACTCGTGGATCGTACTTGTTAACACGAGTATCCTGCGAGCGTGAACGGCAAGATTAACGACACTCGGGTCAGTGAGAGAATGCTCTAGCTACTCCCCGACAAATGGGGAGTGTGCTCTTACTCCTGACAAGACAGTGTCATGTGATTTGTACGAAGATGGTGGAATATGGGTGGGATTTTTTTGTGAATTTGCCCAACGTGTCAACTCAATAACTGAAACAATAACTCACTAAGATTTGTTTTAGACGGCATCAAAGGATCTCACGACTTACGTACGTACTTACGGCCTGTATTTCCTCAGTTTCTTGTGAGCATGCAGTGAAACGGCATTTTTTGTGCAGTAATGGCAAGAGATCGACGGCCATCTTCACTGATTGTCATTCGCGCACGCGGACTGGGGACTTTCCGTTCGCGTGATGTGACCCGAGTGCAATGCGCACGCGTTTAAACCTCCCGAGTAACGAGAACTGCACACCCGAACGCAGCCTTGTAGTCGCGCAAAGGGCTGGTCTGTTAGTGCTGCAAGAGGGCGCCCTACCGGGAATGGCCAACGCGTACACAAACCAAACCAATATCGACCACAAGGCCGGCTGCGTTCGGGCGTGTACTCGTGTTAACACGAGTTATACTCCTGCGCGCGTGAACGGCAAGAACAACGACACTCGGGTCAGTGAGAGTATGCTCCCACTACTCCCCAACAAATGGGGAGTGTGCTCTTGCTCCTGTCAAGTGTCATGTGATTTGTACGTAGATGGTGGAATATGGGTGGGATTTTTGGTGAATTTGCTCAACGTGTCAACTCAATAACTGCAACAATAACTCACTAAAGTTTGTTTTAGACGGCATCAAAGGTTCTCACGACTTACGGCCTGTATTTCCTCAGTTTCTTGTGAGCAATGAAACGGCATTTTTTGTGCAGTGATGGCAAGAGACGTCCATCTTCACTGATTGCCATTCGCGCACGCGGACTGCGGACTTGCTGTTCGCGTGATGTGACGTATGACCCGAGTGCAATGCGCACGCATTACTCCCGAGTAACGAGAACTGCACGCCCGAACGCAGCCTAAAGCCCGCCGCACACGTGAGGTCGTTTGCTGAGCAAACTGTCATTCGTGGCCGTTTGCTCAGCACTTGGCTCACGTGTGCGGTGGCTATTTTGCTGCATTTCTTGTCTCGCGAGGCCATGAGACAAAAATCTAACATGTTTGATATTTTTTGCCTCGCGTGGCCAAAATCTCACGTGTGCGGGGGTGATGAGCCAAGTGCTGAGCTAGAATAAATGTAGCTGGCCAATTAAAAACCATCCCCATATTCACGTGATATGAATACAGTGCGCGCGGGCACCGCTACGGTCACCAAACTTTTGCTAAAGTGTGGTGACCTTGGCGGGGTTCGCGTGCGCGCGCTGTTTTCGTATCGCGCGCGTGGTTTTAATTGGCCGGCTACATTAATTTTAGCTCAGCACTTGGCTCATCACCCCCGCACACGTGAGATTTTGGCCACGCGAGGCAAAAAATATCAAACATGTTAGATTTTTGTCTCATGGCCTCGCGAGACAGAAAATGCAGCAAAATAGCCACCGCACACGTGAGCCAAGTGCTGAGCAAACGGCAACGAATGACCGTTTGCTCAGCAAACGACCTCACGTGTGCGGCGGGCTTAATAGTCTTGGGCCAAGACTAATGCGTGACATGCAGACGTCAACGTTGCGCGTATTTCAAGCCTGATCGATTTACTAATGAAAGGGGTGGTAAATGCAGTCTTAACAAATACATTGAAATTGTTCTTCAAGAATTGACTAACACTTATTTAAATTTCTTTAAAAGTAACTTTTTCATATCTAAAATTTATTTAAAATTATTAATATTTCAAATTCATGTCAGAAAATTACCAACATGTTTATCTTAAATAAAAGTACATCCCTCTACTGCAAATCTTAAACGAGTCTCCACAGACTGGTAACTATGGCAAATGGCAAACAAGTGCATAGAATACAATCATGTGTACAGGTGCAATACCAGCTGATAGGGCTAGGGGGTGTGTACTGTACGTACGTGTGTCTGATGACCGACTGTGTACTGTTGAACTGCAGGGTGTAGATTTCGGACTGGTTGAAATGCTTTCCGTTTAAATTGTTCTAGAAAGGGGCAAAAATACAGTTCAAATGGCATAGAGTGTGGAGAAAATGATGTCTCATTGTGCACGACAAGGTTACCTAAAGTACGCGAGAAGAGGAGTGCATTTGGATTTGCGGCAATTATTAAGCACCATACGCGCACCCACGGCTGAAAGGTGAAGCGAAGGGGTAGGCTACTTGAGTACTTCTACCCTACCCCTAGAACTATGGGGGAGTATCTCCCCCATAGGTAATGTTGTTTTTTTCCAATATGGCGGCGCCTGAACTTTAAGATCGGACCGATACAGTTTCGGCTAGCGCAATAATCCGCTGCCCAATCGCCGCCAAACTCCGTCTGACATGTCTGATAGTTCTTGAGACACTCACCTTCAACCTTGCGTGTATCTACGGAATTTCGGTACCATTTGTCCACTAAAATCTCCGAAATTAATGTTGGGAAATGAATGGTTACATGTACGCAGCTCTCGTGTACATGTGCATGATGTGGTCGGTAGCTATAGACTGGTTTCCGTCCACATATTCCACATAGGAGAATTAAGCGTAGACTAGTTCCCGGTCTACATATTCCACACACACGCGTCGATGTACATCATCTCAAACTGTCGGAATCTTTTTTATCTGCCCGTCAAATGCGTGGGAAGTCGCGCAGCGGGTGTTTTAAACTGGAAAGGAAATCAGAAACATCCAAAAGCATAGGTCCTTACTAAATCGTTTCTCACCTCAATGGTATTACCTAAAATTCACTACAAAATTCAAACTGAAAAAAAAAAAATTAAAAACCGTCCACAAACCGTACCGGCAAAAGAAACCTCCCGATTGTGAAACATTGCTTTTTATACAAAGCTACAAGGATAATTCAAATACTTCCTGCAATGAAATTTGTTTAAAAGGCATATATTTGAAATGTGCCTCAATTCGTTTTAAAAACAAACTTGACTCTATATATAGTTTGAGATGATGTACATCGACGCGTGTTTGTGGAATATGTAGACCGGGAACTAGTCTACGCTTAATTCTCCTATGTGGAATATATGTGGACGGAAACCAGTCTATAGCTACCGACCACATCATGCACGTACACGAGAGCTGCGTACATGTAACCATTCATTTCCCAACATTAATTTCGGAGATTTTAGTGGACAAATGGTACCGAAATTCCGTAGATACACGCAAGGTGAGTGTCTCAAGAACTATCAACGGAGTTTGGTGGCGATTGGGCAGCGGATTATTGCGCTAGCCGAAACCGTATCGGTCCGATCTTAAAGTTCAGGCGCCGCCATATTGGAAAAAAACAACATTACCTATGGGGGAGATACTCCCCCATAGTTCTAGGGGTACTTCTATCCCTAGAACTATGGGGGATACCTATCCCCCATAGCTGATGTCGTTTTTTTCCAATATTGCGGCGCCTGAAATTTAAGATCGGACAGAAACGTTTTTGACTAGCGCAATAATTCGCTGCCCAATCGCCACCAAACTCCGTCTGAGTGATACTAGTGATAGTTCTTGAGACACTCACCTTGCGTGGTCTACGGAATTTTGGTACTATTTGTCCATTAAATTCTCCTAAAATAATGTTGGGAAATGAACGATACATGTGCGATGCATCCACATGCATGATCTAGGCATTCGGTAAAAGCCGGAACTCCCGGAGTTGCCGGAACTGCTTGGTCCCAGCAGTTCCGGCCACTCCGGGAGTTCCGGAAAATCCGGCTTTTACCGAATGCCTGGATCATGCATGTGGATGCATCGCACATGTATCGTTCATTTCCCAACATTATTTTAGGAGAATTTAATGGACAAATAGTACCGAAATTCCGTAGACACACCAAGGTGAGTGTCTCAAGAACTATCAGACGGAGTTTGGTGGCGATTGGGCAGCGGATTATTGCGCTAGCCAAAAACATTTCTGTCCGATCTTAAAGTTCAGGCGCCGCCATATTGGAAAAAAAACGACATCAGCTATGGGGGATAGGTATCCCCCATAGTTCTAGGGGTAGGCTACCGGTACTTCCAAATACTGAAAGCCACCCAGATCAAACTGCATGGCTTTCAAGAACAGCATTTTTCCCCCCATCAAAACCGTTGGCAAAATGGAATCTTTAGTTTACTCATTTTACAGGAAATTGCTATTTTTGGTAAAATCTGAATCTCCACACGTTCTACATACCTCCCTGGCTGAAATTGTCTGAAAAGTGGCGTATACTCGTCCGTAAAACCCGAATCTTTCAGGAGCAATCATACCGCTTGCCTTCCCATTTTTTTCCCAATAACAAGATGTCGTCGCCTTAGACCATGTAGACTCGGCGCAGTCGATCTTTGGGCCACCAGCACTTACTAGCACGGTACAGACAAGGGGGGCGCTGTTCACATTTATTCGCTCTTGCCTGTGTGGCATGTACCGCCGGCGCTCCGCTAGCGAATCCACAGTCACTGACGCGAGTATACGTTAAAAATGTGATATATTTCCTCATGGCTTGCATCTCTGAATTGTTTATATATTTTTGTAAATTGATAGTTAGTTAGAAAACCTACAAGCTGTTTAATTATCGACCAATTACTCTCAAAATGATTGTCCATGTATGACAATTGCGTTGTTTACACGGTTGCCAATGTCTCAACTACGAATGAAGTATGATTTTTTCTTTAGCAATTCCGTTAGATGACGAAAAATATTGCCACCCAACTTCCCTTCCCTCCCTCCCAATTAAACAAATTGTAAAACAAAAATCAGAAAGGACTCGATGGGAACCACAGAACCTCTGGAAATTATACAATTCCATGCCTATAGCTTTTGAGTAAGGATGCCGCCAACTTTTTAAAGCGATTTCACGAAAGAGTGCGCAGCTTGCGCAACTTTTGCAAAATGGCGCAAGCCCTATAGCTTGCGTGTAATTTTCACAGGAATGTTGCGCAAGCGGACTTACGCAGTGCGTTAGGATTCGTGAAATCGGCTGCAGGTGCTTAAAAAAGTTGGCGGCATCCTTACTCAAAAGCTATAGGCATGGAATTGTATAATTTCCAGAGGTTCTGTGGTTCTCATCGAGTCTTTTCTGATTTTTGTTTTACAATTTGTTTAATTGGGAGGGAGGGAAGGGGAGTTGGGTGGCAATATTTTTCGTCATCTAACGGAATTGCTAAAGAAAAAATCATACTTCATTCGTAGTTGAGACATTGGCAACCGTGTAAACAACGCAATTGTCATACATGGACAATCATTTTGAGAGTAATTGGTCGATAATTAAACAGCTTGTAGGTTTTCTAACTAACTATCAATTTACCAAAATATATAAACAATTCAGAGATGCAAGCCATGAGGAAATATATCACATTTTTAACGTATACTCGCGTCAGTGACTGTGGATTCGCTAGCGGAGCGCCGGCGGTACATGCCACACAGGCAAGAGCGAATAAATGTGAACAGCGCCCCCCTTGTCTGTACCGTGCTAGTAAGTGCTGGTGGCCCAAAGATCGACTGCGCCGAGTCTACATGGTCTAAGGCGACGACATCTTGTTATTGGGAAAAAAATGGGAAGGCAAGCGGTATGATTGCTCCTGAAAGATTCGGGTTTTACGGACGAGTGTACGCCACTTTTCAGACAATTTCAGCCAGGGAGGTATGTAGAACGTGTGGAGATTCAGATTTTACCAAAAATAGCAATTTCCTGTAAAATGAGTAAACTAAAGATTCCATTTTGCCAACGGTTTTGATTGGGGAAAAAATGCTGTTCTTGAAAGCCATGCAGTTTGATCTGGGTGGCTTTCAGTATTTGGAAGTAGGCTACCGGTACTTCCAGATACTGAAAGTACCATGTATAGGCTTGTTTTTTTTTTACTGAAATTGTATGATTAAAAAGCCTATACTTTCAGTAGAACCATTTTTTCCCCATTAAAAACGTGGCTCCAAACAGCATCTTTAACCAAGTCTTTTTTGAAGGAAATTGCAATTTTTGGGTAAAATCAAAATCTCTACACGTTCTACATATTAAACATACCGTTACCGCCCTGGCCGTCATACTCTAAAAACTGGCGTACACATGTCCTTGAAAACCAAATTTTCAAAGAAAAATCTCGGACCTCGTGTCACCCGATCTCTTTCCTGTTTTAAGATGACAATCGACACGGCGAAAGAGGGCGCTATTTAATCGAGTCGGGCCATCTGTTCGTGACACGTCCAGTGTGCGTATTCATTCGTTATTGCCGTTCGGGCCCGTGTCGTGTATGGCCCGTGTCACGAACAGACGGCTCGACTCGATTGAATAGCGTTCGAATTAGCACTGGTCCGTTGGCCAAATGACAGTTGAAATCGTCTCGGGCCAGCTGGAAAGCCTCCCCAAATGGTCCGACTGTCCAGTTGAAATAAAACAGACCCATATCGTACTACAGCCATAATACCGCTTCTGATACAGTCCTTGGCCACCCGGTTCCAATTTATTCCCCTGGAGCAAAAGACTGCACTTGCAGTAAATGTATCATGTCTCTGGGACTGGGGCTGGAAACTTGATGACTAGTTTTTATTTCAAGTCGTAAATCAATCTTATTTCCCAAGTCCAGGCACAAGTCATTTTCTCCAGAGTCAAGTCACAGGTCAAAAACCAAAAACTGACTTGACCCCCCCGGCTTTGTTGGGCTATTTTTGGCTCGAAATAGACCAATACCGGTACATTATTCTGAAGCGCCTTCAAGAGTTAATTAGATACCGGTATATCCTAAAAAGACGCCGTCAAATTTTGTCGTTTTTGAGCACTTTTGAAAAACTCAAGGTCACGTGACTTTTCGGAACCAAATTCTGGTTCCGAAAAGTCACGTGGTCTTGTTAGTTAGTTGTATTTCCAGCCGTATAAAAGTTTGTTACTGCAGAACTGCACCAAATTCAACTCTGATTTCCCCCCCAATATTTATAAGTAATTGACAAAAGAGAGACTATTTATACAGGTATGAAACAAAGTTAAACATAAAATGTACCACACGTTTTCAAACTTTTAATGGGGAGAACCTTATGACTACAAAATTTTCCTAATTTATTTACTCAAATGTGGTTATTGCAAACTTTAAAGGTTGACTGTGTGTAAAATGAACAACCAGAAATGTTTACGGTAACCGGGCCACTTGAAATGCAGACGGGCCAGTGACGATTTAAGCCAACACGTCCTGTTGGGAAAAAAGTTAAGGGCAAACACTGTTAATACTTTAATAGGGTCGTCAGTGCTTTTTGACTGTGTTTCACAGGCAGACCTGTACACATATTGCTGCATCAGACTGGGCCACAGCTACATGTACAATTTCGACAGGGTTCCGACACATCAGATTATAATGAAGACTGCATGCAGAAAAAAAAGACTAGGGTCCTCTGTAAAGTGAAATTAATGAAGGCTCGAAAGCGGAGGACAAAAAATATTACTTCTGAATGTAACTTCTGTGTCTTGGGGTGGAATGGGGTGGCCGCACAAGGTTTGACTTTTTTTTCCCATTTTTCAGCTGACATGGTTATGGTCGACTTTTCAATAAGTGACAGTTTTGAAAGAGTAATAAATAAGGTTGCTAAAGGCAGGACTGTCACATCGCAGGATATTTTTCATCGTACGAAATTTATGGGCCAGGATGTTGGGGTAAATCCTACGAATGTCCTGCAATTGTCCTACTTTTTTTTGGTCATGCGATTGTCGCAAGACAAGACAAAACAACCATCGTACGAGCATCGCACTCGCAGGACCATCATACGTCATCGTACCCTCTCCGGAACTATGGCCATCCTGCACTTCTTCCGCAACGTGGACAGCAACGTGAAGCAATGTGTACTCCTCTACGTCTTCAAGGAGCGATTTGTCCAGATACAGAACATCCCTGCATTTATAGCCTGGGAGGTAGACGTCCTGCAATCTCACGACTGTTGCACAAGGATATTTTTTTCTTGCGATGTTTGCAGGATTATCGCAGGACAATCCTGCAATAATTCCGCAACATGGACAGCAACGTCAAGCAATGTGTACTCCTCTACTTCTTCAAGGATAATCCTGCATTAATCCCATATCCCACAATAATCCTGCGATAATTTTAAGACCATCGTACGACATGGCTGCGATTATCGTACGATTTTGAGGGCCTTGGAAGACCCTAAAATCGTACGATAACCGTATGCATGTCGTAGGACAGTGATACAATTATGTTACGACATGGCCGCCACGAACGAAAATAATCCCACGACAACATTTTTATTTTGTTCTGGACCAAAACCCCACGACAGTCCTCTACGACGCTATTTTTCGTCGCAGGACACCCAGATATCGGAGTAAAGTCTTGCGACTGTCGCATGATTTTGCCCTATTTTCTTTCTTGGACCCGTCGTAACCTCGTCCTGATGTGACAGGGGCTCAAGGTGAAAATACACACTTCTGGAGGAGCACTTCTCACAGAGTTTCTGTATTCATTTAATCCTACTAGAGCCATTTATTAATGTAGTTGAACCTTTTTAAAAAGATTCGTAGATTGTTATACTTGTAGGGGAACGTGGGGTTAGTTGGAACATGGGGTATGTTGAAACATTCATATTTTCTTCCACGGCTGCAGTTATTTTTATGAAATACTGTCACTCATATGTTGCTTCTGCGCCATGAACATCTTTTTTGATGGATACCGGCGCATTATAAATTTTCATTATTATTATTATTATTACCAACAGCCGTCCATCATATATAAAGTCACTTTTAACCAGCGGAGAAATTTGCATGTGCTTCCAATTTTGAGGGAAAAAATGATGAGTGAAACCCATTTTTGTGTAAGAGAGTGTCCTGTCTCTGCAGAAACCATATGGAGTGTAATAATTCTATTTAGTCCAGTTATTAGCATGTTCAATCGTACCAAAACAGATACATGTACACAATGTCTAAATCAACTCAGTCCCAAGGATCGAGTTCCCAGGCCAAGTTCGCGATCGACTCGTTCCAAAATAAAGCCTCTTTCCATTCTGTCACAGGCACAGAAATGAAGACTATGATGTCTGCATTGTTGGTGGGGGAATCGTGGGCCTGGCTGCTGCCAAGGAGCTGATTGAAAGACACCCAAATATCAAATATGCTCTTGTGGAAAAAGAAAAACATCTCGGTGAGTATAATGTTCAATGCAGGAAACAGCGTTTGAAATACTATTTGGTGCGATGGATCGTTTATTCATCACCCTAAAAAAACAACAGCTGCACAACGAATCGTTGCAATAGATGTTATTTTGTAAGTAATAAAATGCACATACAAACCTGTAAGCTGTAAGCAAAAAGTGATCTCCCATGTACGTTCAACGACATTAGTTTTTGGTAAAATATCTCGCTTAGTAAAACTGACCGTATCAATACCATACACCTTCGCCACTAATTCTTCCTAATATGGTCTGATAATGTCCCAGAAAGTGTAAATTTGGTGAGCAAACATGATTTTAGAAGTGTGGAAAATTCAAGTTTTCCTTTGAAAACACTACAAATTTTTATGTCATGCTCCATGTCATTCAACATGGCCGGACGTGTCTTCACGATCTTCTCCACGATATTCATCATTGCTGTGAGATTATCGTGTGTTTTTGATTTTCAACACCATCAGAAGCATCATCAGCAACTTGGTTTTAACTGGACAGACCCCAGCGAAATTATCGTGAATTCTCACGACGTTTTCAGGGTGAATTTGCTGGACTTTTTGTCTTCGCCGGTGCTGGCAGCCAACGGGCAGCGGCACGACAGCAGGCCTACACGGCAACAATGGGTGAGCACACCCACGGGTTCTGCGTGGAGTACGCTTATAATGCTTCTCATGGCGGGGGATGTGGAGTTCAACCCGGGACCTAACAAGTATCCCTGTGGCGATTGCGCCAAACCAGTGAAATCCAACCAATATGGACTTCTATGTTCAAGTTGTGATAGATGGTTCCACACCAAATGTCAAGGCATATCCGATAATGAGATGCGAGGCTTTTTGCAAACCCTGATGAACCATGGTCATGTATGTTTTGCTCCCTCCCGCCATCTTCTGACTCGTTTTTTGATATATCAACGGACTCTGTTTCTGTTTCTGATGAGTCAGGACCGGAATCTGATGATTCATTGGAATCTCCCGCTCAACCCAATTTTAATCCTATATTCAGTTGAACCCAACGGACATCGTTTGCATCTCAGAAACCTGGCTCAACGACAGTTGCGATGTAAATGAGCTGAACCTTCCAGCGGATTATGTGGTTTTTCGCCGTGACCGGAGAGAGGTGCGTCCCATCAACAGTAAACGCCAACGCAAGAACAATGGTGGTGGTGGTGGTGTATTGATGGCCATCAGGTCTAATCTTAAACCACGACGCTTATCTACGCTTGAGCACCCCGAGCTGGAAGAGATTTGTGCCGAAATTTGCATGCATGGAGCAAAATGGATCGTCATTGTCCTCTATCGCCCTCCTAGCGCAAACGCAGATTACTGGGAAACCCTGCAAGCCAACATCGATGCCATTCAGAACGCATCTACGTCATATCAAGGGGTCATTCTCACTGGAGACCTCAATATCGATTTACTGAATGATTCCCACCCGTCAGTTACCCGGCTTACATCAATATTTGATACCATGGACATGACTCAGCTAGTAGACTATGTGACCCGTCCCTCATCCCAAGACCCTACTACTGGAACACTCCTAGACCATCTATTCACCAACCGCCCGGATGTTTTCCAAAGCTGCAATGTCCATCCCAACCCGGTTTCGAGTGATCATCACGCATTGTTCTTTACTCTTCGCATCACAAAACCTCAACATCATAGGAACATATTTCGTCAGTTCCTATTGTACAAGCAGGCCGACTTTGACCATCTCAATCGACTCCTCGAGTTAGCTCCATGGGACTTGGTTTTTGATCCAACCGATATCGACTCAAGCTGGGAGGGATTTCTTGACCTGTTTAATGCAGCTTCGAGGGACGCGGTTCCTCGTGTAAACAAGCGCTCAAAACAACGCAAACCATGGGTTACACGTGAAATATCACGCCTCATAATCAAGAAACACCGACTGTTCAAGCGGGCGAAGCAGTCAAACTCCGCCCCCCACTGGAGTGAGTACAAGTCGGCCAGAAACACGGCAAAAGCAGCAATAAACAAATCGTATTGGGACTACGTCAACGGTTTGTTCGCACTTCCTGACAACAGAAAGCGTTTTTTTGCCTTTGTGCGAAGCCAGAAACGTAACCCTCCCCCTCCCGTCCTCATCGAAGATGATCAGCCATCTGATATCGCCCAGAAGTTTGCAACATTCTTCCAGTCAGTATTCAACCCCGCATCCGCCTCCCTTCAAGTCAAGCCCACTAAATGTAATCTACAGTGTACCAATACCGCCGCTCAAGACCATTGACATTCGAAGAATTGAAAGAGCAGAAATCCGCCGGTCCAGACAATCTTACGCCCACACTCCTGAAGAGCACCGCCGGCTCCATTAGTCCAATTCGACAGCGCATTTTCCAGTCATCCCTTCAGCAAGGAAAACTCCCTCAGTCGTGGAAAGTTGCGAATATTTCGCCAGTTTTTAAGTCAGGTGATCGATCACTCGTATCCAACTATCGTCCTGTAGCCTTGACTTCAGTAGTCAGTAAAGTCTTGGAAACCATCATTGCAGATGGCATCCGTAATCATCTTGACAATAACTGTCTTCTATCCCCCGTACAGCATGGATTTACTAAGGGTAAATCATGCGTTACCCAACTTCTGAATCTAACAAATAAATGGGCGTCTATCTTGGACCAACGAAGACCGCCCGTGATCGACGCCGTTTTCCTCGATTTTTCCAAGGCGTTTGATGTTATGCCGCACGACATTATCCTTCAAAAGATGTCTTCACTGTACAACATCACCGAAAACCTCTGGTCTTGGATCCGTTCGTTCATCCATGACCGGCAGCAGCGAGTTCTGTATCGTGGTCACTTCTCGAACTGGACTACAGCATCGTCCGGAGTTCCACAAGGCAGTGTTCTTGGACCGCTCTTATTCAACACGTTCATCAATGACTTGCCATCCTGTCTCAAATCATCGTGTGCATTGTTCGCCGACGACACCGTCATTTACCGGCCTGTGTTTGACACTTCCGATGAGGACCTCCTGCAAACAGACCTAAACACTATGTTTCAGTGGTGTGTTGACAATAGCATGAAATTAAACCCGACGAAGACCAAAGTTGTAAGACTCACCGGTCAACGAAACCCTGCTCAGCCCATCTACCGGTATAACCTGAACTCCGTCGCCCTTGAAACTGTTAAGGAAGTTAAATACCTTGGTGTTATGCTGAATGACCAACTCACTTGGACCAGCCATGTGAGTTACGTTATATCCCGTGCCAACAGAATGCTAGGTTTAATTTCATGTATGTCCAAGGGCATTTCCACGCGCTCTCTTCTTTGCCTGTACAAGTCGCTTGTTCTACCAATCTTAGAGTACGGGCTGCCCGTGTGGAACCTTCACACCCGGAATCTTATTGGCGACTTGGAACAGGTTCAAAGAAGAGCAACGCGTATTCTCTTGAAACGGAGAATAATGGAAATGTCCTACCCCGATAGACTAAGGAAACTCAACTGGCACACATTAGAGTCTCGTAGGAAATACTTAATTGTATTGTTCGTAGCTACCGGTAAGTGTATGTATAGGCAAGTGAATAGCGAGTCTGTCTTAAATCAAGTACCGGTACACGTTAACTCTTGACACGTTGATGACATCAAATTTTCCCATCTGGTATCTAGAACCCAGCGTCTCCATCATTCTGTCATTAATGTTTCCCCGAGAGTATGGGATGAGCTACCTAAACAACTTCGTAACTATAGATTTTGCTGTAGTTCCACTTGCGTCATGGCTTAGACGTTTGAAAGAAACAGTTTGCTCCACTGAATATTAGTGTAACTCCAGATGTGTACAGTCATGTTGTTGTTAATATTATTCTTATTATTAAAAAATGGCATGATTGTTTTGTTAATGACAGAAGGTAATTTTATGACTGTATATTTATTTATTTCATCCAAGCTGATGTTCATATACATTAGTTAAATTAGTTTATTCATTTATTGCTTGCTCCTTTTTTTTACTTGACTTATTTTCAGCTTGGATTTGCCATTTTTAAATTGAAATTTGAAGGTATTTTTGTTTGTTTTTGTTTTGTTTTGTTTTGTGTTTTGTTTTTGTTTTATTTAAATATTTTTGTAATGTCTCTTTATTACATTCTTTCGTTCCCTTTTTTACTTCTTTGTTTTTTTTAAAATGACAATCCTGTATATATACAGGTATAATATTTATTTAATTTTACTTTATATTCATAACTGCACTGAAGGCAATTATCTGTATATATATTTATTTATTTATCTATTTTTCAATCATAACTTAACCAGTCTACTTGTATATTGCTTGCTTATTACCTTTTTTTTTTTGACCGATTCTTAATTTGCAAATTTCCTTTCTTTTCAGCTTGTATAATTTACCAATTCTGTATTTAATGAAATCTTCAAGGTCATTTTTCTATTAATGTTGTTGTAATCATCTCTTTTTCTTTTTTTTGTTAACTATTTATTTTTACAATTTACATTTTCGTCGCTTTGTGTCCCTTCTTTTTTTCTTCAATTTGTGAAAATGGTAATCCAGGTATAATTAAATTTACTTATATTCATAACTGTACAGTTTAATTCTTGGTAATTTATTTATCTATTTTTTTTGGGGCAGCAGGTCCTTGGATCACAGTAATGGTTACTT
Organism: Henricia sp. BOLD:AAB3569; assembly: GCA_037783545.1. Lineage (NCBI taxonomy): Eukaryota > Metazoa > Echinodermata > Asteroidea > Spinulosida > Echinasteridae > Henricia > Henricia sp. BOLD:AAB3569. Next base: position 1,161,701 of record JBBELK010000057.1, on the reverse strand, counting down.
GTGTTGCTCCTTGCCTATTTTGTGTATTGCAGGAATGGCTAAATAAATAATAATAATAATAATAATAATAATAATAATAATAATAATGATAGACTTAGTGCATAGAGTCTCAACTGGCGAGGGTGTATGATATTTTTTCCAAACTGACTTTTTAATTGTAACATTTTTGACAACACAAACTGGTCTTTTCCATTGTTTACGTCACATTTGAGCTGAAGTGTGCTCAATATGACGTACATGTATAGGGCTTGGGAATGTGATGTCATGCAACGTCACACTGCAGTGGTTTCTGCCATGTTTGTTGCCAGTAACGTGCGCGATATACGTTTAGCTTGTTTTGTTCTTACGCGTGCAGGACGTGGAATTCAATTACTAGGTCGTCGTTTGCGTGATGGAATCGCGCGGGCGCCGCACGCATATTCAAACTTGACGATGCTGCATGCCAGTTGGCATAGCAACCGACACTACTTTGAAGTATGGCGGCTGAGAATGACATCAATAATGGCGTCGTGACGTCGATTCCCAAGCCCTAGACAATGGAAAAGAACCAGTTTGTTTGCTGCCACCAAGCATCTCATAGATGTACATGTAATTCCCCCTTTGAATTGTTCTATCTTTGTTTTCTTCTTTCAGCTCTTCATCAGAGTGGTCATAACAGTGGTGTAATCCATGCTGGAATCTACTATCTGCCTGGATCCCTGAAAGCTAAACTATGTGTAGAGGGGGCTGATCTGGCTTACAAATACTGTGATGACCATGGTATATCATACAGGAAGTGTGGCAAGGTACCATTTATTTCTTGTGGAATTTGACTGTACACCCTGGGCTGCTTTCGAGCGCGGCACGAGGGATCCCCGGTGTTCCCTGGTACGTGTTTAAAAGCGCGTTGGTGCACCAGATGGTGGCACCAGCTGCTCCCGACCACCGCGTCGTTGGGACAACTGGGAGACATGCGCAGTTGCGTGTACTCGTGCATGACTCAGCGAAATTGGCTGGCGCGTCGTTGAATAAGTCTGGAAATTTGGGTTTATATTTTGAATGTTCAAGCTTCCACATCGAATTCAAATGTTGCATATATTTTCATGATTTATTTTCATCAGATATATGGGTCTTTCTATAAATTAGGGGTCCAATGTTGGTGTCCCCCGTTATATTTTACATCTTGTTTTTGTAAATTCAGGACACATTCTTTAAATACTTTCAATCTCAAAGAGTGAGTGCATAAAGTACAATTTATAAATACCTTTTACAGTTTACGCATCCCTATTGGCTTAAAGCACGTCACATGGGCAGTCTTAAATTAGCGATAAAGAATAGTGATAATGCCCGGCTGGCTGTCCCGCGTTTGTGCCGTAGTCAGCGCGTATATAATATGGAAAACGCACATGCACAAAGAAACTGCACGCGCCTGAAAGCAAATTGTGCACTAATATCCATGTCGTGTGCGTGCGCGAGCAACGCGCCTGCGTTACTCGTAACGCGCGCAATCGAACAAAAACAACATCACGCACAGCTCGCAGTTGTACGAACGCCGTGTTGACACTAGACTGTAGGCATACATGTAGGAAAGTGAATGCAAAATATGGCAAAACGACGAGCTAATTTTGGTGAATTTTACCGATTTACACGAAAAGGTATTTATGAATGGGATTAAAAATAGGTTTGGCCAATCTTAAACAACCCGTTTAAAACCAGCTAGGGGTCCTGGGCACTGATAATGCCCTCGCCTGGCGGCTCGGGCATTATCAGTGCCCAGGACCCCTAGCTGGCTTTAAACGTGTGTTTAAGATTGGCCAAACCTACTTTTAACCCCTAATTCATACAAAATGGTTTAAAAGCCATTTTAATGATTTTTGTACGGAAAATAACACATATCAGGTGTAACGGGGGACACTAAATGTCACACTTTTGGACCCCTAATTTATAGAAAGACCCATATGTGATTTATTTTGTGGAAGACCAATATTTTATTAGCGGGGATGTATTTTCTAATGACCGTGGTGCACCAGGGATCCCGATAACGCTTTTGAGCAAGATCGCATGTACGCATGTGTGTGATGTAATGTTCCTAACGCCTGGGAGCACCAGGGACGAGCGCTCAAAAACAGCCCTGGTAAAACGCATGTACAATGTAGCCCTACTATACCGATAACTGAGGTTTGTTCACACTAGCATTTTCTCAACCATGTGGAAATTAACTCCATGTTGAGTTTTGATTTTGTGTAAGATTTCCTGTGTTGAACCCTGCATATTTTCACACTTATTTCAGGCAAGACAAGCTTGCCTCGCCCCTGGTGGACAAGTTCAATTCGGAGTTTAGCATAATCAACTGTGTAGAATCAGGCTGGGGCAAGTACGTATGTATATTGGCTTGGAGCAGGGTTGGCAAATCTCCTGGTTGACACTTGACTGATTTGGGAGGACCTGCTGGTGAACGGAAAAGTCAATGCTAGTGTCAGTCAGGTGACATGTTTACTGCGTCAGGTGACAGAATCTGGCCAATCATGTCAAGTGTTATCCAGCTTTGGCCTTGGCAGATGTCATGCACGCGCTTCGCAGGATACATTGCGAAGCTCAGCATTGGTTGTAGCGGAGGAAACCGGGTGCCCAAACCAATGCGAAAGGAGTGTAGGTAAACTGACCTATCAAGATATATAGACTACAATATCCGACAGAAATTCACAGGTTTGATAGCAAACCAATAGCTATTTTCCTGGAGCTGGAGACTGGATGACCTCGGGTCAAATATTTCACCATCTCCATGAATAAAGAGCAGTCCTTATTTCTTAAATATTGGGTTATGTCAATTGTGAGCACAATTGCAGAATACCCCGCAACTTTGTGGCTTTTGACAATGCAGTTCCAACTTGTCAATCAAGCCGAACCCGCCGACCAATCACAACAGAGCTAGCAGACAGTGCCCACGTAGGTCAAAGTGCATTGCATCACAACAACATCCCGCGATTTTCTGCCCCGTACAGTGTTATATATGCGGTGATCCGGGGGAATTTTTGTTTCAATGTCGGGTGATTCGCTGTTCAAAGGAAGGAAAGTGCATTTTTATGAATACATGTATCTTCTTCTTTTGTATGATCCCCTAAAGGGATCTGGTTGCTGAGATTAGCCGACTTAAGTTGTTGCTCTGTAGCCACCTAGGAGGTTCTTCAGCTTTGCCACGAAGTGCGAGAGAACAGGAATAAATTCTCAGTTTTATGAATAATGCATCTGCATTACTTGCCCTTTGCTCAGTGTGTGCTACATTAACTGACAACCCTAAAACATAAATACCTTTGAGTTTTCTCCAATTAATTTGTGCTTTTCATGCCGAGTCCCGTTGCTATACATGTATGTTGTGTGTCGCCATTTTTTTGCGATGGCTTGTGAGCACATAGCAACAGTATCTAAGGGGCAGGGTTAACTGGACAATCTCGGAACTATGCATTGTTTTACAGTTACAGAACCAGCATGCGCACGCAACTTGGAGTTGCAGTGTATTCTGCAATTGTTCCCAAATGTGCACACTCACACATTATACAATTGTGTCATGCATTTTTTGGAACCCTTTTGCCGTATCATTGACAGCTAATAGTTGCTGTTGAGCCCATTGAAATTCCGCGACTGGAAGCCCTGTATGAGCGAGGGCAGAAGAACAACGTCAAAGATATGAGGATGATTGGTCCTGAAGAAATCGCCGAAATGGAACCTCACTGTAAAGTAAGTTCATTCTTACGGTATATTGTAAAACAAATATTGTACCGTAACAATCACTGTAGAGGAGGGTCAGGGAACTAGACAATAAAGAGCCACTTTTTTATTGCTTTTATCCATCAACCATGAACATAAATCTTCCAAAATGGCAATGTTTCGAGTGGATCAGCAGTAGCTGTAACGGTCTCAAAATGGGCTATAAGGTACTCTCCTCAGTATTCTAAGGCACACCCCAAACTTTTTGGGGGAAAAGAGGAGGGAAAAGAAATGTAATGCAAATATGCAGCAAGGTCCAAATTTTGGCAAGGTCCATCCAGCCAAACGTCATGGCTAGTGCTGTAACAAGGACGGAAAGTTTTGGTTCGGTTTGGCTTTCCCCCTAACTTTGGTTCGGTTCGTGCTCGACAACCATATAACAAGACGTTGCCATGCTAAACTGTTTTTTGTTGTTGTTTTATGGCATCTTCGGCAACTAAGGCCCTTTATGACATTAATATACTGTATCAGTCTTTAACTATACTTTATTATCAACTCGACGACGAAGAAGGAGATGCAGTTTTAGTGGAAGTCTCCTGGGGGAACCCACGCGGTCAAGCAGGGACTGCAAATAAACCCAATCAACATAGTGTTGTAGTACTCGAGAACAGGACTCGGACTAGAGTCCGACTCGAGTCACAATTTTCATGACTCGGACTCGACTCGACTCGAGTCACATTGGAAAATGACTTGGACTTGGACTTGGACTCGGACTCGACCATGATGACTCGGACTCGAACATGGCGACTCTTGACTCACGAGTCACATATTTCAAAAAAGAAAAAGATATATATTTGCCCGCTTAATGCAAGATTCTTGGGGGGAAAAAAACAGTCCGATGCGTGAATAATGTACACTGCCCCACCAGGCCGGCAAGGAGATCATGAGTACGTCGTCATTTCACATATTGTGTGAACGAAATATAGCAGATTTAGTTTCGTGACTCGGACTCGGACTCGGACTCTAGGCTAATGACTCAGGACTCGGACTCGGACTCGAGACTCGGACTCGATATTGGTGACTCGACTACAACACTGCCTCGTACTGCTCAACTTTACTTAAAGGAGAAGGGTACCCAAGAAACAAAAGACCTTGTGCTCAAGAAGTACAACTCGTAAATTATTTTGATTCTCATCTTTTAGGGTTTGAAGGCCATAACGTCTCCTCACACGGGGATTGTTGATTGGGCAGAAGTAGCAAGGTCCTTTGGGGATACCTTTGCTCGCAGAGGAGGACAAATCTTCACTGACTTCGAAGTCAAGGCATTTCACACGACCAAAGAGGGTAAGGTGTACCAGCTTACTAAACATAGGTTTGAATAAAAAATCGAATGTTCGTCATCAAGATTAAAACATAAGACCTCTGGCACACCGGACATATGCTTCTTCAACTGAGCTATGAGGCCCAGTGATATCACTCTTATTTCAAACAAAAAAAATTTTTTTTCTGTGCCAGCTGGCTATTTTTTCCCTTGAGGATATTAATTTTTTCTCTGCTTCCGATTTGTGCATTCAATATAAATATTCATACTCATTTCTCTCTACTCATGTTTATACCACTTACTATAATAATTGTAACTATGCGAAGGTTCTGACATCTGTAACAGGTGTATATGATGATCAGTGTTGTAGTACTCGAGTCCGAGACTCGGACTCGAGTCACATTTTTCGTGACTCGGACTCGACTCGAGTCACATTTGAAAATGACTCGGACTCGGACTCGACCATGATGACTCGGACTTGAACATGGTGACTCGTGACTCGAGTCACATATTTTTAGGAGTTTTAGGGAAAAGCACAGTACGATGCATGAATATGTACAACTACCCCCACCGAGGCTAATGACTCGAGACTCGGGACTCGGACTCGAGGCTAATGACTCGAGACTCGGACTTGATATTGGTGACTCGACTACAACACTGATGATGATACACGCAATGTTCATTTAATTTTCTTTACACACAGGTGCTGAATATCCAGTAACAATTGAAGGAAGCCGAGAGGTAAAAAAATTGCACATTAATTATTCCAGCAGAGAGAGAGTAATTATTGTTATTATTCGTATGTCAGATGTCGATTCGTATGTTTAGTCTCTGCAGCCAGTCAATCGTAGGGTCATCGGGGTAACGGAGCCTGGACAGGTCCCCAGGCGACCTGTGTAGCGGACAGACTGTCACCACATGCTCGACGGTCTGTGACGGGTGTCCACAGGGGCACGCTGCATCTGTCCGTAGGCCCCAGCGGTGGAGGGTCTCTGTGACACAGGCCGTGCCTGATCGCAGTCTGACCCACTGCTTTCGTGGCAGGTCGACACCAGGTGGGAGTGAAGAGTCGGGTGGAGGACAGGCCATCTGGATGAAACGAGGGCCTTTGGTGACACGGTCTCTCCAAGCCACAGATGGATCGAACTCTTCCGTGCTCAATTGTGCCGCGTGTCGTGAGAAGGGTCTTCGTGACTTCAAACGCTGGCGGTTGGTGGGTGTGGTCACGCATTGATGGGCAGGTGGCCTCGGTTCGCTCTGGCGGCGGTGGTGAGCTTTATGGCACGTGACTCGCGGCGTATGTCAGGTGGTGGGATGCCAGCGAGGACAGGCAGGAAAGTTGTCTCTGTTGGTCGCATACAGCCGGTGATAATGCGCATGGTGTCGTTGAGGGCAGCGTCGAGCTTGGTGGTATGGGCACTCCGGCACCAAACGGGTGATGCGTACTCTGCTGCGCTGTAAACGAGTGCTAATGCTCCAGTGCGTAGGGTCGGGGTGTTAGCGCCCCACGTGGAGCCGGCGAGGCAGCGGAGGAGATTGTTTCTTGCGTTGACCTTCCCGCGCAGTGTCTCGATGTGCTGTCGGTATGTGAGCGAGCGATCCAGCGTGACTCCGAGGTATACCGGATGGAAGGTGTTTGGTAGCGGGGTGCCGTTGAGGACAATGTTCAGCTGGCGTTGGCTGTCCCTGGTGTTGAGGTGAAAAGCCGTTGTTGTCGTTTTCGCCATGCTGAGTTTCAGGCGCCAACGGATGAGGTAGTCGTGCAGAGCCTTCATGTCGCGGTTCAGCACCTCATCATCTTTCTCCCATTCTTTGTCCGCAGCGAGTAGGGCAAGGTCGTCGGCATACCCGTACTGTCTTGATGTAGTCTGCGGAATGTCGCTGATGTAGATGTTAAACAGCGTGGGGGAGAGGGTCGATCCTTGAGGCACACCGTTTCGGAGTCTGCGCAGGCGGCTGGTCTGGCCATCACTTGTCCTCAGCTTGAAGCTACGGTTGGTCAGCAGCTCCATGATGAATGCGACTAAGTGTCTATCCGGTAGCATGCGCAGCAGCTTGAGGTGGAGTCCGCGGAGCCACACGGTATCGTATGCGGCTGTGAGGTCCACGAGGATGACACCGACCTTGTCCTTTGACTCAAATCCTGCTTCGATGTCATCAGTGAGGAGAGTGACTTGGTCGGTTGTGGAGCGGCCTCGGCGGAAACCAGCTTGCTGTGGGGGGAGCTGCGGGTCCACTACAGGCTCGATGCGAGTGAGCAGTAGGCATTCGAGGAGCTTGAACGGCACGCAAAGGAGAGAGATAGGTCGGTAGCTCTTGGTGTCGTCGGTAGGCTTCTTGGGTTTTAGAATGGCGATGATGTCTGCACGACGCCAGATCTTGGGAAGATGGAGAGTTGACATGCAATGGGAGAAGAACTTCCGTAGCCATGTCAGCATTTCCGCCCAGCAGTGGATGACAAATTCGGGGGCTATCTGGTCGGGACCCTGAGCTTTACCGGACTTTATATGTCTCACTCCTGCTGCCATCTCTGCCCCCGTGAAGTCTTCGGTGAGGGTTCCATGCGCAGTGTTGGTGGATCGCAGGCTCTTGATCTCGGCATTTACGTTACGGCTGACTTTTCTGTCCACTGTACGGTGGCGGCCGTTCTCGATAAGTTTTGACGCGATGGCGTTGGCGCTAACCGGGCAGGCTGGTGTTGTCTTTGCTCGGCCGGTAAGGCGATTGAAGATTTGCCAGGCGCGTCGACTCGAGTGGCTGAAGCCGATGGAGGCTGTTTCAGTCTCCTATTGATCGAGTGCCCTCATCAGTTCGTCAGCTCGCTGGTTAGCTTCATCTCCGGGTGCCGCACGGATGATGTCCTCATAGAGGTGTTGGCAGTCTTCATCCCATGTTGGTATTAGGTTAGCGCGGCAACCTTGGGGGATGGTTCTTTTCGCGGCGGCGAGGATCGAGGAGCACTAGGCGTTGTACGCAAAGTCTGGGTCTGAGGTGGAGCTGGGAAGCTGGCTGGCCGTGGTGTCGAGGAGCTTCGTGAACTCGGCCCAGTTTGCTTTCCTAAAGTTCCATCGTTTAACCGGTCTTGTTGGTGTGGGATGGATGGCAACTGACGATCCGATGATGGAGGGTCGGTGCTGCGATTTAGGGAAAGGCTCGAGGACATGGCGGCTGATGGTATTCGCATCGATGTTGGAGAAGGCCAAGTCAGGGTTGGTGGTGGTTCCCCAGCGACCCGAGCGGAAGCTGTTTGGCTGTTTCGGGTCGTACACCAGCGTCACATCAGCTGTAGAGGCCCAATCTTCGAGAGCGTCACCATCGGGGTTAGTGGAGGTGTAGTCCCAGGTGGTGCTGTGGCAGTTGAAGTCAACGGAGTAGATGCATGGAGGTGGGTAACGTGGTATCGAGGAAGGGTTGAGCCGTGTATCAGGTGGCTTGTACACGTTCGTGATGGTAATGCCTTCCACGATTGTTGTTGCCCATTCTGTGCTGTCTGCAGGGGCGGATCCAGGAATTTTTCCAGGAGGGGGTTTTGCCACCAGGGAGGGGTTTTGCCCATCAGATTTTTATGTTTGCTTGTTTCGGACAGACGGACACGCAAAAAATGCATTACATTATATTTTTTGGTGTCGGAGCAGGGGGGGTTTTGACCCCCAAAACACCCCCTCTGGATCCGCGCCTGGTCTGTTAGTAGTGAGACTCCGCCGACATTCCAGGTGGTCGAGTCACGGATGAATGTGGTAATGCCATGAATGCGGCTGATGGTGTGTGCGGCAAGAATAAAGCCGGGGAGCTGGAGAACGTCGGCTTTGGTGGCATGCGTCTCCTTATGCAGGATGACGGTAGATTCATGTTCGGCTGCCAGGTGCCCAATGACATCAATCTTTGCCTTAGTGAGGCCCTCTACGTTGATCTGTAGCAGAGACACACCCCGCCCTATGACGGCCGAGGCCACCTCCCCTAAGAAGGGCCCATGTTCAGGCGGGGGGACGTTGACTGGTGAATTCATTAGCCTGACTGGGTCAGTCAGTTACCGGAGGGCGCGACGTGGACGCTGAATTCTTGCCCCCCAAGAGAGAGTAATAACAACAGTTTGGTCCCACAGCGCATTCCATGTCTACCGACATCTTACTGTGACTGACTGAATGCAAAAAAACAATGACTGTCTATTGTCAACTGAACTGTACAGGTAATTATATCTGGACAAACGGGCATTAAAACTGTGCTTGCAAAGCCATCCCTGGATGAATCCATGTTCATTGGTCATTTGAATTATAGCTTAAAATTCACCTATAAAGTTGGTACAATGTACAATGTAATTTATTGTGTACACAGTATGCATATTTAGAGTCCCACACAAGTCCAAATTTGCATTTAATTTCTGCAACTGATTCAAATTTTGTTTTCTCTGAACCTGTTGTTGTCATATTGTGTACTGTACCTACTGAACAAATTTCAGCTAAATAGCATGATCATACAGAACCCGAGATATGACCTTTTTGCATATGTAATTAGTTGGACTTAGTCTCCAGAGCACAAATTATTGAAATTTGGTCTTTTATCCCAAATTTAGGCCACTGTTTCGCAAGAATAGGAAATTAGTATTATTTGTAACACACTTATATTTCTAATAAAGGCAGCAGACATTCTTATGTGTAACAATGACACATTACATTGCCTCAGATCACCAAGAATAAGGCATCTGAACTACACACCTTCTTAAAATTTAGGCGAATTGGGATTAAAATTTGTCCCGTTTTTGAACTTACAGGCTTTTTTAATGCACCGTATTTAAATAACGAGATGTATTACTTGGAAAAGAAACACATATTGTAAAGTTTGGGTGATTTACTTCCAGGAAAAGAACAAATTTGATATTTAAAGCATACATATGGATATAATAGAAAAGTTGATTTTTGCCATTTATTTGTTGAGTTGTCTAGGAAACGGTCATTTTTTTCAAAACCTTTTTTGGCCCTACCTTGGGAACCCCTGTACTGATATTCAAAATTCAAAGTGTTTTGTAATCTACTCAACAAGATCCTACAGGGGAATTGTAAATTAGATTCAAAGAAGCACTGTTAATTTGTTTATTATCCTGCCTACTAATATGTGATCAATAATTGGGTTGGGATGCAATTATTTAGAATTCCAATAGGGCTAATTGAATACAGAAACTCTGTGAGAAGTGTGCGCCAGCAACCTTATTTATTACTCGATATTCTTTAAACACTGTCACTGATAAGTAGAGCATTACTGTGTCAGCTGGAAAATGAAAAAAAAAACATGTCTAGTTGTGTGGCCACCCCATGCTTCAGAAACAAAAGTCACACTCGGAATTAAGCAACATATAATATAAGCTTTAGAGTCCTCTCTCATTCATTCCACTTTACAGAGGCCCCTATATACTTTTTCTGTATGCAGTCTTAGTTATGATGTGTCAGAACCCGAAATTGTAGCTGGCCCAGTTCGATGCAGCAATGTACATGTATGCAGGTCTGCCTGTCAAACAGTGACAAAGTCATGAAAGTGACGACCTTAAACGCGCTCGGCGTGTAACACCTTTTTGGCTCGGTCTGTCGCTCAGTCCATCAATTTCTCCTCTCTCTGGTGAGTTTCTCAAACTCTCCGCCTTGATTAGTGATAATTGAAGGAAGTGGAAACAATCAAACTTTGTCTCTTTCATTTCTACTCCCGAAATTTCTTCCAAAAAATGCACAGAACCACCGTCGGCCTTCCCGTGTGTTTATACACGTGAAATACGCACTAGCTAGGCGAGCATGGGCACAGTTGTCAGGTGTAGTGGTCACGTGCTGAAGAGTACGGCTGTTTAGTTCATTGTTCAGTCAAAATGTCTAACTTAGCAAGATATCATAGCAATTTTTACGAAATGAAAACACAGAATATTTTTCTTTATTTTGCAGCAAACAGTTCGATGTCGCTTTGTGCTGGTCTGTGGTGGACTGTTTGCAGATAGATTAGCTCAACTCTCTGGCTGTAATCCTGTTCCCAGAATTGTACCATTCAGAGGAGACTATCTGTTACTTAAGCCAGAAAAATGCCATTTGGTTCGGGGAAATATCTATCCAGTAAGTTACTCTACAGCTTGGCATTTTTAAAAATTGTTCCCCATTATCATTCCTATGTGATAACATTACTGTAAGGTGTTTCATATTTTCAGCAGAACTCTAAAGGTTACATGTGATGAAAGAATGATAAAGGCACATCATTATGGCCAGGGAGAGATTTCTGAAAGGTTGTTTTTGAAATAAAACACAAAGGCGTGAAAAGTTTGGGTATGTCAACCAGATTCCACCAACGAATCTGCTTTCCATTGAAAGGAAAAAAACTCTTTAAACAGCTAGAATCCCCCTTGTTTTTCTGTTTATCATGGAGGTGTATGTGTCTACAACACCATCACAACTTGTTTTTCACAAAAAATCGACAGACTTTTGCTTAAAACGTAAAGCAGTTCCGACCCTCTTCACCCAAATTCTGAAACGCTCGAGGTCACTCGGCTTGTTTATCAACAGGGTGTTGACGTCATCCTGAGAAACATACAAAACGGTCTGTGCAGTATTGAATGGAAAATACACAAAGTGAATCTTTATCATGCCTATTTTGTCCTTGTAATTCAAAATACAAACGTGAAAAACACTTCATGTAATATGACAGCAATCTACTATTACCTGTTTTGTGAAAAAACGATGAAATTGTGGCTCACAGTGACTCTCTTTTGAAGTAAATACTGGTGCATTGCGACGGGTGATTTTGCCACGGAACGAACGGCATTCACAGCGGTCTGTGTACGGTCCACTGCGGCGTAGTTTCCACGTGTTTGGACATCGGCCGTACAAGTTATAAAATGAGCGACTAATTTTTCTCTCTCTTGGTAATAGAAAAGAAAATCTTTCTGCTCTTTTTTTTTTCATAGTGTCTGGTAAAACATGCAACCACGCAGCTACTGGGCATATCTCTGGCTTTTTGGAACAACAAAATTCTTCAAAAAACACCATCTAAAAGAGACGGTTTTCTAATTTTTTTGCGTGTAAACGTATGGAGCTAACTATCGTGTTGACTTCTCTTTCTCAGGATTGCGTCACGGGGCAGGTCACGCGCATATCATGAATACCTAATGAGCGTTTCAGAAATCGCGAAAATCTCATTTTCGAAAAGCGCACTTTTGCGTGCAATTTATCCACTTAAAACCGACAATTAAAAAATAATAAAAATCCACGTCGGCAAGAGGGATGTTTGGACTATCGAAAAACGCCTAAATGCTGGATTTTCGTCAAGTGGGTTCTTCCTCTTTAACCAAAATCATTTTTGTTTTATGCATTTGGCAATTTTGCAGAAATAAATAAGCTGTGGTAAATCATGGACACCTGTGTTATCCCCCCCCCCCCCAAAAAAAAATGCATTTGTCACTGATGGGTTCATTATTCCTCATTTTATTGGGACAGGTCATATAGCTGCATCTTTCTTTTTGATACTGTGTGCAACATTTATCTTTCTCAAAACTGCTGTTTACAGTTGAATTTTGTTAAGAAGGGCGGGTTCACTCTGCACTATTTTTGTCCGTCAGACGTACGTAAAATTTACGTACATGTACGTCAACTCCAGTCCGTCAGTTTTTGGTCCGTTGATGCGTTTTCAATGTGAACTGTCTCAAAGATCAGCTTCATTTACATACGTAATCAACGTATTCGAAGGTTTCATACGTCAAATTTACAGATGACGGAAGAGTTGATCCTAGGTCTACTTGTCCCTCGAATTTTCATTTGTCATGTCCGTTGTACGTACAACAGTGCAATAAAAATACATTCACCACAGGATAATTTTCTAAAGTGGTTCGTTAGAAAAAAATCCTGTGGTGGATGTTTTCTTTGTTTTTGACTGTGTGGCCGATGGCGCTGAATCGCTAAGCTAGCTTTGCTTAGGTGGCTGAATCAACGAATGAAACAATGCGGGGGTGGGGTGGTGAATTTCCTGCGCATTTTGTTTAGTTCCCCATGTGACGTGGTCGGATGCATGTAGTGTGAACTGCGGGTGAAAACGTACGTAACGGACAGTATCTAGAACAAATTTAACTCGTCTGTTTTGACGGACTGACGCACAACGGATGTAACGTATGTCTGACGAATGAAAATAATGCAGTGTGAATCCGCCCTAAGAGGTCCTTGGGTCTTTGCAGATTACCTAGTTATAACAGGAATCTTATATTGTCAGGAATTTAAACAAAGAATTTTTTTTTCTTGTTTTAAGTATAATGTTGTATCAACAGAACTCTCTGTATCTTATCATCAAGGTTTGACTGATTTTGATTGGTCTACAGGTTCCAAACCCCAAGTTTCCTTTCCTGGGAGTGCATTTCACGCCTCGAGTCGATGGCAGTGTGTGGCTAGGACCAAATGCACTGTTGGCTTTCAAGAGGGAAGGGTACAAGTTGACAGACTTTAATCTCAGGGATTCCATGGATGCCTTGAGTTTTCGGTAAAATTTGGGTAGAACTACATGTATATCAGTGGCATAGTTGTGGGGGTGGCTTGAATGTGATATGGTAAAGTGTTCCAGAGAGCGACTGATGCATGTGTGAAAGACTGATGGCCAAGTGGTGGTGCGAGTGACTGGCATTTAGAGTAAAGATGCTGAACTGGATCGGAGGGTACGTGTTGGCTGATATGCATAAATGAGTTCCTGGAGGTAAGATGGAGCAGAGCCCTGAGTGCATTTATAAGTGAGGAGTAGTATATTGAATAAGCCTGTGTGATTAATGTGATTAATCGATATTAATCGATGTTCTATGTGCATTACTACCACTAATCGCGGGTTTTTGAAAAATCGATTAATCGGCCTCTCGCGATTATTTCCAACTAATCGCGATTAGCCTCTCCATCGATGGTAGCATAGTGCATGTAGCGCGATTATAACCACAATGTACATGTACTATGCACGATGTACAATCATACTATGCAATGTACACTACAGATGTCTGCATCGTATCAGTGCATCACGTGTTTGTCACTCGCAATAAGCTTATCCCGCTCACCCAATAGAGTAGACGATACATATTCATGACATGCCAGACAGTGCTTTGATTGGTACACTAAACATAGTACACAGGGCATATGCCGATAGCCTACATAATGTTTGTATGATACGTACATCGGGCGATTAATCACGATGTTTGGTATAATCGCGATGTTTGGTATAATCGCGATGATAGCGAGTAGTGGTGATGTATCGTGAACTCGCCATCGACGTGTACATGTACTCATAGGATCGGCTGGGTACTTGTGATGCCGGCCGGCCGGTCGTACCGTGTGTGTGTGTTTTGGAAATTATTTTTCACTGGCGATGTATACATAGTTTAGTTCGGTACAGTTGTGAAAAATATTGTGCCATGTTAGTGTCATGTGATATCGGCCGGCCGGGTGTGTTTTGAAAATCATCAGTGGACCTGTTGTGGGAATAGTCTTTCTATAATGTGTTTAGGAAGTAAGAGCCTTGCTGTATTTTTTATGTTATTGGCGTTTTGAGCACAGTTGAAGGTTCGAAATGATGTTGACAAATTGTAAGCAAAATAATCCTGATTAATCGCGATTATTTTGCTCCCGATTAATCGATTATTAAATTTTGATAATCACCCAGGCCTACGAAGATGATACGTTTACTTACCGGTAACCAATAGAGATTGCAAAGTATGGGGGTGATGTGGTGTCTCAGTGGCAGAATTGTGAATGCTTTAAAGTTTAATGAGTTAAAGTTGTGGAAGGGCATAAAGCAAACTGTTGAATGGGTGAACGAGTCTTTCAGTGGTTTGTTGATCTAAAATCTTGCGCATGTGTCCAATCTTGTGAAGAGCCAGGGAGGAGGAACGACACATTTTGTTGGTGTGATTTTGCATTTGAAGGTTCAAGCTTACAATGGTATCAAGGTCACATGCACTTTTGACGGGTTTACTGCAGGTGTTGCGGATGCTGTGTATAGGGGCGTGATGTCGAAACTGCGAAGTAATATGAATGACTTCGCGGTTAGGTTCAACTTGTTGTTTGTGAGACAGGACTTGAGCATCTCAAAAACATAAAGACGTTGCTCTTCAGTCATTGTGACGTATAGTATATCGTCGGCATACAGTTGACGTCATGTGAAGCAATGATGTATTCTATAGGGGAGCAGTACATGTATAGCGTAAAGCACAAGGGACCAAGAGCAGACCCTTGATAAGAGGAACTCCAATGTTAATCTTGTAAGATGGTAATGATACATTCTTGATGGAAATGGTTTAATGGCGATTTGTCAAATATGAAAATATGGTGATGCCATATTGGTGACATAATCGATGTATCATGATGTGGTGATCAATCGTGTCAACGACGGCGGAATAATCAAGAAGCACAAGGATAGCTTCGTGTCCCTTATCAATGGCAAGAACCAGATCATCGTATACGCGAAGGAGGGATATTTCAACGCTTCGGTACTTTCTGTAGACCGACTGCATTTTACCTGTGAGGTTGTGAGATGCCAGATAACATTGTACTTAATGAGCTGCAGCACGCTCTAACATCTTTGCAAGGAATGGTAGATTAGCAATCGGTCTGTTTTTTCCAAGGTTCCAGATTCTGTTTCTTGATGAGTGGAGTGATGCTGACAAACTTCAGGGCAGCAGGAAATCGTCCCTCTTGAAAGCTCATATTGATAATGCTGGTGATTGTCGGAGCAAGCTCATCCAGGCAGTCGTTCAACAACCAGGTAGGTAGTGGATCTACATGTAGCTGGCAGAATTTAGACTTCGAGCCCATAATGAGCTTTTTGACCTCATCAACCGATAGAGCACTGAACCTGTTTATTGATGCCTCTGGATGGACATCATGCACATTGAGGGACATTTCCGGCACTTGAAGAATCAAGATGTTCTCTGAGGTTCTGGTTTTTAGATGAGAAAAACTCGGCAAAGCGTCCAGCCAGTCTCACGGGTGACGACTCGGAGGGAAGCATTTTTGTAGATGATGCGGGTACACTCATCTTTTATTGTTGCATTGGTCAAGTTTTGCTTTGCGGTAATTTGTCTTAGCATTCGAAACTACATGTAGTTCATGATACTGAGAATGTTGTTCACAGTAGATCTGCATATATTTGCAGTACAGCACACTCAATCCAACTGCCAGCGCCGTGCCGATACGGCGCGTGTTGCATAGCGCATACCGAGCTGCGAGCGCGGTACTTGGACTCTACCGCTGCGAAGGGAATCCCCGATGATTTCTCGCATTTGCAACACTTCTGTTTCGGGACATGTTTGTCAGAATGTTTGATATGTGTCAAAGATATAGTGGTACGGTGTGAGGTTGATTCTTGAACTCTTTTTGGTTTTCGTGAAAATGAGTAAAAAAGTTGCCGAGTTGGCGTCCGCCTCATAGGTTTATGCACATTTGGCCGGGCAATTTTGTCCTCCAATCCCATAATGCATTGAGAACGTCGATAAGGTTTATTGTGGTCACTCACACTATGAGCAAAAACATGTACATGTCCATTGTGACCCCATTGTTAGTAACAATGGTGTGTGCCCAATTTCCATTGTTAGATGTTCATAGTGTCACAGCCCCAAGGTTTTTGAACAATATGATTTTGAACATTGACCACTTCAACAAGTGCTTCAACAATAAGCAGCTCAACAATAAGCAGCTCAACAATAAGCAGCTCAACAATAAGCAGCTCAACAAGAGGAAGTTTGTCAGTGAAAGAAAACTCTTGGCTTCCTAGTTTCAGTTTCTGAATTGCTGTTCACTTACACAGTTTGCAATCTCCAGCAGGCGCAGGAACCGGTCACTAGCTTTTGAGACTAGAGCCCGGTCAGGAACACTAGTTAGGAAATTACGCGAGCGCGAAATCTTGATGACGCGTGCGCTCAAAGTCTTAACTGAAGAGGTGAACTCTATATATTCCTGTAAGCTGCTTGTGTGGTGGTAGGTTTCTTTAGCTAAAAAAGTGTTAGTTTCTCAGTTGTTAGCAGAAATGAATTACATGTAGTTACGGCACGAACAAAGCTACAGACACGATTTATGACACAAACAATGATAAAAATCATATTGCTCATGGCAATCCTTAATAAAGATCGGAAAACTTGATCACATGAGCTGACCTTGGCCTATGGGCTCTTGGCCGCATGGAAATTTGGCCCCCAAAGCACCCCTAGCCTATGACCCGTATTCTCTTGCCAGCACCGGGTGCCAGGGGGGTGGTGGAAGAGGGTATACCACAGGTTATGTGTGCCGCCACCCCAACCCCCCTCCCCCATGCAACTGCCACTCCCACCTTTACCCCTACCCAACCCCAGCCCTTTTCTAGAAAATAAAATGTTCTAAAATAATAAAGTTTTTCTTCACAATTTGCGATGACATTTAAAGCCTGTTGAAAATGTTTAACCCTAAAGTGTTGTTTGTTTTATAATTAAGGTTTCTGTATTAATTTCTTCTGTTGTAGTGGTCTTCGCAAGCTCATGTACAGAAATATACCTTACGGGTTGAGTGAAATGTACAAAGGAATCGTCATTGCAGCTCAGGTCAGGCAACTTCAGAGATATGTACCAGAGCTGAAATTAGAGGATGTCACAAGGTAATTTATACAGAATCAATTTTAAATTAACAAACAATGACTACATAATAATCACAAAACTTTTGTAGTCGAACAAATTAGCCTTTGGGGAACCATACATGTACTTTATGGATGGCCCGTAAGACCCACAGAGTTGCACGCCTTCTAATGACAATATGAAATCCTTGACTACAACACTAATTTTTGAATTCCCAATATTCTTCGTTTCAGAGGCCCATCTGGTGTGCGGGCTCAGGCATTAGACCTTGAGGGTAACCTGGTTGATGACTTTGTCTTTGATGGAGGCGAAGGTGAAATAGGTAGCAGAGTGCTTCACGTTCGCAATGCTCCATCCCCTGCAGCAACCTCATCACTTTCAATCGCCAAGATGATCGTAGACAAAGTTGAAGATTCTTTTGCTCTGTGACGAACTCAAGACAGTTTTACCCACTTAATGTTGGTACAGAATAGTTTCACATTGTTACAGGTCTCTTTATTCTCCCGTGTTTGTTCTCCAGATAGAGGGAACAAAACAGTAGTCAGGGGCGGATCCAGGAATTTTTCCAGGAGGGCGTTTTGCCCGTCAGCTTGTTTCATGTCAGCTTGTTTCGGACAGGCGGACACACAGAAAATGCATTACATTATATTTTTTTGCATCGGAGCAGGGAGGGGTTTTGACCCCCCCCCTCCCTCCCCCTCCCCCCCCCCTCCCCCTCCCCCTCCCCCTCCCTCCCCCTCCCCCCCTCCCCCCCCCCTCCCTCCCCCTCCCCCCTCCCTCCCCCTCCCTCCCTCCCCCTCCCCCCTCCCTCCCCCTCTGGATCCGCGCCCGGTAGTGCCCAGTATAGACGCCACAGGAATGTTTCAGGTGTAACAAGTGATTGTATTGATCTCTTCCTCTTTTGGGAGGACAAACGCGAGAGAGTTGGTGATCAGGTGTAGCAGGTGATTGTATTGATCTCTTCCTCTTTTGGGAGGACAAACACGGGAGAGTTAGTGATCTGTAACAACACACAATCACTGTTTTACATGTGCACCTTGCACCAAACTGTTTTTTTTGGCTGACACAACATGACACCATACAGTGATTGAATGATAAGCTGCCATCTTGTGGAGCAACTGTAAGCAAAAAATGTAAGCAAAAAATGAGCATCCATGCATTCTCCATGAAACAGTTTTGGTGTGCATGCACATCCTCTAGCATTAAGTGGTTAACAGAAAATCTTGTATTATTTTATCTCTTGGAAAACCTACAGGGAGATGGAGAGTACTACATGTATGTTCCAAATACACGTGTACTATACTGACACACTATCGAAACGCAAAACATACACTTTAAAAATGCAATAAAATATTGCATGGACATTAAATGTTCTCGCAACCTCGCAGTGTGGTGTTCTTGCCAGCACCATACCCAAAGCTCGTTCTCTTTTGCCTTCCATTAACCGTGGCATGATGGGAGTGCATGGCATCTCATGATTGTGTCTCGCTTTTAATGTATCCAGTTACTTGTGTTGCACGTGGATTGCCTTCAACATGACTGTGCATGCATATGACAGCTGCACAGAATTGTTTGCATTTTGTCAATTGTTTTCATATTGGGAACATAGATGAGATTCAAGCCCAGCCTTACTGACAAAATTGTGTCTTTGCCACTCACAAATGTTGTTTGGGCCTTATCATTAATTCTTATTGCCTGCATTACTTAATAATTACACTAAATTTTCTGTTTTGCGTTTCTAAAGTGTCAGTATATTTAATTTAATTAATTGAAAGTACATGTACGTGTAGGTTGGCCAACAGGCTTGTATACTTTGAAAAAAATAAGACATAAAAATGGAAGTACTGTCAGATTACTGGTATTCACTTTATTTCTGTATAATCAGGTTCTTTTGTACACCTTGAATCCTTTTCCCTTGCTATATATGCTATATATTACTCATTAACTAATTTTTGAAAGTGGACTGATTTATTGGATTAAAGATAGAGTACATTGGTAAACTGTTAACAATTATTTCCACTTGTAATTAAAAGCCTATGTCGAAATTTCAGCCAATATAGATACAGTAATACTTCAGAAAACATGAACAAAAAATCCAGGCATATTTTTGTGTATGGCTCTGGTTTTTTAAACATAGCCCAAATAGCTTAATGGCACTTTGAGAGGTACAGAACTGGAAATCTGTTTTCATATTTTTTTGGAGCATGGACCTAGATTGATCTCCTATACATAGCTTAACGAGAATTGCCCAACTTTGGTTTATGTGTGTGAGGTACATGTAACATAATTTTTTCAACCAAAAAAAGTGATAATTTTGTTATGGTTGAAAAATAGAAAAAGGGGAAAACAATATTTCTCTTCTCCAATTGATAACGAATGACCGAGTCCTACTTCAAGAAAGTGCACAGTAATTTAAATTATCTGGACTATTATGATGGAATGGTTAAATTTAAAATAGTGTTTCGGACGTTACATTTTCCGTTAACAATCATACCCTCAATTTGACTCAATGGGACAACAATTTAATTATGTAATCAAAATACACTTATTGGTTACTCCATCTCAATGCCTAAAAATAAAGTAACATTAGGTTATTGTAGTGACGTTGTTTAAAACTGTTTTTGCCAAATGAAAAATCTATCTAATTTTCTGTAAACAATTTTGTAACGTTTGAAACAAAATTAATTGAAGTATCAGATAAGATAGAAATGGCAAAAG
The DNA here is from genome assembly GCA_037783545.1 of Henricia sp. BOLD:AAB3569. NCBI lineage: Eukaryota > Metazoa > Echinodermata > Asteroidea > Spinulosida > Echinasteridae > Henricia > Henricia sp. BOLD:AAB3569. The sequence goes on along the minus strand of JBBELK010000057.1, from coordinate 1,141,392 downwards.
CTATTTATGATTTTATTTTTGAAGAATCTCAAGGCAGCTTCCTATCACAGCATAAAATAATACAGTATATGATTACATTACCGGAATATCAGCAAAACAAATTTTCCGTTAACAGTCGAAACAAATGTAACGTCCGAAAAAAGAAAAAAAAACACTTTTCAGCTTATAACTCGAAGTGGAGGGTATCTGAAGTGAATCAATCATCATGAGATATCATGTTGACATATTTAAAACAATTCTGGATACAAATTTGGTCATTCATACCAAACAAATTTCTCTTAGCACAGGAAATTTGTTTCAGACATACACAATCTTATTGTTAACACACAATTATCATTTTGTTGCATTTTTTTTCATTATATCAGTATGTTTCGTCATTTTATTTTTTCATCGGGTCAAGAAAACAATATTCTTATTATTTCATTCAGCTTCAAATGTAAAAATAGCATGCATGATGCAAAAAACTTATTTTACTACTGTCAATTGAAGCTTTCTTTAATCTGATACTGGTAACAATGAAGTGTTTGAGATTCTGTAAATTATGATGTATGGCATTGCTGGACTGTTTTAAAATAACCTTACTTTTAATCAAACCAAAACAGTGTCAACTACTCCACTCATCAGAATTTTTGAGGCATACTTTCTGGGGTTATATTCAGCATGTTTCGGACGTTACAGTATAGTGGTTTTTTTTATCATTGGACAAGTTCAAAATATGGGGACATCTTTGTGGCTTGAGTGCCTTATATAGTGCCTAGCATGCAGGAGGTTGTGGGTTTCAGTCCTGCCCAAGCAAGCTTTTCTAATAGTATTTCGGGATGTCATGAGTAAGTAAAGCTACGTCAGGCGTGTGTCAAAACAAGCCCTATAGTAACATTGGTTCTCCCCAATGCAAGCCAAATCACCTTCCCTCATCATATTCTCAATAATATTTAATAAATCATCTGGATATAAACGATTTGTTTGCTGCAAAATTTCTAAAATTATTTTCATTCACCGACATACATGTACTTAATTACGGTATTACATACAGAATGGCGAAATGATACCCAAACACTCTGGTTCATCTCAAGATGAAATACTCAAAGATAACATGTTTCAGCTCTATTAATGCATTTTTACAATGTTTAGTCAGATGCGAGTTCATTGCATGTCAATTTTGAAATATAAAAAAGTGACATTTTGAGTGAAATACGTGTACATACTGTACATTGTGCAATGCACATGTAGCTCTGTTTTTAATTATAATGTTTGCACAATGCCTGCATATAAATTCCTTAAAGCCATTGTTATAAGTGGATTTAGAGCTTGATTTGATATAATTGAAAGATCAGTTTGAAGTTGATCCATATTTTGTCAAATCTTTTGTACTGGGAGATGTGCACTGTGAAGATTCTACACCTTGTCGAATTCTCCTTGATTAATTTTGCAACTTTAGACATCTCTCCAAGACAAAAGTGGCTGCAGTATTTACCGTACTCCCCTCACTACATACATTACTAAGAAAGCTCTATGCCTGGTTCAGATCTGTATTTACATGTATTGTGTTCTACATGTACATTAAATTCTGAGTGAAGATGTTTACAATTGAAATACATGTCATTTCATGTACCCAAGCTGTACATTACTATTTTGATGGGTTTGTCTAGTTTAACATCTAATGTAACATCCGAAACGAGTAAAAGTTGGATTTTAAGGTTTAAAAAAAGGGTTTATTCCATATATTACTTGGGACACTAACTGTACTGATCAAGTTTAAGTTTTGTTAAAGCACAAAGCAAACAAATTTGAAACCTTCGCAAAGTTTGCTGAACTTGATGATCTGAATGTAATGTTAACATCATATAACGTCCGAAACAGAATGGAGCAGTTATCTTTTGTACCATATACAAAGCATATTCAATTTCAGTGCATGTTCAGGGTTTTTGATGATTGCTGCAACCAAGCTCATAATATTATTTGCAATCAAGTTCAACTTATGCAGCATTCGAAAACTAGATCTACATGTAAATTGAATGGATTGAGTTTACGTTGACTAATATTTCAGTTGAATGAATACATTTACACTGCTAAACTATTTGTGGGGCCATTTCAGAACAGACTTTGTTTTGTTTTATATGTTAGTGCATTTTTGTCCAGAAAATATGCTAGAAACAGACTAATGATACCAATTCAAAGCCATAAAAAAAGACAAAAGCTGACATTGTTAACATAGTTGTAACGTCCGAAACATAGGGTTTAAATTATAAAATTTATAAGCCAATTTTTTTTCCACATAACTATTTACCCATTCACTATGAACATCTAACAATGGAAATTGGGCACACACTATTGTTACTAACAATGGGGTTACAATGAACATGTACATGTTCTTGCTCATAGTGATTGTACACATGTAGCAAGTCTAATAAAAAAAACAGGCCAATTTTGCCATGCCAAACAAAAACTTTTAATTGTGAAAACCATAATTTTTGCTATTTTTGCCTTTAAATCAGTGTAAAAAGTCAAATTTATGTGATAGAAACTCAAAAATTTGCATAAATAATCTCTGTCACTATGAGCAACTAACAATGGAAATTGGGCACACACCATTGTTAATAATGGTTTGTGCCCAATTTCCATTGTTAGTTGCTCATAGTGTGAACCATGCTCTTAACATTAACATTAATTGCTAAAGTAATTGGCAAAACACAAGTTAAATATCACAACTATAAGTTATGTAAGAGTTTGTACTCAAATGAAGAAATTTTGTTTCATTCATAAATGTTTCACATGTTTAGAGTTAAAATTAAGCTCAGACCTTTACATTTCTTATAAATTCAAATATTCTTCATGACAAAACTACTAGTTTAAAGTGTGTTGACTCGTTTTCATTTTTTGCCCTCTTGGTTGACACAATTGGGCTATATAAAAAAAAACCAGAGCCGTATGTGAATGAGAAAGTTGTCTGCAGAAAACTTTTTCTCCTACAAAGGTACCAATTTATATGGAAAAATAGTCATGTGGTGTTTGTTCCCTTTGCAATCATTACTTTTACTGGTTTTTTTCTTGTCAACTCGTGAAGTAAAATTTTGGCCAGCTGCAAATGCTTGGGGCTTTAAAGGAGCGTGTCCAGATCACATTTTTTCCTATGGTTGTTGAGATTTTGATACCATATCATTTGCTTATTTTTCTTATTACCATTCTGAAATATCGCACTCTCAATCCATAGGCCTATTATTCCAAAGATATCGTAAAAACCACCGATATTTTGTAAACTAATTTATCCGGTTACATAAAGCAGTGCAGTGATTACAGCAACATTTTCGCTTCACATCCAAATTGGAGATCAAATTTCCTTTTTATTCCCATGTAGAGTAAACTACTCAAACTAATAAAGGGGGAAAACCATATTTTTCATATTTTTCACCATGTCTATGTTTTTGAAGAAATTTCTTAATTACTTTAAAACCACTGTCCGCCATAATCATGTTTTTTTTCCATCAATAATGATGAATATTGTGAAATAATTAAAAATAACGTGTTTCGTTTATCAATTTTATCTGGTAACAAATTTTATTTAAATGTCGGTAACTTAAATGTATGACCACCACGGGCATATATTCCATACAACGATTAGGCATTATTAAACCATTATTAGTTGATTACATACTGCACATCGTTATTTTTTTGCGTTTCAACACGACCATCATTGCGTGATACAGTGAAGCGATTCTCATCGGGAACAACACAGTCGCCAAGTTGGCGATCTGCCAATTTTCTGCTAAAATCCAGCCTGACTCTACGATAGCGTGTGGTCGAAATGGCACACTGACAGGTCTTCTGGCTATGCATGCGTTAAGGGAGGTGTCGGTTCCTCGGTGTCTGGACACTAACGTGTCCCAGTGGCATGGGCAACATCCTCCAATAGCTACACTGTTTTGGCTATACTTCCGGTTCACTAAAAATCAGTGTTGTAGGACTCGAGTTCAGGACTCGGACTCGAGTCGAGTCACATTGGAAAATGACTCGGACTCGAACATGATGACTCGAACATGGTGACTCGTGACTCACGTCGAGTCACATATTATAGGCCTATTTTAAAACAAATCAGAAGCACAACATATTTATTTGCCCTGTAGGATTCTTGGGGGGGGGGGGGGGGGGGGAACCACAGTCCGATGCGTGAATAGTGGCCTGCTGGCTGTTTAGGAGCGGCAGCCCACTGGTGATTTGCAACTGGCAACCACTGTGTGGTCCGCTGGCGGTTTTAGAGCGGCAGGCCACTGGTGGTTGCCGCTGACTACTGCTAGTGGTCAGCTGGTGGCATATAGGAGCGGTAAAACGCTGTTCGCATGCAACTTGCGAGCCATGCACTGGCGGGCCGCTGGTGGTTTTGAGTCGGCGTGCCGATGCCGACCATCCGCTTCCCAGCCGACGGTGTAGGTCCGACGTCACGGTGGCTTTCGCACCGATGGGTTGGCCATCAACCCACGAGACAAGGAGTAGCCTACAGACGTGAAAATCCTGAAGTAGCTAAGAATAAAAGTACATGTACATGTATAGTGACACCCCAAATCTGTTGACTTGAAAGCGTAGAACAGAGAGATGGTTCAGTGGAGGGTATTATCCCGGTAAAATATTAGCAATATGCCTTTTTGACGGGGTCAATTTGTCGAGAAACTTGTAGTATATGAGACAGAAGATTTTTTTTCAAATCCTCTGAGTAGCAAAAAGTATTCTTCAGAAATGAAACGAATGTAAAACATTGCATAAACCAACTGAAAATGGACAACCAACCCGAAATCCTTTGAACATAATATTATGATAATAAATTGTTAGACACCAGAGATGTTCGTCTTGGATGTGTATTATTGAAGGGTAAAATCGACTTTCTGTGGATATCAATGAATTCATTGACCCTGAAAACCCCAGGGTAGACATTTGAATTATTGTTCTGCATCAAATAGTAAAGAAGTTACACCCATTTAAGCGATTTTTAAGATCAACGGCGGCCGTTTTGGAACTGACCCAGATTTAACACACTTCCGGTGGCTTAATTTTGGTAGACTTTTTCCTGTCATTCACCACACCCCGTAGCACCAAAATTTTGCGGTTGGGTACTTTTATCCTTAAATATACCCGACTACTTGTTTTTAACATTTTCAAGATGGCGTCGACAGTCATCTTGGATTTAGAGGTCATAATAATGGCCCCACAAACGTCACAAGTACCGTTTTAGCAAATTTGTGATGCTAGAATTAGTAGAAAATGACACCTCGTTTGTTATTATGACTCAACTGGTTCCAGATATATCACTTTTTATGATTTTCAAGATGGCGTCGGCGACCCCAGGCTGCGGTACCTGTGCCCTTGAGCAAGGCACTCAACCACACCTGTTCCATCCTTCGGAAGGGATGTAACTAGCCGTTGGCCCAGTGTGTTAGGTAACGGTAACGCACTTTAAAGATCCCATCCAGAGCATTCTTTCGTGAAGAGCAAGGGGAATCCCCGGTGTCTCTGGCTATTTCTAATTCTTCATTGGTTTCCTCACGCTTGCAAGTGACAGTGCAATGGGCACTTTTGAGGAATCCTTGGTATGAATACCAGAAAGAAATAATAATAATAATAATAAGAACCGACAATGCTACATTTGGGCGACACTCCGGGAACCATTTCATAAACGACCACTGAATTGTCAGTAAAAACCTCTCTAATGAACACTTACTTTCTTTACCTAAAGCTCAACAAAAATGCTTTTTAACCTAATAAAAATGCTTTTTAAAATAATAAATAATAGGCCGACAGTAATGTGTCGCCCTAATATAGCTTTTTTACGCAAAAAGTGTCGCCCTATTAAACCATTAAAGGGCCCCTTATTTGGGGGTTAAAACAAAGGTTTTGGGTTTTTATGCTAATGAAATATGCATATTCATGACCAAGGTCATGATGTCACAAGAGGCAAACAGGAAAATCACATTCAACTGTGCACAAAAGATTCCACTGTTTTTCTCAAATGTCCTGGAACTTTTGTAATCCACGACTGTTTGAGTTTGTTCTAAATGTTTCCTGTTGTAAGCCATGACGAAACCGGGTGAGAAAACTGCAGCAATTTGCCACAAGTCCAACTTGAAGTCTTATGTTTTTTCTTAACTTTTCCTTTCTGTCTTCCTTACGTGATGCACTCCAAACAGCGCCCTCTGTCTGTGGTTTATTGCAATGAAATCTTCAAAGTTGAAAAAGGCTACCTTTTATTGATTTTACATCCAAACGAACAATAGCATATGTCTTGCTGAACAAGTAATCCATCATATGAAGCAAAGATTAGGCAAAAGGTTGTTTAGCATGTCTTGCCCTTTAAGGGAAATAAAATAGGCCCATCTATAGGTTTACATGTCTGTGGCTCAAGCCCTGGCTTAATAGCGCCCTCAAGCGTTTTAACAGCGTGTGTTGCTTGCGGTCCCGTTGCTGCTTCTTGGGCTTGACCCACATGTACATGTGTGTATTTCAATTCACTGCACAATAATCATGAGAATGGGAGCAAGAAAAGCATTGGGATATCTGAATCGAATATTTACTCCAAGATTTACAATACGACTGTCAATCTTTGGAACAGTGGTGGGTGGTACTGTCTTGCTCAGGTAGGACATCATTACAGTTGGAGGTACTGGTAGTGGTAGTATGTACGATCCTGCCGTCATGTGTTTTCGATCAGCAAACTTTACACTGATTTAATACCGCGGGCCGGACCGTACAAGATCCACCGTGATTTGTGGCTGTGTTTTGCAAACGGTGAATCGGTCGCTTGTCTGTGCCTTCAACTTGCTGCAAATCAAATTACCTGGCATGAGTTATCTTAAAAACTTTGCAAAATGTGTTATTATTTACGGCTGAAGATCACTTTTTTTATGAGCCCTATAGTAGGCATGGTAGGTGCGGATCTCTAGGATCTCCACTGTTTGATATGAATTGAAATAAATGTTGGTCCATCAATTTATCCATCATCTTCATTCTTCATGTATTGACTTCACTTGCAATATTCTCCTATGCACATCTAGTTCTGCAAACAAAGAAAATAGAAATCAAAAGTAGGCCTATGTCAAACAAATTTGAGCATGATAATTTGAATGTCACATTGCGGAAACTGACAAATTCCTTTTCATACCTTTCACAGCGATGGCAATATGGTTGTGCACATCCCATTATCTGAAAAAGAAATCAAAGAGAGCATTTGAACTACTGTCAAGCATGTGTCAAGAGCAATAAGGATATACCGGGTACGAGTTATCCCGGGTACGAGTTATCCCAAGTACGAGTTATCCCGGGTACGAGTTATCCCGGGTACGAGTTGTCCAGGGTACGAGTTGTCCAGGGTACGAGTTGTCCAGGGTACGAGTTGTCCAGGGTACGAGTTGTCCAGGGTACGAGTTGTCCAGGGTACGAGTTGTCTCGGGTACGAGTTGTCTCGGGTACGAGTTGTCTCGGGTACGAGTTGTCTCGGGTACGAGTTGTCTCGGGTACGAGTTGTCTCGGGTACGAGTTGTCTACATTGTAGTAATATTCTTTCACACTATCACACTTTTGGAGTTTTATTGGTATTTTTTTCGTATACATTGAACAAAGATTTTAAGGAAATTACCTCCTGGAATCAACACATAATGTAATTTTAAGATACACTTCCCACTTGCACTTTTGTCGCAAATGTTGCTTTTCTGTAGAAAAATCACGTTTTCTTTTTCAAAAATTGCCTTCAGTTAGTGCACAAGATAACCATTCACGCAAGCGCGCAGCGCCCTCTGTTGTCGCGCTTACGCACAGACCGCTCGCCGCGTCATTTTGTGCATTACTTTATGCAGTAATTTTATCATTTATTTATCTCAGAAATTCAACATTTGCGACGGAAGTGTCAGTGGGAAGTATATATCTTATAATTAAATAATCTATCGATTGCAATATAAATTTACCCAAATCCGTGTTCAATGTATATGAAAAAAATACCCTTTTATTTTAATCAAGTGTATCATACGGACATGATCTTTTATCAAATATTCCACCAAAAGCATCCTCAGATCGCTCAAGGTCCCGTCTTGTCTTTCAATCGTGCAGGAACGATTGCGCGATTGCCTTGCCAGTTGAAAGTTAATTATGGCGTGCCAAATCCAACAAATTCTTATATCTTTTTTTGAACGCGCTTGGGAGGAATCATCAACGCAACTTGAAATAAATCAGTTCAATTAAGTGCAAATCTGATACAAAAATAGGGTATTTTTTTCGTATACATTGAGCAAAGATTTTTAGGAACTTACCTCCTGGAATCAACAGATAATGTAATTTTAAGATACATTGTATAGCCTACTTTCCACTTGCACTTTTGTCGCAAACGTTCCTTCTGTAGAAAAATCATATTTTCTCCTTCAAAACTTGCATTCAGTTAGTGCACAAAATCTCAGAATTTGATGATCTGTTCATTCCAGGAGGTAATTTTCCTAAAATCTTTGTTCAATGTAGGGCCTATACGAAAAAAATACCAAAATTAGTAATCTAGCAGACAAAAATATTTTGGGTGAGAACAATGATGTATAAATCCAAATCTAGAAGACAACCAATAATATCGCCACACCCACCCCTCCCCCCCACCCCCCCCCCACTCACCCACCCCCCCCACTCACCCACCCCCCCCCCCCCACCCCCCCCCACTCACCCACCCCCCCCCCCCCACTCGCCCCCATCCCCCCCCACTCGCCCCCATCCCCCTAAAATACCAATATCTACACTGTAGCCTTCAAACTAGAACATTTAAAACATCCCTGAATAAAAGATAAAGAATAAATCAATTACATGTATACATGTAAGAAACAAAATTAAGCTGAAGCCAGCTTCTGAACTTGGGTGTTTTGGAAAACTGGCCATTTGTTGCTCAATTTAAAACACTTGGCAAACCATACATCAACAGAAATGGCCTATCAAACGAACGATCGAAAACATATTTGCTATCACCGTGGCGCATACAGAGCTTATCGCTGCTGGGCAATCTGAGAAAAGAAAAAATGGCAGAAACTTCATGGTCTGTTGTGGAATATATACTTCAAGGATACATGTAGTGTTTAAACGTAGGTAAAATTGTTTTGAGATATATGCTGTTGTTTTGGTTTCCGAGGAATTTTCCAATATCCGATAGAAAACCCATAACGCCAGGATACATGTATCCTCTGGCTGTCCATATTTACATGTTATAATAACACTCCTTTCGCAGTGGTTTCCGAATCTGCGCGTGCTCCTGATCCCCTGGCCCCACTAATTACCATGCATAGCCATAGGCAGATAAGGGCCGTCCATAAATTACAAATATACGTACGCACGAAATGCCGACTTTTTAAACCCTCCCCTCCCAACCCTGTACGCATATTTTGTGACGTCACCCATATGCTTTAACGTTGGGTGTATGCATTGGCTCCAACCCCCAGCCCCCTCTCCCCCCCATCCCCCGCCCCCACCCCCCCCCCCCCCCCCACCATAGCCTTAGTATATCAGTCCGGGAAAGCTACAAATTCGACAACGTTGTCAAAATTGTAAGTTTCCCGGACTGACATGGCCTACATTGTAGAGGCAGAGCAAGGAAACTTGCTCTAGGACCTACAGTGACCTTAGCTATGGTTACCTCAGCCCTACTTCCAAATAAGTATAGGCTTTTTTTAACTGATATACATATGCTTAAAAGGCCTATACTTTCAAAAGAAAATTTTTTTTTCTCCCATCAATTTCGTTGCTCAAAATGGAGTATTTAAGCAAGTCTTTTTACGGGAAATTGCAATTTTTGGGTAAAATCAAAATCTCTACACGTTCTACATACCGCCCTGGCCGTAATAATCTCAAAACTTGCGTACACACCTTCATTTTACTGCACGTGCAGTCGTCAAACATGGCCGTATTGAATTATGGGATGACACCATGGCTTTGGCAGTGGCTATGGCTGTTGCTATGGGCGGACAATGAAAAAATGCTTCCAAATGTCACACACGTAACAGGAGAATGGACCTATGGCTGGTGCCCCAATTTATTCATTATTAGAAAGATACAACAGTCTGGTTGCTTTATGCCATTCTCTGCCATTGATTCTGTATTTCACACCTGCTGTGTGCACAACATAGCAACAAAACTGGTCAAGTGGATACTTGTGCATACATGTAAAAGAAAGTACGGCAGTACTCCAAACACTATTTATATAAAACACGCAAAAGGCCAACTTATTTGAACAATTTTTTCTTAACTTTAGAGAGTACTTTGCTGGTGCTGTCTGCAAGAGTGAGAATCGCCTGGACGGGAAGACTGTTATTATTACTGGAGCCAACTCGGGCATCGGGAAAGAAACAGCTAAAGAGTTAGCAAGAAGAGGTAGATAGTACGTACCGGTATGGGACTGTAGCCCTATGTATACGTGTATAACAGGGTTGTAGTCAAGTCCATCACAAGTCTTTCACAAGTCCAGTAACAAGAAGCAAAGGATGAACTCACACAAAATAATGCCTTTGTTGGAGTTCATTTGAATAGCTTGTGACTTAAATTAAGACCCAGGGACTTGTGGTGGACTTGTGGTGGACGTGACTACAACCCCGATACAAATATATTGGAAAAACTACCTTACACGTTCGCCAGTTGAGACTCGTGGAGCATTATAACATACTGGTACATGTATAAGTGTTTTCAAAGAAAATATTTTCTCAAGTGCCTTCTAGATTATCATCACGTCATTACAAGGAATTACGAACGTGTATATTGTACACATGAAAATTTATACCAAGTGGCTAATAAGTAGCTGTAAAAAAAAAAGGGTATTTTTCATCGAACGTTTATAAATCTGTCATGCTTTGTCACCGAAAGAATTTTCATCTCCGTACTTTATGTGGTTAGCAATTTTCAATTGTTTGCTTACATGTACATGTACTGTATATTCGAATCACTTCTCCAAAACTGGCATTGAGCCATACTATTAAACAATACATGTACCGGTAGTCTTATCCAGATATTGAGATTCCATTTAATTATGCCTAAACTATAATTTTAGAAGACACATTGTGCATACAATGTACTTCAAAGTTGCTTGAAAGCCTACTTTTAGAAGGCTAAAAGTGTGTTTTTGACGTTTATATTGGGACGTTATCATTTTGTTTGTTACACTTTTAGCCCTTTAACATTTTAACCCCATTCGTCCTTGTAATCTCAAGACTTTAGTACCCTTGTCGTTCTTTTCCCATGATGACTCAAACATCAGAAAAAGATAAAAGGGAGCAAAATTTGGAGTAAAATCGACAATTTTCAACCAGTTTGGTACCACGGACTTCGTGTAGACCGCGTCAAAAGGAAAGTAGTTCCCCCAACGCGGATGGATTTTGTTTACACTATGTTAAGCTAGACTGGTCCCCTGTCTATGTGCGCTACGCTGCTCTCGCTCATATACGTGTGGGGAAGTAAATATATGGACAGGGGGCCAGTCTAGGCTTAAGAGAGTGTAAACAAAATCCATCCGCGTTGGTGGAACTACTTTCCTTTTGACGCGATACTAGCAAAGTCAAGTCACCAATCGATTGAAAATTGTCAATTTTACTCAAAATTTTGCTCCCTTTTATCTTTTTCTGATGTTTGAGTCATCGTGGGAAAAGAACGACAAGGGTACTAAAGTCTTGAGATTACAAGGACCTCCGTGGTGTGTTTTTAAATGTCTGATTTGGAATGTAAGGTAAGATCTTTCACACAGGTATTTGGACGACCTTAGCCATGTAGCATGCTTCACCACGGCGAATGGGGTTAAAATGTTAAAGGGCTAAAAGTGTAACAAACAAAATGATAACGTCCCAATATAAACGTCAAAACAACACTATTAGCCTTCTAAAAGTACTTGAAAGCCTACATGTACCGGTATACCGGTACCGGTACATATACAATATAGTGCACATGTACTTACAAAATGAAGACTTGATATCAATTTGGTATTATGGTTGTGTTTTGGACCGTCTGACGCCATTTTACCACGCACGATTGATAGCTGTTCTGGGGGTGTTTCAAAATAAAGTAAAATTTCAAGTTCATGCCCTTTAACAGGCTGTTTAGTAGTAACTGTCAGCTATTTCACCAGTTTTTTAAAAAATATCTTGCATGTTGGGCTTTTCCAAGCTTACACATACATGTACATGTATGTACCGGTATGTGCACCAAAAATTTTTATTCTAGAAATTTCGTTTTGGAAATAAATGTACATACATGTACATGTACATGTGTATGTGTCACATGAAAAAGTCTCCCCCACAAGAATAGACTATGTACATGTAACTCTCGCGGCAAAGGTCAAAATTGAACTTCCGGGCACAACACGACTAAAACGCCTATTCCTATAACACGGGCGAGATTTTGTTTTTTGTATATAAATTTTTCTGTCCAATCTTAAGTATACAACCGACCCGAAAGTGATTCGGGTAACTAAAATGTTTTTTTACAATATATAATACATGCATAATTATCTCTAAAACGATAAAAATTTAATAAAATTTCGTGACCTGAATAAATTTTTCTGCTAGCATATTCTTCATCCAATTTGGAATGGATGACCCAAGTGTGGATTCATGTGAAAATGAATGCTTCGAACTTGGGCACTCTAAAAAAAAGTCTGCAAGCTCTACTTTTGGTAGATGGCGTTTCGCCTATCGCTAGCGAGGTCTGTATGTACACTGTAGGCTTACGTACGTCGGCTGCTGTGCGTGTTGCATATATATATATATCTTTTGCTGCATGTAGTTTACGATCTTCAAAGATTGACTTGTCGGCTCAGAAAAGATCGTGAATTCTTACATTTTGATCGCTTATTTTTGATTATATACCCCACTTCATCAATTGGAATGCAAGATTTTATTTAGAGATACGAGTTTTGGGCCGTCTGAATTTACAAAAACCTGCGTAAACAAAATAATCCAAGAATTTCGCTCGCGACGTGCGTTGAAGAGATAGGGTCTTGTGCCCGGAAATAACGGTGGTCTCGCGCGGTCTCGTACGTTCGCGAGGTCAACTTACATAGTCTATCGTGGGAATTGTAGGCTATGATTTTTGAATTGATTTTTAAACAAAAACTCGGGCTAACGGAAAGGTCGAATTATTAGTATGATTACATGTATGTCTCATTTTGAAATTCTGGAGTACATGTAATGGATACCGGTACGTACATGTACCGGTACAGTAGGTCCATAGTCTTGGCCCAAGACTATTGTACATGTAGTCGATATTGGTTTGTGTATGCGTTGGCCATTCCCGGTAGTGCGCCCTCTTGCAGCACTACAATAGTCTTGGGAAATCCTCCCGGAAGGTTTAACTTTTTCTTTGTTTTTGCCTACCGGTAGGCTTTCTTAGAGAACCAATCAGCGAGTTACCCGAATACAGCAGCGCGTCAGAATGCAGCGAGCGACCCAAATACAGCGCGTCGGATGCAGCGAGTGACCCAAATACACTGCGTGCACGCGCTTCAAATGGTTTGAAAAATATAAGGCGGCTTACAAGAAACATCGAACATGACCGTTTTATCGTGGCTAATATTTTTGGTGGCATAATTTTCTTGGCAAATGTTTGCAAATATATTTACAAACATGTTTGCAAAGACGTATGACATCGCAAAATACATTTGTTTATGAAGATAACTGCGACATTTCAAATATTTGCTTAGATATCTTTGGTATGCCATGTCCCTTGTGTGCCATCATATAACCCTGTGCAGCTATTTACATAAAACGTGAAATGTGAACTCGACGAGGGTGGACGTGTCCCGTTTTGGCTCCGACAAATTTTCATTGGCCAACGCGTACACAAACCACAGACACAAACCAATATCGACCACAATAGTCTTGGGCCAAGACTAGTACAATGTAGGTCCACTGCTTGAGGAAATCTAATTCACAAACACAGGCTTTTGAAACTGAATATAATTAAAGCCCCGTATCTCGACCAATCAGATCTCTACGTCCAATTCTGGTAGCAAACTCCATATAGCTCGTGTACAAAGTGACAAACAACTTTCTCGAGTTGGTAAGTGGACATTGACTAGACATGTTCCCAGTCCATTCGCGGCTACGCTGCCGCGGTTTATGAACCAACCGGTCCAGTTACCGACTTGACATTAAGTCTAACGGCTACAAGCATTTAGCCACAAGTTCTGCATCCTGTTTTGGGCTAAGTTCTTTTTAATGCAGTCATTAACTATATGAGTATCTCAATGCAGAAAGCATTTCGGAGAGAACACCTACTTGTACATACCAAATTGTGACTTCGCCCTGTGTACAGCATGGAGAATTAACGTAATGTTAACACCGTGTTAGCAGATCAATGTACATGCCGTGTAACATATATATGGGTCTTTTTATAAATTAGGGGTCCAATGTTGGTGTCCCCCGTTACATTTTACATCTTGTTTTTGTAAATTCAGGACACATTCTTTAAATACTTTCCATCTCAAAGAGTGAGTACATAAAAGTACAATTCATACAAAATGGTTTAAAAGCCATTTTATTGATTTTTGTACGAAAAATAACACATATCAGGTGTAACGGGGGACACCAAATGTCACACTTTTGGACCCCTAATTTATAGAAAGACCCATATGTTAACAGATCTGTTAAACTAACACTAACATGCAACACACAGAATAGTGACCTCACCCATTGTATTGCGTATTGATAAGTCGTGACGTGAATGTAACTTTTTACCTCATCAGGAGGCCGTGTGATACTGGCTTGCAGGAACGAAAAGAAAGCAGAGAAGGCCAAGTCAGAGATTGTGCAAGAGACTGGTAACCAGAATGTAGTAGTAAGGAAACTAGACCTGGCATCACTGAAATCCATTCGAGAGTTTGCTCAACAAATTAATGCAGGTAAGTTTGCTGCAGGAAATAAGTAAACCTTATTTAACCACAGAACGTCTTTATTTGCCATAATAAAATTCCTTAAAAATTCCTTAACTCTAACAGTAAACTCTCGTTGTAACGCCCCCAATATAAAGCTCTTTCAGATATAAAGCTCTTTCAGATATAAAGTGTTGACTGTTATTTCATTGTGTTTGCATTGGTTAAACGTTCACATACACGTATAACGAGAGTTTACTGTAGATGTGATAATAAATTGCACAAGAGAACTAACTAGGTTTTTTTTTTACAGAGGATTAAAGGAGCGTGACCATATTTCTTCCAAAAGAAATTGATTTTGTTCTAACCTAACAATCATATGAAATACCTCCCCAAATTACTATGCGTTAGAAGAAAACAGGAAATTTGCAATCCATAATTTGGCTGTGGAAGCAAAAAGGTTGGTGTAATCACTGCACTGCTTTATGTAACCGGATAAATTACCGGTAGTTTACTAAACTGTGGTGGATTTTTGATGATATCCCTGAAAATATGTGGATTGAGAGCGTAAATGTCAGAATGGTGATAACAAAAATTACACATTATATGGTATCAAAATCTCAACACCCATGGACATTTTTTTCTTCACATTTTCCCGCCATTTTTATACATGGTTTTTACAAATTAGGCTATTCGCTGCAGAGTATGGAATTTTCACAGGGAAAATGTTCATAGTGGATGCTTTGTTTCCAAGTTGAAATTTGCAGACACTGTAAACTTGGCATCAAGGGTAATGATAACAAGATGTGTGGAAACCATAAATGTTAACCTCACACATGGTACATGAAGTGATTGTTATGTCATTTTTGTAAACTGGGCTCAAAAAGAAACTTATAATTTTTAACATGGTCATATCTTAAAATCCTGTTCATCAAAATGAACCAAAATGACACACCGGATTACTTCAATACTCTACTCTAAACACATGTCAGTAACCAAGCAGTTTCCCAACTGACAGAACTGAAAAATGCACTGGCATGGAACCGCTTGCTGAATCACATGTCACAGCCTGGAAATTTCTGCAACATAGAGTTTAAGGCACGTGAATAAGTCAAAACAAATTGAAATGAGGTAATGTCAGTTACCCAAACACAGACATCAATAGTATGTGTGTCCACCATGTGCCTCGAAGCATTCAGTGCATCTGCTACGCATGCTGTCCACCAGGTTTCTGATGCAGGCTTGGGGGAGATTGTTTCACTCTTCCTGTGGAGTGTTTGTGCATTAACAGGCGGATTGTCCCTTGCCGAAACACGTCGCCCGAGCTCTCCCAAAGTTGTTTAAAAGCACATTTGCTTGTGAAGAAAATGCATTTGTGGTATTTTCACAGAAGAGAAGTGTGTTGATGTACTCATCAACAATGCCGGTATCATGCGATGTCCATTCTGGAAGACGGAAGATGGATTCGAAATGCAGTTTGGTGTCAACCATCTTGGTGAGACAATTTCCTTCCCATTAGTAGTACATGTAGTTGAATTACAGGGTCTATGACCTTTGAAAACGGATTTATATTTTTGGATGATAATTCTTCTTGTTGCTTCTGACAGGTCATTTTTACCTAACAAATCTTCTCCTTGACAAGCTAAAGTATTCAGCCCCGAGTCGCATCATTAATGTTTCTTCATTGGCCCACACAACAGGCGATATAGACTTTGACAATCTCAATAGCGAGTCTGGGTACAGGACTGCAGATGCATACTCTGACAGCAAATTAGCCAACGTGCTCTTTTCACATGAGCTCAGTAAGAGGTTACAAGGTTCGTACCAACTCCCACCTTAGCGTGACTGTCAGTGTTCAAATTTTTGATGCAGGGTTGTAACTACATACACATGTACACGTATGTAAATTGGTGTCAGATAATGTCACACATTTTTACCAACTGGCCCAAATTTACACCAACCAGAAGATAATTTGCGGCAACAAATCCTGTTCTTAAAAAAATTGACTTATTGGATGACGTATCCAAGATGGAATAACCTTTTTTGGGAGGGGCTTTGCTAAATTTCTGTATACTTTAGCATTGTAGTTGGGCATGTCGTAGTATAGGTCAGTCTAAAGTTGGTAAAATTGTTTATGGGAACCTCTCCAGTGTTTAAAATAATGTATCATTGTCGCCCTGAGTTTTACTAAGTATCATTATATATGATATTTAGAAGATGCATGCATTCTTATTTAAACATTTGTTTGATGACCTGTCTAGGTACCAGTGTGACTGCCAATTCTCTCCATCCTGGTGTTGTCAAGACACAGATCGGTAGACACACTGGACTGCATCAGTCCGGCTTCTCGTCATTCACTCTGGGTCCAATCTTTTGGTTGTTTGTTAAGACGCCTAAACAAGGAGCGCAGACAAGCATCTACTGTGCTGTAGCTAGTGAAGTGGAGAATGTCACAGGAAAATACTTCAGGTACATGTGTGTTCATATAACTGATATTTCAGGTTCACAGCTACCGCTGGGCGAGTACCTCGTGATAAGTTCTCTTTTACTTTTGAAAGTACTGGAAACCTGTACAGTTTGCAAGTAGTGATTTTTTGTGAGTACTGCGCCAACCAGGTTACTATTAAAGTGCAACAAATACACATGTAGTGAGATGCCACTTTCCTCAGCACACCAGTCATTTTTATTCTCTGCAAAAAGTGGTCTCTAAATAGGTTGTGGCCTTTAAGAGTATGTATAGAGCCACAGATCCAGCCATTGACAGGTATCATTCCATAACGGGATGAGATTTAATTTGCTGACCTGTATGCACCACAGGCAACATAGTCATCGGTGGAAGCTTTTTCCATCACAGAAGGATACTCATGGCAATTTGGGTATCACCAGACCTATCGACAGAGTATCAGATTGACCGTGTCTGCATCGAGAAGAACTTCAGAAGAACTGTTCAAGATGTATGTGCTGAACAAGGAGCAGATGTTGCATCGGATTGTCATCTTCTTCTTGATGCTCCAGTTGAGGTGAAATTGATAAGTGGCAAGATCGTTGCATGTGTTAGAACCAATGCATGTGTTAGAATTGAACACCATGCTTATTAAAGACCTAAACAAGAGTTCAAGAGTTCACGACCTCACTCTTCAAGTCCCAGGTCCTAAAACAGCTGCTACAGAAAGACTATCGATGAGAAGTGAAGGGGGCATTACCTTCAACCTGTTAAGAAGTGCTGGACTGTAAAAAGCAGCCAAAAGGAATGGACCTCTATAGAAGCCTTGATGGCGACAGAGGAGAGAAAACTGAAGAGATCGGACGGCAGTAAACAGCAGTAGCACACGAGCGGGAAAAACTAAGGCACAGGAACAGGTTCTGAAGTGAAGAGGAGCATCAAGAAAAACAAACACAAGTACATGGATATGCAGGCACTAGAAGCAGAGGAAGCAATTACCAGTGGTGCTACTGCACTGAAAATGTGTGGGCGGGGGGTGCGGGCAGGCACGCACGCGCGCTCCCACAGTCTCCCCGTAGCTATATACATGTACGCCGCTCCTTGGGGCTTTAAGTCTATTTTGCTTCAACATTCAGCGTGTAGAGCAGAATTTCATATTGTTTATATTCTTTGGAAGACCGCTGCCAGCTGAGTTAGTGGCCGAACCCACCAAGCCCGACACGCTCACGAAACGCTTGCAACACAATATCACGATTTGTGTAGTGGAGCCCACGACACATTCCAACACGCGGGTGTGTCATGCGATTTTTTAAAACAAAGGTTCAAAAGTGTCTGAAACCCCACGACACACGCACGACATATCATCATTGTTTGTGTCATGGGGTGCGTCGGTCCCATCTTGAGCCCACTGCCCCGACACACCCCAGCTTCCCGACACAACTGGGGTCATTTGTATCGGGAAGTGTGTCAGAAAGCGTGTCGGTCTAATTGGTGGGTTTGGCCTCTCTGTAGTTTTGATTTCCAATGTACATGTATTGTATAATTGTCAGAATCTTTGCGTTCAAGCACGAATGTGCAGCCGTATCGTTTTACAAGCGGCGTTTTTATGGGGTCGTGCATGTTTGATCGTACGTTTCGGAATGCAGTACGTGGTTCAACAAGCCCTTTCGGTTGCAGCATCCTGTTGCATCGCGATGCTGCCAACCGTATTTCGGTATTGCGCTATGCGGCCCAATGCATGGGAATGCCCGCCCAAGATCAGAGGTCGGGAAACTATACCCATAAGTGCTTGTTGCTGATTGGCTGATACCAGACACCGAATTTCGGTGTTCACCCTCCATGAGGGTTTTGGCTCATTATCATACGCACAGCAGGCAAAGCGTGGAAACCTCACACACAATTATGGTCAGACATCATATAGTCTCATCAAGAACCGAAACTTGTTTCACTTTTATCACACTGTAGGTTCATATTTAGTAACGTACATATCTTTGTGACAACTAGTTTGGACAAACGGTAAGAATCCCACACACCCCGAACCTCCAACCCCCCCCTGCACCCCCCCCCCCTGCACCCCCCCCCTGCACCCCCCCCCGCACTCCCCCCACCCCCGCACCCCCCGCAACCCCCCCCACCCCCGCAACCCCCCACCCGCACCCCCACCCGCACCCCCACCCGCGTCCCCACCCCCACCCCCACCGCCGAACTCCGTCGAATACAATCATAACAGTTTGCATAAAAAATTAAATTACAGACAGAGTCTGTTAAATAGCCGTATCGTATATAGCGCCTTTTTACGTTTCCGGCCACCCCCTGTTCTCAGTTTGGCAGGAGTTGGAGTTCCAACTCCCCCAGAATCAAACCAGCATACGCCCATGGACAGGGCGCTGATTTGATAGAAAGATCAATGGCAGTGTACGTACTGTCAACGACGGCTCAGTAGTTGTCAGACTCGGAGCATGTTCGATTCTTTGACTACAGTGCATTCTGGTGAAAGGTCGAAATGTAGTTAACTATAGTAGTCAATCGAACCTGCCCTTAGTATTTAAATTTTGTAAATGGGTCAGCGATGAGCCCTCACGGGTTCGCATACTGAAATCGGTGTCTGGTACAGCCGATCATCAGCAATGGGTCTTTCAGGTTGCAGACCTGTTGGGCGAGCATCCCCATCAGGTCTGGGTAAGAGATTAACCAGAGAGTCGTTATTTTCGCCGTTCGCACGCAGGAATCGTGTTATCACGAGTTCACTTGTGGTGTTGTATAAATAGAAATTAACCACAAGAAGAAATGCGTGGAATATAACAAACATATATTATATTATAACAAACATTTGGTGTACAGTGCTTGGCTCTAGCTAGAAAGATTAATAGCTCTTGGAATCGGCTGTAAAGAAATGAATTTTGTCTTTCGGACCTGATAACGGAATATTGTTTAAGGTTTAAATGAATAGTGGGGGTCTACTCTATAATTAAAGGAACAGTCAATAATGGTCACTACACACGCACGAACGCAGCTATATGTAAAATGTACACCATGTGTCAGGTCGGGGAATCAGACTACCATTCGCGTGACGGTCCGTCGACAGTCGGCAAATTTTATGGTCACACCCCCCATTCGAAATAGTCTAGCGACGCCGTTGTCTACCCACTCTTCAGATAGACCAGGGAGGAGCAAGTCCCTGCAGAGTGGAAAGAGGGTTATTACGCTCTTGAAAAAGGCAACCTCAACTCTTAGCTCCATGTACAGAGGGATAATGCTACTGTCCATCTCAGGCAAGATGTTCAATCGAGACTTAGGCCTACTGCACAGGATGATGAATGCTAGTTGATGACCCGCCTGTTGCAAAATCCACAGGCCAGCTTTGGCAAGGATAGATCCTGCACTGCATACAAGATAGTGATGCTGCGCATCATTTTGGAACAGGTACGGAACTCGCCCCCTTTACGTCCTCTGGAAGCTGAGATGCTATGGTGAGCCGCGGAAGATCACAAACATCCACAACTTTTACAGGAGGATGCCATACAGGGTGGTCTATGACCTCGCCAATGCCTTATGGGAGCTGCCGATCGTGTTTGCTTCTCTTTCTCAGGATTGCGTCACGGGGTCACGCGCATATCATTATTACCTAATGAGCATTTTAGAAATCGCGAAAATATCATTTTCGAAAACCCCACTTTTGCTTGCGATTTATCTATAAAATGGGCAATTTAAAATAAACTACGGTATAAGCTGGCTAGAGAGATATGGGGACTATCGAAAAAGGTGCAAATTATGGATTTTTCTTCAAGGGGGATATTAGCTGTTTAAGTATTTAGTGTTTTTTTTAAACGGGCCACTGCTTAGGTATTGTTTTCTTTTTCTTTTTCATCGTAATCAGGGACTGTGCTGAAGTAGACTGTAGTCCAAAGGGGCATGACGATGCAGTTGCTCTGAGATTATGGCAGGAAAGTGCCAGACTTGTTGCACCTGATGAGACGTAGCTATAATCAGGGCCATCAGGACAATGGAACAGTGTGTAAGCTGGGCAAATCAGTATAATGGAAATATTCAGATGAAGCCAGAGGGCGTGCGATCTGAGCAGGCCTGTGATGATGATTTGTTGTAGGCATCTCAAAACAGGCATCAGATGAGAGATCCTTTTGGCTACCGGTATGTAAGGAATTCATTTAAAGTACCAAATCAAGATTATGTGACGGTGCGGTCTCTTTAACGATGGCCCTGTCCCTTTAACATCAATATTATTTATATACTGCCTAATATATGCAAAAAGGTCATAACGCAGTTAAAGGCACAGGCTCGTCAGCAATAAAAAATAAAAGTTGCCCACCTGCAGAGATGATTGATACAGTGCATTACAAAGTGTTTTCTTCATAATACTTATTACCGGGATAGGTTGTTATATCATAATTGTATGAATAAATTCACTCGGACACATGTAAAAGAAGTTTGCATGTTTTTGTTCAAAAATGCTAGACATGGGCATTTCTCAGTTGATTCACAATAAAGGTACACCAACCAAAAAAGAAGATAAAGTAACAGATAAGTGCAACCAATATGCTTTTCTCAGTCATTTTAATTGGTTAGCAGACAGCTAGGCCACATTGGTCATGATTTTGAAATATGCCATACAAAATGGCGAAAGGCACCCAGGGGAAGGGGGCTCTCTCTCGTTTTCTTTTCTAAATTCTGAATAAAGAGCATCTTGTAAATGTTGCGGCAAATGAGACTCCGGGCACCACTTCTGGAATCGGAAAGGATGGGACGATACTTTTTGATTAGTTAACATGCACCGTTTTTGCAAGTGCGTTTAAATTTTGTGGGATACGGGGGTGTTTTTGTTCCTTAAAAAACGGGCACGCGCACACGCAATAGGGGTGGGGATATTTTACATGTGTACCAGTATGTCTGTCCGCAATAAGAGGCCTATTATTTGCGTGAAAATGCACAGTATGGTTCGTCCGGCATACAGAACGATCCACCCACCCCCTCTCCCCCTCCCCCACCCCCTCCCCCCACCCCACATATATGTACTTGATCCATGCACATTGTAATGCACTTTATCTTCAAGCAAACTTGAATCCGTGGTTTTGATTGGTGGATCCATGGCAACCAACATTGTGATAATAAACAATTGTTGACTGGTGTGGTGTGGGATATGGAGTTTTAACACCCGAGGGAGCTTATAGCACCCGAGGCAAAGCCGAGTTTAAAATGTCAATTTTTGTGTGTGATTTGACATGGACTGACCCATCTACTTTGCATTTTGCTTTGTATACATTTGCACCCAAGTGGCCAAAGTCTGACAGGTGTCTTTTATCTGCAGGTGGGTGTTTCGTGTACATGTAGCTTCGCATACAGCGGGACACCGCGATGAGAAACCCGACAGAATCTTCTCATTACGAGACTGTACTCTGAAGTCATTGGGCCCGCTTGCTGCCCGCACATTTTGTAACCTCTCCTCAAAGTAAACATTGCACCCCCTTAAGCGGTTTCGCTTCAATGTCTACCTGCTCGTGAAGTGCCTGAAACATATATTTTGTTTCTCTTGGCGTTGAGCTGAGAGCTAGATCCTCTTCGTAAATGTCATTTTAATATTTTACACAAAATATTAAAGAGCATTTATTGACTTGTCCGGGTTGACGAGATTAGCTGATTAAGGTCATACTGGGCATCGATCCATGAAGCTGGATCATGTTTTGAGACATGCATGTACCAAATCTTATAATTGGGCAGTGGGCCGAAGGCCTGTATCTTGTTCGAATGCTCCTGCCTAAAGGTGAATACATTTTTAAACCATAATATGAAAGATTCACAGTTAAAAAGATTAAATCATCAATGTTCATGTGAAAGTACTGGTTCATTTTGTAAAAATCAGTAATTTTAAAATCAGCATTTTTGGAGCTTTAACCTCGATCACTATTCTGTGCTGAGAAATTATACAGTATGTACTTACCCTGGGAATAGTCACCGAGTGCAGTTTCAACCTTGTTCTCATGAACAATTATACAGTGTGCACTGACCCTGGGAATGATCACTTGATCGATTATGAACAGCAGAAATATAGAAAATATGTAAAATAAATTCACACGGTATAATGAGTCGCGAAATTTCCGCATCGCGTTAATCGTTGATGGAAAACTGTCAGTACACTCGTTCGATTGCACAGATGCTTTATAATTTAACCTAACCCCGTTGTTTTCATGGAATTTTACCCAAAATAACTTTATCAAAACGCAGAAGAAAAAAAAAAGGAATCTAGCATACAATAAAGATGGACAATTTGGGAGTCTGATGGGATAAAATAGCCAAGTGACTGGCACGTAGAAATGGGTAGACCCTCTTTTGATCATTTTATGCAAACATTGTCATAATTTATTGTTTATTTTTAATGCAGTAAAAATGTTCAATCACCCATGACATGTACCATTTCAAACCGTGCACAGGCTTATTTTCACACAAAAAGACCTCTAAATACCACATTTTGGAATTGTTATGGAACAGCTGTTTAGACTATAGCTTCTACAACATCAACTGAATAACATATTAAAACCATATTAAAGTCAAGACTCTAGAAGTATAGTTTGTGCCTTTTTAAAATGTAACACGTTTTTTGCACTGTAACAGTGTACCCGTGATTGTGGCCATGTTACTAGCCATTATTAATATATCACCTTTTGAACATTTTAAGAACAATGACAATTAGGTGCCATTATGTAATTGGGCCATTACGGTTCATTTAATTCAAAATGACATTTTTTCTCATAACATTAATAATAATTCATTTTTATTTACTATAGTGCGAGGTACATTATGTCCATTTTGGAATAATTAGGTGATCGGGCTGTTCCCCGATCACCTATTGCTATTGTACGATTTCGTTTTCTTTTTTCTTCTTTTTTTTCCCTTTTGGTTTTCTTTTTTTTCCACTCAAACGTTTCCAGAGCTTTTTTTCAAAACGGTTCAAGGTATCAACTTGAAACTTGGTAGGAACATCAACCCCCATGTCACTGTGACGTCATCAGGTATCAAATTACAAATCAAAATATGCATGTTTTAAAATGCTTCCGTCTGGAAAACCACGTGACCCATGATCTTCGTATTTGGCAGGCTTATTGTTGAGATCATGGCCAACAATATTCTTCGTGTGGGCATTTTCATCTGACCCTTCCTTCTGGGGTCAATTTGAGGTCAAAGTTCAACGAAAACGAAAATCTCAATGTTTGCACTTATTGAGCAGCAATGTCCACCAAACCAAGATGAATCTTTAAGAAACTAAGTACAGGCATAGGTCCTATGGCAGACTTTTACCAACAAGTATAATATTATTATGGCATCAAGCGTGACGTCAGCGTGACGTCATCAAGTATCAAATTACACCCCCAAAATATGCATGTTTTAAAATCCTTCCGTCTCGAAAACCACGTGACCCACGATCTTCGTATTTGGCAGACTTATACATCAGATCATGGGATACACATTTTTTTAGTGTGGGCATTTTCATCTGACCCTTCCTTCTAGGGTCAATTAGAGGTCAAAGTTCAACGAAAACGAAAATCTCAATGTTTTTACTTACTGAGCAAAAATGCCCAAGAAACCAAGCTGAATCTTGACAAAATTAGATACAGACATATGCCATATGGCAGACTTTCACCAGTATGTATAGTATTATGATGACATCAAGTGTGACGCCATCGTGACGTCATCAGGTGTCAAATTACAGCAATTCAAAGTTAAATATTTCAAAAATTCATATCTCGAGAACCGTAATAGCTACAGGAACAATTCTTTCACAGCATGATAGGTCTTAATGAAGTGAACAAATCAAACCTTGACATGACCCCAGGTGTGTCCCCAACTTCCGGTTCAAACCGGAAGTTGTTTGAAAATATCAACTTTTTAGTATTTTGAATGTACATAGAGCGAAAGTGGTAGGGAATTTGACCACAGTTCTACGAAACGAAATGTTCCTACACATGTGGACTTTGTGACTATACCAATGGTGACGTCATCACATCGACGGTGGTTACGTAATATGGTGTCAAATTACACAAGATATTGAAGCTGAATTGTTTAAAAATGCTGCATCTTGAGAACTACATGTACAACAGATATTTGTATGATTCCTTCGCACATTAATTAAGAACTTGATGTTCATCAAATTGTTGAACAATTTGTGCACAAAAGTGTGACGTCATGATGTCGTATCACAGGTGTCAAATTACCAAAATTCAAAGGTTATTATTTCCTAAATTCATATCTCAAGAACCGTAATAGATACTTGAACAATTCTTTCACAGCATTATAGGTCTAAATGAACTAAACAAATCATACACTGACATGACCGGAAGTTAATTGGAAATATTCAATTTTTTAGCATTTTGAATGCAAATAGAGCCAAAGTGGTAGGGAATTTGACCATAGTTCTACGGAACGAATTGTTCCCACACATGTGGACTTTATGACTATACCAATGATGACGTCATCACGTGCACGGTGGTTCCCTTACGAAAAAGTCCTGTGGTATTACCACAAAAAAATACCACAGGACATTAGGCCCTACCACAGGAATATTCCTGTGGTATTTTGGGACATATACCACAGGACATTATTACCACAGGAAGTTCCTGTGGTAAATTTCCTGTGGTAAAATTCCTGTGGTAAAATTCCTGTAGTAACATTCCCGTGGTGATATTCCTGTGATAACAATCAAGTCAATCGAAATCTTACCAATTTTTTTTTGGTTTGATTAACTTAAAGCTGCCAAACCAGACTATAAGGTTCAGCAGTGGTTCGGGGTTGAACCAGTGTTGTTCATTCTGTGCCCACAAGAACCACTGCAAAGAGCATTAACTTGCGTCGGAATGTTTAGTGCTCAAGACTTAAATGTTTACCAGGCCATTGGCCAAATGCAGCTATCTATCCATGGTTGGTCACGGGTAAAAACAAACATAAAACAAAAAAGAGGCCATTATGCTTTAAGTATGGCATTATGCAAAATGTATTGATGCATATTTCTATTTGATAAATGAGTACAATTTCAATTCAGAACATAATACATTATGTATACATGGCATCCGACAATGTGCATTACAGTAAATTGGTACATTGTGTTTCCGATTTGCATATTCATGTCCACTTGTTCCTGTGGTTCTTTTTGTGGTAAATTTCGTGTGGTAATAGGTTCCTGTGGTACTCTGGTTCCTGTGGTACGCGTCCCTGTGGTACTCTGGTTCCTGTGGTACGCGTCCCTGTGGTACTCGTTCGTGTGGTAATCGGTTCCCGTGGGACTCTGGTTCCTGTGGTACGCGTCTCTGTGGTACTCGTTCATGTGGTAATCGGTTCCTGTGGTACTCTGGTTCCTGTGGTACGCGTCCCTGTGGTACTCGTCCGTGTGGTACTCGTTCGTGTGGTAATCGGTTCCCGTGGTACTCTGGTTCCTGTGGTTCGCGTCCCTGTGGTACTCGTTCGTGTGGTAATCGTCCGTGTGGTAATCGGTTCCTGTGGGACTCTGGTTCCTGTGGTACGCGTCCCTGTGGTACTCGTTCGTGTGGTAATCGGTTCCTGTGGTACTCTGGTTCCTGTGGTACGCATCCCTATATTTTCCTTGTGGTAATTGCTGTGGTATTTAGGACCAGGATATTTGGCATTGACATTACTACACAAACCTGTGTGGTACTCTTGTGATAATGTTTTTTTCCTGTGGTATTTCTGTGATATCTATCTGTACCACAAGATTACCACAGGATCAGGATATCCAGCGTTGGCATTACCACATAAATATGTGTGGTACTCCGGCGGTAAATACTTTTCCTGTGGTAATTTCTGTGGTATCTACATGTACCACAGGAATACCACAGGAATACCACAGGACATTTTCGTAAGGGTTACGTAATATGATCTCAAATGACAAAATCCTGAGAACTGTAATATATGTATATTCGAAAGATTATTATGTAAGAACTTGTTCTTCAGTAGATCCTTGAACAATTTGTGCACACAATAGAGACATCATGGTGAGATTGACTGGGCCAATAATGACGTCATCATACACACAATTTTAGCGTTGAATAGTCATGTCTTGACAATTCCAATACTGGCAATCGATATGTGAATGTTTCTTTTGAAACATCGACCAACTCAAGTTTTCAACCAATTTCAACCAAGTGTGACGTCATAATCAGGTCAATATTCATATCGCCCGATCACCTTGCGTTTTAAAAAAACAAACGCCAATGTCTAGTTATTATGGCGACCGTCTTGATTTGGGATATTCTGTCTTGGATTTCAGCTACATGAACCAGTATTTTCATATAAACATTATTTTTTTCTGAACGGGGGCATCAAACGCTACATTTTGGTGTACATGTACAGTTCATGCCTTCATCTCATTTCTAGAGCACTGTTTTACCTTCGGACAAGGCTTAAATTCTCATCCCAGACCAGCTAGTTGAGTCAATACAATAAAAAAGTGCTTGATGGCATGCATGGAACATATAGACCTAGTAAATTGTCTTGATAGTGCAGTGGTGAACATACACGACTCACAATAAGTTAGAGATATTGGTATGTTGTAGGGTGTGGTTCAATTTTGGAATGTTTGTTTTTCAAATGACTGTTTTCGAACATAAAAAACACTCCAGTCTATTAACGAACACAAAAAACACTCCAGATATTTATTCACACATGCATTTACTACCAACAAAAATTGCATATTTTCAGATGTACCCAAAGAAAATTACAATTTCAATAACGGGTATTTCCACTGTTTGCGCCAGTTGCTGCTTGCCAGCGACGCCTCATGATCCTTATTAGCCGCATGATATTGTTCCTGGGAAGTGCATTCCACTCCTCCACAAGCGCTACACGCAGTTCGGCAAGGTCACGTGGTGGAAGAGCACGTTCATCCATGCAGGCGGCGCTTCATCAGTTGGTCCCGGACGTGCTCTATCGGGTTGATGAGATCGTGAGACATGCCTGGCCACTCGCGCAATAACCGTGTTAACAAACTGCGCGCACGTTTAGTGAAGTTTGACACCGAACGCCACATATAACAAGTGTCCTGATTGGTCCAGAGAGGCGACAAGATTTCTATCGCTTGTTCCACAGCGAAAAAGGGCCGGTTTCATTAACAGAGCCTCCGTACGCACGAGTAGGGGAGTGCATTAAAGGGGCACTGTTGCAAGAGGATTCCAAAGCGTTATCTCTGGACGTTGTTGGCCTCCGCATTAAGCTCAACCCGAAGTTATGAAATCGGTTGCGGATGGTCTGTCGAGACACCCTGGTACCGCTCATATCTCGCAAACGTGATTGAAGTTTGGCGGCCCTTGCATAACTGTGTCTGAGGGCATAGGTCCTGAGGTACTATAGTCGTCACCCCGATCAGTAACACGTGGCGCTCCACTTTGGGGCCGATCGCGCACGCTACCAGTGTCTCGATAACGGCAAAACAGTCTATTTATTACATTCTGAGACACGCCAAGTTCAGTTGCGACGTCAGACTGTGTGCTTTCGACCCTCAAACGGGCTATGGCCAGTTGACGCTGTTCCTCTGTTAATCGACGTCGCGCATTCATTGGTGGTGGTATGATGTAGTGGTAAAGCTATATTCATCATGTCTGCTATAGCCTTAAAAAACAAAGAGTGGCCGATTGACATGACATGGCTTTCAAATTTTTCAAATTTCTATAAGTAGTTTCCCAGTATGACAGACGGACCGTGTACACTGAACACATTTCCCAGACATGACAAAATAAGGCATGTCTGTCATGCAGATACATTTGTCTAATCATATACAAAATCATTCAAGCGGAATGCATACCTCAATAAAATATCTGCGTGCATCCCACAATATTTCCCACTTTCCAATGTGTGAGAGATTGGATTTGGAGGTTACAGCATATAAGAAGTAGTACAGACTGAAAAAGCAAGAAAAAAACATTGTTTAATTATGTGCGATGTCATTTTGACTTTTCAGACTACTATTCATTTCCAACCAATTTCTTGACAACCGGTTGCTATCCGCCATGACTGTGTCCAAACTATGGCACGCCAAAGCAAATAATAATTTAATGTTGCCGCATATTTTCGCAAATGTTGCGCATGGAAAACAAAATTGGCATGACTTTTAAAAGTTGATAGACTGTTTGAAACTGGCATACCGTGCTTTTGTTGGCAAGTTGAGACTTGTTTTTCAGAGTTGATGGCAGAATTATCAGTGTTAAATTATTTCTGCTTTGGCGTGCCATAGTATGGACACAGTAATTACAGATTTGATAGTTGTTGACGTCACGCGTATGGCATGCCAAAGCGGAAATTATTCAACACTGATAATTTTGCCATCAACCCTAAAAAACAAGTCTCAACATTGTTAAAAACTTGCCAACAAAAGCACGGTATGCCAGTTTCAAACAGTCTATCAACATTTAAAAGTCATGCCAACTTTGTTTTGCGAAAATATGCTAAGTGTTGAATTATTTTCGCTTTGGCGTGCCATAGTATGAACACAGTAATGGCGGATAGCAACCGGTTGTCAAGAAAGTGAAACCCAAGAATATGCATGTGCACGCACGGTGGTATGGGGAAATGTATTAGCCAAAATCAATTTGTCGTGGGTAGTCGTGTAGCAGTACATCATACATGTCTTTTTATCACGGCGGTATTTTAAAACCGTATGAAGGAGTGGACGGCCTTGTCACCGTCCAGCGAAAACCAATGTTGTGGAAAGACTCGCATGACAACGTTGATTTCCGTCTATTTGTATGCGTCTGACGTCCGAGTAAAGTCATCTTAGCGGCTGCGGAGGTGCGGACTAAGTATCCTGCAATTGCAACATTTTCTCCATTATCTACTATCGAGGAACAATCTGGCATTTGGGAAACTCGTGCACCGGGACGGAACACTCGGCATCAAGCAAAAAGCAACGTTAGGTCTGCACAAAACTGAAAAAAATTTGTATCACTAAACAAGCGTGAACTTTACACAAAATCGTTGCAGCCACGCCTACATGTATGTCATGCATGATTCGATGTGACGAAGATTCCATGGCATGACTTCAGAGTGTTATTTACTCATCCAAGAAGCCCTCTTGCCTCGACATTGATCACCTCCAATACCGGTTTTTCCCGTGCCCATAAAGTCCTGACGTACGGCGACCGCCAGTAATGACATGGAGAGTTATGGTGATATCTGCAACCTCTTTCGAGAGTATGACACGACAGCTGATTAACACGTTTCCGCTTCTTCATCAGACGAACTCGGAGACAGATAAACTCGGAGACATAAGTAGCTCAATCGTTTGTATCCTCGCTTTATAGCATGGCTGCCCCAGTGTAGTTCCAGTTCATCAGCATATAACTGAAATCAGTCAAAGTGTCTTCCTCTAGATGCTTGATTACATTCCTCGCTCACCATGCCTGTATTTTTGGCTGACGTCTCTTCCTCGCAGTATAATACATCCCATATCCGACCAACTTGTACTTCCAGCCGTTATTCAGTCTCATTTTGTCTGAGCTTCTGCATTATGACTGCATTTCCTTAATTGACCACGGATTTCTTGAACTCGGCAGCTCCTACAGGAACATGCACTCAGGCCTTGGGAAACAGTAAAGATGCGTGGACGTTTCGCTGCCTGTCGGATCGTGCCCATCATCTTTGATGCTGAAGGGAAGATCGTATTTGTCGTTGACAAGGATGATTAGGCGTTCGTCAGCATGGCGTGAGAATATGATATCGCATATCTTATCCAGTTAGTCGCTCCAGCGGTACCTAAAGCTGTCTTTCTTCCTAGTCTCGCGCTTGTCGTATGTGGTGGTGGCTAGATGCGAGATCAGTATCATATCCACGAGACTGACAAGGTCCTGTAACTTCTCATCAAGTGGGCCTAGGTTAAACAGCTCTTAGACTAACAACTTATTTACAGACTAGCGCATTTCCCCGTCTATCTATGCTGTGGAGTAAGAGACACTTCTCGGTCACTCCTCTCCCTGACTCAAGTAGGATAATACCTGCAGAATAAAATCAAGGCTTTACGATTTCGTAAGAATAATACGAATAACTCCAAAAACATCAAAAATTACCTAGAGTTTAATATGCCGATTTCATTATACGAGTTTAATAAGAACAAGACAGAACATGCCGAATGTAATGCGAACATTCCCAAACAATCCCGAACTATAAGTTGATTTCAATTCGCCTTCTTCAATCGAGTCGTGTCCGACCCCTGGTGACCATTTCACACGTTCCCTCCATGCATTTCGGTTATCTGCCATCTGCACTGCCTCTAATAACCGTACATCAACCACATCAATCATTTCGTTCATTCATCAAGCTTTCGGCCTTTTATGTCTTCTTTTGCCGTCTACGCGCTCGAGCAGAATGCCGTGCTCGAGAAAGTTGTGCTGGCAGCATATAATTTGAAGTACTAAAATAGTTGCCTTTGTGATCCGGCGTTTCTTGAACTGTCCTGTTCTAAAAGTATACGCCAGCACAACATCTGTAATGCGTCTATCCGTCTGTCTGATTTCCGGATAACTCAATTTTCAGTATACTACAAGGGTTTCTATTCCTTGGTAAGGAAGAAAAAGACGCCCATGGGTTCGTCCATCTCCGTCGTTCTTGCAAAGCTCGTTATACACCATATATTGAGAACTATTTACAGAGCCCTCTCCATGGTTTTATCCCCTCCACTATTCTGGTGGAGGTACGTCGATGACTGCTTGACATCCCAAAGTCATCTGTGGCCGCATTCATGCAGCATCTGATGTCAATTAACACTGCCATACAATTTACCGTAGAAGAAAATGATAACTTAATTCTTTTTCTTGATGTGGGAATTACCAGATCACCCTCAAGAACAATATCAACGGCAGTGCACGGCAAAGTTTCACGCTATATTCTTGACACACTCTATACTCTATACCAGGTGTATCAAAAAAAGGTAATCCAAGTTCGGGGGGCTATTATGCCAAGGTTGTTTAATTTGACAATGTATAGGTGGTTCACCAATAAAGAGGAAATCCTCAGCTTTCACTGATACATAACTCTTAATTGCGGTCACACATGACTGAGCACATTGTTATTGAAAATAGCAAGTTGAAATCGCATTTTTCTAAGGTTTAGGTAATCATTGAAAGACATTGGTTATGCAATCCTTGCAGAGTTATGTATGTAAGACTGCTGGTGGGGTAATTGTCCGTTACGAATGCCTTTTCTTCAAGTTGGATATTTAAGAATTAGGACCTAGCTAACAGCTGAACAGCGAAAATTCGTGGTTACAACATTTCATCAAACTCGGAGTTTGTAGCCGGGAGATTTTGTTAGGAGGGAAAATTATCTGACATCTGGCAAATCTTGGAACTAATTCCTTACCAAATAATTTCTTCACCAATTTGTTACTGAAGGTGTCTACTAACACTATGAACATCTAACAATGGAAATTGGGCACACACCATTGTTACTAACAATGGGGTCACAATGAACATGTACATGTTTTTGCTCATAGTGTAACACCCCTTAACAAGTTGAAATTCAATTCCCCTAGGAACGCCCGGGACAGCTTCTAATTAAATGCAGTACAGACTTAAAAATGTAAAAAACTTTAAAATGCAGTACAGACAACAGCCCCAGGGGCCCCCCACAGAAAAATCCCAATGCATGTTTTTGTATTGCCCTCAAAAAAGCAAGGAAAAGTGGAAAGTAAAGGCTTTTGGAAAACGATATACTTACAGTCGTGTACCTGTAACTGACTGGATGTCTGCTGAGAGTGCTGTATGCCCAGATTATACATTCCCCCCGCACCCCGCGCCCCTTTTCACTAAAAAGCAATGCTCCCCCACCCCACCCAACCCCTCCCCCCTTACCTCCCAAGTGAAAAAAAATCCTGGCTACGCTGCTGTTCCACATACGCAAAAGTTTGCAAACGTTAGCCAACAAGTAATAATAATAACTAGAGGTATGACGTTTGTTGTTACAAACGCCAGGTGATCGGGCTAAATGAACATTTTGTGATGAATTTCAGACGTTGTTATCACCTGTGGAATGGCAAAAATGGAAGTTCAGCAGCCGATTTCACGAAACTTTACGCAATTGCGCAAGTCCACTTACGCAATTACTTGCGGCGTAACTTATGGCGGAAGTGGACTTGCGCAATTGCGTAAAGTTTCGTGAAATCGGCTGCTGTATACACTAATCCGGTAACTAATATCTCCTCCCTGCATATCCGCCATAGCTAGGGGGTTGATAGCTTGCACCGTTTTGAGATATGAATTGTTGAAATAATAACCTTTGAAATCTTTAAAATATGCATATTTTGGTTTTTTGGGAGGTGTAATTTGATACTTGATGACGTCACGATGACGTCACGCTTGATGCCATCATAATATTAAACACGCTGGTGAAAGTCTGCTATAGGACCTATGCCTGTACTTAGTTTCTTAAAGATTCAGCTTGGTTTGATGGGCATTGTTGCTCAATAAGTGCAAAAATTGAGATTTTCGTTTTCGTTGAACTTTGACCTCAGATTGACCCCAGAAGGTAGGGTCAGATGAAAATGCCCACACGAAGAAAATTGTAGGCCATGATCTAATATATAAGCCTGTCAAATACGAAGATCATGGGTCACGTGGTTTTCCAGACGGAAGCATTTTAAAACATGCATATTTTGGTCATTTTTGGTTTGTAATTTGATACCTAATGACGTCACAATGACGTCACACTTGTATGCACATCTTCACATTGGGGTTGATGTTCCTACCAAGTTTTAAGTTGATAGCTTAAATCGTTTTGAAGAAAAGCTCTGGAAACGTTTGAGTGGAAAAAAAAAAAAAAAAAAAATAGAGCTTCGCGTTTGTGTTTTTTACAAACGCAAGGTGATCGGGTGACATAAACATTGAAATGATGATGACGACACAGTTTTGAGATTGTTTGAAAACTTGAGTTGTTTGATGTTGAAAAAGTATTGGAATTCTCAAGACATGACTCTGACTATTCAACGCTAAAATTGTGTATCTGATGACGTCATAATTGTCAATCTCATCATAACGTTACTATTGTGTGCACAGATTGTTCAAGTATCTACTGAAGAACAAGTTTTGACATGTATATGTGGTGAAAGAATCTTTTCAATATCTAACAGTTCTAAAGATTTTGTCATTTGAGATCATATTACTGTAGTATATCGCCGTGTGGGGAGTTGGGGTTCAATTGCATCTAGAATAAACTGACGCTCCAGTCAACTTGAGTTGCGGTCCACCATGTTCATTTTATTTCCAACACAGCAACGATTTCCAGCATGTCACATTCACAGTTTTCGGGGAGAAGACATATTTACTCTGGTCCGCCGACTAAGGCTAGCCGTACATAATTACACCCAAGATACAACAGCTAAGTCACCAAAAGTAAATGTCCTTGTGCTATCAAGTGTTCATTCAACTTTCCTGGCGATGATGCCACGGAAACTAGCAGTTTTACATCTTCAAAAGTCCAATTTTCTCTGTTGTAAATCAAGCCCTGCTTATTATGTCCTGTCTGTCTGACTTATTCACTACACGCGCACGTACGTGTATCATTGGCCGTGTGGCCCAGACATCCTCCTTAAAAAGATACATTATGACCTCTGACCCGAGACAGGCTGCCTAGATACAAGTTCTATTAGTAGAAGTCGAGCACTATATATGGGCGCAAATCGTCAGATTAGTGGAGGCTTGGCATAGCGCCCTCAAACGACTGAGTTAGCTTAATTATCAAGGGACCCAACAAATAATGTCTCCACATTACGTAACCACCGTGCACGTGATGACGTCATCAGTGGTATATATGTAGTCATAAAGTCCACATGTGAGGGAACATTTCGTTCCGTAGAACTATGGTCAAATTCCCTACCACTTTGGCTCTATTTGCATTCAAAATGCTAAAAAAGTGTACATTTTCGAACCTCTTCCGGTTTGGACCGGAGGTTTGGGTCACACAGGGGTCATGCCATTGTATGATTTGTTCAGTTCATTGCGACCTATCATGCTGTGAAAGAATTGTTCAAGTATCTATTACGATTCTTGAGATATGAATTTTTGAAATAATAACCATTTAATTTTTGTAATTTGACACCTGTGACGATATCATGACGTCACAATGTTGTGCACAAATTGTTCAACAATTTGATAAACATCAAGTTCTTAAATGTGGCGAAAGAATCATGCAAATATCTGCTGTAGTTCTCAAGATACAGCATTTTTAAACAATTCAGCTCCAAATTTGCGTATTTTGACACCACATTACGTAACTACCGTCCATGTGATGACGTCACCAATGGTATAGTCAAAAAGTCCACATGTGTGGAAACATTTCGTTCCGTAGCAATATGTTCAAATTCACTACCACTTTGAATCTATTTGCATTCAAAACGCTTAAAAAATGCACATTTTCGGACAACTTCCGGTTTGGACCGGAAGTAGGCGTCACACAGGGGTCATGACATTGTATGATTTGTTCAGTTCATTTAGACTTATCATGTGAAAGAATTGTTCAAGTATCTATTACGGTTCTTGAGATATGAATTTTGGAAATAATAACCTTTGAATTTTTGTAATTTGACACCTGATGACGTCATGATTACGTCACTCTTGATGCCATCATGATACTATACATTCTGGTGAAAGTCTGCCGTAGGGCCTATGTCTGTATCTAATTTACTAACGATTCAGCTTGGTTTAATAGGCATTGTTGCTGGTAAGTGTAAAAACTGAGATTCTCAGTTTCGTTGAACTTTGACCTCCAATTGACCCCAGAAGGAAGGGTCAGATGAAAATGCCAACACAAAGAAAATTGTAGCACAGAATGTTATCTATAAACCTGCCAAATACGAAGATCCTGGGTCACGTGGTTTTCAAGACGGAAGCATTTTAAAATATGCATATTTTTGTTTTTTGGGGGGTGTAATTTGATACTTGATGACGTCACGATGACGTCACGCTTGATGCCATCATAATATTATACACGCTGGTGAAAGTCTGCCATAGGACCTATGCCTGTACTTAGTTTCTTAAAGATTCAGCTTGGTTTGATGGGCATTGTTGCTCAATAAGTGCAAAAAGTGGGATTTTCGTTTTCGTTGAACTTTGACCTCAAATTGACCACAGAAGGAAGGGTCAGATGAAAATACCCACACGAAGATAACTGTAGGCCATGAACTAATCTATAAGCCTGCCAAGTACGACGATCATGGGTAACGTGGTTTTCCAGACGGAAGCATTTTAAAACATGCATATTTTTGTCATTTTTTGTTTGTAATTTGGTAGTTGATGACGTCACAATGACGTCACACTTGTATGCACACCTTCACATTGGGGTTGATGTTCCTACCAAGTTTCAAGTTGATAGCTTGAACCGTTTTGAAGAAAAGCTCTGGAAACGTTTGAGTGGAAAAAAAAAAATAAAAGGAAAAAAAAAAATAAAAATAAAACTAGAGCTACGTCTGTTCTATGAACAGGGCGTAGGGCTTTTTCACAGTTTTTTTACTTGAAAAATGAGCATGCTTACCTTGTAAAATTAGATGTTGTTAACATATCAACTATTTAACTTAAAAAAATATTAACCTTTAATGCGTTACCTTTAAAGGACTGATGATGTAATCAATGTTTTAACAACACAGACATGTTTGGTGGTCGACGTACTCTATAAGCACCACTATGGGCTAATTTGCGCAAACATTGCTATGAAAGGGTCATTTTCAGATTTGTTAATTTCGCCGCTAGAGGGCGCATTTTTTGGAAAGCATTTACCTTAGACACTAACACTGCCAACCCGATCTCGGCATCGTTGACCACTTTTACAAAATAGGTTTATTTAAATGCACTTCCGGTTTTTACCGGAAGTGAGCAAGGTCAAAGGTCAACACCATATTTTTGAATACCCTACCCTAGTTGAACCATAACACAGTAGACTCGCTCTGAACACGTTCAAACTACATCTGAATAATAATCATAATAATAATGAGATTTGTAAGAACTCTGGATGCCGCAATAGGGCGACATTTCGGGAAGACTCTCCCCGGGGACCACCGAAATTTCGGCAAGAGTCACTCAAAATGACACCTTATTTTTTTACCCAAAGCTTCCAAAAATGCTTCCAGACCTAAGAGAATTGGTTTTAGACCTAATAAAAATGGTTTAACAAAATATATATATTAGGGCGACACCAAAATGTCGCCCTATTGAGCATGTCGCCCTAATATAGCTTTTTTACAAACAAATTGTCACCCTATCCTAGCACTCATAGTTTTTATATAGTGCACATATCCACCCTGCAGGGTGCTCAAGGCGCTGTTACCATTATTACCGCTGCCATCAGGGAATCACCAGAACCATTTCGCTTCAACTAGGTGGCTGCTGGTCAGGCGCACAACACTATCAGCAGTTAGATTGTGGCATTCCCCTTAACAGCTTCCCATATATCGCTTGGGTTTACGAGGCAACTGGGATTAAGCGCCTTGCCCAGGGACACAGACACGTTGGTCGAAGTGGGGTTCGTACCCCCAACCTCTGATTGGGAGTCCCGCTTCATACCCACTAGACCACACGCGCTCCGTATGAAGTACACGTGTAAGATGTACACGTGTAAGATGTACACGTGTAAGATGTACACGTGTAAGATGTACACGTGTAAGATGTACACGTGTAAGATGTACACGTGTAAGATGTACACGTGTAAGATGTACACGTTTGCCCGCCATATTGAAACAGGAGGAATTGCTCCTTTGTCGTCATTTGCCCATACTTTTCCAAGTCACGATTTTCAATGCACGATCGTTGGTCTATAGGTTTATATGTCTGTGCATCACCGTAATTTATGAATGGCTCCCTCTGCCGGTCACGTACGAAAGTCGACATTTGGTGGCTTATACATTGTTTTACGCAAATTTTGACTTGGCTGAACTTTGCCTTTAATTGACCCAGGAAGGAAGGATCAGATGAAAATGACTATACAAAGCAAATTGTAGCCCATGATCTGATCTATAATGTCTGCTAAATATGAAGACCTTGGGTCATGTGGTTTTATAGAGGGAAACATTTTACGAAATGCATTTTTTGCTAATTTTTATGACAAATCTACTTTTTTGCCATTTTTAAATACTTATAATTACGTAATCATTGACGTCATGGTGATGTTCTACATGGTGGTGGAAGTTTGTGATGGGGCCCATGCCTGTACCTAGTTTTATAAAGATCAAACGTAGTTTAATAGCTAATATTGCTTCATAAATACAAAATAAATACCAAAAATGTGATTTTTGAATTGGCTGAACTTTGACCTTCAATTGACCCGGGAAGGAAGGGTCATATGAAAATGAATACGCAAAGCAAATTGTAGCCCGGGATCTGATCTATAATGTCTGCTAATTATGAAGACCCTGGGTCATGTGGTTTTATAGAGGGAAACATTTTACGAAATGCATTTTTGACAAATTTTTATGACGAAAATCCACTTTTTTGCCAATTTTAAATAATTATAATTACGTAATCATTGACGTCATGGTGATGTTCTACATGGTGGTGGAAGTTTGTGATGGGGCCCATGCCTGTACCTAGTTTTATGAAAATCAAGCATGGTTGAATAGCTAATATTGCTTCATAAGTACAAACAAATACAAAAAATGTGATTTTTGAATTGGCTGAACTTTGACCTTCGATTGACCCAGGAAGGAAGGGTCAGATGAAAATGCCTACACTAAGAACATTGTAGGCTAGGATCTGATCTATATGTCTGTCAAATATGAAGACCCTGCGTCACGCGGTTTTGGCAAGGGAATCATTTTAAAATATGCATATTTTGGTCATTTTCGGCTTTTTAGGCATTTTTAAACTATTGTAATGACGTCACTGATGACGTCACAATGAAGCCATTCTTGGGTGCACACCTCCTATACTATGTCTTTGATGTGACCAAGTTTGGTTAAGATCAATGTTTGGGAACAACCCTAAAAAGCGCCGACAACGCCTATGCGCTTTGTCTATGGGAAAAAAATCAGAAGAAGAAGAAGAAGAAATAAACGGAAAAAAAAAATCAAAACGAAAACAAAGGCTTTTTCGCCGCAAAGCGAAAAAGCCAAAAAGACAAAGAAATCGTACAATAGTAATAGGTGATCGGAATTAGTTCCGATCACCTAAAAAAGGTGATCGGGCTGTTGGCCCGATCACCTAATAATAATGAATATTTATATAGCGCAATGTTTCCACCCTCAAGGGCGCTCAAGGCGCTGAAATACAAATTACACACTATTCAAGAAAACTACATTTGATCAAATGCCTTGTGCATGAGATGGGTTTTGAGACATGATTTGAAAGAGGATAGTGTATCACTTGATCTGATCTGAAAGGGCAATTCATTCCAAAATCGGGGTGCTGCCACTGAGAAGGATCGACTTCCCCACGTGCGACGTGATCTTGGTTGATGGAGCAAGAGTTGACTACTAGAGCGTAAAGTGCGTGATGGTTTGTGATAAGAGAGCAGATCCGAGATGTATAATGGAGCCATGCCATTCAATGCCTTAAAAACAATGAGCATCATCTTGAAGATGATCCGATAATGTACCGGAAGCCAATGGAGTTTGTTTAGGACAGGTGAAATGTGGGAGAATTTTCCAGTTCGTGTAACCAGACGTGCCGCCGTGTTCTGAATGCGTTGTAAACGTGAAATTTGACCCTGTGGAATACCAAATAAAAGCGAGTTGCCCATGTCTAACCTGGATGTTATGAAAGAGTGAACGATTTGTTCTGTTGAGTCACGTGTCAAATATTTCCGAATTCTGCCAATATTACGAACATGTAATGATGCAGAACGAACTGTGTGAGAAACATGATTTGTGAAAGACATTGCCGAGTCAAATATAATGCCAAGGTTACGAACATGATCACTGGGAATGACACGAGAGTTGCCCACTGTGATGAAGGGAATTGTAACTTTGGACAACTGGTGTGATGAACCAATTACCATGAATTCTGTTTTGTCGTTATTAAGTTTCAAGAAATTGTTTTGCATCCAATTGCGTATTTCACAAAGACAAGACTCAATGCGCGAAAGACAGGATTCAGCAGCTTGTTGATTGGGCACGAAAGACTGATACAGTTGAATGTCATCGGCGTACATGTGATATTGTAAATTGTGTTTCAAAATAATTTCCTTGAGCGGACAGATGTACAAAGTGAACCATTGTGGGCCAAGAACAGATCCCTGTGGAACGGAAAAATCCAGGAAAACAGGTTCAGATGTGACGTTACCAATGCGGACGGACTGTGGCCTATTTTCCAGATAAGACTTACACCATTTGAGTGCTTGACCCTGCAGACCGACAATGTCGCGCAGCCTAAACAACATGACAGTATGGTCTACAGTGTCAAAGGCAGCACTCATATCAAGAAAAACAATGGCAGATATTTGTTGGTTATCAAGAGCGGTCAAAATGTCGTTCTGAACACGCAGCAACGCCGTCTCCGTGCTATGATTCGGTCTATAAGCAGACTGAAACACATCACAGAGGCCGTTGCTGCGCATAAGAACAGTTAATCTAGAAGACACAACTCGTTCAATTATTTTGGCAAGAAATTTTAGGTTTGAAACAGGTCTGTAATTCTTAAAAGTTTCTTTGTCCAACCCAGGTTTCTTGAGGAGAGGGCGAACTTGAGAATCTTTCAAAATGCGGGGGAAATAACCAAGAGACAATGATTTATTAACAATTCTAGTAATGAATGGGACAACATCGTCGCAGCAGTTCTTAATGAAGGATGTTGGTATGGGGTCCAAGTCACACGACTTCGATGGCGAGTTGGAAATTAACTTTTTGATTTCAAACTCAGAGGCTGGATCAAAAGTAGTGAAACCTCCGAAAATAGGCCGGCTAGGTGGGTGATCGACATAGTTGGATGAAAGTGTGCCCGACTTTCCATAGACGAGTGTACAAAAATACTGTAACCAGTGGCGAACGTCGGCAGCACTTAGTTATTATTCAAATTATGTGACACTATTTTTGCAATCCCATGGCCGGAGAACTACATGCACATAATCTAATCACAGCGCTGCTGGCATTTGCGCCAGATGAAACACAAAATAGCCGTCCGACCCAGCGTATACGCTATTCAGAACAAATGGGCACTTTTAAAGTCTGTACTGCATTTAAGAAGCTGTCCCGGGTGTTCCTATAGGGGAATTGAATTTCAACTTTTTAAGGGGTGTTAGTAAACACTTTCAGTAACAAATTGGTGAAGATAATATTTGGTAAGGAATTAGTTCCCAGATTTGCCAGATGTCAGATAATTTGTCCCTCCTGCAAACTCCGAGTTTGATGAAATGTTGTAACCACGAAATTTCGCTGTTCAGCTGTTAGCTAAGTCCTTCTTAAATATCCAACTTGAAGAAAAGGCATTCGTAACTGACAATTACCCCACCAGCACTCTTACATAATCAACTCTGCAAGGATTGCATAACCAATGTCTTTCAATGATTACCCAAACTTGGAAAAATGCGATTTCAACTTGCTATTTTTAATAACAATGTGCTCAGTCATGTGTGACCGCAATTGGGTGTTTAAGGTATCAGTGAAAAG
Organism: Henricia sp. BOLD:AAB3569; assembly: GCA_037783545.1. Lineage (NCBI taxonomy): Eukaryota > Metazoa > Echinodermata > Asteroidea > Spinulosida > Echinasteridae > Henricia > Henricia sp. BOLD:AAB3569. The sequence continues at coordinate 1,099,509 of JBBELK010000057.1, read as the reverse complement.
CTGAGGATTTCCTCTTTATTGGTGAACCACCTATGCATTGTCAAATTAAACGACCTTGGCATAGTAGCCCCTCGAACTTGGATTACTTTTTTTTGTATACACCCGGTATAGAGTGTGTCAAGAATATAGCGTGAGACTTTGCCGTGCACTGCTTTGTACACAGATAACAACGGCTTGTAAACTAGACCTGTTTTCGTTCTTGACAACGAACACATGGCTGTTCCCCTCCTTTTTATGAACACGTCTGTTGTTCAAGACGACCTATTATCACCTATATTGTTATATTTAACTATTTAATCATCTTGTCCCTAGAGGGCGCTATTTTATACGATGACGTTATCACTCATATTTTGGAAAGCTTGAGGGCCTCTGACATTAACACCCTTGACCCCATATTTATACGCTCTACCATTTTCACACTAAGGGCCACTTCCGGAAGTGAGCAAAGTCAAAGGTCATCGTCATATTTTTTTGGATACCACACCCTAGTCAAAGTGTAATACAATTGACCACATGCAGATATCTTGTAACACTTTCAAATGGCAAGGCAAAATCTGTTTGACCAATAGGAGACGAGGTCAAAGGTCACAGCATGTGCGCATCTTAGACATATGTTAGTGATCGTATATGCCGAAGGAATCAAAATCGTAGGTCAAACGGTTGATTTTTTATTGATTTGTGAATATTTAATAACGTAATCATCTTGTCGCTAGAGGGCGCTATTTCGTACGATGACGTCATCACTTATATTTTTGGAAAGCTTAAACAGCTAGAATCCCCCCTTCCACATTTTTTGAGTTTTTCTGTTTATCATGGAGGTGTATGTGTCTACAACACCATCACAACTTGTTTTTCACAAAAAATCGACAGGCTTTTGCTTAAAACGTAAAGCAGTTCCGACCCTCTTCACCCGAATTCTGAAACGCTCGAGGTCACTTGGTCTGTTTATCAACAGGGTGTTGACGTCATCCTGAGAAACATACAAAACGGCCTATGCAGTATTAAATGGAAAATACACGAAGTGAATGTTTATCATGCCTGTTTTGTCCTTATAATTCAAATTACAAACGTGAAAAACACTTCATGTAATTTGACAACAATCTACTATTACCTGTTTTGTGAAAAAACGGTGAAATTGTAGCTCACAATAAAGCTCTTTTGAAGTAAATACTGGTGCATTGCGACGGGTGGTTTTGTCACGGAACGAACGGCATTCACAGCGGTCTGTCTGCAGCATTTAACGGTTCACTGCGGGCCGTATAGTTCCCACGTGTTACATCGGCCGGTACAAGGTAGAATGAGCGACTCTTTTTTCTCTCTCTTGGTAATAGAAAAGAAAATCTTTCTGCTCTTTTTTTGTTCATAGTGTCTGGTAAAACATACAACCACGCAGCTACTGGGCATATATCTGGCTTTTTGGACCAACACAATTCTTCAAAAAACACCATCTAACAGAGACGGTTTTCCAGGTTTTTTTGCGTGTAAACGTATGGAGCTAACAATCGTGTTGACTTCTCTTTCTCAGGATTGCGTCACGTGGTCACGCGCATATCATGAATACCTAATGAGCATTTCAGAAATCGCGAAAATCTCATTTTCGAAAAGCGATTTTTGCTTGCAATTTATCCACTTAAAACCGACAATTAAAAAATAATAAAAATCCACGTCGGCAAGAGGGATGTTTGGACTATCAAAAAAAGCCTAAATGCTGGATTTTTGTCAAGGGGGATTCTTCCTCTTTAAGGGCCTCTGATAATAACACCATTGACCCCATCTCAATACCTCCTTCACTTTCAAACTAAGGACCAATTCCGGTTTCGACCGGAAGTAAGCAAGATCAAAGGTCACGGCCATATTTGTTGGATACCCCACCCTAGTCGAAGTGTAACACAATTAACCCCGTCCAAATATCTTGTACCAGTTTCAAATGGCAAGGCAAAATCTGTTTGACAAATAAGAAACGAGGTCAAAGGTCAAGGCGTGTGCGCATCTTAAAGACCTTTGTTAGTCGTCGTATATGGCGAAGGAATCAAGATCGTAGGTCAAACGGTTGATTTTTTATTGATTTTTGAATATTTAATTTATTAAACTTCATACCCCTTTAATCTGACACGTGATGACGTCATCATCATCATCATCACTTTATTTCCATACTCAATACACATAATATACATGTATATAATAATTTTTAGGGATCCAAAGGAAAAAAGTATGAGTACAGAGGAAATCCACAAAAAGCAAAGCTCGTCAAGTGTGGATTCCCTAGACATTGGTGTGAAAGTACAGATAAATCAAAGAAAGTAAAGGTACATGTAAAAAGAACATTTAACTTAACGGGCTATTACGGAAACATGATCGTTAAAATAAAATCATGCCGAGACGAATTAATTCGGTCAAAATCAAAAAAGTAACAAATTAATTGATAAGCATTAAAGGCAGTATACATCATTGGTAATCTCGAAAATCAGAAATGTTCACGGATTTACGCCTAACTTTATACACAATATAAACATGATGACCGTAGAAAACTTCCCCTGAAATGGTTTTGTCTGAAGTGCTATAGTCTTTGAGAAATGAGTAAAACAATTAGTTTTCGTCTCACGAAAATTCAATTCGCCCCAAAACCATTTCGCCCCATACCACTTCGCCCGAGTGCCATTTTGCCCCAAATCACTTCGTCCAAACACTACATCGCCCAAATGCCAATTCGACCCAAAACCACTTTGTGCACAGGCTGTGGTTTAGGGCGAAATGGTTCAGGGCGAAGTGGTTTTGGGGCGAAATGACTGCAAACCCTTTTTTGACTGTTTTCTCAAAAGTTACGGAGATGGTTTTGCTCAGGTTGGTTTTAATCATGCATATCTTCAATCACACGGGGATAAAACTATTTGTAACAGTTTACTAATCATGTATACTACAAGCTACATAAATCAAGGTTATATAGTAAGAAGACAATGATTATTAGTCAATACCGGTACATGAAATGCGTGTGCAAAAGAATTAAAACAACAAACGCAAAAGAAGCTATATATGAAGTCATGCCCGAGATTAACGATCGTGAAAAAACGCACGATCACCATATCTGACAATCCCGTGTCAGATATTTCCTCACTCTGCTTATATTACGGATATGCATTGATGAGATACGGATTATGTTTGAGATGTGATTCTTTAATGATAAAGAAGAATCGTTAAGAACGTCAAGGTTTTGTGCTTGCACGACTGTGTGTATACGTGTGTGTGTCGCCTATGTAATGAATGGAATTGAAATTTTAGATAGTTATTCTGGTAAGTCAATTAGGAGGAATTCCGTTTTATCGTTGTTGAGTTTGAGTTGTTTTGCATCCAGTGTCGAATGTCAGTTATGCGCGATTCAATGCGAGTGATACTGTTATTGGGATGTTGTTGTGATGGCTTGAATGTGAAGTATAATTGTGTCATCTGACCCCTCAAAAAACGTAATGCATTCTCTGTGTGTCCGCCTGTCCGCAACAAGCTGATATAAAACAATCTGACTGGCCACCCCTCCCCCCAACCTCTCAAACCCCCTGTTTACTTCTGTTTCCTGTCTCAAGAAGTTTTTCGAGAAAGAAGAAAATAGATTTGACAGGTCACCAGTCCAGAGGACGCGCTGCACGCACCGCTCCGTAGACTAAACACAGGAAGTCAGACCTAGGGAAGTCTGTGCAAGGCGCATAAACGGCCGTATAAAAACTGGTGTTTTTTTCACAGGGTTGTAATTGTCGGGAGGGCGTTCGGGTTGGCGTACGGGTTCTTTTCTCGCCTTTCACCTCTGGGGTCCCGGGTTCGAATCCGGGGCGTGTATGTGGATTGGGTTTGCAGTCCCTACTTGACCGCGTGGGTTTTCCCCTGGGACATTTCTCTGGGGGTTTTCCTCCCACTTCTAAAACTGCAACTCCTTCTTCGTCATCTCAAGTTGATAATATAGTATAGTTAAAGCTAAAACCGTATAGTTGATGGCATAAAGGGCCTTAGATGCCGAAGATGCCATAAAATATACAACAACAAACAAACAAACAGGGTTGTAATTGTCGGGAGGGCGTTCGCACTATGAACATCTAACAATGGAAATTGGGCACACACCATTGTTACTAACAATGGGGTTACAATGAACATGTACATGTTTTTGCTCATAGTGTCGGGTTGGCTTTCACCTCTGGAGTCCCGGGTTCGAATCCGGGGCGTGTATGTGGACTGACCGCGTGGGTTTTCCACCAGGGATTTATCTGGGGGTTTTCCTCCCACTTCTAAAACTGTAACTCCTTCTTCGTCATCTCAAGTTGATAATAAAGTATAGTTAAAGCTAAAACCATATATTTGATGGCATAAAGGGCCTCAGTTGCCAAAAATGACATAAAATTAACAACAACGTAGTGAATCCGTAGTGGCAACGTGATGATGCTTGGCGATACTTGGCGATACGGCATAATTTTCCCAACACGTTGTCGCCACCTACCATCCCGGACCACCCCGGACACAACAAAGTCCTGTCGAAAAGTGAAAACCAATGAAAAATGCAGCTGTATTTATAGTCTCCGTAACGGTTCGTGTTGGGTCCGTGTTGAGTCCGGGATGGTTCAGGGTGCATCCGTAGCTCTTCCGGGACAGTTCGGGACAGTTCGTGTTGGGTCCGGGGCAGTTCGTGGTGAAACGTGTTGGGTCCGTGGTAGTACGGGGTGGTTCGTGTTGGGTCCGTAGTCAATCCTTGGTAAAACGTACTGTTTCCGTGTTGGGTCCGTCATGGTACGGGACAGGTCTGGACGGTTTCATCCCGATTCGCCCCGGAAGAGGGTCATCCTGGGTCCGTGGCTATCCTGGATAATCCTTGTTGTATCCGGCGTTGGTGTGACCTGGGCTTTAGCAGTCGAATTATTGGTTTACATTCTTGAGTACTGTTTTGTTAGAACTTAGAACTAAATGGCCTTCGTCTCGTTTCGGCACAGCACTGTGAGGCGACTAGAAAATAGGGACAGACTCGTACTTGAAATAAATTTTCTGAACACCACAGTGTCTGTCCTGTGTTTTGGGGAGGGTGGTCCGTCCTTTTTCCGTATTAAATCAAAACATAGTCTCTACTATGATCGCCTTTGGGAGATGAATCCAAAAGTGTTGATAATTGACCACGATACAGATGATCTCTGTTCCAAAAAGAGTTGTGCGAGAGTCATACATCAAAGGCTACGTTGGTTTGTCAACGGTTGACAAGAAAATGGTATCAAACCAGGGCCCTGTTTTAATAAGCACTAACATGCGTCTTAAGCATCCTTAAGTCCGGTTATAGGACTCAGTGTAAGATGCATCTTAGCGGGAGTTTCACAAATGCCACGCATATGGCACTTAGTACCCATCTCACTAAGTTGCATACAGGTCTTAGCCTACGTCTCGTCGAGACGAGACTTAGGAACTGTTCTTAGTGTAAATTGTCATGTGTTAACATATCGGGTAGTAGTCAAAACTTCCAGCCGGACATCGAGACACTATTAAAATCCGAGTAACCCCCCTCGCCTTGGGTACGAGGCTCAGCTCAGACAAAATCAAAATGTAAAATTATAAATACATGGAACTTACAAACTAAAAGTCTAAAGCCAAGCTACAGCAGCTGCATGCCTTCTAATGTATGTACCAAGTCGAAAGCCCTAATTTCAATAAAAATGGCCCTGTAGGTGTAGCCAGGCCTGGCCTAGGGCTAGGCTGACTAAACTGTTGACTATCAACCCCAGGAGCCTTGCCCTTGCCCTGATTATTATAGTGACTTAGGTCTTAGGCGCTAGGCTTTAATTGTCACATTTATAGTTCCAAATCCATGCTTAGATAGAGCCTAAAATAATTATAGCAGTCACAGTGACGAGTGTCGCATTCAATCTACTTGGATGTTTAATACACCGTCTGGCATGCAATGCATTGCACTGTGCATGTAATTGTTCAACTAAAATCATGTCACTTTCAATATTTTACTTCTATGTTGTCTTAAGAAAAAGGTTAATACCATATCTTCCCCATTTTCTCCTACAGTAGTCAAAATTCTGTTAAAATGAGACAATTCTGATGACTTTCGATCTTTCGCTGGCAGACGAAAATTGACGCGGCAAAGATTTTTATTTTTCAGGCAGGTCAAACGTCACAAAATTTAGCTTCGTAGACTCAAACATCGCGACGTTTTTTGTTAAAGACTCGTCGTAGTAAAGATGCGACTTAGTAAAGACGCGACTAATGCTTAAGCCTAGGTCACACCAACGCCGGATACAACAAGGATTATCCCGGATAGCCACGGACCCAGAATGACCCTCTTCCGGGGCGATTCGGGATGAAATCGTCCAGACAGTCCCCTCGACGGTGGAAAACCCCAGACACCCCCGTACTGTCCCGTACCATGACGGACCCAACACGGAAACAGTACGTTTTACCAAGGATTGACTACGGACCCATCACGGACCTACCCCGTACTACCACGGACCCAACACGTTTTACCACGAACTGCCCCGGACCCAACACGAACTGTCCCGAACTGTCCCGGAAGAGCTACGGATGCACCCTGAACCATCCCGGACCCAACACGGACCCAACACGAACCGTCATGGAGACTACAAATACAGGTGCATTTTTCATTGGTTTTCACTTTTCGACAGGACTTTGACGAGGCAACATCGATGCGTAATCACGACATCATCATCGAACTCTACTACATCATCATCGTAATACGTGGTAATACGTGGTCGTCCGTGTCTCCTCCGGCCCCATTCAGGGCCATCCGTAGCTCTACCGTGCTGGGTCCGTGTTAAATCCGTGGTTGTCCGGGTCAAACCGTGTTGGGTCCGGGATGAATCGGGAAAAACTTTGTCATCCGTAGTAGATCCTTGGTGTGTCCGTGGTGGTTCGTGGTGACACCGTGTTGTGTCCGGGGTGGTCCGGGGTGGTACGTGGCGACAACGTGTTGGGAAACTTATGCCGTATCGCCAAGTATCGCCAAGCATCATCACGTCGCCAACACGAACCGAACACGAACCATCCCGGATTGGGCTTCCATCCCGAACCGTTCCGAACCACCACGACTTTTTTAAACAGTTTAAAAAAGTCGGGGTGACCTCCCGAACCGTCCAGGACTATCCCGATTCATCCAGTACCATCCAGAACTACCCCGGACCAACACGAACCACCCAGGAACCAACACGGATAGGACCCCGGATCGGCAATATTTCAGTCCGGGATGGTTCGGGACCTTGGTGTGACTTAAGCGGGCCTCCCACTGTGTAATTTTTGCTACGAAATTCCTACGAATTGGTACGATTACCAGAGACTGTCCATAGACTCTACACACAATCGTACCCAATCGTAGCTAATCGTAGGAAATTCATGGCAAAAATCGCACAGTGGGAGGCCCGCTTTAGGCTTTAGTTTACATTTTCCCCGGGCGCCGTACAATAAATTGGTCTACGATTTTTCGTGCGATTTTTGGGGCATCGTAGGAGGCTACGGGCTACGATGTTTGTGTTTACATTATCTACGAGCATCGTGCCATTTCTTGTATTGGCCCTCGGGGGCAGGCCGGGGAAATCCGTACAGAGGCTGCTCGGAGATTGTACGGAAATCGTGCAATTTCAGTGCAGTAGCCGTGCAGTCTCCGCAACCTCCGCCTCAAGGCGGCTGCACGGCCATGGTGCGGGAGCTGTGGGGTTGCCGCGGGATGACTGCTCAATATCACGGGTACTGCACGGGCAGCGAGCAGCAACCTTGCGATAGCTGTGCGATGGCCGTGCGAATGGCCCACGAGTCTACAATCTCTGTACGATTTTTTTGCCCCCGCATGTTCACCGAAAAATCGTGCGTTTGCTGCACGATCAGCGCGAGGCCACCGCGCGATGCCCGTGTGGGGATTGTGCAATGCCACCTACGACATGTCTACGGGCTACGGGCTTACGATTTTGTTCAAATTTGTATAACTTCCCGCGAAACAAAATCGTAGAGGCCGCGGAGCCCGTGAATCCGTACGAAAATCTCACGGCCGCCTAGCTCCTGCCTCCGCACGGAGGCCGCACGGAAAAGGGGATACGGGCTCCGTAGACTAATCGCAGGCCAAATGTAAACTAAGCATTAGTAAAGAAAGTACGTTTGTGGAGGATCGTTGGTGGCTCTGGGGCCACAGGGGGTTGAAACATCCAAAACACAACCTGGATGGTGTTCACATAGGTGAAAACTTGGTGAAAACCTGGATGGTGTTCACATAGGTGAAAACTGCGGTACTTGTGCCCTTGAGCAAGGCACTCAATCACACTTGCTCCATCCTTCGGAAGGGATGTAAAACCGTTGGTCCAGTGTGTTAGGTAACGGTAACGCACTTTAAAGATCCCAGAGCATTCTTTCGTGAAGAGCAACGGGATTCCCCGGTGTCTCTGGCCATTTCTAATTTCTAATTCTTCATTGGTTTCCCCTCACGCTTGCGAGTGACAGTGCAATGAGCACTATTGAGGAATCCTTGGTATGAATACCGGAAATAAATAATAATAATAATAATAATAATACAGACAACATCAGTACAGGAGGACCCTTCGGCGACTTTGATTTTTTTCCGGCCAGGCTCGCTTGTGGTGAGGACATAATAGTCCCCGGGGTTGGGCCGTTTAATGGCGAAAAAAGTGCACAGCTGTAATGTTTATTTTCTGTTGTAGCACACCTTGGGGCATATGAAAAGGGTATTCTTAAGTCGCCCATGGGGGCATTTGGCCTACAGGTCAAAATAATAGCCGTTTTAAGAAATGTTTACTGAAAATGCCTTAAAAACACGTATCTGGGGCAATGTGACCTCAAAATTGTCCCACAGTGGGGTCCTTTTACATTTATCATCAGAATGTGATTACAAAACATTATAAAAATTAATTTGACCACTCCCTTTAAGGATTAGTGCGTTTTGAGATAAAGTTTCTTCAAGACGAGTCCGACCCTGAGACGCTTATGACTTCTAAAAGCATATTTTTGACCATTGACCTGTCTTGTATGGATATAGAAATCTGCCCGAGGCCATGATCTTTGATTTGAGTGGTCATTGAGCTCAATAGTGCAAAAAATTTGGTTGCTACGTTGATTTAGGCTAACCCTACCCCTAACACCAAAATGCCTAAGATCTGGGTATGCGTAAAAAACGATTGAAGATAACTCGATAGCCAGTTGCCGTATACTCCTAAACTTGAGATCTGTGCCTCACTGTTTGGTATAGGCTTTCCAATGAGACTAAAATTGACATGTTTTGGTTCCGATTTTAGCTACCAGGGGTCAATTTTGCCTGAAATCATCAGATTTATCTGATATTGCTTTGGAATCTTCAAGATCCATACCTATTGGCAAGCCTATGGCAAAGAGAATGCACCCTGAATGAAGTGGACAACCTCTAGTTCTAATCGTGGTCGGTAGGCCCTAATTCTGGTTTTAAGATGCGGTGTGTGATACGTCATGATCTCATTCAATACAAATCCTGCTGTGTAAATACCGAGTGTTGCAGCCATTTCAGGAATACCTATCAATAATATGCATGCTAATGGAAGAGCAGAATAGCAATGCACAGAGATGGTCTGTTCTAGTAAGTTCGGTCCTGGCACAACAGCTCAGTCATCATTTTCATCTCTGTCCTCCTCCCTGCTATCTTCGCCGCCATCTTCATCTCCGCTGGCCTCCTCTTGACTTTCATCTTGCTCATCAACTACTTCATCCTCACTCTCGTTTTCATCTATGTCCTTTTCAGCCTCATAATACCGATTATCTGGTTTGTGCTCCCCCTCAAACCACAGTGGGAGGTACTTTCCCTCAACCAGGATCCATGTTACATGGGTCCCGCTCCACGATATAGGCCAGTTACGCGCTGGCATTGAAGTGAGCAACGAAGTTAGTTCGTTTGATCTTTTGTAGGATTGTGGAAGGGGGGCAGGGTCGAAACTCTTCATCTTTTTACATTCTGCCCTCTTGCTCTTCTTCATTTTCTTTGGCATCTTGGGCTTTATGGCGAGATAGCGTGCTTTGTCCTTTGTCCTTTGTCAGCATTTGTCTCCTCCTTGCGTCCGTACATGTCAGACGTGAACGACATGATGTCCTTAAAAGGACTGTCTCCCTCTTGCCAAGCTCTCCAAAGACATTAAGAACCTCCCTGTCCTTGAGCATCGCGTCAAAGGAACGAACCTTTCCTTTGCGGTTAAAGGCCATTGTATACATGTGGTCTGAGCCAGTGTATGCATGAAAGGCTGGTATAGAGCTGCACACAGGTAAATAAACTGACCAACACCATCAAGCATCCTGTGGTTTGTAAAGTATATTTATAAAAATAACTCAAACAACCGATTCAATCGCCATGGGGGGAAAGAAAAGTCGTCGCCCCCACTGGAAATTTGGCAAACGCAGAAAAATATGGTGGCATGGCTTTCCCCATAGAACATTTATGTTATTATTGTTTTTGTTTTTTCCAAAAAAAACAGTATAAAGTACATGTCCAGCAGCCCCCCTAACCCTACCCCCCCCCCCCCCCCCCCCCCCACCCCCAACCCCAGTCGCCCTCCTTTGGAGAGAACTCTAGCTACGCCGCTGGCGGACTTTCTCGAGAGATCTCTTTGGCGAGATTCTTCTCGGCCAGGATTATAATATTTCACTTGAAGAAGTCCTGAAGTACCATCTCACACCATTCCGCTGCCTCCGGGCCACCTCAATGGCAGCATGTGCTCCACCAACAAGCACTATGAGCAACTAACAACAGAAATTGGGCACACAACATTGTTAATAACAATGGTTTGTGCCCAATTTCCATTGTTAGTTGTTCATAGTTAAGGCCAGTCTGGTGCACAAGTTGCATGAAAGCCATGGTAGAGCGCGCTGTCCTACCTCCAGTCCCAGCATGCAGTCCGAGGTGACACGTGCCGAGATTGACGAGTACCAGTGCTAATAAGGTCACCTCAAAGCTGACACTATGATGGTTCACTACGCAGTCTGTGCTGCCACCGCCAGCTCTTTGCGGAACATCATTCTCATCCGCTGTGATGTCTCGGATTCGTTCTTCTCATTTACAAAGCAGGCTTGTCGCATCATCGGAGACATTCTCATGGATCTTGGTCACAGTGGCAAAAACAACCATCGCTCCATCAACATGACCATCCTTGCCACGAAACCAGGACCCAAGGTAACGTTGGGTCCATGGCGATTGAATCGGTTGTTTGAGTTGTGTTTTTATACTTTACAAACCACAGGATGCTTGATGGTGTTGGTCAGTTTATTTACCTGTGTGCAGCTCTACCAGCCTTTTATGCATACACTGACTCAGACCACATGTCTACAATGGCATTTAACGCAAAGGAAAGGTTCGTTCCTTTAACGCGATGCTCAAAGACAGGGAGGTTCTTAATGTCTTTGGAGAGCTTGGCAAGAGGGAGACAGTCCCTGCCCTTGTCAAGGACATCCTCATGTCGTTCATGTCTGACATGTACGGCCGCAAGGAGGAGACACATGCTGACAAAGGACAAAGCACGCTATCTCGCCATAAAGGCCAAGATGCCAAAGAAACTGAAGAAGAGCAAGAGGGCAGAATGGATGAGCAAGATGAAAGTCAAGAGGATCAGGAGGCCAGCGGAGATAAAGAGGGCGGCGAAGATAGCGGGGACGACAGAGATGAAAATGAGGACTGAGCTGTTGTGCCAGGACCGAACCTACTAGAACAGACTATCTCTATGTATTGCTATTCTGCCCTTTCCATTAGCATGCATATTAAAGGAACATACCTTCTTTGTTGGGCTATTTTGGGCTCGAAATAGACCCATACATTATTCTGAAGCGCATTCGAGAGTAAATTAGATATATCCTGAAAAGACGCCGTCAAATTTAGCCGTTTTTGAGCACTTTTGAAAAATCCAAAGTCACGTGACTTTTCGGAACCAAATTCTGGTTCCGGAAAGTCAAGTGGTCTTGTGAGTTAGTTGTATTTCCAGCCGTATAAAAGTTTGTTACTGAAGAACTGCACCAAATTCAACTCTGATTTTCCCCCAATATTTATAAGTAATTCACAAAAGAGAGACTATTTATACAGGTGAAACAAAATTAAACATAAGTATGAAAATTCGAACATAATTGTTTGTTTCGAGAGTCCGGTAAACGGGAGCGAGCGCGTGCTACGGCAGGCTACCGTGGAGTGTAGAAATTTGCCCCGCGCAGTACACGGCAAATAGCCCCAGTGCACACACACACGGAAGGGCGTGTTGCTTCGGTGCACGTACGTTCGTGAAGAAAAAACATGATGCCAACTCCTGAAAAGAAAACGGAAATTCCTATTCGGTCGTCCGGGCTGTCCAGTGAAATCGTGAGCAGAAAATTGGAGATATCCTGAGCAGGAGAAGAGCGAATCGTTTGTGACAAAGTCGTGAGGCTCTCGCGTAGTCTAGTTGCAACGGCTGGTAAAGCGTATAACCCGTCTTTTGACCGTTTTCGTTATTGTTGCACTTCTTTAGTAAATTACGGGATATTTTGATGAAATTTTTTCGCAACGACCATCAAAAAAGTATTGTCAATGCTGCTACATCACTAAATCATGTAAACAGTAGGCAGGTGTGTACCTTTAATGATAGGTATTCCTGAAATGGCTGCAACACTGGGTAATTACACAGCAGGATTTGTATTGAATAAGATCATGACGCATCACACACCGCATCTGAAAACCAGAATTAGGGCCTACCGCCCACGATTAGAACTAGAAGTTGTCCACTCCATTCAGGGTGCATTATCTGTACCATAGGCTTGCCAATAGGTATGGATCTTGAAGATTCCAAAGCAATATCAGATCAATCTGATGATTTCAGGCAAATTTTACCCCTGGTAGCTAAAATTTGAACCAAAACATGCAAATGTTAGTCTCATTGGAAAGCCTATACCAAACAGTGAGGCACAGATCTCAAGTTTAGGAGTCTATGGCAACTGGTTGTCGAGTTATCTTTAAAAAAAAAAACGTTTTTACGCATACCCAGATCTTGGGCGTTTTGGTGTTAGGGGTAGGGTTAGCCTAAATCAACGTAGCAACTACATTTTTTGCACTATTGAGCTCAATCACCACTCAAATCAAAGCTCATGGCCTCGGGCAGATTTCTATATCCATACAAGACAGGTCAATGGTCAAAAATATGCTTTTAGAAGTCATAAGCGTCTCAGGGTCAGACTAAGTTACATAAATTTTAAACTCGTCTTGAAGAAACTTGATCTCAAAACGCACTAATCCTTGAAGGGTGGGGTCAAATTGATTTTTCTAATGTTTTGTAATCATATTATGATGATAAATGTAAAAGGACCCCACTGTGGGACAATTTTGAGGTCACAGTGCCCCAGATACGTGTTTTTAAGGCATTTTCAGTAAAAATTGCTTAAAACGGCTATTATTTTGACCTGTAGGCCAAATGCCCCACATGGGCTACTTAAGAATACCCTTTTCATATGCCCCAGGGTGTACTACAACAGAAAATAAACATTACAGCTGTGCACTTTTTTGGCCATTAAACCCCGTGGTCTATAAGGTTAATTGCTGGTTTTGACAGAAGTTAAAAGTCGTACATACAGTTGTTTTAACTATTTCTTGAAATAGCGATGATTCTTGCATCTTACTGGACAAAAATCAATGTCCCCAAGATATGAATACAGGCAAATGCCGACGTTTCGGACTATACAATCTGTAATCCTTCTGTTGGTATACCAAGTCCTAGGGAACCTCCATCCGTAGTAACTGGCAGACGAGTCGATAGGTGATGCAGAGTCCCCGTCTGGAAGGTGGCCAGTGGTGAATTAGTGCTAATTGATGACGTAATCACGTGTCAGATGCGCACATGCCTTGACCTTTGACCTCGTTTTCTATTGGTCAAACAGATTTTGCCTTGCCGTTTAAAATTGGTACAAGATATTTAGACGGGGTCAATTGTGTTACACTTCGACTAGGGTGGGGTATCCGAACAATATGGCGGTGACCTTTGACTTTGTTCACTTCCGGTCGAAACCGGAAGTGGCCCTTAGTTTGAAAGTGATAGGAGGTATAAAGATGGGGCCAATGGTGTTATTATCAGAAGCCCTTTAAGCTTTCCAAAAATATAAGTGTAAGCCACATGGCCCACATCGGGGTCAACACACTTCAATCAGAAAGTTGGGCAAATCACCAATCTATTTGGTAAATGTGGAAAGTGTCAAACTTTAATTAAAAACATGCTCAAGCAGAACTTTAACAAGAAATCAGCGCTGACTGAATAAACTTAAAGTAGGCCTATAGGTTTTATCAAACTACTTCAAGAAAAACCTTTTATCTTTCACAAAAAACAATACCGGTACATGTATACACAATTTCTTTTGGGCCCTCAATGTTCTCGAGTAAGGATATTAACTCCTGATTTCGCTCGCGACAATCCAGTTCCAATCCAAATGTTTGTCGATTGACTATAGTCAGATCAGTTCTTCAAGCCAGCTCGATCAGTTCACTATAAGTCAGCTCAGTTCACGTACTCCCCATCATGACACAGCAACAGTGCAGATTCCGAGGAGTAACTGGGTTCCACACGGCTGTCCTAGTCCGAGTAACTGGGAATGGCTGTCCCCTGGACAGGTGAACTTGAAAGTTAGTGTCGACTCTGTCGAGTCCTATCTCCGCCAGCTGTCGGCACTGTTCTCCGAGAGAATACAGTTCACGTGGATCCAACAATCGATGGATCCGGAAGTATCCAAGAATATCTGGGGGTACCTGAGGCCGGTACCCGGCTGAGATGTACTGAGATGTACCTGAGAGCCACAAGCCGCAAGATTCCTGATCAAATCGGGACCTGGCAGTCAATTCTAGAAAGGAATTTGTCCTTTGTTTGCACAAATCTCGCCAAACATGTGCGGAAACATGGCGCTCTCCATAAACGTTTCACGAACGTGTCTTCCGCGATCGCATTAGGGCGCGCTTCACCGTACCGCGCGGGCTACATAAGTGATGACGTCATCGTACGAAATAGCGCCCTCTAGCGACAAGATAATTACGTAATTATATATTCAAAAATCAATAAAACATCAACCGTTTGACCTACGATTTTGATTCCTTCGGCATATACGATCACTAACAAAAGTCTTTAAGATGCGCACATGCCTTGACCTTTGACCTCGTTTCCTATTGGTGAAACAGATTTTGCCTTGCTATTTGAAAGTAGTACAAGATATCTGTATGTGGTCAACTGTATTACACTTCGACTAGGGTGCGGTATCAAAAATAATGGCGGCGACCTTTGACCTTGCTGTCGAAACCGGAAGTGGCCCTTAGTTTGAAAGTGATAGGAGGTACCGAGATGGGGTTAAGGGTGTTAATGTCAGAGGCCCTCAAGCTTTCCAAAATATGAGTGATGACGTCATCGTATAAAATAGCGCCCTCTAGGGAAAAGATGTTTAAATAGTTAAATATAACAATATAGGTGATAATAGGTCGTCTTGAATACCAGACATGTTCATAAAAAGGAGGGGAACAGCCATGTGTTTGTTTTCAAAAACGAACACAGGTCTAGTTTTAAATTGGTTTGCCAATACACTCTATAGCGATAATACTATGAGCAACTAACAATGCAAATTGGGCACAAGCCATTGTTATTAACAATGGCGTTTGCCTAATTTCCATAGTCGGTTGCTCATGGTGTAACTGTCCTGTCCGTCATTTGCGATGTTGTAACAGACACAATGTACGGAAAATGTCCCTTTGTGGTTTCTGTGTGCATGAACTTAAATTTAGAATGCTCGGTGGTAAAAAGAATGGACATACAAGAATGGTCAAACTTCCATTTCGGCATATTTATGTGTATATAGGTCTTTTCAACCAGCAGGGACGAGGTTTTCTTAATCAAATGATATAACAATAAAACTATTTTAACCATCCCAGTACCGGAGAATTGCGCCAGATGAAACACAAAACAGTCGTCTGCTTAGGCGCACACCATTCAAAACAAATGGGTGCTTTGTCAACGACCGTTGTCTGTACTGCATTTTTAAGGTAAAACTTTTAGAAGCTGTCACGTGGTTTCCTTATAGGGGAATTAAATTTCAATATTTTAAGAGGTGTTAGTAGACACCTTCACTAACACATTGATGAAGACATTATTTGGTAGGGAATTTGTTCACAGGTTTCAGCAACATTCCCTGACTATGGCGTTTGCCAGGATATAATTAATAGTCCGTTCCGAGAGATGTCAATTTCCTGCGGAAACTCGTTATTGGCGACGAGGCTGCATTCTCCATAGACGCAAGGTCATTACGCATAATGTTCTTGAATACGCCCCATTAGGACACCTCCCAGAATTTAACTTTGAGGTGAACATATAAGCCGACAAAAGTGGACTGTTAGGACTTTGTGGAAGTGGTCAGCTGATCGGACCATTTTTCTTTGAATGGAATGTGAATGGCAACATGTATCTGCAGATGATCAGCTTTGAGGGCAAGGTAATAAGACATCCTTCTTGAATAATCTGCAGTCAATATGTCATGGCTTACCATGCATCTGACTTTCACCGATTATCCTTTTTGTCGTAACTTGGGAAAATGCGATTTCAACTTGAGATTTTCAATAACAATGAGCGCAATGGGATGTTTAAGGTACCATTGGAAAGCTGAGGATTTCCTCTTTATTGGTAAACCACCCATACATTGTCAAATTAAAAAACCTTGGCATAATAACCTCCTGAACTTGGATTACCCTTTTTTTATATTTTTATACACGCTGTATGTAGGAACCTTTACGTAGTGTTTGTTACTTGAACGAACACTACTTGATGGTTCATACATACATTCTTGCTTCAAGAACCTAGATCACATTGTTCCTGGGGAGACCGATCATTTTCTGTAGCTGTGCTGATCACGATTTCACTGGACAGCCCGGACGACCGATTAGGAATTTCCGTTTTCTCTGAAGAAGTTAGCATCATGTTTTTTCTTCACGAACGTACACCAGAGCAACCAACCTAGCTGTGTGTGCACTCGGGATATTTGCCGTGCTGCGCGGGGCAAATATCCTACACTCCACCGTAGTTTGTCAATTACATGTACTTATAAATATTGGGGGGAAATCGGAGTTCAATTTTGTGCAGTTCTGCAGTAAGAAACTTTCATGCGACTGGACACAAAACTAACTCGCAAGACCATCTGACTTTTTGGAACCAGAATCTGGCCCGAAATGTCACGTGACCTCTGTTTTTTAAAAATTGCTTAAAAACGGCAAAATTCCGTGGTTTCTTTTCAGGATATGTTCAGTTTATTTCGGAAGGGCATTCAGAATCTTGTATGGGTCAATTACGAGCCCAAAATAGCCCAACGAAGCCGATGTGTACCTTTAAGTTAGAGAAATTATTGTCTATACCCCTTCGCATGCCTGTACGTGTATACAGCTTGTTTTGTGGATGTTCAGAATGTCAATATCGAATTTGTTTTATTTTTGACCAAAAACTTTCAAGCCCACATCATGTTTACCTTTAAAGTTGAGATATTAGGCTGTCCAATGATGCATGATGTGGGTCTGTGTGCATGGCCATATTTGTCTCGGACAGAAAGAAACTTTGCTCTTTATTTGTTCTTCAAAAACACGATTTTGAGAATATAGCACATTTATTCGAACGTTTCCTATACTAACTGTACATTTTTATATTTTCAAATGGTCATTTTGGTTTAGCGGAGCATCACAACGACCTAAAACTTGGTTTCCTTGAAGAGGCTTGTTGCGTGGATGTTCAAAATATCAATATCTGGAAAATCATAATTTTGACCCAAAACGCGTCTTTTTACAATAAAATAAAAGCCTTAAAACTACATTTTTGACAACTTTTAAGCTCCACACCATGCGTGCAAATAATGTATGATATAAGTATATGTAGGCCTATTTGTTTGGGGAAAAACAACATGTTACCTTTATTTTTACATCAGAAATATAGTTTTGAGAAAAACGCAAAGTTACATTTGAGTTTCCTATATTTACTGTACATTTTTCAAATTGTATGTGCTTATTTTGGTTTTACTGCTGAGCATCAAATTGACCTAAAACTTGCTTAGCTGGATGAAGCGTGTTGCGTGAATGTCCAGAATGTGAATATCTTTAAAATGTTATTTTGGATCAAAAATTAGGGTTTTAACAAAAAACAACAAAATCAACCCTTGTGCCACTTTTTAAGCCTCACATCAAGCTGAACTTTAAAACTGAGACTTTAAGCTGTCCAATGATGTGTGATGTGGGCGTGTGTGGGCATATTTGTCCCCGACAAAAAGAAAAGTTGACCTTTATTTTCACTTTATAAATATGTTTTGAGAAAATTTATACCAACGTTTCCTATACTTACTGTACATTTTCTAATTTTCGAAAGGTCATGTTGGTTTACTGGAGCATCACATCGACCTACAACTTGGTTTCTTGGAAGAGGCCTGATGTGTAGATGTTCAAAATATCGGGAAAATCATATTTTTGACCCAACTTTTTTTTTTTAAATAGCCCCAAAATCACCCTTCTCACAACTGTTAAGCTCTACATCATGCCTAACTTTGAGGTTGGGATGTTAAGCTGCCCAATGATGTATGGTGTTGCTTTGTGTAGGGTGGGGACATTAAACTCCTTAAATAAGCGACTTTTTCCGGGTTTGCCGCTCACCTATTGGCCTATAGACTGTATCGAATAGCCGCCATTTCGTGGGGCAGTTTCTTTGTTCCTTGAGGACATGCATGGTTGCACATATCGTGCTTTCATTGGCGAACGATTTAAGTAACAAAAGGTGCCCCACGAAATGGCGGCTATTCGATACGGTCTATACTCTGCAGATAAACACCTTTTCCGGGCACTGCCCTGTGAGGGCGCCATACAGGGAAATTTCCAAAATACTTTTGGTAGAGAACAGCCAATGCTGCCTTCAACACTGTGGTTGTGAAGGCCAATCTGTGGGTGGATCATATGCAGCACTATATGGGGCCGAGGGTACTCCCCCCTACCCCCATTTTGTCTCAAACATCCAAGAAATTCCAAAGGATTTCATTTCAGTTTTATTAGGGGCGTGGGAGGTGCGGGGGAGGGGGGGGGGGGGGGGGGGGGGGGGGGGGGGGGGGGGGGGGGGGGGGGGGGGGGGGGGGGGGAAGGGGGTGCGTTAACAAAAGGGAAGACTGGTGTGTTGAGTCACAGAGGCGTTAGGTCCTTAGGCCCCATATCGTGCTGGGTATAGGGCGGATCATGAATGCTATTAAAAGGGTTAATGTGTACACATTTTACCGTTGCGAGATTTAGGAACGCCATATTTATAACGAGTACAAGTTGTGCACATTATGTCACACATACAAATGTAAACGCAAGGGCGCCCTCTTTGCTCCTTTCAATATTCCCTGCTGCTCGCCAGACTCGTGAACTAACCCATAATCAACTAATTAAAAAACAATCGCCTAATTATTACGATGAACATTACGTCAAGCTAACTGGTCCGCACAGCTGTTCGTCTACTGTATAGAACTACGTCAACACATTCGGAGCGCCTTTTCAACGAACCTAATCCGCATGACACACGACGACACGTGGCCTCTGTCGATCCGGCACGGAATGCACTGTTTACTTTGTACTACGTGAAGCCGTACGCTGTGTGCCATCCATCCAATGCGCAGACACGCGCAAGTACATTGTCTGCGCTGGTTTGTGTTTGGGTGGGACTGAACCCTACTGTTACCAAGTCTAGGGTCGAGGCTTCACCAGAAACTATTGTTCCGTCAGCTCAAGGCGGATTGACTCGTGTGTCTTCTTTTGGTTGGGTTTGAACCGTGGGAATCAATAGCCGCTGTCTGTCTATTCATTGCATGGGGTATGGTGTACGTGATACCTGCCCAGCCTTCATTTGTTATGCAGTTGCGGTTCATTAGTGGCGATGTGCAACATGAATACGAGCGGTACTGATATTCTTGGGGTTTATTGTATTGCTAGTGCTGAATTACACTTTCAACCAAAACGCTGCTTTTAGCTTGTTCTCGTACCATTGTAAACTGCCCAGTCTTTCAGTAGATGCACAATGGCGTCGGAAGATCCATCGGTTACCGTGGAGCTAACAACCGAATCCAGCTGCTCCCCTGCTGCGGGAGACGACGGGGGCTCTCCACGGGTCAGAGAGGCGCAAGTTTTTATCGCCAACAGGCAAATGTCAACGACCAAAGACGTGATTATCAGTGTGCGGGAAAAACACGGGTCTTTTCGGTCGGCGGTCCCCTGCATGCCCATGCCCTTGGCCCTGGTGTGCTGTCTGCTGAACATATTTCTTCCTGGTGTCGGTGAGTGTATCCAATAATTCAAATTGACAAAAGTATTACATGTATTGGGCCAACACTCCATCCCGAGCATAATTACAATACATAGATGGGGACTTTAAAATTCAAATTAGGCCTAGTCATAATTTTCTAGATTTCTTTAGCCATCGTATTTAAGGCAGTGAAACTCCCCCAACTCCAGTCGTCCAAAATTTAAGTAATGACCTTTTAGTATGTACTTTAAGGCAAATTGTACAGGATTGGCTTGCCATGATTTTTAGAAGGAAAACATTCGAGGGGAAGAGCTGCATGGAAAGAGTACCATATGTACACGGACATCCAACCGTGCATGCAATTATGTGTTTTCATCATAAAACTAAATTTTTTACATGGTTTATGGTCATAATCTGACAAATCTTGGAGTTCCGATTGGTAATCTTGCCCAAAGAGATACGTTTTGGAGTTGTTAGGATCGACTCAATACACCCTGAAAACTATGCGGATGTAACAGTTCAATCATGTCCCCAAAAAGTGCAAACTGCTAATTTGGAGGGTGTCGGACCGTTACCGGTATGAGTTCCAGTCCTCACTCCTCGTCTCGACAGCGTATAGCCTAAATATGTAATTTGTACCTACTGTAATAATTGACAGGATTAAAATAAACGTTTCTTAAAGCCCCAATACACCATTTCCAGTTACCCAAAATTATACTTCACGAGTTGACAAGAGAAACCCAAAGTGTTGACAGCAATGGTAACAAACACTGTATGATTTTTTTCCTCGTAAAATGGTACCTTTGTGGAAGAAATTGCCAACTGAAGGTGTTTTTTTAAAAACGTTATCTGCAGACAACGTTTTTACCGCTCGTACCAAAAAAACATGCATGGATTGTGAGGCTTGTAATGTGTTACTGCATCTGCGGCTGAAATTCAACATTATTCTTTAGTTAATATGTAATGCTGCTGTTCCAATTTTTAAACGTTTTCCAATCATGTAATCTGTCTTTAAATGAAAATAAAATGAAATGTGAACAACATATTATTATGATGCAGAAATTTGCTTCTCCACGGTAAAGGAATGAAGTTTGACAATCCGAATTCAAATCACGAACCTCTGACTTGGACACCCCTACTCCAATACTCGATTTTTCTCTGCTTGAGCTGGTGTGCCACGCATTCCATTTTAAAAACAGTCTTACTTTAAAGATGTATTGTCTGTGCCGTGCTTTTGGTCAAAGGCTAAAATATGATGTGGAGTGCAATTTGGGGATTCGTGCACTGCCGCTTCTTCACGCATGCAGCGCAAGGCAAACCAAGGTGATGGCAATGTGCGTGTGCCCTTAGGCAAGACACTTTGCTATAGCAAACGGATACCAACAAAAGGCTACATGTATAAAAGAAGGTAAAGTGTGTTTGATTAACTCATAAGAGCCCAACAGGCAACAAGGGCTGTATGCTCCCCAGTAAGCCCAGTGACCAGGGGTAATAATGTGGACACCTTGCTTAGCAGTGCATACTGCTAAAATGTTTTGGGGCACGACAACTGAGTGGTGTACTGTAGCAGACTTATGAATCCAAGATTTTGCTTAAATCCACATGTTGGTGGCTGGAATCCCGGTCGGTCTCTGATGTACCCAGGTACCTGGAAGGGTACATGTAGTGAAAAGTGATGTTTCAGTACCTTAAGTTTCACCTTGAAAGGATGTATTTTTAATGATCATTGGATGATTTTAAGGATCATCAGTATCATGGGAGAGTGTACCGGCCAGTATGCTTTGATTTTGTCATGCACTTTGTGTGTATATTGTTCATCAGACCGGTCATTAATATACCTGATTAACCACTTATTGTCATGCATACAGACAGTAGACATTTAGCTTCACTGTCTCGGTGTGGGGCAGCTCCTGCTGAGTGTTGAGATCCTAATTCAACCAAGGAACCCTATAATTCTCATTTTTCTTTTTCTTATTTTCTTTTATGTTTTACAAAATGTAGAATAATCAAGATGTGAGTTTTTAATGTCAATTGTCATATGGGTAATTCCCAAAATTAGGGGTCCAAAAGTGTGACATGCTTTTTAAGATTTCCAAGTGTTTTTAGTGATTGAAAGTTGTTTCCCAGTAGAAAATAATTATCTTTATTTCAACAAATGCCACTTAAATTAAATGTTTGTGTTTAGATATGGCACCAATGTTAATGCAAACTCATTCTACAGCCAATTTTCATTGGCGTAGGTAACCCGGGTCACCAAACTCCTATTCAATACCATCTTTTGTTTTGAATATTTTTCAGGAATCAGAGAACAAAATATTGAAGAAAATGATGCTGCCTTCTATAAGCATACGCCACAGTCTATTACTGATAATTTGTGATCATGAGTGGTGATTTTTTGTAGCAGAGAGTGTCGTACGTAACTGGGACACCAAACATTTTGGGAATTACCCATATAGATATTGGCTCAATGTGACAATGTCTAGTTTATTGCA
This sequence comes from Henricia sp. BOLD:AAB3569, assembly GCA_037783545.1. Taxonomy (NCBI): domain Eukaryota; kingdom Metazoa; phylum Echinodermata; class Asteroidea; order Spinulosida; family Echinasteridae; genus Henricia; species Henricia sp. BOLD:AAB3569. Next base: position 1,076,747 of record JBBELK010000057.1, on the reverse strand, counting down.
TAATACATTTCACAAGCAGTCTCAATGTGCGTTAAAATTACCACATTGCGTTCAATAATTGCATACTCCACAAGCACATGTACCACAGACAGACAAGGGTTTGAACTGCATGTACCTACATAATTCAGGCAATATGGTCAAACATACAACGTTTTTACTTTTCTCATACATGTTGCTTCTGGTGAAGCCAGTTAATGTATGGCAAAGTGTCTTGCCCAAGGGCACACACCTGCCATCGCCTGGATTCGAACAGGTATTAAATATGATACATTAGACAGCTCATTTTCAGTAACATGTTGTATGTAATGCGATTAAAACTAGCTTCATTGTGCAAAATATCGACCTTTTACAAAAAATCAGAAAACCATGAAAGAAAAAAAGATACCAAACCAAATTTTATACCAAAGATAGATTGGATACATTATTTTAAGATATGTAAGTTTTAATCGCTTGGGTAGTGACATACTGTACCGGGGAAACGACCCCTCGAAGAGGCTCATTTTGTCATTTTTCTTTGCGGACCCACATTTAAGCCTTGACCACGCCCCCGAAAACGGTGGAATTGCTTTGCCCTTGATATTATGAACCAAACCCATGTGCCTTGTGTATGTGCATATAAAATATGAAGTCAATCCTACCGTCCATATGGGCACCAAGGGAGGCAAACAAAATGCAAAAGGTTTTTGGGGAGCTACATCTTGTAAAGAAAACATGGTACAGTACCTTTGATAGCAGAATCATGCAGATTTGGATGCCAGTCAGTGTGTTTATCAATTTTCAGGGAAAAATTCCCAAGCATTTTTGAGATACAGGCCTCCAAAAATGCAAAAATTATTCAATGGCACGGCTATGATTGGAAAAAAGTGGGTAGGTTAGGCACTTTCTGGAGCAACAAGTTGGAGTTGGCCTCTAAAATTTTGTACATGTTTATGACATAGGTTAAGGTATTTTAAGAAAACGTTTCGTCCAAATCTCAGTCGGACCCCTGACAACCTCTAGGTACTTTGACACGGAATGACCCGACTAAAGGTGTCGATAGCAATGGTAACAAACCACATAAATTTTCCCGCGTAAAATTATACCTTTGTGGGAGAAATTGCCAACTAAATTTTACTTAAAAATATCGTTTGTAAACGATTTAATTTTTAACCATTATTTCAACCAGAAACCATACATGGATTTTCAAGGGTTTTCGAAGCATTACTGTGTCTATGTGGCTGAAATTTCTACAAGGCAGGTTATTACCACAATTCTTTAGTTAGTATGTTCTTAGAATTCGTAAAATAGTTTCATCTGCAAATGATAATATAATGGGCCTTTACAGAAATCGCTTAAAGATTTGACACATAAAACACACACACAAACCAATTTATATAATTCCGGTCTTTGCGATATAATAGACTTCGAGATAATGATAAGCTATGAATTGTAGTCACACATCACATCTTCTGTATAGGAAGGGATCAAAGTCCCAGCTCCATCTTGTTCGTGTAAACCAATCGTATATCTGCTCATTATGCGAACTTGTGTGTTCACTTGGCTCCATTCCTCATTCGCAAAATGGCTTTTCATTATTGTAATGGTTTCCCCGTAATGTCCAATATTTTTCAATGCAAAATCGTCGGGGCCAATAATATAATTTTTATTTCCGTACACAGGAGTTTAGAATATCAAAAAGCGTCACTGCTACATTTATATGCCTATTATGAAATACCACTGCGTAAATCACTAACCTTTTAAAAGTATGGCGCAACAAGAGAAGAGTGCGCAATTTTGAGTATGAATTTTTTGAAGAAAACAAAATAGAACGGGAACGTATTTTTTTCCTTGAGTGTATAAACTTTGAACATGTGGGCGTTTTTGTGTGTAACGGCATTAGATATAGGTCCTAACCTCAAAAGTGACAGCAAAACGAATCATATGGTTCCTACAAAGGGCTGGCCCATAATACCATTTGCAATGACCAAAAGTGTTGATAGCAATGATAACAAACATATGGAGTTATTTCAGTCCAACATAGTACTTTCTGTAAGAAGTAATTAGCAATAGAAAGTAGTTCTCAAAAATGTGTGAGTGCACACATTTTTGTTACATACACTTAACACAACCATGCAGGCGTGGATTTAAAATGATTTTTGGAGCATTGCTGCGTTTAATTTATATGAAATTTCTGGAGGCTCGTTTACCAACATTCTTCTTTGGATTTGTATGCATTTATTTAAGGAATCCGTACAAATTTCACCTTTCAAAAAATATATTGGTCCTTTAATTGTACGTGAATGTCGGTTATTTTTGAAGCCTTTTTATTTTGTGAAACCGATATGCTGATAACTTCAACAGTCACATCCACCAAATGTGACGGACACCTTATATCAGTCGTTATATTTCAACATTACCAATGCTGCAGTAAAAACAAATTGACCATACGCTATTTTTCCTGATCAAGAGAGATGCTTGACAGTACAAATAACATACGGTCGCGATGCGAGCGCCGCGAACTCGGCCTATGTTTGCGCAATAGCGATATCCATGCCTGCGAGCTAAGCTCGATCGACTGTCGCATGCATGCAACAGGTTGCGCCATATGGTCTGCCAGGGTACGGGTACACGTATCCGCACAGAGAATTTGAACATGTGCATTGTATATAACATTACATTTGTTCATTATGGTAGTATGGTACCAGCAAAATGAAATCAATAAAATCCATTGCCGACGACACACACTGTGCTCTTTACGATGTTGTTAGATTTATGCGCTTTCGTGGTATTTAAAAAAAGGTGCTAATTTACTTTTAAACGTAAATTAGATATTATTTCGCTATTTACATGTATGAGCGAAAAAAGTCACCATGCGCGGTAACGTCTGAATAAGATAAAGATGTAATATTCGTTAGTAAATAGGATAATACCACTGAACAAGAGGAGACTTATCGATTGCAGTTTTGCATACATTTGCATATAATTTACCCGCCGCGTCGAATGACGAAACTTAAGTTTTTTTTCTTGTAGAATATCCAATATTAGAGTTAAGAAGAACCTCAAAATTACGTGGTGTTGAAATTCCTTGGTGATCAGTCGATTTACCACATTGGATAATTTTGATGAATTAAATCTCTGGTTTTCGTGGGGGGAAATGCATCATGTTAATTATAAAGGCGGATCACATGTATGGCACATTGTAGCTGATTTTGCTGATAAATACTGAGAGATAAATACTGAGAGATAAATTTGCCAAATCATTATTAAAGGAGAATGAAGGTACTGATTAAATTCATAGCTGCTTAGAAAGCCTGCTCACGGATTTTCCTTGCGAGAGAGCAAATACTTCCGTGTAATAACGACGCCATTCATTTGTACTAGAGGTTATCGGTACAGCCCTAATGTGAAACATTGAATTATTCATAGCACGGCTTGGGTTAGGTGTTATATTCGTCCGGACGCATCTTTCTCCATAGACCAAAGTACCATCAGAAGGTGAAATTATTTCGTCTGAGGGCACAACTAATGGATCAATGATGAAGAATACTATACTAACCGAGACAATTCCCAAAACGACCTTCGCAGAAAAGTACTCTAATCAAGTCCGTTTTCTAATGACATTCAAAGATGGCTTTTGGCATATGCCTATAAATAATGTGTTGCACTCGCCGTAAAGTGTGAACTCGGTTTGTGTCATTTTGTGTCAGTGACATCTTTATTTGGTCCCTGTGTGAATTCCTATTGCTACGCCGCCCCCCCCTTTTTTTTTGGGGGGGGGGGGGGGGGAGGGGGGGAGGGGAGGAGGGGGGGGGGGGGGGGGGGGGGGTGGGGGGGGGGGGGGGGGGGGAGGAGGAGGGGGAGGAGGAGGGGGAGGAGGAGGAGGAGAGGGGTGTTGAAAATATAACGCCAAAAGAATATATACCGCAGTTGGTGTAATCTTGTGCATCAGTTTTTGCGTCTTGGTAAAGATACTACACATTCATGTTTCATAGAGTACCTGGATTACTCATTGTGTGCCCACTATTATGGTTTACCTTTTGTACACTCGACCAAAAAAGTTCTGTAACCAGTAAGACATTTATAGATATTTATTATTAAATTGGATTTAATGTAGGAAAATAATATATCAAATTTTAGCTGAACATATCCATCAAAGGAATAGACCTCAAGAGAGATCATGATGGCAAGCTTCACTGAACAGGAATGCAAAAAAGGAGTGTGGGGTCAGAATGAAAAACACCAAAGAACAATGCAACTTGTGATTTTGGCAATTTGTGTGTAGACAATTAGGAAATGTTTAATTGAGTTTGGATTTATCAATGTCTTGTCAAAAACATCCAAATCAAAATCGTTAAATTGTCCAATCTGAATCGTGCCATTGCATTAGGTATGGTGGAAGCAAAATGCTGAACTGTAACTCCCCTTGCTTGAGTGCAATAAAGTTGACATCGTTGTTTTTTGGTGTTTTTCATTCTGACCCCACACTCCTTTGTTGCAGTCCTGTTCCGCGAAGCTTGCCATCATGGACTCCGTTGAGCTCTATTCCTTTAAGTGATATGTTGAGCTAAAATTTGATATATTAGTTTCCTACATTAAATCCAATTTCATAATTAATATCTACAAATGTCTTATGGTGACGGAACTTTTTTGGTCGAGTGTAGTTTGCGCGTCATCACATTTCGACATTCTATGCTTCAGATATGCAATTCACGTATATGTACTTTGTCAAAATCCGCTATTATTTTAATACAACAGGACAATCTTTCAAGGAACATTTGTTGTCCTTTAACTCGGAGCTAAAAGATATAATATCGATATATCTGTGCGCCACGATGTGTTTAATCGGCCGCCACGTCGGGCATCATATGGGGCTTATATGCATTTTCGCAAACACCTTAGCCTTTATTAACAAGTGATCTTTGCCCAAGATGCGCACATATAACATGAAAATAAGTCTTTCCTCTGAATGGGTGTTGACACATTAAAAGGTTTTATTGCTACAATACTATTTTGCATTACCGTATTATTACCGTTTTAAAGAGTTTTATCAATTATTTTAACGACCTGCTTCCGTGACCACATCGTGAAACAAATGTATAACCAAACACCATTTAAAAACTGACTGTAGTGAAAGGTAGTTGAAACAAATTTACAGTTTCCCTCCATTTTCACAGATATTTTTGTTTCATGATAAAACACAGTAAAAGTATTGTGGGGAAATGTATTTGGTTTATTACCCTGGCCTATTCCTGTTCGGCATTCGTTCCAGTCGTCACACGGTCAATCAGTTATTTCCCTGTAGTAAAATGTGTTTCAGCAAGTAAATGTTCTTGCTCGATTCAATATATAATCAAGTGCATTGGGAACAACGCGCGCATCGTCCGTGTTACGCTTGGTATTTCCAACTATGTTGCACATACGATTTGCAAGATTATGAACCCCAAAAAGCAAAGCTACTAAATTCAGAGTAATGAATCACAGTCTGAACCATCGTGTGAGATCGCAGTGCATGGTGTGCTGTCATTTTCAAGAAAACTAGGTTTTATATAAACAATTTATTGATTGTCAGCCGAACATCTCTAAAACACGTTTTTTTTTAAAATTATAAATACCTCCACTAGTTTACTTGTACTTGTTTTGTTCCTTTCGGGTACAGTTTCATAAACACAGCAGATGGTGTTAACGACATGTCCTGACAATCCCCCAGTGATTATAGATTTCCGAACATGACTACTGGGATCCGTATCATTTTCTTTCCTTTCCACCATCTATAACAACATTAGTTTTTCCTCTCTATCTACTTCTCAAAATGACAGGCTTCAATCCTGTATGCTGAAATGTAGTCAATGCCTATGATTGCTCCATACAGCTATTTGTGTAGCCATCTTGACTAACGATCAAATGCTTTGAAACAACCTCAAACATTTAGCCTTGGTCAAGGCGTTGGGTTTGTCTTTAAGACGGCCCGCCGAAGATGAAACATAACAGTGCCCGTTGATCGATATTTCAATTAATTTCGGACCACTAATTCCATATTTAAATCTAACTCTGCAATATTAACTTTAAAAAAAAAACCTCTTTTGATCGAAAATTGGAGTGCACGATACACTTATGCAGAGCATCAGTTTTTGGTTTATATTTCGACCCAACCCAGTGGGTATTGGCTGTATAGTGCCCTGGGATGGCTTTCCATTACGGCTCACATTGATTGCGCATATTGCACTGTTACAGTAACACACTTACATATTTTATGAAATATAATTGTAAAGGGCTTATGCCTTTAAAGACAGTCTGTAATTCTTTGAATGGCAACGGCTTTAAAGGCCCATTATATCATTTGCAACGACTCAAGGTTTTACTTCTTAAATGGTCGAGAAAATTCTTATCAAAGTATCGATATATGCAAAGGTAACAAACACACATTAATATATTTCTTTCCAAAGGCTTTTAAAGCCCCTGCCAATACATTTTGCAGTTACCCAAAAAATTACGTCACGAGTTGACAAGAAAAAAACACGACTAAAATGTTGATTGGAATGGTAACAAACACCACATGATTTATTCCGTGTAAAATGATACCTTTGTTGGAGAAATTGCCAACTGAAGGTGTTTTTTCCCCCTTCATACAAAAACAAAATATGCATGGGTGTTTCAGGTTTTCTGAGGTGTTATATTACTGCACCGATGTGGCTGAAATGTATGCAAGGCAGTTTATAAACACTATTCTTTAGCTATGTAATGCCGTTATTCCTGTTTTTAAACGTTTTCCAATTATGTAATCTGTCTTGAAATATCAAAAGTTGTCCTGTTCGATGCGGTCCATAATGATGTTAAGACTGCTAACGCGAGAAACTGCTTTTAGTACATGTATAGTAAAACAAAAAGTAAAATATAAATAAAGGTATAAACCATTTGGGTCTGTGGGGAAAATTGTGGTAAAGAGAAAACGGTAGCTGTGCAACTCACAAGTTCTCGTTTACCTCCCACGTGCACGCACGCAGTATTCCCAGCCTGAAAATAGAATAATTCCGGCGTCGACATTCTTTGACTTGAATTTAGCTGTGAAGATATATAGGCCATATTGCAACAACGGTCAGATTCCCGCTGCGCGCCGCTGTTTGTCATGCCAGTAAGAAATCGTTTCTCACCCGGGATCATTCCCAATAGACCCACGACTCCTAACCTGTGTGCTTTGGATTTCTTTTTTTCCATACATTTGTACCACACACTCGTACGGCTTTTTCCTGCCTTTTATAACGGTCTCGTGCGATTCTAACGGGATACCTTAAAACCTATAGCGTTTAACTTTGAAATGGAAAGTCTGTAACGCTTGACATCTATAAGCCAGTATACAGGATTGCAAATACCAAAAAATATAAAACCAACAGACTATTATGAATTACCGTTTTGGACTGTGAATGATAGTCTGGACCACAATCATTCAGGTTTTTGGCTTTTATTTTCTTAATGTGGACTCCATTTTTTTAAATGTATTTATTATTATTGTTTTACGAACAACAATGAAACACGTCGTCTTTCTTGCTTTCTTTTCCATCATGGGCATAATCTTTTAACATAACATACATGTATGCAGATAAACATGTTTGTATGTTTATCACTTCAACACCCAAATATGTGTATAGGTTGTGACACATTTTTTGAAACATAAATCTGAGTGGTCAATAAACATATTCAAATAATACCAATTTTATATGCCGATAAACATCGGTATTAATTACGCCGTTATGTTATCAGCACTACGAATTAATATGATTGTATCTTGGGACATTTGAATACATGTATATTACAGCCGTTAAAAGCAAATCTATCCTAGATGTGGTGATATTTGGAAATAAAAAGTGATGTAAGATATCACAGTGCACACTAAGAAATTAGGGTGCAATTGGGGTGCTTATCTTGATATAATAGACTACTAAAGTGAAAACGTCACCCTTTGTGCGTTACCAAGGTTACTGGGTCTACACTAAAACCAGTAAACTGTTTCCCTGTGCTTTATTAATGGGCGTTTCAGATTACCAGCGAATGTTTAGACCCAATTACCATGGCAACTGACGTCACACTTTAGTATTCTATAGGAGGAAATGTGCACCCCTATGAGAGCAAATTTGCACCATTTGAACATATGTGCAGACTCGCTCCTTTCAAGGTGCAAATCATGTTATTGTATCAATAATAAGCACCCGTGAGGGTGCAGTCTTGAACCATTATTTATGAGAGTGTGTGGTCAATACAGGGGCGGATCCAGAAATTTTTCCAGGAGGGGGTTTTGCCACCAGGGAGGGGTTTTGCCCGTCATATTTTTATGTCTGCTTGTTTCGGACAGCCGGACACACAGAAAATGCATTACATTATATTGTTTTGGTGTCGGAGCAGGGGGGGGGGGGGGGGGGGGGGGGGGGGGGGGTTGACCCCCCAAAAAAAACCTCTGGATCCGCGCCTGCAATATCAAAGTTGATTTATACAGGTACGTGTACATCCTTTAAAATGCGCTTTGATATATATGTGTTTTTAACTGTTTTGTAATTACATGTATGTTGACAAGTCTTGTGCCGTGCGCGACTTGGTGGGTGGCGTGTTACAGAATGCCACGCAGGCCGCAATAGCTTTGGTGCAAAGGAAATGTCTTTATATTCGAGTGTATAGCTGTAAGATTACAACGGTACACATTTAAGAATTGTTCATTTAAGTTGCAAAATCCATGCATTAAATCTCCAAGCTTACATTCTGCCCGAGATTGTGTGATGCTGTGGTTCAACGAAAAATTGTATGACTTAAAACAAGTGTTAATACCTATGTATTTCATTTGGCCTTTGGGACTGACATTTTGCCCTCAATAACTGATGTCTATAGTCTTACCTCAGTCGCAGCACTCGCATGCCAGACAACGTATACAAATTGAAGACATTTGAAGAATTTACGAATTCAAGAAATGGATGCAAGGTACGTGCAAAGAGTTTCGGGATGCCAAAGATTTTCGGGATTACCATCGACTTGTCAATAACAAACACAGAGTCGGGATTGAACCAATCGGGAACATGAAAAGCCACACAATCACGATGGGGAACATTATTTTCGCCGTGTGTCGGATCCAGAGGTATTTAGTTAAGTAGGTCTGTGGAACCCCGCGAGTATTTAAAAGTGCCTGGTATTACCGAGGGCGTTCAACACGTTGGCCATCGCTATAAACAAGTGTTTTGAATTTCACGACACCAGATATTAGCAACTGCCATTTAGAATTACAAAGGGCATCCACAATATTGGCTAGCTCTGATAACGCTGGTAACCTGGCTTTATTAAACTTTGGAAATGAATGCCGTAATGTAAGCCCGATCGTTAAATAACTGTTGACTGTACCATAGACCGCTCCTTGAAGTCATCTGGTATTACAAACAATCTTTCGATTTCACATAAAGTTTGTCAAAATGAACCTTGGCACTACGTTGCCTTTTATGATCCTATTCACCACTTGCACGGAACTGCCATATTGGCAAAAGAGCAAGGCTTTCCTTGCATGAACAATGGCTCCCTCGCGTCGTTACTATGTCGATTGCTGTGACGCTGACCTTTGTTCATTGTAAAATATGACGTATGCCAGGAAAGCCTCGTTTTGAACGCCACCGTTCAAGTGGTGAATAGCATATTTTGCATGTTAACAAAGAAATGTTCTGGAGATATTTAAGATGGCGGCCAATATTGCCGCTAAAAATTGTCAGAAATGAAAAATGTCATATAGTAGCTAAATATTATGACATAATCATTTATAAAATTGCTAGTTATATGTTTTTCACCCTCGCAAATGTATTTTTGGTGTCCCCTGTTTTCTACCATGCTCCAAATTGAAAAAGGCGACCAATATGGCTGCCAAAAGTGGCCAAATATGACACAAAATGATATGTAATGGGCAAAACATAATGATAAACGCGTACATTAAGTGCACCCCCAGAACCAGAACCAACCTTAAGTTTCTTAATGTGCCTTTTGTGATCCTAAACGATTTACCAATAAAACAAAATGCCCTGGAGATATCCAAGATGGCGGCCAAAGTGGCTGCCAAAAATGCTTAAAAGTGGAAAAGAATTAGCCAAATAATATGATAAAAGCATATATAAGACTGTCATTTGTAAGTTTTTATCCCCCACAAAATAATTTCTGGATTGATTTTTGCTATCGTGCTCAAAATTGAAGATGGCGATCACTATATAGCTGCCAAAAGCAGCAAAATATGAGAAAAATGACATATAATGAAAACAAAAATAAAAAACTGCGTGCATCTTTAAGAACTAACGCTCACCAACTGCCTTTTGAGGTCATAAAACATATGTTAACAATAACAAAAATGGTCTGGAGATATCCAAGATGGTGGCCAAAAATGGCCACAAAATTTTCAAAAATATACCATTTTGGTTTTTCTATTTAAACCCTCCTTAAGAGAACATGAAGCTAATGGAAAACAAACCACAGCTAAGGTTCATAAATTATGAGCAGGGGGCTTGTTAACAAACAAATTATGAACAGTAGATTTAAAAGCTTGGCTTGACTGAGCTAACATAGCAGAAGTAGGTAGTGAGTTTCAAATCCTTGCATCGGATGCTGTAAAAGATCGCTGATGCTGTGAGGTGCGCGACTTTGTTGGAACTAATGTATACTGATGAGATGCAGATGACTGTCTAGTGGTACGGCGTGCTGTGAATAGAGGTAGCTTGAGTCTGTTCAATAGATGAGGAAGAGGAGGGCACTGTATTTTCCTGAAAACTGTTAGACCAGCAACTAGCCTACGATGTCCTAAAGGCTGAATGCCAAGCTCAGTGTGGAGGTTTAGTGGAATAGAAGTTGTGGCTTTCTTTTGAAGTCGATCAGAAATACACAGTTTGGAGTTGGCTGCTGTTTACCCAAACCGGACTGCAGTATTCAAATTTTGGTATGATGAATGACTTTTAGATGGTAGCAGTAGTTCTACTGTCCAGGTTGTTTCACTTTGCTTTGTGTTCCATACCTAATTTTCTGCTAGATACGAATGCCAAGTTACTAATATGCTGTGTCCAGGAAAGCTTTGCGTCCAAAGTAACCCCAATAATATTGACTGAATCCACATTGTGTAGTTGCTCCCCAAGAAGAGTTAATTGTGGATGGTGTGGGTCGACAGATCTTGACCGCGATATGACGATAGACTGGGTTTTAGATGCGTTGAATTTGAGTTTCCAGTTGTCTGCCCATGATGCCAATTTATTTAGATCACGTTGAAGTGACGTAGCACAGTGTATTCTCTGCTCTGGAGAAGTAACATTGGAGAATAGAGTACAGTCGTCTACATAGCTAATTATGGAATTTTCAAGATGAGAAAAAGAGTAGGTCCCAGTACACTTCCCTGAGGTACTCCAGACGAAATGGGCGATTTACATCATGTTTGACCACCAACTGTTACTTGCTGACATCGGTTGCTAAGGTATGGCTTGAACCAGCAAAGTAGCTTACCAGTGATCTCACACAGTTATTTAGTTTGGCGAGAAGACCAGTGTGCCACACCCGATCAGATGCAGCGGAGAGATCAATGCGATGAGGCGTGACTCAAAACCTTTATCAATATTATCCTGGATTTGTTGTGTTATCAGAAGGAGAGCATCATTTGTAGATCTTTTGGGGAGAAAACTGAACTGCAGATCGGGTAAAAGTTAACTTGCACAGCAATGTGTGAGAAGAGCCTGATTGAGAACTCGCTCCATGACCTTGGAGACGACTGGAAAGAGTGCTATCGGTCTGTAGTTTTTGGGGTCACTTGGTGAGCCAGCTTTAGGAACTGGCGTAACTTTTGCATACTTCCAGGCTGATGAAACAGTGCAACTGTCAAGAGATTTGCGAAAGAAGCGTGTCAAAGAAACAGATAATTCGGGAGCTGCAACTTTCAGCACAATTGGAGGGATATTATCCAGTCCGCTGGTCTTATGAATGTCAAGGTTTCGTAACTCCTTCAATATGACCTTGAGTTCTGTATTAGTTTTAGAAGGAATGCTGGGAGCTGCCGGTTCGTTTGTTGGATTAAGCTGTTTACCGATGAATGTTTGATTAAGTGTTTCAGCTTTAGCTTTGTCATCTGTGATTGGCTGGTTGTTCACAAATAACATCGGTACACTAGAGGAACGATTTATATTTAACGACGATTTCAGCATATGCTCCACCACTTTTGGAAGATTTATTCTCATCAGCAAGGGAGGCACTGAGTTTCTCTCTGAACCTTATCTGAGTCTGTCTGTATGTGTACTGGCAGTGATTTCGTGCGTGTTTATACTCATTCCAGATGTTTCTATCGTGGGTCTTGCGCCATCTGTTCCAAAGATTAACTTTCCTGTTGAGGGTATCACTACAGCTCTTAACCAAGTGTGTGTGTGTCTGCTTTGGTGAAGATCGTTTAGGTATGCAACGGTCCATTGCTTGTGTGTGTCCAGCATTCGTCGATACTAACAAGGCGTAGATATTTATACCATTCAGCTGAAAACATTTGCTTACGAAACAGATCCCAATCAGCATGTTTGTACATCGAGGTGGTCTTTCTGATTTGATTTTGTCTGTAGACAGCTAGATGATTGAATGTTAGTATAACGAGGAGTGGTCAGAATTTCCCATAGGGCAGTCTAACCTGGTAGTAACATTCTCAGGTAAATCAGTGAGTACTAGATCGAGAACATTCCCGCTATCATGGGTGGCTCCTTGTAAAACTTGGCTAAGACCACTCGTAGCACAGAACTCGAGAATCTGCTCTCCATGCTGTCAGTAGGCGATGAACTTTGAAGAAACTCCCTGTGATGCGCATTAAAGTCCCCTGTTATGATGAAGGAGGACTGTACCTCACGATTCAGGGGCCGTATTCATAAAACACACTTACCCTAAGGGCAACACTTACACTTAACTTTTAAGGAAATCACTTTACTAAGAGAATCCCTTAAGTGATATTCAAAAACGTTCTAAGTGCAACACTTTACTAAGAGTGTCACTTAAAGATAGTTTTAGATAAGGGAAACCCTTAAGTGAATTATTGATATATCATCCAATCACCGCACTCCATCCAAGCTCATTTGCATACGTGTACTTGGCAACAAAATGGCTGATAGCATAAGAAGTCCCAAATATGGGGAAGGAAATGCTTGTGGCAGAACATGGAAAGAGAGAAATCCTATGTCATATTTTGATGCCGCCCTCAGTTGGCTGAGACAGTCAGCAATTTATTTACATCTGCCAGAGTATTGCAGAGTGTCAAGAAATAATGGAAAGGTTGGTGATTTCGACCATGGCTACAGGTTTGTTTTACTAGTGACCTCTGAAGTGTACGTGTTGTCTAATTGGATTTCTAAAATAACTATAACTACCGTAGGCTACATCATTGATTCAAACGTAACTTGGACGTAGGTTTATCACAGGCCTATACTCGGCAGATAGTCTGAACATAGGCGTGTGTTCACCTACCAAAACACGCAGCTAAAAATGCTCAATGCATGCACAGTTTCTTTAAAGATGGGAGCACACATTTAAACTGTCGCAGGACTTGTAGGACCTATTAAAATATTAAATTACATGCAGCTACATTTTGTACTGGTGTACGTGTACGTGTATATGTAGTAACTTCAGAATTTGAGCAAGGCCTAACGCTAGGACTAAACATGCTAAACTATAGGCTACACGTGATTTACATGAAAGTTAATTATTATTAACTGGGAAAAAGAACGGCTTACCCCAAATTCATTTCTTTGAACTTTGCTCAAAATGTTTCCTTTATCTCCATGTAAGCCTACTTTAAAATCTTTACATGTCAAATAATGTACAAATACATTAGAAAACATGTCGGTAAAACAGCCAAAGACGTTAGGCTGGGCCTACTTGTGCAAAATACACTGCCATGACTGTATACTATACACACAGCACAATGTCACCGTGTCCAAAAAGTACAGTGTACAAAAATGTAATATATACATGTACTGCATGTACTGTATGCACTGTGACACTGCACTGTGTAGAGGTCAGTGTGTGAAAGGTCATCTATGGAGAGTCATCAAAGCATAAATCAAAATATTAAATTATTTGCTCATATTGTTTTATTCTTGAGTATTATTTCAAAAGTGATTTGGCATTTTCTGTAATACATGTAGTTTCAATAGTGGTTATCATTTTAGATCTTTTTGTATTTGTTATTGTGGAGTAAGTATTTAAGGGCAACTTAAAAGTTGCCCTTAAATATTGGAAAGTTAAGGGATTCACTTACCCTTAAATGTTTGGTGAATATCACCTAAGTGAAATCCTGAAAATTTCCCACATTTAAGGGAATCCCTTAGCCAAATCGCCCTTAAGTGTGTTTTATGAATACGGCCCCTGGACTTTACTGATTGTATTGTAGATAGTCATATAGGGTATCATCAGCTGATGCAGTGTCAGAATGCAACCTCTCCCAACAAAAGGGACACCCAAATTCTATCTTCAGTTTCTTTTCCTTAATTTATTTCGAAATTTATCAATACATATTTACAACACTTACAAAAATATGGAACTTACTTAGTTCCGGAACTTTGAAAATGTATCGATAATTTATATACAAGTTCACTAAGTGTTTTCTTAATATTAGCTCTTTGATAAATTTGCTCTTCTAAATTTGGAAAATCCGATTGCACATATCGAGTTGTTCTCCAATAATAGTACTTTATAATTATAGTTCCTTTGTCTTTCCCCAGCAACGGAATTTCAGAAAAATTTACACACTATAACATCAAAACTTACGTTTTCGTTTTGAAATGAATCGACTTAAACTCCACCTACAAACCTCAAAATAATTACTTCAACTGTGTGCAAGAAAAGAAGAGAATTTTAAAAATAAGTTTTATTACGTCCTTGTTAAAGTACATGTAGCAACAGCAACTTGTATTCGGTGTTAGTTAGCCCCGGCCCGTTTCAGTCAGGTGATGTAAAGTACTCAAGTACGGATGCCCAAAGGGGACGTCACAAGAATTAAGTAGTTTCAACCAGACTAGCAAGGGTGCCAGCTCCCGGGGTAGTTGCATGTGCATAACTGTCCTAGACTTCTACAGGGAGTGACTGGTCCAACTCAGTGGCCATGAGTTTCCTTCATTGGTATGTCTTGGTGGTTGAGCCCTGCTCCGACCTGGCCAAGTCTTATCATCAGAAACCCTGAAGGCAAACGTTCTCGGTCCTGCTTGACCAAAGACTGAATCATTTGCATTGAGACACCTGATTTGTATCAACCTAAGCAAACATTGCCATGGTCTCGTGACTTTGATGGTGACCCAAAATGACATTGAAATCAGACGAGCTCACTCATACACAACCATACTTGATCAGAGGTACAAACACACTGCCTTTTTCCTCCACACTAAACCCTCATCTCAAAACCTTGTGCCTAACACTTCATCGCACTAACACAAAACTTTATTTTAAATCACACTAACATTTCTAAGTCAGGCTGTTCATACACACAAAAACATTACCCAAGTAAGACTACCCACAACTACAGGCTTAGTGTTCACCACAAAAAGCATTACATTCCACAAACCAAAATAAAACAACAATATCTAATCCTTTCCCTTAGGTTGCAAAAAAGCTACCAGTGTGAAAGGAATTACTTTAAGTCCACAATCTTAACCATGCAAGGAATTTAACCCCAAAACCCCAACAATAAAGAGGGTCTTACTGAACCTTGGGTCGAGAAACTTTATACAAAGAAAACTTTTCACAAAGAAAACTCATGGCCTAATCCACAATAAAAAAAGGTGGTGCATCTTATTATATACATACATGTAAAAAAAAGAAAAGACTTTAACATGCAGGACGGTACATGGATGAGTCAAAATATGTTGATGTCGTGCATGTTACTCGAGCCATAATATCTCATGGCATTTGTACTCGAGATCAGACCTACGACGACAAGGGAGATCATCCTTGACATATGCAGCAACATTATTAGCAAAATAATGATAAAACATATAAAATTATGAGTTATATATTTTTACCCCCACGAATTTGTTTCTGGTGTGCTATTTTGCTACCATGCTTTTAATTCAAGACGATATGACTATAAATCGTAAAGGAAAAGTAAAATAAATAAATAAAAGCATAAATTAAATGATGCGGGTAACCCTTATTATTTGTGATTTTAGTATTCTTACCATGTTTCAAACTAAATGAGGCTGGTATGACGACCACAAATGGTTTTTCAGGTCTACAAAAATATAATATTTACAGTATTATTTGCATGATCCCAACAAATATTACCTGGGAGACACATATGGGATGAGATATTGAGGTGGTTGTTGTTCGCGAATAGGGAATCCAAAGTCTGCCCGAAGTTGGAAGGAGTTACTCCAGAAACACCAACGGCATTGAAGTGTGCATAATATTTGGGGTAAACAAAATGTAAACAATTCGGTACAATTCTAAATAGGATGTGCTTATAGAACAGTTAAACCGTACCCCCCTCATCATGATAGAAACCAGCAAGAAACAGAGGGATTCGGATGGACAGTAGGCCTAATTGTCCTGTGTAATATTTCCATAAAAATGCATATGATCCCTCGTGTCTACTGGGGAGACACCTATGCAATATGCCAATGCTACAGTGAGGGAAGTTTTAGTTCCACTGGATCTCACAATGGAGGCTCCTTTCAGCGAGGAATTGGTAGTTTTAGATGATTCTGCTGCAGTGCTTGGACATTCATGCAGGAAGCACATGCGTAGGGACAGGTACGTACAGTAGTGGGCACGGGCGTGTGCACACGTTGACAGAAGTACAGTTTTGACAAGGGAATATAGCCGACAAGAGGTTGATGTCAGGGAAATGTCTGGCAGTCCAACCTACAAAGAAGAAAGAACAGTCCCTGTTTCAGTGTTGCTGGGAGTGTCCATAGCTGATAGTGGAGCCATTATATGATGTGACCTTTCAGGCCCATTCTCCGCTAAAGTGTTCAAGTTGGGAGTGACAATTGGCGAAATGTTGACAACAGTGAAAAAACCAAATATGGTCAAAATCGTAAAGTGTAATAGCTCCAGAATATCAAACAAGGCATTGGTGATCTTTGACTCATCTACCTTTCTAGAAATACGAACAAAAAGTCAGACCTTGTAAAACGTGTTTTAACAACATAACAGATACGTTACCACAATTCTACTTGTAGAAAATGCATGTCTGTGAATTGAGTATGATCAGGTTTAAACTGTGCGAATGGTGGTGTTGGGCCTCATATCCGATTGAAAACACGTCGGTTTAATTGAGATTTTTGACTGGTAAATAATCTAAAACACGTTTTTGCCCGTGTGTTGTTGAAACAAATCAGGGTAAGGTCTGTTTGAAATGGATGTCGACATAATTGTTCTCGCTTTATTAATTGCTCCCCGTCTCGCAGTTTTTGATTAACCGCCGTAAACTAATAAACTGGTCACGACAAATTCAACGAACATGAAATAACACAGATTTTTCTTCCCCAACTCAGACAACGCAATAAATAATATAAGGATGTGTCTGGTAACGTATCTGGCAAATCAAATTTGAAACAGCCAAAAAGGGTTACATATCGTAGTTAACAGCAGTTATACACAAACACATGTCTTTTGCGATATTTGCATTAAGAACAAGGTAGAAAACTCAAAAATTTAAATTATTTTTGGTAACGTATCTGGTTTCGGTAACGTATCTGGCGTAACGTATCTGTCCGCGGCCATATGTTTTGATGCTACTTTTCAAACGTCATACTGCAATTATGCGTTGACCCTCTTTTACAAGTTTTAAACCTTTTAATCATGAACATTTGTGTAAAAACATGTCTTTTGCGGTATTTGCATTAAGAAAAGGGTTAAACAACTCAAAAATTCAAATTCTTTTTGGTAACGTATCTCGTTTCGGTAACGTATCTCGCGTAACGTATCTGTCCGGCCATTAATGAAACATGCCGTCATTTCGAAACTGCGCTACCGTACACTACATCTATCGCTCCTTGATTGGTCATGGCCCAGCCCTCTATTGACTGGTATGGTGCAAGAGGGCTGATACCGCTGGGTTTCTCCATAGGATAGGGGAATGTAGGTAACGTATCTGTCGCAACTCGTGCGTAACACGGTGGTTTTTTTCCAAGGACAGGTCTATATTTTTAAAAGTGAAAACAGTTATACTTATGGCATATGTACAATATAATTACTGGTTTGGCTTGTTGCCTGTGCAACAAAGCTCTGGTGACCAGAAAAAGCTGTTCAGGGTAATCGACAAGCTGTTGCACAAGCCTAAGTCCCCGGTCCTTCCATCCTCACAATCTGACCAGGACCTTGCAAATGCATTTTCAAATTATTTTGTCAACAAGATTACGAACATCCGATACTCATTGATGCCAGTGTCCAACTCCGTCCCACTAGATGATGATAAAGCAACACATTGATGTGTTTGCTCCTTTTATTACCGAGGTGGTCAACACATCGTTGGACTCGGGTTGCTTCCCGGACAACCTAAAAGTTTCCTACATTCGGCCACTTCTGAAGAAGCCCAGCCTGGACAAGGAGATTCTGAAAAACTACAGACCCGTCTCAAACCTGAAGTACCTGGGGAAAATCATCGAGCGTATTGTCTCATCCCGCATCTCTGACCACATTCAAGACCATGAGCTTTCGGACGTTTTCCAGTCTGCATATAAGCCATTCCACGGGACGGAAGTTGCGCTTGTTCGGGTCAGTAATGATATCCTGTCCGCAATGGATAATGGTGATATCACTGCGCTAGTTATGCTTGATTTGAGTGCAGCATTCGATACCGTTGATCATGGCATCCTCGTATCTCGACTTAAGAACTATCTCGGTATACACGGCACGGCTCTCGAATGGTGCAGGTCCTATCTCTCAAATAGAACCCAGCATGTCCGCATTGGCAATGCAATATCAGATCCTGTTGTTTTAGAGTACTCTGTACCACAAGGGTCTGTGCTAGGCCCACAGTGGTTTACTCTTTATACCTTGCCAATTCGTGATATCATCTTGAAACATCATCTGAACTACCACGTCTATGCAGATGATACTCAACTCTACATAACCTTCAAGTCTTCGCAGGAGCCTGCCGATTCTTCTATTGCAAGACTGGAACAATGCATCTCCGAGATCCGATGCTGGATGAAAAACAACTTTCTAAAGCTAAATGAGGAAAAAACGGAGTTTCTCTTGTTTGGATCACGCCAACAATTAACAAAGGTGTCTGTGCCATTTATTACAATTGGTGATGCACAGATAGCCCCATCGTTACAGGCCCGGAACTTGGGGGTTATATTTGATTCAGCAATGACATTTACACCTCACGTCGCTAACACTGTCCGTTCGGCATCATTCCAAATTAGAAACATTGGTCGTATACGCAAGTATTTGAATAGAAGTGCCACCGAGCAAATCATCCATGCATTTGTGACTTCACGACTAGACAACGGCAATTCACTACTCTACGGACTCCCTCAGAATCAAATATACCGTCTTCAACGTCTTCAGAATACCGCTGCCCGCATCATCACCTTATCCAGGAGGAACTGTCACATCACCCCCATTTTGAAGGAACTACACTGGCTTCCTGTCTCCCAAAGGATTATTTTCAAACTCATGCTTCTGGTCCACAAAGCTCTCAACAACAAGGCTCCCTACTACATTAAGGAACTACTACATGAATATTCTCCAGCAAGAACTCTTAGATCAAGTAACCAGCAACTTCTCAAGGAACCAAATTCTAAGCGAACATGGGGCGCCAGATCTTTTTCTGTTGCAGCTCCTCGACTTTGGAATTCATTGCCACTTGACCTCAGATCATGCCACTGTACAACTAGGTTCAAATCACTTCTAAAAACTTACTTGATGTCGAAAATTTTCGAGAATTAATTACTTGTTGTTGTTAACAGCGCCTTGAGCACCCTGCAGGGTGGATATGTGCGCTTTACAAATCTCATTATTATTATTATTATTATTATTAGCTCTATATGGATATTCCTCGAATGTAACATGAAAAAAACGGTAACGTATCTGGTTGTGAAATTGGCGACATGTATTTTCGCGTGGCTTATGCAAAATTTATGAGTTCAACTTTTTAAATTTGTCATTGTGCAATGAGTACATACTATAAGCTTATGATGTAAAATGATAAACATTCGGTATGTCACCCCAGGAACGAACTGGAGCGTTTGTGTAAAATACACTTTGACCGGCGACATCAGGAAATCGCAACATATATGACCTTACTGTCACCATTTCTCAAATATTTGGTGGGTAACCATAATTTTACCCCATAAATTTATTAAACAAATCCGAATCACATATAAATTCACCATACATTATTCTTTTTAATGATTTCATCAGTCCGAAATGTGCAATCGACACATAAATGGCAATTCTGAGCACTTTAGCGGAGAATGAACCTTCAGAACCAATGCCAACCTCATAACAAACCGGTTTAAGGGGTTATATAAGAGGACCCCATTGAATAATAGGAATACAAAATCCCATCGCGAGATGGACACCCAAATACGAGATTAATTAATATTAATCAGGTTTATGGAGAGTGCGTCGATCTGTGTGTTTGCAATTCCGAGACCTTTACCGATTGCACCCTTTGGTATGTCTCCTTCATAACCATTCTTTGTCAAGTTCTTTTGTCATGGGTGCAGCCCAGCAATGCAGTACTATATGGGTTCACGGTTCAATGATTATTGGTTCAGTCTATATAAATGTCGCTGCGACGTGGTTCGCTCTCTTTTCTGACTGCCCTCTGATCTGACGTCTTGTAGAACAAAAACTTAACCACCTCCCACCCCTCCTGCCATGATGTCATGGTTGCTTTTTCTCGGGTTTGGTATGGCATGTTCTTTAATCATTATGGTGGCTGAACATAATTCGAAAGTGTACTTGAGATGTGACTTCAGTATCTTGAGTCTATACAAGTATTTAAATTATAGAAGATGACATTTCACGGTTGTATGTTTATCCATTGTTTAAAAATACGAAATAGTCCTTGTATCAAGTTTGTTATTTTACTGTATTCTGTCTTGTGGCGGCTCGGCCCCACAAAAACAACTCTCTTAAGTTATTGCAGTATTCCTATTCTCAAATGCCGTTTGAGGTTTAAGAAAACCCTTGATGTGTTTGGATTCTTGCTTCTCCGATTTGTTCCATTTTGTGACTGTTAGCTACATGTGAGTTATTAGTTGGTCCTTCGTTGTTCCATATAAATATTAGTACAGGGGGACCAACTGATAAAGATATTTAATTCAGTTGACGATGTTTTGGTAATCGATTGTTGGATTATATTAATAAATCATTGGACTCTGAACCCATAATTCCAGTGTGGTAAAATGGTTTTTCATTCCGACGTGCGAATACATAAATCTAGTTCCTTGCCGGGGACCAGAGGATTAAACCCTGGAAGATGTTCTTTGGAGGAGGGGAGGTTGACGGGAGTCCGTTGATCGAATGCACAGAGAGAAAAATGACTCTCAACCAAGCATGGTTAAAGCTAAGGTGGAGGATATCCGCCTGGGGAACAGGTCTACAGTGAGGACACATCAAGGCCAAGAATGGTCGGCCGTAGCCGTTGCAAGCTACAAGGAAACGAAGAAACACATAGTTACTGGAGTCAGTGGACTGTACGTGCCTGACGATAACTGGGGGTTCCAACTGTTGCCAGAGGCCGGGCTGCAGCAATGGCATTCCGACTCTTGACAATATTCCTAACAGTGATGCAAACTCGGAGGTGCAGAGTTTGCCAAACCGAGGGGAAAACGCACCAGCCCAGCCAGCACAGCAGACAATTTTTCTGAAATTAATTTGGCCTCTTTTGGCAGCCATGCTGATCGCAATCAATTATGGAATTTAAAGCAAAAAATACTTTTTGAGGGTAGAAAACATACCGGTAACTAACAATTTGTTTTTGTTTTTATTGCATCATATGGGAGATATGGCTTGACAGCCATATTGGCCGGCATCTTGGATATCTCCAGAGGATTTTATTTTAATGTTAACATCCAAAAAAAAAAAACTATAGTTCAAGGTCACAATGCATGGTGACAAGCACGCCATAATAATTTATGCTTATTTTTCAATAGAAGATCACATTCCTAAATAGGAAGCAGTGGGGGGGGGGGGGACGACAGGGGGGGGGGGGGGGGGGGACAGGGGGGGGGGGGGGGGGGGACAGGGGGGGGGGGACACTGGCACTGGCACTGGCGTAATACAAGCTAATTTTCGTATTTTTTTTAAGTAGAGGTCTTGACTACTTTATAACTCAAAATTACACAGAATCCCAGTGGGGGAACATGTCCAAATGACGTCATCAAAATGACCGCTATAATGTCATAATTTGCCATTTAGACAAGGCGAAATCCCCCCACCCCCAACCCCCCCCCCCCCCCAACAAAAAAAGTGACAAGAAAAGGCACTTCGTGAGTAGAAGTTGGTGACATGTCGATTGTCGATTCCACCTAATTTTGGGGTGCTGAATCTTGAAAGTAGAAGGTTATTTTGGACCCGCCAAAAACATTTAAAAAAATTGTTGAAAACACTAGGTTATCCTCAAATACTTTTTGTAGAACACGGTAATATGCCACTCTCACTTAATTATGGGGCGCTGAATCCAAAAATGGCGTTTAACAAGCTGCATTTTGAGGGACAATACGGTATTTTTGCAAAAAATACTTTTAAAATGTTTTTTTTTCAAATAAGACATAACATTTTGAGTAGAAGTTGGAAATATGTTGCTTTAACACATTTTTGGGGGGTTGAATCCCAAAATGATTGTTACCAAGCTGTACTTTGAGATTAAAAAACATTGTTCAAAAACACTAGTTTTTGGTTAAAAGGTGTTCGCAAATAGAACATGATAACATGCCGCTCTCATGCTTAATGTTGCTACCTTTGCTACCTTTGCTACCAAGCACGCTATGAAGTTTCCCATAGTGTCTCGGGAAAGCACCGAGTATACAGTGCTAATATACGTCGGGTAAGGGCAAAGGCAAACCCTAATTAACATTCATTCTCCCCGATGCAAGCTAAACCAATTACCTTAATACTTAAAATGCTACCACCAAACATAAGACATACCAATGCCATTGGTTCTGTGTGTGTACCAGACGGTATAGGGTCGTAGAAAAGCATGCATGTAAACAAACCGCGACGTCATTATATGTTTCAGGTCTATTTGTCAAGTTTAAACAGCCAACATGTCCCTTTTATGGGTGCACATCCATGAAGAGGTTCAAGTCAGTTGGTGGCTGTTGCATAAATGACAAATGATGAGTAGGGTCACGAAACTAGACAACAAGAAACCAAATTATTTTATCTTGCTTTTTTCAAAAAACACGTGGACATGACCTTTTGGACACGACCATGTTTTAAATGTAACTGTATTAGCTGTCACTCCAAATTATCTATTTATAAAAAGCCAACAGTGTATTACTAACGTAAATATAAAGCTTTTGTTGCATGACGTACACGAACTGCACAAAAAGGGAACAGTTCTAATTTCACAGGCCCTCCAGCAATCGCGCGTGAGGTCTCGTTTGAGTTTGTGGCTATCAAGTAAGTGTTTACACCGACAGTTGTCTGCGTTTCGCGGGCTCGTGTTGCGCAGTTATTGTTGATTTAAAGGCAGTATACATGATTAGTGTCTCGAAAATCAGAAATGTTCACAGATTTACACATAACTTACACAATATCAACATGATAACCGTAGAAAACTTCCCCTGAAATGGTTTTGTCTGAAGTGCTATAGTCTTTGAGAAATGAGTAAAACAATTATTTTTCGTCTCATGAGACGAACATTCAATTCGCCCCAAAACCATTTCGCCCAAGTGCCATTTCGCCCCCAAACCGACTTCACCCGAGTGTCATTTCGTCCCAAATCACTTCGTCCAAACACTACATCGCCCAAATGATACTTCGCCCCAAAACCACTACGTGCACAGGCCGTGGTTCAGGGCGAAATGGTTTGGGGCGAAGTGGATTTGGGGCGAAATTACTGCAAACCCTTTTTTGATTGTTTTCTCAAAAGTTAGACGAAGTACGGAGCTTGGTTTTGCTCAGGTTGGTTTTAATCATGCATATATTCAATCACACAAGGGGATAAAACTATTTGTAACAGTCTACCAATCATGTATACTATCTTTAACGGCGTGACTGTTTTAACAAGCTACGCAAAATCGCCAATGTTGCCAGTTTAGTCTTCGAAACCAGGTCAGCGTGACATAACAAACAAATACTCTTGCCAAATGCTATTTTTTTATGCCGGTGAAATGTCTGTTGTAAAATAACTAATTAATGAGTCTTTTGCTAGTGACATTTTCACCCATCCTGGAGCAAGATGGCGAACAGTATACTTTACTCGGTCTACGTACACGTACTAATATTTCTACCACTGCGGACATGATATTGGTACTGGACTTCACATCCTTATCCGGACATGCGTGCGTATAGTAAACTGTTGCCAGACACTATATATAACATTGGCATAGTTCCTCGCCTTCTATCTAGTGTGGCCCTGGTTCGAATCCCGTCCGGTCAGTATGTGCATGGATTGAGTTTTGAGTCACTGCTTGATTCCGTGCGTTCCCCTATACACGTGTCTATGGGGGTTTTGTTTCCATGATGGGTTTTCTTCAAACGTTTTTCACATGTTTCTTTGAGCTTAGGAGCAACAGTACCGCGGGCTATACAGGATGTCCCAGAAAAAACGGAACAGTTAGAAAAATCGTGATTGTGGGGAAAACAAATACCATAGCCATAAACTATAACTTCATACCAATTGCAGGTTAATCCAGTTCCGGATGGCTGCACAATCATTGTTAAACTGAGGTGAGGTGAAATGACAATTGCCGCATGTTTTGTGATTATGAATTTCATTGCATAATCCTCTGCAGCATGGGCTTTTTGACTGATTACATAAGCACAGGCATACAAAATTTGCCATGGGCTCTCTGCTGGTCATTTCACAACATTTGGTTTCCCCACAATCACGATTTTCCTAACTGTTCCGTTTTTTCTGGGACACCCTGTATATTGAGGAATCCTTGGTTTCAGTGCCAAAGACACAGTCTCTCCATATAGACCATATCGAATAGCTGCCATCTTGTGGGCCAGTTGCTTTGTTCTTTGAGGATCAGGACAGGCATGGTTGTACATTTTGCGCTTACATTGTTTACCAATTTAAATAACAAACGCTGCCCCACAAGATGAAAGCAGCTATTTGATACGGTGTATAGTTGCATGTACACATATGGCGGCACACGTAAATGTTCAAAGTTTCCAATTTGATACACATGGCCCCCAATCGGTTCAAGCCAGTTGCCGTAAATTCCATGACTATCCCCTTAATGTGAAAGGATTCTTAGTTTCAAATGAACCACTTATTTTCCTGTCACTTTTAAGCGTTCTTAAAACATATATTTGTGAACGTGTCAGTGTTTTGAGTGTAACAGCATAATGAGAGGGCAAAATATCATGTATTTCTGAAAATGAAATAAAGAGCCAATTCCTTTATACATGTGTTACCTTTAAGAAAATGGTCGCAAAATGTAATTTGTTTGCCGGTGATCATACGTTTTGCATTAAGGATTTTTCACAAAATTGCATGGAAGGTACTAGGTCGGTGTATTGTGACCAACTTAATAAGCTTCGTAATAAGCGCTTGTCTCAAATCGTCTGCTGTACATGTATGTATGATTCATCTCCAAACCATTGCAGATTTACTTGTGATGTGCAAACAGCGAGCCTGAAAAACATGATTTCAACCGCTGATATCGACCCAGAGAGAAGCGACACAGAAGGGTGACAGTCGGGGTGGGGATAGTTACAACTGCCCATCGTGTCTAGAGCGTACGTGTGCTAGACGCAAAGTAATGGGCGACAGGCATGGAGCAAGTCGAAATGGATAGGGACGAGGCATATCGGCTTACAAATCTATTGCACACTTAAGTCTTGCCCCATCATAATAATAGAATATCTGAGCATTCTGATGGTACATGAGATTCAGAGTTGAGACTTGTTGGGCGCAGCTGTATGCAAGGAGAATCGAGATAATGGTTCCGTGCACGTAATTGCCAATTCTCACACAGAAACTGTCGTTCAAATCCCAGCACATGCGCAGGTGAAGTTTTTTTTTCAGAAAGATGACTCATACTTTTCAGGAATTTGTCCCTCTTTTTCCAAGGGATGTTTTCGATAACATGGCTTTGCTTATGGCTTGATGGGTTTCATTACGGAAACCCTGTTGAATGCCTAAACATGCCCGACACGTGGACAAAAATAGCCAATGTGCTGCAAGTGTCGCAACATTTAAAGGAGCAATCAGAGTTTACACTCTCCGAAAACTGGGCAAGGCCCCAAAACACGATTAATAGCAACCACTCGATAGTTTATAAAAAGGAATACCTCGCCTCTTACCTTTTCAGGACCATCCAGTCCATAGTTTCCGAGAATTTTCCAAATGAAAAGTCAAAATCGCGTTCGGGTCGGGGGGCATATGCAAAACCGCAATGAGCAACGTTAGTAATATTTAAAATCCTGGGCTGAACCAATGACAGAGCAGTAGACAGAACAAACAAAACTGTTTTTGTCAATTGCAGTGAGCTGCAATTGTAATTTTTATGCAAATGTATCTTCCGCCGAGAAAGCCTGTGATGTCGTCATGAACAACAGTCCCATAGACCCATGCACAACAATTGTCAGGAGTTGGTGCCTTGGAACAATCGCACAGATTTGTTTGAGTACCATGCAATTGACTACTCTTGCTATTCAGTGTTCAGTGTTTTGTTCTCCCTCGTCTTTCAACTGTGGGTTTCTTCCACGGTTAGTCATGAATAACGCTTTCACATAAAAAACAAATATGTATAAAGGGTTAAAATGTATTTTTGCGATATAAAACATACTGTGTGTATAGAACGGAATTTGTGTTAAAGGGACACACCGGCTTTGTTAGGCTATTTTGGGCTCGAAATAGACCTATACATTATTCTGAAGCGGTTTCCGTAGTAAATTAGATATATCATGAAAAGACGCCGTCAAATTTGACCGTTTTTGAGCGTTTTTCAATAATTCAAGGTCACGTGACTTTTAATCTGGTTCCGAAAAGTTACTTGGTCTTGTGAGTTTGTTGTATTTCCAGCCGTAGAAACCAGCGCGAAGTGCGAGTTGATTTTGTCATTCGTGGTTGGTTTAACTTCTTGTTGGAAAATAATGTCCTACGAACACTATGTAAATACCGTATTTTCAAATTTGTACACAAATCTGCCAACATATTTCATAAGAAGGGTTTCTGGGTGTTGATACGGACGAGAGAATCTCTCAGATTTTCGCGTCTTCGCTTCGCGGCGATAAATAATATCCGAAGAAAAAACAGCTAACTATGGAGGGCGTTAAAGACACCAAAAACGTTGCGTTCGAGTTGCTTCCTCGTGTCAGCGGTGACCTGAGGGATCATGCAAGGTGTGATGAGTCAGTGAAAACAATGAAACACATGACAAACACATGATACATAATACATCGCGACGGCTGGTAAAGCGTATAGCCCAACATGTGTCTCTTTTGTTAATTTGTCTCTTTTGTTAAGTTAATTACGTGACATTTTGATATTTTTTTTCACAACGACCATCGAAAAATTATTGTCAAGGATGCTATATCGCTACATTATGTAAACAGTAAGCCGGTGTGTCCCTTGAACTTTTGCGTCATAATTTTGTCAATAACTAATGAACATATGTGGTATCACAGTAGCTGCATGTGAGTAAACATCGTCCAGTTTCTGTCCAAATCTAACCCAAAGGACTCATCAAACTGAGAAAATTATTTTTAAATGAGATCTACGGTTTTCATCAAGTCAAGTTACGGCTACTATATGTCCACACAACGCAAAACGAAGAAATGTGGTAAACATTGTCGTTCTGCGAAATCCAGCTGTGATTTATTTCGTACCTCGGGACATATCTGCAGATGACTGCTATTTCTGTCGGTATGTACGCGGCTATTCACGGTATACATCTAACTTCAACAGTCTGGGTACAAAATGTCGGACCCATGCAAGTCACGTCTTAGTTAAAGGTACAACTAATTTCTGCATTACAATACATTTTTGTAAGATCGTCATACAGTAGTTTTATAAAATTGTTACAAACTTAAATAGCAATGTCAAAAAGCTACAATTTTGACGCATAATTGGTGAATCCATAGGGGGGGGGGGGGGGGGTGGGGTGGGGTGGGGGGTGGGGTGGGGGGGAGGGGGAAGGGGGGAGGGGGGGGGGGGGGGGGGGTTGGCTAAGGGGGCACCCACCCCCTAAAATATTCCCAAAAACGTCGGGGAGGTACGGGGAAGAGAGAGAGGGAAGAGAGAGAAGAACGCACTCCCATTCCTGTAGTTTATGCGAGTAGTCCAGGTAAATTGGACATTAAATATCACGTTTTTAACATTAGGGCGGGAGTTTTGAAAAACAATTTGACTCTTAACCCTGCACCCCCCCCCCCCTCCCCCTTACCCCAACCCCCCCCCCCCCCCCAACCCCCCCCCCCCCCCGCCCCACCCCCAAAATATTCTGGCAAACTTCCATAATTCCAGGCAGCCTTATACGAAATTCTAGCGGCATATTAACTATAGGCCTACAATACAGCCGACAAGAAATTAGCCATACACAAAAGCTGAGAACGGGCGCGCGCTTGAGAACCATTAATGTTCCACTAATATGACAGTCAATTAACGACTGTAAAATACATACTAAGTTTACATGCTGGTAACTAAAACACATTTCTTTAACATTAATAAAAGCGAACATCCCATATTCCATGCCCTTTAACGGTAGTTCGGCTCAAACACACGTCAATATTGACTGGCGCCTTGATCGCTTCCTGATTGGATGGAATAAAATGAATGAACAGATCCGGTACATATCCCACATTACTTAGTTTTGTGTTGCCTTTATCTCGTCCTGCACCAAAGAATTTCCCTACGGCATTCCTGCAGTGGTGTGATTGCGTAGCCGTGACGCCAGTGTTTCGCTGTTTCTCGTCTCGTATATCAAACTCTGCTCGAGGGGATTTCTCGGTTGTCATGGAAACAACGAGTTTTCCCCATCTGAAGATTTACTCTAACACACAATGATGCATGGGATTAATCATTTATTTCATAAAATAAAATATACGGCAAGGTTCTGCGCAATCCTCATTTACTGAAGATATACATACATTGTTATTCTCGTAAATTCACTTGATATTAAATTTAGAATTTAAGCATAACAACTGAATAAAATTCCTTAAAAATGCCTTGGATGTTTGAGACACAATGGGGGAACAATGGTATAGGGATACCCTCTGCCACATGTCGTGCTGCATATGCTAAGTGAGCACGGTATTAATTATGTACTTGCCGCTTGTACATGATAATATTACAAAGCAGGAACAATGTTAGCCATCTGGGTAATAGGTGCGCATGCGGGAAAAACAAATTACGTCAGTATCAGACCTATATATATGTGAAACACGACAAAGGCTAATGTGTACGTGTACAAGCTCGCAAGAAATGTCTTTTCAGGCGTATATGGGTGATTCCATAAATTAGGGTACCAACTTGTGACACGCAATTCATCGAAAAATTATTGGTTTCTCGCGTAAGGGGCACACCAAAATGCCTTTTTCTCATTAGAACCAGTGTAATATTTGTTTTATACGATTTATGTGTTTATTTTTGAAGATGTAGTCAATTCCAAGCTAAAAACTCAATTGATTAGTCTGTCAGTGTTTTCATTACACTTTTATGGCACAAAAACAAATGTTTCACGTGTAAGGATTTTTTGGGGACACCAAAGTTGTTTTGCCTAAATTTTCAAATTCTGAAACAAGTTTACAAAATGTTTTGTACCGTTTGTTTAAAAGGCTCCACGAAAATATATTTTTGCTAGAAAAGTCTGTATGTTAAGCTCAGCAAATATTGTTATAGTAACTGTAAAGTTTCACGACGTAAATATTAGGGGGACACCAAAGTGGTTCGACGAAAATCAGAACGACCATATTTTTTTTGTCTGCCTAAATTTCCATGTCCAAACATTTAAGTGATTTGAAACTATGTACAGGCTTACATTATGCACATAAATTTAAAAGTTGTGGCAGTTGGTGTGGCCAGAACACTTAAACGTTACTTAAATTACGCATGAAACACATTTTTTGCCAAACCTTTTGTATTACGCAAATATCAAATTGTTCATCAAATGTGGGTTTTATTGTCAAAAGCGATGTGTTATCAATCCTTTCAGTTTACAAATAACCAAGCTAACCCACCGAAAACAAGGAACATCTTGGTTTTAAAATGATGTGCTTAGAATGTCACAATTTTTTTCCTAAAAAGTGAAAATTTTTAGTCAGAATTAGGACAACGCATATACATGATACAAATTTTGAAGGTTTTGTTTTGTACAAATTGTTGTTGGTTACACAAGCAAAACTCAACTAGAAATATGGTGTTTGTTAGAAACAAACACGCTTTTCCGGCCCTTATTACTTATCTGGTTTTCAGCAAAAGAAAAATGTAAAACTTTTTGGAAAATATTCATGAAACTGTCTACGTGTATTCCCTTAATACATATAGATACTGTATTTAAAATACAAAAGTTGGTGTTACTATACAATTATTAACAGGTAACCTAGCACGAAAGTATTGCCTTTCGTGCGATAACGTAAAAAATGCCGGAAAATTTGGAAAATGTCTCTCATACCTTTATATGTATTATTTCCAACCTACATCTTAGTTTATCAAAGAAAGCTAAATATACTTTTTCGTTATTACTCCAGACATTGTTGTAGTTACACTGATGTGGTAAACACGGCAGCAAAACATACGTTTTGGCCATTTTTCAACTCGTCGCTAGAGGGCGCTGTTTTTTTGTGACGGCTTAACTTTTGGTATTTTCTGAAAGCCCAAGGGGTCCTAAGACCAACAAAGAAGACTCCATCCAATACCTTCTACCATTTTGAAATGGCTAACCAGCCTTGTTTTCGACCAAACGGAAGTGAGGTCCAAGGTCAATGTATAGGAACAAAATGTAGAACTTAATGAATTAAGGTAAACCCGACTTTCGACTCCCTGTAATCCGACACCTGGTCACGTGTCAATGAATCCACGCAATCAGATGATGTACTAACTATTTGCCAAGTTTGACTGAAATCGAACTTGTAGAAGTGTGTAAATTGCCTCTTAGAAAAACACGTGCCAGCCATTGTCTATGGGGTTTCGTCAAGTTCAGAGATAACTGCAATGTGTGTATATGTTGCAATATAAAGAAATCTTAACAAACAAATGACGTCATACTAATGTAACTTGGTACGTCATATGTCAATGACCAGGTCTAGGAATCTACTAAGTTTCAAGGTCATAACCCATGCAGGAAGTAAACGACCTTGGCAAATGTGTGCTTTACAAACTCGCTTATCTGATTACGTCATCGTGACGTCGGAACATTTTGCTGATAATATACATTAGCCCAAGTCAAAACAAACCTTAAACACAAAATTTGACCTTCATCGGCCTTTTCGTTCTGTAGATATACCTGTTTGAAGAATGCATGTTCAACTGAGTGTAACTTGACACCTGTTGACGTCATACAAATTTCGAAGGTATACACATGTTCACTGACCCTCAGTAAACACCTGCACCAATTTTGGGCCAATTTGCAAAAACTTCGCCACAGACATATGTTCAAAATGCGTTTTTTGCAATTTTTCAACGCTAGAGGGCGCTGTTTTGTGTGACGGCTTAACTTTTGGTATTTTCTGAATGCACAAGGGGTCCTGAGACTAACAAAGAAGACTCCATTTCAATACCTACTACCAGTTTTAAATGGCGAGCCAGCCTCGTTTTCGACCAAAAGGAAGCGAGACCCAAGGTCACTGTCTGTGTACGAATTATAGTACTCTATGAAATGAGGTCAACCCCGAAGAAACTTTTTTTCTGTATCTCAAACGGTTGATTGTTTACAGATTTTTAAACATGAAAATCACCGATTTTTGACTGCCTGTAATCCGACACCTGGTCACGTGACTGTGAAAATACGCAACGGTGGTACATCCTCAGGGGATGTACTAACTATCTGCCGAGTTTAACTGGAATCGGATGTACAAAAGTGTGTTAACTGTTAGAAAGGTTGTGTGTATTGTCTATAGAGTTTTGTCAAGGACAGGGGCGACAAGAATTTAAAAAAAAAAGAACTAGAATACTAGTTTCGGTCATTTTTACTGATATCTGGATTTCAGCTCAGAAAACTGCAAATATTCAAGAAACTATCCCCATGAAAACTCGTGTGTATTGTATGGGGTTTTTCAAGGACAGGGGTGCCAAGAATAATACATTCCAGGTCATACATGTAGCTTCTGTATTAAAAATAAAAAGTCGGTGTTACGATAAAATTATCAACAGGTAACCTATCGCCAAAAATGTCTCTCATATCTTGATATGTACACTTCCAACCTACATCTTAGTTTATCAAAGAAAGCTAAATACACGTCTTTATTAGTACTCCAGAGTACATGCAATGTATTTATTTATATTACAGTAAAATCTCGTTAAGTCGAAACTCAAGGGAATGTACGAAAACTTCGAGGTATCCAGAGTTCGAGTTAAACGGAGGTCCCGATTTGCTCCTTCCATTCGAGTTCCAACGCTCGAAATATGTGCACCGTATCGCTAGCCTATTACTAGCCATCAATGTGTATGGCTTGGACTCGATATTTAGCCCTTTTTAAGTCTTTTCCAAGCTAGAAAATCAGCAGGTTTCACATGATCTCTTGTATTTATTGAAGGTGTATTTTCTGTGATTTGTATTTTGTACAAATATTAAAGCTTAACAAATCCAACGTACCAAGTGTTTTGTGTCTTCTTTTGGGATTCTCGGCGAGCGTGGGCATAACGTACACGTGTACAACACGCAGTTTACGTGTCAGTGCTTTCCTGTGTCAATAGAGGGCGCACTATTGTCCACTAGCACTGCTTGCAAGGCAAGCGGCAACTTTCATGTTTTAGTCGGCCCGGCGGTATCAATCGGGCACAAACGAAACCACGCATCGCGTGCCGCTTGCGGAATCGACCATTGCATCAATGGCAGTGGGTATGCGAAATGTGCCAACCACGCACGGACATCAATTGGCCCCGGTACCATTCAGGCGTTCCAGGAAGGCCCGATTCATTACGGTTACGAGTTCGATTGCGTGCTTGTTTGCAGTTCTTGACTTGCTCGATGAAAAGAGAAGTTGAAATTGACAGTTGTGACACATGAAGAGCTTTTCACACTTCTTTGTGATCGTGTCAGAAGCGGTTTCTTTTGGGACTAGCTGAAAAAAAATTCGAGCTAAACGGAGTTACTCGTGTTGGAAGTTCGAGTTACGGGAGTATTCGTGTGCACAAAATTATATTCTTATGTCGGGAATGTGCGATCACTTCGAGGTAAACGGAGTTTCGAGTTATCCGGTTTCGACTTAACGCGATTTTACTGTGTATTTAGAAATGTTGAAGTCATAATCTACTTTTAAATTTGAGTGCGGAATTTTCCCGATAGCGTGCTCGAAAAACCAAATTGATTGCTCTCTTTAAATAATTAGAGGATGATCGTAAACTGCGTTCAAATTTGCGCTAAAACGAATGCATCTCAAACGAACATGGGAGGTAATTTGTTAAAACTTAACGAGAAAACTATAACTGGAGATACTATGTCTGTTGATAACAAAGCATAGGGCTTTCCGCATTTCTTGTATTGTATGTTTGTATGCTTGTAATACTGCATGTTGTATGATAATACAGTTGCATGCTATGCATACTACATACGGATGTACGTACAGTGTACAACGTAAAGGCATACTGTACATTTACATGTAGCCTTGTTTTCGACAAATAGTCAGCAAGATTCAAGGTCAATGTCTGTGTATAAAATTTAGATATTGGTTAGTTTTCGTGAAAATAGGTTAAAAAGTTGCCGAGTTATCCCGTATAATTGTATAAACATTTTCCACAGGGGCGAGTAGGTAAGGGGCGACTCGGCCAGGGGGCGACTTGACGGTAGTGACTGGCTAAACCATTGCCATTGGGAATGTCAATAAGGTTTTAGCCTATTCCCAGCTCTCACACGCCCCAAAGAAGCAACAGTTTTCACCCTCAAAATGGCCACATATACATTTGACACGACATCCGAGGAACAAATATGGATATGGAGGTTTAACGATAGCCTGAGGTGTAATAACTTACTTACCCTTTTTTAGCTCCGGTATCCGGCTCACTGCTTGAAACATGACAGTTATAAATTATGTGAATTTTAACGATGCAACAGTGCAAACACACGAGGGCGCTATATCACTTTCGCGGTATAGCGAACGCAAGCTCATGGCCGGCGGAGGAGGGGGCGGAGCGATTCAGAGCGCACAGTGGGGGTATAATTAGAGGGTCACTTCGGGTTTCTACCGTAAGTAAACGATGTCAAAGGTCAATGTCTGTGTTTGAAACTTAGACTTCGGTTACCTTTGACAGTTACTGAAGGAATTGCGATCATATGTCAAAGCACTTAATTTTTATATAAATTTCAATGCAGTGTAATGTGACGCCAAATTACGTCATCATGACGCTATTTTAATATGTTACAGAAGTATTAGCAGGCAACATCCTTGAGAAAATTTAACTTAATCACCGCTCAAAAAGTATCTGAACTGTTCAATTTAAAAAATATATGATATTACCTTTAATGCTTAGCTTTTAAAGAGGCGGATGACGTCATCGGGTTTTTGACCACACAAACTTGTTTGGCATTTGATCAGGTCTACAATCACTAATAATGACCTAAGTTGCGAAAACATAGCTGTAAAAGTTAATTTTGGGACTTTTTATTTCGCCGCTAGAGGGCGTCTTTTGACACGATGACGTCATCACTTAAAATTTTAGAAAGCCAATTCACCTTGGGCACTAACACTACAAACCCCATATCTGCATCTTTTACCACTTTCAAAAAATAGGTATATTTAAGTGCACTTCCGGTTTCTACCGGAAGTGATCAAAATTAAAGGTCATTGTCTATGTACGAAATTTATATCTTGCTTAGCTGTGACTGTTACCGCACGAATTACGGTCATATGTTAACGTGCTGATTTTGTATTGATTATTGAAAGTGTTGACCTTTAATTTTCAATTCATTGTAATATGACACACGATGACGTCATCACGATGTCATTACAATATGTCACTAACCTAATTACAGATAACATCCCTGCAAAGTTTGATTCGTTTCAGCTTTTGGGTTCTGCAGATATGGGTCATCAAAGTTTTAAAATTCAAATGCATGTAAAATTCCACATGATGACGTCATCAATGTTTGACACTACAGGTGTGTGCACTGACCCAAGGTCGTGTTATATACCAACTTTAATCATTTTTAGACCAACTTCCCCACAGACATCTGTTTAAAATACGTTTTGAAGATGTTTTATCTTGTCGCTAGAGGGCGCTATTAAGTATGATGACGTCGTCACTTTTATTTTTGGAATGCTTGATGGCCACTGAAACTAACACCGTTGATCCAATCTCAATACCTCCTACCATTTTAAAACTAAGGGCCACTTCCGGTTTCGACCCGTTTTAAACGGGGCCGGCATGAGAGGCCAAGCAGTAGGAGTTTGGTTAGGAGAGGCTATTTGAGACGCTGACCGTATGGGATATTCTTTTTAGGTGAGACAGTGCTCAATTCCTCTCCCCATCCCGGTCGTCCTAACCCTTTTGGCCCCAAAGTGTGCATATAAGTGTGACGTTACGATGATATCAACTTTATTTATTTAAAAAAACCTTTTTTTAAAGAACCGTGATAGATATTTGAATAAGTCTTTCACAGCATGATAGGTCCTTTTAATTTAACAAATGATACATTGACGTGACTCCTGTGTGATCTCAACTTCCGGTCGAAACCAGAAGTTGAAATGTGTTATTTTTAAAGATTTAAATGAAAATAGAGGCAATGTTGTTGGGAATTCGACCATGGTTTTACAAGACGAATTATTCCTACACTTGTGAACTTTATGACTATGAAAATGATCACGCCATCACATGCACGGTGATTATGTAATAATAAGAATAATAATAAGAAGAAGATTTGTAAGAACTCTGGATGCAGCAATAGGGCGACATTTCGGGAAGACTCTCCCCGGGGACCACCGAAATTTCGGCAAGAACCACTCAAAATGACAGCTGATTTTTTTACCCAAAGCTTCCAAAAATGGTTTTAGACCTAAGAGAATTGGTTCTAGACCTGATAAAAATAGTTCTCGATTTTAAAAAAATGGTGTTTGACCTTAAAAAAATGATTTTTAATCTCAAAAATATTAGGGCGACACCAAATGTCGCCCTATTGAGCATGTCGCCCTAATATAGATTTTTTACACACAAATTGTCGCCCTATCCTAGCATCCAGAGTTTTTGGTATGCGCTCAGTATGCTTGAAATGTGCATATAATTTGTAGGCAAGTGTGCCGAACGGAACAAGACCGAGTATGTTGAACTGTGAGTAGGTTGAAGTGTGAGTGGCGCCCTCTAGTAGTGTCTCGTCAAAGTTGGTGCAGCGCGTAGGGCGGGGCGTGCAAGTAAGAAGAGGGGACCAAAACTCGGTCTTTGGACAAGACTAAGCTGGGAGCCGCAATACAGCTGGGTGCAATGGAGCAGCTGCATGGAAACTGCCGTACAGTTAGCCTTGTCCGCGAGGCTGAATCACAGCCTTGTTCTTTCTGTACTCGATGTGTTTTATGGGCAGGGACTCTTTATGCTAATTTTTCAAAGAGAGAACCGAGACGTAAAAGCTCATTGGTTAACGGTTGTTTTGACAGAACAACACGGTGCTCTTTGAAAATTTGCAGATTTTCCGTACGTATACCCAGTTGGTAAGTTAACAAACACGTCATAGGGCCTACCTTTACATAAAATATGTGAGGGCTATTTTCTGGTCTTCGTGAAAGTCATAAATTTGCAATCTGCAGCTACAGCATAATTCAAACTACCGTTGATTTCCTCAGTTGTAAAACTACGTGATGATGCCGCAGAGACATGAGATAATGGTTTCCCAATAATCACGGCTTAAATGTACGTAGCCTACAAACGTTTTAATTACCCTTGCAAACCGGTCACATGACCCGAGGGTCAAAATAGTAATCTATTTGCACCACTGTCTTGTTTCCGGCAGACTCCGACCTCTACAGTTTAGATATGGGAAAGATAGATTTTCGCCGAGACTCTACCCCTATGGACCTTTTCAGATCCTCCCATAGGCCCCCCTGATACCCCAATCCTTACCCGAACCTGAATACGAATGGAGATGACTGGAAGGCGAAAGATCTTGTTTTTCCTTAGACGTTTTTGCGTGGTGAAACAACAAATAGCGATACGCGAAGAAATATTGTTTTATGAAAACCGCGTATCTGGAGGCCTTTTCGCTTGGCACTATGTCATTTCCTGCTTGTTGTACCATTTTTTTGTTTTGGTTGTTGTTGGTAGAAAGATTAGATTGTACACGTCTTACACGATATGATCAGAATGGTATCTCGATTCCTGCGGGCAAATCCAGTACGGATCTGAGAAATAACCTGAGTGAACGGTGGAGTTTTAGGTAACCAAGTACCGTTAAATGTACGTTGTCTGCGAGGTCTTGCTGCGTGATGTAGTCGTTAGAAAAGAACAGCCAACTTGCGCTATCGCAACTATCTTTCAGCAACGCGTTTACTGTGGCGACTGCACGATTTACTACTACCCTCCTAGTCTGACATACTGCAGAAACGATGAAAGTGGTGCGCGGAAACTCCTCTGTGGTTCGCTTGGCAGCTGCCTTGAACACCCTAATCACTTCAGAAATCCCCTCCAAAGGATCTGGCAGGCGACTAAAATCATTGATACCTCCATGCAAAACCGCTAGCTCTGGGTGAGACACTCGGCATAAGACCACCAGTTCTCTAAACAACATGGACATTTTTGCGCCGCTGTTGACTGACAACTGCACGTTCAAAGATTTCGGCCAACCAAAACCCGCGAGACCTTTAAACATCGAGTCTGACACTAGGAGCACAGAGTGACTCTTAAAGTCCAAATT
The DNA here is from genome assembly GCA_037783545.1 of Henricia sp. BOLD:AAB3569. NCBI lineage: Eukaryota > Metazoa > Echinodermata > Asteroidea > Spinulosida > Echinasteridae > Henricia > Henricia sp. BOLD:AAB3569. Next base: position 1,038,627 of record JBBELK010000057.1, on the reverse strand, counting down.
GTGGATTTTCGGCTCGTTGTTGCCGGGGACATAACACTGCAGAGCCCAAAGCTCGAAACCCAAGCCTTTGGTATTGGGTGCATAACCCGACGCCGACGGAAACTCCACAACTCCCGCTTGATCAGCATCTGAAAGCTTAAACATCCGTCGCGAGAAGGATTGCAGGTAGGGCCACCAAAACCTGGGCTGATGGTGCTTAGGCACTACTATGGTAACCGCTACATCTCCCCATTCTTGGAATAACCTAAGGAGGGATCCGATCAACGCAAAGGGTGGAAATACGTACAAATTTTCTCCCTGGGGGCATTGCTGGGCGAAAATGTTGACTCCCGCTGAACCGGGCACGGGATACCTAGAGAAAAACTTCAGAGGGGTCCCGTCCGGGCGAGCGGGGACATTCGATGGAAGAGCCATTAAATCAAAGGTAAAACCCGAAGGACCCCCCATCTCGTTCTGCAACAAATCCCACAAGCGGCGAGAAAGCCGCGCATCCGTCCTAGATATTGCTCTTGAAGAAGGATCGGCTGGATTTGCTTGCGACGGGACCCATGCTAAGTGAAGCGAAAAATTAGCTTCTAGGGAAAGAGCGAAAATGAGTCTCAGGATCTTCGCGAGAAGCTTGGATCTAGCTCGAAGGCCGGTCCAGGCATCTACGAGGCTTTTTGAGTCGCTGGTCACATCCACCCTTCGATTCCACAATAGATCCTGGAGGGCAAGCAAAGCGAAATAGAGCGCGAGAGCCTCCTTGCTACATATGTCTGTGAGGGCCAAAATGTCGCTGGACCAGTAATCCCCGAAGTTGATGCTGCCGTTGGGCAATACCAACATGCCACCCCATCTGTATCCTGAGGCGTCGGTTGACAGAGCAATAGTCTGATGGCGCTCTTGCTTCCAAGGGATTGACTGCGAGATGGAATCGATGAAACGCCAGAAGAGGATTTCCTCTCTCACCTGTTCTGACAGCGGGGTGGGAGTAATATCGTCGAGTATAGACATAAAAGAGCAGCATTCTCGCAGGAACAAAGACGATGCCGAAAAGACCAAGGAAAAACTCTGGCCCTTGCCGACAAAACGCTGCATTTGCCTCAAAAGGACTTTGCCGTCCTCTAAAATGGACTCCCTGACGTCGGCGAAGGAAACTTTTTTGCGCTCCGGAATCCAAAAAGACAAGGATCTGGAGGAGATTCCGAAACCCAGATGGATCATGTCGGTAGAGGGTTGAAAATTACTCTTCTTTAAATTGATGAAGAAACCCAACTGTGTCTGCATGTAGCACACCACATAGAGTGCCCGCAGTGCTCTTAAGTAGGAACCACCCGCAGGCATGTCTTGCTCTTGCTGGGATGAAGATTCTTGCGCTTTAGGACTACGTGCGTAACATTCGCCTATGAAACGGTCGTCAATCCAGATTTCTGTATGAATGCCCCGGTTTTTCAGCCACGTGGAAAGACAGAAACCGAAGGATGAATAAACGTACGCACTGTTTTTAAACCCGAATGGAAGTGTTGTATCGGTGAAGTAGAACCCGGCCCACTCGAAGCCACAAAAGGTCCTAGACTCATCGGATAAGAGCATCTGCTTGTATCCTTGGCTATCATCAGTGCTAGAGAAGCAACCATTTTTGACTACGGGCTTGACAATATCGCCCAACGGGACCAGACTGAATGGCGTGTCTCTGCACCAGAGGTTGGGTCCCTTCATAGACAAAACCAGACGCGGCTTTTTCTGTTCAATCGTCAATGAATTGACACACCGCGGCGGTTCTGCCTTTCCAACCTCACCCAAAACTTGAATCGAGCCCTCTATCAAGCGTCGCGTTATTGTGTCATTAATGAAAGCCACGTAATTTCTGCATATTGGAGCGTTTGCGAAATACATTTCCGGAGGTACGTTGGAACAGTAGCTCCTGCCTCTGTAACGACCGTTGAATGGTTGAAAGAAGTAAAAAAGATCTACTCCAGAACGTAGCCACTCTCTAACGTCCTTATTGGGAACTTCAGCCAAAACATCGCTCCAGGAATCGGAGTAGTGGTTTAATGAGCCGGCTGCAAAGAAATCGGGGTTCCTGAATCGGAGAGCTTGGATGTCCGGGGAGCATTTACCGGAGATAACGTCTGCTGGTGTAGGTGCACACGGCGACGGAGCACTGCTTGGATTTCCGTGAATATCTACCCATTCGGGGACGCCTTGTATCCGTTTCATTGATTGCGCAGCAATGGGATCGAAAGAATGATTGAGGGCCTTCTCCCAGGACTGGCTGTCCAGAGATTTCAAATATCGTTGGTACTCCTGAATAAAACAACATACAAAATGTTCACACTTGTCAGCTGTAAATCATTTATTTATTTATTTCTTTCTTTCTTTCTTTTTTTTTTTTTTTTTTTCTTTTCTTCTTTTTTTATTTTTATTATTTTTATCGTGATGTGTTTTTGTTTTTAAATAATATTAAGTGTACACATCGATAGGTAATACAAGGCACAATATAAACCCTTAGAACTGAGCCAAAATATTCACCCCGTTATTAGGGTGGCGGATAGTTATGCTTGAGTGAACAGATGAATGCCTATGCGATTTTTTAAATGATCTCTTTGCAATCGCGTGCCATGTGACCGTCTTTCTGGCACCGAAAACAGAGACCTAGTTGTCCCGGAGAGTTTCTTTGTCGCTGGAAAACTCTGAATCCCCCTCCCAGGGAAGGGCGTCCCCAACGGAACGCACCACCTCTAGCCCCTCTCAAACCTGCCTGGCCCCATCTACTGGGACCCACTGACTGACTCGGCCTAGCCTTTGAGTCGGTCGGGGGTTCACTTAACCCTAGATGTTTACGAGCGAACCGTAGGCGCTTATCGGAATCCTCGCCGGTAATGCATTTGTATATGTACATGGCGATACCTGCCACTTTTGCATCGACGTGCTTACCGCACTCCGACAACAGGTTTGCGTATAAATGTCTCTCTTTGACATCATCGGCGGTCAGAGGCTCGAATTCTTCTATGTATTTTCTAAGTAGGGACATTACGTAAGCGACATTTCGGTCATAGCCTGTCTCTGTACATGCTCTGAGCAGCTCCAGGCGTCTTGCCTTGTGGACTTCCAGTGCGGATTTTGCCTAAAAATGCACAAGCCAAAGACACAAACAAAAACAAAAAGGGAAATTATTTTGCAGTCGAGGGTTACCCTCCGAAAATGGTGCAAATTGCAAGAGAGAATGGACACTCAGAGGCTTGCACCTTGGGGTAAGACGTAGTTCGCAAAATCGGCACTGAGCTGCACCGATATGCGCATTATTCGCTGCGGACAGAAAAACTCTCTCCGCCTGCAAACTGTGAGGCTTAGCATAAAATGGTGTGATCAATTCTTGCGGGAGGCCTGTCCCCCACCCCGCGATGCAATAAAAACCGACAACGTTAAGGAATGTCCATCAAATGCATTTCGGGAGAAAGGGGAAAAAAAAAAAATTATTAATGCAAGGTAAACCTAAGCAATTATTAGGCCTTTTCTCTGCCCTGGGATATGTATATGATGGACCCATTTAAGAACTGCTCTGATTAATGTAAAATGTCAAAATTATGAAAATAATATCAATAATTTTACGCACAGGGCCTTGACGAAAAACCCTGCGTCGATCTTAAAGGACGACGCGCCGAGTGCGACCTTATTATCCACAACAGGCTTTTTTATTTTATTATTTTTTTTAACACGTATAGGCCTATGCTAGAAGGCTATAAACGCAATAAACCAGGGACTCGATTATATATATATATACGGCCGCGCCCCTATTTGAAACAAAATTAAAACTAAAATTAGAGGCCCGTCCTCTACTTTTGGGTGCAATGTCGACACAACGGGATTTCGTGCGTCGTACTATGGGTGTCAGTGGCCTACCCGCAAGGCCAGGAAACGGCAATAATGGCAGAAATTTGGGACAATTCCCTATACGGCAGGTAACATTTACCAGAGGCCCGTCCTGTAGGGAATGATGCCAATGACCCGAGGGACGGAAACTCACTCTGTGTGTTGCAAAACAGATACAGAGGCCCGTCCTCTACTATGACAGTGATACATGAGATCCACTGTACGTCAAAATCCCCAGGCCAAACGTCGGATAGTAAAATTAGTGCCCACGAACCAGAGGCTTGTTTTCTAAAACGGGCATACATTATTAAGAAGCCCGCCTTCTCCATGGCATTTATCATGACGTGCCATAACAAAAGTACGCCCGAGCCCCGTTCTCCTTGAACCGGTAGGAAAAGAAACCAGAATTGAGGAACATAAACATTTCTGAAGGCCCGCCCTCAATATAAAGCGGGGGGTGTGTACGAATTTTCAGTCTAAGGCCCGTCCTTGCGTAGTGACTGTTTGTTTGTTTGTTTGGTTTTTTTTTTTTTTTTTTGAATGTTATTTTATTTTATTTTTAGAATTTTTAATTTTATTCTTTTATTTTATTCTTTTATTCTTTTATTCTTTTATTCTTTTATTCTTATTCTTATTTTTATTTATTTATTTTTCTTTTTTCCGTGTAAAGATTCGGAAGCCCTAACTGTTGGTCATTCTTGACGCACATTCCATGAAGCAGTGCTTTTAATTTTGAAATTTATTCCACATAGATCTTTTGCGAACTTAAAGTCATTACCCCGTGTTTTGGCATTCTGTGACATTACATAATTGCATTATTTTTTTTTTTTTTTTTAAAGAATGGCCCAACGAGCAAGGACCGAGTCCCACCCTCTGTATGCGAGAGCACTGGTAAAACCTTGGATTCGGCGTAGGGACGCCTTCCATAATGTGCACGGCCAATGCAACAACGTCTACTATGACACAGCTAAAGCAATCGAGGCCCGTCCCCATGTGCTAGATATTTCCATTTTTTTTTTTTTGGTCCGCCCCTCCATCAGATGCAGAGGGGGCGGAGCGAGGAGAAGAAACAAACAGAGAGGTTCGGGGGGTGGGGTGGGGGAGGGGAGGGGGGGGGGGGGTGCTAAAACCGTAGAACGAGGAAGGCATAGAGGCCCGCCCTCTACATGGAAATCCACTAGCGAATCCCTGAAATTCAGAGGCCCGTCCTCTACATATTGCATGGCAAATACAACAACCCACTACGATAGCGCAAATGACAGCTACCAGTATCCAACTCGAGGCCCGTCCTCGCCTCGCGTGTGGAAACTGTCAACTCTCCTTGTGTGCGGTTCTGGCCGCACCAAAATCCGACGCCAAAGAAAAGCAACGAAGCTAACGCAATATGATATAATTAACATTCACCTGAGATGTTTCTCTAATTACTCCCTTGGTGTCGGACGCAGCTGCTTGGGATGTGCTGGGACTAGCTGCGCCTTGACTTGCGTTGCCCGGTTCTGTGTCCTCAGGTACATTGCCTTGAACCTTTAACCTCTTTGAAGGATAGCTTCTTCCACCCTGATCCAAGGGACCAGCGGCCACCCGCTCCAGCATTCTCTCGAGGTTCCGACGCTGCCCGCCGTTAGGTGCTAAAGCAAAAATGTGCTCTCCCCAGCGCTCATCTAGATTCAAAAGCTGGTCGACATCCTCCCAACCATCGGCGACAAGAACTCCGAAGCACTCTTTTGAAATCTTGAAAGTGCTGCATAAACCCTTGAATAAGGAGGAGGCAGCACTATCCACGTCGTGGTAGGCCTCGGCGTTTTCCTGCAAATGAATACAACAGAAACATTACTGCAATCTATAAATACAGAAAATATTTTAATCGCTTTTGCTTTAATAAAATGCGTTTTATTTTTTATTGTTTTTTCTATTTTTTATTTTTTATTATTATTATTATTTTTTAGAGAGCCCGGGTGCGCTTACCCGATTTTCATTGTGCTTTAAATGAACAAGCAATTCGAAAATGCTTAAGTGAAACTCAAAGATTTCCGAGCGGAGCGGTCTGACTGACTTACGACTTCAAAACACTAGCCCGATGAAATCTCTGTAAAGTAGGCCCAAAGCCATAATTTTATATTTTATTTTATTTTTTTATTGAATTATTTTGATTTATTTATTTAATTTATTATTTATTTATTTTTTTTATTTTTTTATTTTTTTTAGCCTGTCTCATATGTTTTATACGCAAAAACCTGCCGCCATGAACAACTTCCCGATGCTTAAATTTTGACAACTGGCCCCCCAAACGCATGGCGGGCATATGAACCGTTGATATGCTTATATCAGGGGTTGCGTGGGTTCTTGCAGTTTGTACCCAATTTGGTAGCAATATATGCCCGCCGGAAAAAATCTTCATGCTGGGAGCCCTGACAATGGTAATCGTGTAATGAAACAGGCCTGCAATATTTGACAGTGCTAGAAAGCAGAATAACACTCTAAATTCATTACCTTGATTTCAGGGAAAGCGACATCCATCTTGAAAGGGGCGGTTATGCCGGCCTCCAGAAAACCAGGCACTGTTGGATGAAGAAATGCGGGAGTGTTTGCACCGCGTTGCATTTGCTTGTGCCATGGATGCCATGCATGCCCGAAATGACCTCCCGCCGCGCAAAAAAAAAAAAACAAAGAAAACAATGCGCTTAATCAGGCGGAAACATACACCACTAGCAAACCATGCGTGATGGCCACAAAAGAAACAAAGACATGGAATTGACCATCTCAGAACTGCCGAAAAGCGATAAGAAGTAACTAAAACGCTACCCGCGGCCGCGAGTATATACCCGGAAGGAAACGGAAAATTTTTATTTTAATTTTTATTTTTTTTAACGCTCGACGCCGTGGATTTAGCAACTGCAACCCTTGTCCTGCTGCTGGGACAAATCAATAAGGAAATACTTTGTTTACCTGTTTCCCCACTGAAACCTGAACCAGGACCGAACGAATACACGAGAAAAAAAAAATTTTTCTTTGCGAGCTGCCGCAAAGACGTCCTGCCGGTCGGGTGCGATACTCGAGACTGCGTATATGCCTACGCTGCCCTCAACGACGACGGTGGTGCAAATAGTGATCTCTAATTGGATGTTATGTAAGATATGAATATTTATAAGCACTCGGGTTTCGCATAAGTAATTGCGTCGGATTTCCAAGGCAGTTATAAAGAAACACATAACAAATCGAGTACAGAGAACAAGGCTGTGATTCAGCCTCGCGCGTGAAGTCAGGATTCAGACCAAGATATTTCAGTAACCAGACTATTTTGCGCGGTGGCGCACTTTCGCTGCATAGCATACAGACCAATTCTTCACGGATTCACATAATTTCACAGCCCTTGGACAAGGCTACCGACAGTTGGGAGCCGCGGTGCAGCTTGGAACCGCGGTGCAGCTCGGAACTGCAGTGCAGCTGCATCAGAACCGCGGTGCTGCTGGGAACTGCATGCGGTACAGCAGGGGATCGCAGTGCAGCTGGAAACCGCAGTGCAGCTGTGAGCCGCGGTACAGCTGCATGAGAGCCGCGGTGGTGCAGCTGGGAATCGCATCTCGTGTCTAGAAACTTCCACGCATGAACATAAACACGAAGGCATGTGGCATCTTTAAACTGTAGTTAACTGCGTCGTTGGTTTCTCGTAACCCTCATTTGGAGAGGAAAGCCCGGCTTTTTCCCAAACCTACAGTCAATGATGTCTTCTCTTTTTCGTCATTAGGTACGCTGCTGTCTTCATTCTCGGTTTTTTGCTGTGGATTCACCAGGATCAGTTCCCGACAAGCCTTCCTATGGAACCTACTGGCCGCCGTACTGCAAACCGTCACATCGGTTTTCATCGTAGGCTGGATCTGGAGCATCTCGTGGGGAATGACATTCTGTACTTTAGCTAGTAAGTACATACCCAGCACGATATGTGGTGAAGGGACCCCCCACTATAACACCCCTATACCTCAACACACTCTTCCCTTTTGTTAACGCACCAACACCCCCTGAAAACTGAAAGGAATTCCTTCAAGAAATTCCTTGGATGTTTAAGACACAATGGGGGAACAATGGTAGGGGGCGGATGCCTTCTGCCACATATCGTGCTGCATCCGGTCCTCAGCGAAGATCCTGTGCCAATGTATTAAAAACCAAAGGGTCAATGGTAAATACTAGGTAAGCACTCTGGTTCTCTTTTGCAGCCGAGTGTGTAATTTTAAAACTTTGCTGGATGTTTCAAATACGACCATAAACCCGTTTCCGGATTAAGCACGCACCGAGCCAAAAAGGACCGTGTTCAGATTTTTTTTTAAGAAAATGGATTTTAATATATAACAATCATATAAAATACCTTCCTAAAATAATACCAATGGGAAGAAAACATGTCAAAATTTGACACGGAAGCAAAAAGGTCGGTGAAATTTATAGAACCAGTTTACATAACACTGGTGATTTTCCCCTACGTTGCAATTTTTTTACACGATCACCGGGAGGCGTAATTTTTTTTACACCACTGCGAGGAGAAAATGAGGGGTTTTGTACATTTTTAGCGTCTTGAGAGGAGACTATATAATAGGTTAGGGTTCAGGGTCAGGGTCAGGGTTTAGGGTTTAGGGTTGGTTATTTTGCAACCAGCTTCGTGGTCTGGTTAGAAGAGAGCTCGACTTGCAATCGTAACGTCCCTGGTTCGAATCTCAGTGTTGGTTCGGGATTTTTCGAAATTTCTCGGTTTCTTCTTTTTCTCTAATAGTGAGAGTAAGAGTTCTAGCTATTTCCAAGATTGTCACTTTAGAAGTATCAGTCATTAGAAACTTAGACTCTATTCGGGTTGAAAAATTGGGGTGTACCCCTCGCTGTGGTGTAAAAAAAAACCACGCGACCCGGAGACGGACAATAGCAATGTTTAGTCACCGCGTCGTGCTTGCAATTGCGCACCTGTTTTGTATAATTGTATATGCAACGCGCATCGCCGCCTACATACTGAAATTTACCACCGGAATCGGGACTTTATTTTGCCGTGTTCTTTGTATAGTTCACCTAAAAAAAATCAAAACCACTCACAAATCTTCATTTTTTTTGACAGCCGAGTACAAATATGAGAAGCAAGTTCGTGGAAAGCAACACCAGTCAGCGAGATGGACTCCAACTTAGTAGGACGCTTTTTGTAATGCGGTGGCTCAGTCGAATTGCCGGTGTATGAACTTGAACATCTATCCTTGATTACTCTCACTTCATTACTCATTAACCCATGCTCGGGACGTTGCGGGAGAGTACTTGGTATATCCATCGGCCAAGGAAAGGAGCCGGAGTAAACTGGGTTTGTTGCAGCACAACATACACTGAGCATGTGCAGTGCGCCCTCTATAATTCTTGCAAACCTCGAACCAGTCAGCATCACGCAACATTGTATCGCTATTGTCGCCACGTGTTAGTGGAGTCGACATTCGTACGTTGTTGCTCAAATTCTATGGTTTCTGCTTAATGCTTTACACGTGCAAGCATCTACCTGAAACGTTTAGCCATTTGGCACCGCCGATTGGAAACTAGCGTCGAGTGCAAAAGTGAAAGGTTTGAGGCATCGTGTGTTACTCTCTTCGTCTTTTTGTGACCAAATTTGGTTATGAGAAGGCGAACCTATCGAATGCTTTATGTTTAAAACAGCGTGCCCTGCCAGTCTTCAGAAGACAGCACTGTTGAACTATTCGTGATCTTGACAACTTTGTCATCGCTCGTATAACGTTGAGTTAATGCCACTTTTGTTTAGTACGCTGTGGTGTTGTGGATCATCTTTTTATTTAAGGAGGAACCAACGCTCATTTGTTATTATACCTTTCCTTTCTATTCGTACGTAGAGGATAACAACGCCAAGACGTAACGAATTTTAAAAATAAATTAGTTGGTTTTGTATATAATCGGCCAGAAAATCTGGAATAACGTTGGAAAAGCTGGGATTAACGTTTGTAAACTTACAGTTGTCGCATGTCTGAAAGTGCATGGACGTCATGTTGGTTCCTAAAGAGATAAAAACGCAACTGATCACATTGCATATTCATTTTGGGATATTGGTCATTCCATGAAAACGGGACACAATGTCCCCCTTATACGTCGTGACACTTCTGGAGTTGATTTTTTTTAAACTAAGTATATAACGACTACCCTCGGCATATAAAGAATATATGACCTCAGGAATCGAACACCACCTTTATCTGTCGATACTACTCAAAACATAACTAGAACGATTTAAACAATTATTGCGATCTTCTAAATGGAAGTGAGACATTTTGAAACTTTCGCTCAAAATTATACAAAATTCGCTTATAATGTTATTTAAACAGATAAAGTCCAGGTTTGATCTACAGCTGGGTAAAATCAGCAACTACCTTTTCCAGAAAAAGACTTGTCAAATGACTTGAAATGTAATCGCAAGAGTTAAAAAAATGCCTTAGAGTTCCCCCCACCCCCCACCCCTACGTCGTGAAACAACTTTCTTTAATAATTCTTAACCGTTTGTAAATTATTTTAAATATTAATTATTTAGAAATTGCACAGATATTTCTTTAACAATTTTGTTAACTTGAAAAGGCAATTTTTACAAATGCATCAAAATGTCACACTTTGGCTCCTGTTTTTATGGGAATAACCATATTCGACCTTTCAGTGTTTAAAACTGTGATTTCTGGTATTAAAAGATTACGTACCACCCCTCCCCTCGAACCGAACCGCAAACACAACCAGTGACGTGTCTGTGGCGTACTGTATAATGGATTTAAATACATGTAACCAGCTTTCGTTGCTTTCCCCGCCCTTCACCTCTGGCGTCCCGCAAGTTCGATTCGTAGATTTGGTTAGCAGCCCAATTTTATCTTCTTCGTTATCTCAAGTTGATACATGTAATAAAGTAATGTTATAAGTAATATTGTGTAGTTTATAAAGGGCCTTAATTGTTGAAGATAAAATTAATAGAGCGACAACAGACTCTTTGATTGCTCCCGGCCAAATTTTAATTTGACCATTGTATCAGAAACCTGTCTCTGGTTGTAGGCGCGAAAACTATAGGCTTTTTCAGGTGCCGTTGTTACATTCTAAAAACTCCTGGATTCCGGGTCCCAGTGGGCCTTACCCTTCTTCTGGGAAAAAAATGACACTTTTCCGGGTCAATACGACCCATTTCCGGGTCATTTCAACCCGGACAAGGGTCACTATATGACTCATAGAAAATGATCAGGCCCCCTTTGACCAGCGGCGTAGCCAGATGGCAAGCTTCAGGGAACAGGAATGCAACAAAGGAGTGTGGGGTCAGAATGCAAAACACAAAAAAACACAACGATGTCAACTTTATTGCACTCAAGCATGGGGGGTTACAGTTCAGTATTTTGCTTCCACCATAGCTAATGCAATGGCACGATTCAGATTGGACAATTTAACCATTTTGATTTTGATGTTTTTGACAAGACATTGATAAATCCAAACTTACTTAAAAATGTCCTAATTGTCTACACACAAATTGCCCAAATCACAAGTTGCAATGTTCTTTGGTGTTTTTCATTCTGATCCCACACTCCTTTGTTGCATTCCTGTTCAGTTAAGCTTGCCACCATGATCACTCTTGAGCTCTATTCCTTTGAGGGATATGTTCAGCTAAAATTTGATATATTATTTTCCTACATTAAATCCAATTTAATAATATATATCTATAAATGTCTTACTGGTGACAGAACTTTTTTGGTGACAGAACTGTTTTGGTCGAGTGTATATACGAATTGGACAAGTAGGATCACATCTGTGCTATGCAGTGGAATGAGCAAATAGGCCTACACGTCTACCTTGTACTCAGTTGTACATGTACTTGGTAAGATATTTATTTGGGATGTTTGTTTGCAGGGTGTTATACGTACGCAAGTCAAACTGCATGCCTTCCTTCACAACTTCGGAAAGTAGTTCGCTATACGTTGTTAAAGAGCTAGTATATCCTCCTTAACGAAAAATCCAGCATTTGCACCTTTTTCGATAGTCCACATATCCCTCCAGCCGACTTATACCGCTGTTTATTTCAAACTGTCCGTTTTAAGTAGATAAATCGCAAGCAAAAGTGCGGTTTTCGCAAATGAAATGTTCGCCACTTCTGAAACGCTCATTGGGTATCAACGATATGCGCACGACCTTGTGACGCAATCCTGAGAAACACGTGTAAACACGGGCGGCAGTGCCATACGTTTACACGCAAAAAACTCCGAAAACCGTCTCTGTTCAATAGTGTCATTGAAGAATTGTTCTCGTGCAAAGTAGTTGTGTGGTTGTATGCTTTACCAGACACCATGAAAAAAAAGAGCAGACAGATTTTCTTGTTTATTACGAAGAGAGAGAAAAATGAGCCGCTCGTTCTAACTTGTACCGGCCGATGTGCATACCGTGCTGTGCCAATTTCAAACACGTGGGAACTACGGCCCGCAGGGACCGTTCAACACGCACTGTGTATGCCGTTCGTTCCGTGACAAGACCACCGGTCACGATGCTCCAGTATTTACTTCAAAAGAGCTTCATTGTGAGCCACAATTTCACCGGTTTTTTTCACAAAAAAGTGATAGTAGATTATTGTCATATGACATCAAGTGTTTTTCACGCTTGTATTTTGAATTACAAGGACAACACAGGCATGATGAACATTAACTCCGTATATTTTCCATTCAATACTGCACAGGCCGTTTTGTGTTCTTCTCAGGATGACGTCAAAACCCTGTTTATCAACAAACCAAGTGACCTCGGGCGTTTCAGAATCTCGGGTGACGAGTTGTGATGGTGTTGTAGACACATACACTTTCATGATAAACATGAACACTTATCAAAATGTGGACGGGGGATACTAGCTGTTTAAATAGTCTTGTAAGTAGACCTGTGCCACTGCCACTGCAAGTCAGTGGCTGTCCTCACATGTATATCACCAGCAGGCATGCGTTGTTTAGTGGTACAGGTCATCTGTAAGATAATCACAGGTCATAATATGTTGTAGCAAGTCTTTGTAAGTAGTAGACCGGCAGCCCAGAGCGTTTTGGTTAAACGAACGAGGTATACAACAACCGAGGGCAGGAACATTTAGGAAGTATTTACAGATCTAGGCGTCTGCTGCGTTTGACCCCTGGGGACCCCCAAGGGGGGCAAACATTGCGCCGGATCAAACATTGGAGTACCACGTGAAACTAAGTTTAGATTATTATTATTCGTATGTCAGATGTCGATGTTTAGTCTCTGCAGCCAGTCAATCGTAGGGTCATCGGGGTAACGGAGCCTGGACAGGTCCCCAGGCGACCTGTGTAGCGGACAGACTGTCACCACATGCTCGACGGTCTGTGACGGGTGTCCACAAGGGCACGCTGCATCTGTCCGTAGGCCCCAGCGGTGGAGGGTCTCTGCGACACGGGCCGTGCCTGATCGCAGTCGGTTCAGTCTGACCCACTGCTTCCGTGGTAGGTCGGCACCAGGTGGGAGTGAAGAGCCGGGTGGAGGACAGGCCATCTGGATGAAACGAGGGCCTTTGGTGACGCGGTCTCTCCAAGCCACAGATGGATCGAATTCTCCGGTGCTCAATTGTGCCGCGTGTCGCGAGAAGGGTCTTCGTGACTTCAGACGCTGGCGGTTGGTGGGCGTGGTCACGCGTTGATGGAGAAGGTGGCCTCGGTTCGCTCTGGCGGCGGTGGTGAGCTGCATGGCACGTGACTCGCGGCGTATGTCAGGTGGTAGGATGCCAGCGAGGACAGGCAGGAAAATTGTCTCTGTTGCGTTATACGCAAGGTCTGGGTCTGAGGTAGAGCTGGGGAGCTGGCTGGCCGTGGTGTCGAGGAGCTTCGTGAACTCGGCCCAGTTTGCTTTCCTAAAGTTCCATCGTTTAACCGGTCTTGTTTGTGTGGGATGGATGGCAACTGATGACGATTCGATGATGGAGGGTCGGTGCTGCGATTTAGGGAAAGGCTCGAGGACACGGCGGCTGATGGTATTCGCACCGATGTTGGAGAAGGCCAAGTCAGGGTTGGTGGTGGTTCCCCAGCGACCCGAGCGGAAGCTGTTTGGCTGTTTCGGGTCGTACACCAGCGTCACATCAGCACATGTATATACACAGTTACATGTTATTTGCATGGTATTTACATGGTATTTACATGTTATTTAATGTTTAAATTATCGGAACTCAAAAACTGTAAGAGTGCCCATCCCAAATCTTTCTGGAAATGTTCCTTACATCTTAAGCTAACAAATAAAAAAAATCTACGCATTTTGACAAATACTCATTTTTGCAAATCAAGGTCAAAGGTTAAAAATTCACATAACTTTTTTTGTGGTACGAGATACAATTTTGATGTTATTTTATAAAATAAAGGCCATTTCAAGAGCTTTAAAATTTTGTTAAGTTTATCTCTGTAGGTCCATTACTTTTAGAGATATAATTGTCCAAGCATAGCAGGTCATGCTAATTAGTCCAAAGTTCGTTGACCCGTATCTCAAAAATTAATTTACCGAATTACATAAAATTTCAGTTTATGGGGTTTCTCAAGGAGTCCAATCAGCACACTAAATTTCATTTCAATCCGTGATGGTCAGGTCCAAAAGCTCGTTGAATTGACACGGAATGACCCAAAATCAAGCTGTTTATGTGGTTATCAGAGCATTTTCGTCCAGCAACGCGCGTCGAAGTTACACACAAAAAGGCTGTTTGTGAATATCCACTCTGAGTATTTATGATATTGGCCGTCTGAACATGCCTATAAAACTAGATGAAATGGAGATGCACACTGAATGTTTTCGCGTGTTCTGTAAAGCGACAGTCACATTAGCCTTTTAGAAGTATGGCGGAACAAAAGGAGAGGGCGCAATTTCATTTGGGTATGAATTTTTTTATCAATTGTATTTCTTTCCAAAAACTTGATTTACATGTTGTAATTATAATACATAGACAGAATTATAAATAAAATTAATAAGTGTAAAGTGAAAAACTGAGTTATTTTGCATTTTAGTCGATTTTATACCCACTGCAAAGTGCGCCATCCTATTGTGTCCGCCATACTTCAAAAAGGCTAATAGAACACGGTACGTGCATGGTGGCGTACGGTAGAGCACGGTAAAGCGCGGTGCTATACCGTGCTCTACCGGCCCGAAAATCGCGTAAAATCGAGGGTCGACGGTCACTGTCCCCACGGTACAACACGGCACAACACGGCAGAAGGCGGTAGAACACGGTGTCAATACGGCTCCAACACGGTAGAGGCGACGCAGCCGGTACAGTGCGGTGTCCGTGCGGTAAATTCTTAATTTTTAAAAATTTTAAAAATTAGAAATCCGTTTCCCGGCACAGCGCGGTAGCCCATGGTACAGCACGATAGAACGCAGTAGCCCATGGTACCGATACGGTTACCTCTGCGTTAGAGCACGGTAGACGCCGATCTTCAACCGTGCTGTACCGTGCTCTACCGTACCTCCAATGTGACTGTAGCTTAAGCAAATTTGACGCGCGTTGCTTGACGAAAATGGGGCATGGAAGGAATTTGGAGTGCGGCATGGAATGAATTACAAAAGTCATGCAGATGATTGGATATGCACGCTGAACTTGTTTTCAGGAACACTGAACTTTATTCACGCGTTCTGCATGCATATTTGACGCACGCTGCTTAAAGGAAATACGGCCGGGAATTTGGAGTGAAGCGACCCACAAGAATGTCCCGTTATTCTGGGATTTTCAGTAAGTCGGATAGTCCATGGGCCAGAGGGGCCCACCGTGCACCCCTACCCCCCTCCCCCTCCCTCCTAGAATTGACGAAACAACATTTTCCGAGTAGGTTTGCATCTGCACTTCATTTTAAGACTTGTTAACATGAGATTAACTGGGACTCACTAGTTGATTTTGGATGTTACATGAACCCTCAAGCCCAAGACTTTTGACGGCCATTTTAGGGTTAGGGGAAATTTAAATATCCATTGTTCCGTCAAAAGGTGTCGTAGAGATATACGTTACCCCTCAAAATGTAGGTCTTGGTGAGTCCTACACAGTGGTACATGAGTTATGTCTTTTAAATTGAGTAAGTAGGTCAACAGACGTCAAAAGGTCAATTTTAAAGGGAGTTGCGCAAAATTGAGTAATCCTCGCCATCAAACAAAAATGTACGTGTAAATTAATAAAGTTTTAAAGTTTTAGTACATGATATAATTCTGTCTCAAAGTATTTTATTCACCATATAAATAAAGTTAATTTGATTATATTGGTAGAAAGGCTTTCTGCCACAACGTGGGGAAAAGGCGGGTCAATATAGCACCAAAAATATCCCAACCTCAAAAAAAAAATGCATTGTTCAGTAACTCAGGAATGCCACACAATCAAAGAATGGAATGCGCAGAAGCCCCTATATAAATGCACCCTCTCGGGGTGGTCGCCAGTGTATTTTCAGTGGCTGTCGTACTATGTCGAGTGCTATACGCGGACACTTTTGGATTCGTTGCCACACTTTTTCGCCGGACCACGTTGTGGTCGACTTTACGCACGCCGAGCTATGGCAAGTAACAGCAAAGCAGTATTGCAAATCGAACCCTCTGAAGACGAAGGGCGACTACTTGAGCAGCTGCAAAATGAACTTGCAAATACGCCTCGTGATACAAGCAAAACAAGCGGTAGCAAACCAACTGCGGCTCGAAAGCGCACTGCCAAACGCAAACATTTGGAACCGGACGATACTGCCTAGAAACTGCCTAGAAAGCAAGAGCCCGACCTACGCGAAACAGTAGCGTCATTGCAGCAAACTGTTGCCTCTTTGGCTGAAGCTTAAATTGCACAGCGCAATGCACATGCATGTCCCGCCAATGCTGATCAAGCACTCGATTTCGGTACAGAACTAAGTGACGGCGAAATTATTGATGATTATGAGAATTTGTTGCCAAATGTCACTCGTATCGTACCCGAAAGGGGCGAAACCTCAAATGAACACACTGACCAAGGTGACGAAACGTACACGGAAGGTGACTTGGATAATGTGTTGGCTAGCGGACAAACAGAAGATTTGTTGACCGAAATGGCAACATTGATTGGAGGCGATGACCAAGAAAGCCACTCTATTAATGAACAATTGGAAAAGACAATTAATTATTTGGCCCGAGGCAAGGTACAGAATGAAAAGCTTGAAGAAAAACTACATACCGGACCAAGTAACTTTGAAAACGTTTGTTTAACTAGAGTAAACCCAGAAATATGGGGCATTCTCAAGCCACAGACCAGAGCACGAGACGTGAAATTTCAAAAGATTCAGAATTCTTTTGTCAAATCAATGACAGCTGTTGAAAGCTTAACGATAAAGACGAGAAAAGCATTGACACTGCAAGTGATTCGAATGCTTGTAGACACTATGAACATCTAACAATGGAAATTTGGCACACACCATTGTTACTAACAATGGGGTTACAATGAACATGTACATGTTTTTGCTCATAGTGAGATGCAGTCGCTATTTTGGGGCGGGCAATTGAACTTGCGCAGACGTGACAGTATCCGTCCTAAACTAAGTTCCAAATTCGCCCCACTTTGCTCGTCTCAAGTAGCATGTACGAATTTTCTCTTCGGAGATGATTTGATTCAAGCCTGTAAGGCTATTCAAGAGACCAACAATATTGGTTCCAAGATTTATGGCTCCTCTTACGACGCTCGTCGTTCTAACCGGTATTTTGACCGAGATTCCACCTATCGTTCGGGGAACTACCGAACTCGGGGGCGATATACCCCGAACAGTCGAATTACAGCCGCCAGAGGGCGCCGTACTACTACCGGCGAAGCCGGAGTCGGGGGTTACGGGGTTACCGCACAAGCTACGACTACGAGAGTCCGCGGCAAATGCAAACATCAAACCCCAGCACTTCGGTAAAGAAACCGGCCAACTAAACAAAAACAGCAATGGAAATACCACGTCAACAGAAATCGTAAGTAAGTACCAACTGCTAAATAAGACTGCAATAGCAGGGCGACTGAACAAATTTGTTTCTACCTGGGAAATGATTAGTACCGATAAATTGATATTGGATACTGTCCAGCAATGCCATATTGAATTTGATACCCCACCAGTGCAAACGAATGCACCGCGGCCTATATCATTTAATGCATATGCGGAGATAAATGCCCTGCAAAACAAAGGGGCCATTATACCTGTTCTCCCCTGTGCAGGACAATTTGTGTCCAATATCTTTTTAAGACCAAAAAAGGATGGTTCCATGCGGTTTATTATAAACCTAAAGAGTTTAAATAAATTTGTCACTTACCACTATTTTAAAATGGAAACACTTGAAATTGCCCTGACTTTTATTAGGCCGAAGTGCTTTATGGCGTCAATAGACTTGAAAGACGCATATTTCACAATACCTATCGCTCAAGAACATCAACAATTTCTGCGATTTTATTGGAGTGAAAAGCTATGGCAGTTTACCTGTTTGTGTTTTGGGCTAGCGAGTGCACCTCGAATATTTACAAAAGTAATGAAACCCGTGGCAGCAACATTACGGAATATGGGCCATATTTCGGCCAACTATATTGACGATTCATTACTTATTGGCGATACACATGAGGAATCATCCTCTTGCAACAGTGCCCCTTTAACGCACTCCCTAACTCCTGCGTACAGTGGCCCTGTTGAAAAAGGCCCCATTTGGCGGTGGGACTAGCGACAGAAATCTTGTCGCCTCTGCTAGACCAATCAGGACGCTTGCAGTGCATTGTAGCACGATTGCAGGCATTCAAATGTAACGCGCGCGGATTGTAAACACCGTGCATGCATGTGATACATGTACTCGGTAATGCTGGCCGTTGTCCGCGTCGGCGATTGGCTGCTATTTCAAGCATACTGGGGAATCCGTTCCATTACATTCGTCAGCATGCATCCCTGTTATTAATGTGAACAACTGCGGAGTAAATAAGGTTCGTCGTTTGAAAGTTTGGTAGGAATGGGACAGTCATAGGGAACGGAACCCAATACAATTTCTGGAAAGTATAGAAATTGTTTCTTTTCGGCATAACATGACCGAATTGATTAAATTACATCAAAATGACTCGGGCGTGAGTTGGCTCAAGACAACAGCCGGCTCGCTCCGCAGATTTGCGTGTATTTCCTCAGGGTATTGTCACGTCGCTTCGCATAGTGGAAATTCCCTGAGATCTCAGGATGATGAGGAATGCGCTAATAATGTGCAGGACAGATGTAAACTAATACAAGACTTAGGCTTTGTCAACGTGAAAAAAAAATCACATTTCGAACCTGCACAAGTTAGGGACTTGGAAAAGAAATTCAAAGTTCGATTTTGATTGAAAATATCATCTCACATTACAGATTATTTTCTGTAAATTCCAAAACAGCATTTATCGCATAAATTGAACAAGCGGTAGCCGAGATATGCGTCTTAGAAATCGGCCGTTTTCCCGCGAAATCGTGCGTGTAAACTGATTAGGAGAGAGCTCGAAGAATGCGATTCAGTATGAAGCGCCCCCGCAGTGACATATTGCGCCAAGCCAACGAAGATATCTTCAACTTCAAGTCTGATTAGTCTTAGTTCAACACGCTGTCTCGTTTTCTGCTCAACTAAAGCTTTGTCAAAAAAGCCTCAATGCAACAGGAGTACATAGCACATGTGAGGGCGCGTACTATGTGTAAGAGCACATATTTACGCCTGGAATGAAAACCACGCACTCGACAACGCTCACAAAGAGTAACTGATGATCATTTTTGTATGCTAAAACAATCAAACAAGGGGCATGTGTTTTACACTGAAATTTTGCACAAACACAGACAACAATCTCCCCAAACTGTAACTGGTTTCACAAGTCTGTTTCGCAACACAAACTATCCTGTTTGGACCAGAAATCTCACCGTCAAACAAACATCTTGCTGTGTTCCAATTTAAATATTTAAACAAATTGTTTTAAAAATAAATATCGTCAGAAAGTGTTTTTTATTTTCAGTATCTATTTAAAAAGTTGGAATTGAACAATGTTGTGATGTTTTACAGCGCATTTTTCATGATGCGCCACTTCGCATACAGCAGAAATCCACTGCGAAACTGACCAGTATTAGTGTACCCAGTGCGCGCGCGATGACGTCACAGATTTCCAAGTCCCTACACAAGTGTTGGATTTTGTGGGTTTCACTTTAAACTTGTTGATAACAATGGTTTGTACCCAATTTCCATTGTTAGTTGCTCATAGTGATATTACCACCTAAAAATATTTCTGATGTGGTAGAAGTATGCAAAAACCTCAAAGAGCAGGACAACCCAACCATTTTACAAGTGTCACAAGTGATAGGAAAACTTGTTTCCTGCTATCCAGCAGTCCCGCTGGAACCTCGAAATTGCCAAAGATCTTGCTCTGAAAAACTCACAAAGAGAATTACCGAGCCATGCACCTTGCAACTGCAGAGGACATCTCTTGTTTTTACTCTATTCATTCCTCTTCTGAGACATTCGATTCATTTGTTTTGACGATGATAGGCCTGTGGTAACGTTCACAATCAAACCCGTCACGTCACGTTGCAGGAAAACAATGGCGGCAGCCCGCACGGCCGTTCGTAGATATTTCAACTGCTACACGTGAACGCTGGCCACGCGGCCCGTTGCAGGAGTACCAGCTTGGCATCCTTGTTTTTACTATCGTACGATCGCCATATAAATTTAATATCGAGTAAAATGCACTTTCCCTTTTTAATTAAGACGGAAATAATTGGTATTTCAAGAAAAAAATGGTTGCAGTCATCAGATTTTTGTTGAAAAGCTTTGTTTAAACACGTTTGGAACGTCTTTGTTTTTGCTTTCACATAAAAACAGCTTATCTGTCTATCCGAAGGACTAATCTTAATAAGTCATACCATCAGACAATGACTACATTTAATTGGTCACCGGTGACTATAAATTAGTCATGAAGCAAAAACAAATTTAGGGCCACCAATGACTAATCTATTTTACAGTGTAGCCATCCCAGTTCAGCCCGAAGCCATCCCGGTTTAGCCCGAAGCCATCCAAGCCCAGCCTCGAGCCATCCGGCTCAGCCTGAAGCAATCTCGGCCTAACCCAAAGACCCTAAAGTCCAGCCCTAAGCCATCCCGGCCCAGCCCGAAGTCATCCAGCCCCAGCCCAATGCCCTCCCAGCAAAACATGAAGTCCAAAAGCCCAGCCTGAAGCCCAAAATCCCAGCCTGAAACCACCCCAGCTCAGCACGAAGCCACCCTGGCCCAGCCCAAAGCTACCCCGGCCCAGTCTGAAGGCCACCCTGGTCCAGCCTGAAGCCGTGGGATGACTTCGGGCTGGGCCAGGATGGCTTCGGGCTGGGCCGGGGTGGCTTCGGGTTGGGTCAGGTGGCTTCGGGTTGGGCTGGGATGGCTTCGGGCTGGGGTTATGGGGTTTGGGCTGAGCTGGGAGGGCATTGTGCTTGGCTGGGATGGCTTCGGGCTGGGCCATGATGGCTTAGGGTTGGGCTGGGATGGCTTCGGGCTGGGCTGGGATGGCTTCGGTCTGGGCCAGGATGGCTTCAGGTTGGGACGGGATGACTTCATACTGGGCTGGGATGGCTTCGGGCTTGGGTTTGGGGTTTTTGGCTGAGCTAGGAGGGCATTGGGCTTGGCTGGGATGGCTTCGGACTGGGCCCGGATGGCTTCAAGTTGGGCCGGGATGGCTTTGGGCTGGGCCGGGATGTCTTCGGGCTGGGCCGGGATGGCTTCGGGCTGGATTGGGATGGCTTCGGGCTGAGTTGGGATGGCTTCGGGATGGGCCAGGATGGCTTCAGGTTGGGCCTGGATGCCTTCAGATTGGGTTTGGATGGCTTCATTGGGCTTGGCTGGGATGGCTTCGGACTGAGCCAGGGCTTCAGGTTGGGCCGGGATGGCTTCGGGCTGGGCTGCATGGGCTGGGCCGGGATGGCTTCGGGCTAGACTGGGATGGCTTAGGGCTGGGTTGGGATGGCTTAGAGCTGGGCTGGGATGGCTTCGGGCTAGGGTTTTGGTGTTTGGGCGTATAGCTGGGGGGCATTGGGCTTGTCTCGGATGGCTTCGGGCTGGGCCGGGATGACTTCGGGCTGAAACGGGATGGCTTAGAGCTGGGCTGGAGTGTGGCTTCGTGCTGGATTTTGGCGTTTGGGTTGATCTGGGATGGCTTCAAATACTACATGGTTTGAGTGTGGATAGTCGATATTACTATTGGCTTCGGGCTAGGCTTGGATGGCTTTGGGCTGGGCTTGGATGGCTTCGGGCTAGGCTTGGATGGCTTTGGGCTGGGCTTGGATGGCTTATATCTGGGCTGGGATGGCTTAGATCTGGGCTGATTAAACCTGCGTGGGATGACCAGACCTTTTGAATCCCACGTCTCAAAAACAGCCCTAGAAGTGCAAGTTACCAGGGAGGCAATTCTGGCAGGGTGGCGCACCCTGCCTTAGCGGCTTATATGGTGGCTGGTGCAGCCAGTCTTGCCAAAGTATTATGTTATACACATTACTGAACAATAAAATTAGCTATATCTGACATCAGCAGTTATATTAGAGAATTTATTGTCTCCACCCCTTCCATGCTTGTAAGTTTTTTGAGGTTCGGGTATTGTTGTTGCTATATTGACCCGCCTATTTCCCACGTTGTGGCGGAAAGCCTTTTTACCAATATAATCAAATTAACTTGATTGATATGGTGAATAAAATACTTTGAGACAGAATGATATCGTGTGATAGTAAAACTTTATTAATTTACACGTACATTTTTCCTGTTGGATGGCGAGGCTTACCAAATTTTGCACAACTCCCTTTAAAATCGACCTTTTTGACCTCTGTTGACCTACTTACTAAATTAAAAGACATAACTCATGTAACACTGTGTATAACTCACCAAGACCTACATTTCGAGGGGTAACTTGTATCTCTACGACAATTGTTTTGACGGGGCGGGGGGGGGATGGGGGGGGGGGGGGGGGGGGGTGGGGGGGGGGGGGGGGGGGTGGTGCACAGTGGGCCCCTCTGGCTTATGGACTAGATCATACCAAATTCTCTGCGTGTAGCATTTTGTCGAGGTGACGCGCGTCAAATTTCCCCGCTTTTAGAGCCCGGCGCACACCTTTGCGATTTACCGGCCTATCGGCCCACATAACCGGAAAGGTTTGCGCTGAAACTTCGGGCCGGTCTGACCGTACATGAACCGGGACGAATCAAAATTGTTTGTTAAATTTTGCTGCATTCGATGGTTTGGTAATAATCCGGTTTTTGGCCGGCCAAGGTAAATCGTAAATCGGCGGGGTTCATATTGGGTGGATTCACGGGAGACACAAAAAATTGACCCCTAATTTATAGAAAGACCCTCAAGTCAAATTGGTGATCCATAATGAGATAATCTGCAGGCACAAGGATCATTTGCATAATGCCTGGCGCCCTGCATTCTTTTGTTGCTGCATCCGATGGTTTGGTAATAATCCGGTTTTTGGCCGGTAAATCGCCAAGGTAAATCGTAAATCGGCGGGGTTTATATTGGGTGGATTCACACTTAGCCTTGAAGCGCGTCTCTTTAAAGAAGGAAAAAAAGCCATGTGGAGGGAAATGAGGCCACACTGAAAATCACAGAATTACACAGAAATGTGCCTAGCACAGAATTTATTTACTTTAATTTGCAGCTAGTCCGCGCCGCAATAAACGCACAGCATGTAGGCCTATCTCTGTTTACGGCACTCCCAGATTTTCACCGGATGAAACACAGAACAGCAGTCTGTCCAAAGCTACCCGTTCAAAACAAATAGACGCGTTTACCGAAGGCCGTTGTATGTTGCATTTATTTTATGGAATGAGATTTTGGCGGGCGTCTGGCGGGACTTTTGCAGCAGAAAATTCGTCTGGCAAGGGCCATTCCGTCCTCTGGGTGATGTGCTCTTTCATCTAAACTTAGTCTCATGTGGTACCTCGAATGTTTGATCCAGCGCAATTTTTGGGGGTCCCCAGGGGTCAAACGCAGCAGAGGCAGACGCCCAGATCTGCAAATACTAGGTAACTTCCTAAATGTTCCTGCCCTCGGTTGTGGGTACCTCGTTCGTTTAACCAAAACCCTCGGGCTGCCGGTCTAAAAGGCCGCCACGGTTCATTATAGTTCCTGTGCATGTAACCGCAACTTCACAAGTCATCCAAAATGGTCGTTTGTCATCATCGCTCTCATTACGCCATGAGTTCTCGTAAGTTGTCTCGACAAACCACCAAGAGCACTCCCGGAACAGTACGCGTCCTTTCAGATCACCACGAGTCCTTTCAGATAACCACTAGCCATCATATCAAGGGTTACCGCAAGTTCCCGATCACCACCGCACGTCCTCGCGGGACAACGCGAGCCCCCGCGGAAATGTTATTTCGTATGGAATTACACATGTGAGTCAAGGGTCTTTCCATAAATTAGTGGTCCCAAAGTGTGATATTGTCCCCGTTACACCTGACATGTTATTTTTCAAACAAGAATCACTAAAATGGCTTTCAAACATTTTTGTTTTATGAACTGTACTACATATATATGTGGAACCACTTACCTGTTCATATCCGGGATTCCGCAGTAGGGCCTACTTGTCCCACTCAACTCATTTCTAGGTATTGTCAAGAATTACTTCCATGAACAGCAAACATTGTAAGATTATTCATCAGAGTCATTAAAGCAGGGATGTGGTTGTTCCGAGTTTTCCCGGAACGTTCCTTTTGTCTGAAACTTTTGTCTGAAGACCCGCATAATGATTGTTTTTGTGTGCCTTTTTTTTTTTTTTTTTTTTTAGGGGAACTTTATGATATTAAGGCTATGTCATGCCCTCATTGCTTGTTTTTCCACAAGGAGTTCATGTGTTTCGATCGTTATTTATGTACTCTGTTTCAAAATTGTTTTGTATAATATATGTACTTTGTTGTGGTCGAATAAATAATAATAATAATAACTCACTCTTTGAGATGGAAAGTTTTTTTTTTCAATGTGTACTGAATTTACAAAGACAAGATGTCAGATGTAAAAGGAGACACACAAAAATTGACCCCTAATTTATAGAAAGACCCTCAAGTCCAAATGGATCAAGGATCATAATTGATATTCATGAGCGCCAGAGCTTCGCAATTAGCCTTTTGCGACTAACATTTGCATAATGGCTGACGCCCCGCATTCTTTTCTGTCAAATAAAAGTGAAGTTAAAAAGTCGCATAATACGTTGTTGTTGCTACGTGGGACACGCTATTACCTAGCAAGCAACAGTCTGGTTGCCTTATGCCGTTCTCTCCTATACTGTGAACATGGTATACGCCTTTCTTAATATTTATTCATGACGGACCAAAGCGAGGCTATAGTTCCACTCATTTCAGTGCCGGATTGTATGCGTGCGATAAGCCTACGAACGTACCGATGTGCTCCAAGTTGACAGCGTAAAACGTTCGTCGTTTGTAGCTAAGATAATCTCAGCTCTTTTTTTATCATTTTTCATTGGGATGTGGTCTTTTCACGTGTAGAGCTGAGAGAAGTTATGAACATGAACCCGGCATCGCAAAAACAGGACAAAACAAATGTCATTTTCTCACCGTGACACACTAATTCCCCCTAAAACTCACCCAAACCTTGCCAGGCATAACCACTACGCAGGTCCTTGATGGAAATAACCAGCCACGATGATTATTTTGCCAACAATTCCAGCAAAACAAACCGGTATGCTCACAGCCTAACCGTTGTCATGTTGTGTTTAAAAAGTCTATCTGCCTAGTCTGTGTACAAAGGAATACCAATGCGCATTGGTTACCAGACTTGACCTTAACGTCTGGACGTAAGGTAACCAATGAGCATTGGTATTCCTTTGTACACAGACTAGACACTTGGTTGTTTTTGAACAAGACAAAAACGGTTAGGCTGTGAGCATACCGATTTGTTTTGCTGGAATTGTTGGCAAAATAATCATCGTGGCTGGTTATTTCCCTCAAGGACCTGCGTAGTGGTTATGCCTGGCAAGGTTTGGGTGAGTTTTAGGGGGAATTAGTGTGTCACGGTGAGAAAATGACACATTTGTTTTGTCCTGTTTTTGCGATGGCGGGTTCATGTTCATAACTTTTCTCAGCTCTACACGTGAAAAGACCACATCCCAATGAAAAATGATAAAAAAAGAGCTGAGATTATCTTAGCTACGTCGTTTGGACCTTTTTAGGTTTGCTTTTGTAGATTTCTGAGTGATAATGACCGACGGAAGCAGGGGCACATCAAAATTAGGAGAGACGAAGGACAGATCTTCGAAGGACATTTTAAAAAAAAATTTTTGAACCGTGTCCGGAAATTGGGCCATGCAGCGACGATGAATCTTTTTCCTCCCTCTGTCATGTCTGTTGATTTATTACGGGTAAGAATTTACAAGTCGGACATCACGATAAGTTGAAAAATTACTAATTAACTAATGTTAGCCGTCAGTAAGTGCATATCTGATTGAAAAACAAAAATTTGGCAGGAAGAAATTACGATTCATATTTGAACAAATCTTTGCCATTTTTCAGCCGATCTCGTATTCGTATAATTTATGAGGCAGTAGAAGAAGTCTGACTTGTAAATTCTCTTCTTTTTCATATAAAAATGGTACCATTGGTGAGAGTCGAGAAGTTGATCAGAATTTATTTTCTTTAAAATGACCCATCTAGCATTGGAATGTGCAGATTTGATGGATTAAATTTCAAGTAGAAAACATTTAAGATTTTGTTCAGCCTGTACTTGTTTTGCACACAAGGTCTGAAGCCATGATCAACTTCTCAATTCTTTCAGGTACCTTTGTGCGAGAAATTGCCAACTACAGTTTTTTTTTGACAATTTGCAAATGAATTATTTAGGCCTAGGCCTACCATTAAAAAAAATCATGCATCAAAGCAGCATGTATTTTGAAGGTTTTTGATTTATGGATGAGTGCGATTTTAAAAGGCACCTTTAGTTCTGTAATGCTGTGCGTACCATTTTAAAAGTTTACCAATTAATCGTGTCTTTAAACCTAATGAAGGAAAGCAATAATTGAAAGATAGGGCCTGAAAATTTTCTTGTGATAAGCAGATTAATTGACGTTATTATTAGTATACAGCTTGCTGTCTTAGTTGCTAATGTCAGTCTTTCCACAAAAAATAATTGTCCCAAGCACTGATGAGTGATGACTAGAGTCTATACATGTAAATTGTAAAGAATAAACAAACTTGGAGGTCAGAGTTCAATTGTAAAGTAGCATTTATTTTGTGTAGTCAGAGGCATGCATGCTCAGTGGACTCAAACTAAAGTCGAACTGTCAAATTATGTTCACATGTACACTTGTCTATACAGGAGCAGGGGTCGATATCACAAAGATTTGTGACGCGTCGCAGATATAGCCACACCCATCGCAACTCGCTGAACCTGTTGCGAGATGCAATGGATTTGGTATACTTGCGACGCGTCGCAAGTCTTTGACCCCATGGGTGCTGTTTAAGCTTAAAGGCACAGGCTCGTCAGCAATGCGCGCGCACCAAATTCGTGCCACAAAATACGCAGCTCCGTGCCTTTGCTATGGAGCTGCGTATTTCGTGGCACGAATTTGGCGCGCACGCATTGCTGACGGGCCTGTGCCTTTAGGCAGGAATATACATGTACCTTCATAGCTCAGAAAAATTAACTTTCAAAATCCACTAGCTAATCTCATGACATCAGTAAGCCAAGCAGCACCGTGAAATTGGGCACTTTTACAGTGGAGCTTTCATAAGAGCGCACAAAGTGTGTCTACATGTATTCACTCCTTGGACAGTTTGCTCAATTTCAACAAAAATGTTAAATACATGTACAGTGGAGGTTCATTCATGATTATCAAATAACTGTCGTAGTTGCATGTTCATCTGCCAAGTAGGCCTCCATGTTATGTGAATACACCATGGAGTGTACATGTACTTACATGTAGCTGATCACATGCTCAAAATAGAATGTACGTGTGTCAAGCAAGGCTTTAACACAGTTTTGTGTGTGGTTGTCCTTTGCAATTAATATAAGTCACAAAGTCCATACAGCTAGCTCAGTGCAGGGCATTTGGGAAAAAAGTCTTGTGTAGCTGTAATTTTATCATCATTTATCAAATATGGAAGCCCCATGCAGACACGAAGTAGCAACAGGACATTTTACTTAAAGAAGACCAAAGCGTGGAGACAAAGGATTGCACACTCTTCTGTCGGGAGAAGCCGCAAGTAGTCAAGAAGTATACAGACTGATGAGAATCCTGTGTAGATGAGGTCAATCTTATTCCTAATTTTCTGAAAAAAAAACAAAGGAATCGCTTTTGTTAGGAATTTGCCTAAAACGGCATTTAATTGTAATTACTAAATTCATTTCCCCCATGGCTCATCAAATGCACATTAAGGACACAGCCTTGTCCTCCTGGGGCCAATTTCATAAAGCAGTTAAGCAAAAAAAATCGCTTAATCAAAAATTTGTTTGCTTTAGAAAAATGGGGTAATATTCAAAATTGTACGTCAACTTGTGTTTTTAGCAAGAATAGCAGATATTCTTGTGAAAAACACAAGTTGACATGCAATTTCGACTATTGACTCATTTTTATAAAGCAAACAAATTTTTGATTACCGGTAAGCAAATTTTTTTGCTTAATTGCTTTATGAAATTGGCCCCAGCTAGGTCTCTACTACACTGTATCAAGCAGGAACGAGTTGTATGCACACAGCTGCACTGCAAAAGTGCCCTGTTTTAACTGCAGGATTTGTGTAATATCAGCATGAACAGCTTCTTATAAAGGTGGATCTATTCTTGTATTAATAATTTGTGTCACTGTTCCCCTAGTATAGAGACTGCAAAAGTAAATACATGTACTAGTAAATACTCAACATGGGTTTGTGCCCGGGGTTTGTGTGTGCCAGCATGGGTGGATTGACTGCTACCTTAAATGTGACATTGGAATTTTTGGTTGAAAAAAAGACCCTAAATTACAACAAATTTTACCTCGCAGAAATACTTTGCCGACAGAGATTCCATCTTCCATGCCGTACTTTATTGCAACTCTGCTAATTTGTGTGTCTGAGGAGTAGAAACACGAAAGAGAAAGAAATTGTTATAATGCAATGGAGCATGACATAATTAAAGTGTTTTCATTGCTAAAATCAAGTTTCCTGACCGAATTTACCCTAGTATTTGTCCTCCAGATTGAAAGTGTGAATAATAGAGCCCATGTTTTTCTGCTAGCAGCTACGTGCGTTTCCCCACATGGCTATTCCCCCCCCCCCCCCCCCTCCCGCCCCCTCCCGCCCCCTCCCGCCCCCTCCCCCCAACAAAAACATATGGAGGACAAGATTTGGGAAGTTGATCATAAAAATGTTTCATGTTTTGCACAGTATGCACTCAACTTCCCAATTCTTTCAGAAATTTGTTAACATTTCCATGCTAATAGTACGATTTCTTAACAGAATTTCACGTTTCGGTGGTTGATTTTAATATGCCGTAATAAAGGAAAATGTAGTGCAGGCATTTCAGTACAATTTTACCACGAAGGCACGACACGAGCATGACGAGTGAATCTGCATGTACTGTGTACATGGTGTAGTGTAGGCATATGCAAACATGTCGTTCGTTACGATATTTCATCAGGTTATGCGGATGTAAACACCATCATTTTACAGCATTCCTACCTTTCAAATCTTGCACCTACGCCGCTGAGAAGTACCTGCATTCTTTGCAAACTGTCTGTCTTTTGATATAATCCTGGAGTCGACCATGAATCGACGAAACTTGAGGCTAAGCCAAGGTCCCTTGCGTTGACGTCGATAGCTGCCATGCATCTCAGTCCGGGAAAACTCCGAATAAGGAAACGTTTCCGAATAAGGAAACCTTGAGTTTCCGAATAAGGAAACGTTTCCGAATAAGGAAACCTTAGAGTTTCCGTATTCGGAAACTCTTGCGTTTAACTCCCAAAAGGGAATCGAAAAAGGCAAGTTTGGAATAGTGAAAACTATACAAATGTGTTCAACAGTTCCTTACCCAAGTTTCTATCTGTGCAATTCAAAAACCTATCTGTGCGTTTTCTTGTAAATGCCATTTGAAAATCAACACTCCGCACTTTTCGAGGACTGCAAATAGCGACTCCATCTTGACTACCCTCGATCAGTGTTAGTAATTTTGTGCAAATTTTTTTTATAAATAATATTTTGAAATGACACTAGGATAATTATAAAATAAATTAGATAATAAAATAAATGTTATTAGTTTTTTAATTGGATAGAAAAATTAGCACTAAATGAATATTTTAAAAAGTATTATTTTATAAGTAGTGACGTGGCTACCAATTGCGCGAAATACTTAGAAACGCGGGAACTTCGAATCGTGATTTTAGAGGAAGCACAAACATGTCAAATAATAGACTCGATATGCTGAAAGAGCTGAGAAAGAGGGAAAAAAGGCGCAGACACAAGAAAAGCATGAATATCACGACGCCTATAGTAATCGTTGGACTTGCTATGGGATAATGCGCTATGAATGGGCCAGTACGAGGACCCTCAAGAGCTATAGCTGCCCAAAAAAGTACATGTCATGTATCATGTAGTGCATGTACATCATCATCATGGCGGGATCGAGTGATGTAAAACTATTAAAATGCTTCGGGGAAATGATTTCACCTCACTTAGTAGTAGTGGCTCATTTATTTAAGGAGCGTGATGACCAGATCACATTTTTGATCCACCAATTTTGTCCATGGGTTGCGAGATTTTGATACCACATGATCATCAATTACTGTCATATTTGTCTTGTTAATTATCATTCTGAACTTTTGCAATATCGTAAAAAAAACACCGATGTCTTGTAAACTGATTTTTCTGATTCCATAAGGCAGTGCAGAAACTAAACCAACATTTTTGCATCCGTATCCAAATTGGAGATTGTAAATTTACCGTTTTATATTTGTTGTAGTATTTTGGGGAGGCATGTTAACATGGTTGTTTGGTTAAAACGAAATACATTTTGCTGAGCGCTCCTTAAGTAAAGCCCAATTTACACGATCATACTTTTGTTCAAGAACTCCATTCAACATTTGTATGACGATGTTCACACTTGTTCAATGTAACTTTAGAAGGCCCAGAGATTGTTCATGAATGTTTTGTGGATTTTCTGGCGACCTGCAATACCATGTCATGATGTGAGCCAATTCTGTATAGGGCCTAATCGGGTTGGTTTTAATAGAGCTCCATTAACATGTTCTCGAACATCCGCGTCCAACATGTTCAACCTTGTTCGCAGATATTTAAATTCCCATATATACACGATAGAACATTTTCCCCCGAACATCATCATACTAGTTGGAAGATGTTCTAAGTTAAAAGGTTGAAAGATAATGAACAGAAATAAATATTGTGATCTGGATGAAGGGGCTATATATAGGGTCTTTTAAGTTTTCGTTTTACAGTAATACACCACAATCAATCGGTGTAAAGTGTTGTTTTAATTATAACTGCAGTTGAAAGTTGATAATTTATTTCTCTTCTTTTTCCGACATGTTTAAGACCGCTTAATTAACAATCAAAGTGAACAGTATAGTACAATAATTGTGTTTCACTTGTTTCAATTGTAGGTGCTGAAAAATAAAAGAAATACGAACCCACTCCGACAGAAAAAAACACACCAATTACACCACTTTACCATGTTTACATTGCAGTTGTTATTAAATGTTTCTACATTAATAGTTTACAAACAAGGAGACAGGCTAAATTAAAAAGTAATACAATATTAAATGTATAATCAAGAGCTGTATAGTGATATTTAATCAGAAAACAGTGTGAAATAAAAGTTATTTTAAATATAAAATAAAAAATTCATGTTTTGCTTTTAGTTTACATTTTTTAAATGTTAAAGTCATATTGCCTGGAAATATTTATTTCTAAAATGTATTAATGCACCTTTAAATTGTTCCTCCAACGTGTGCTGCTCCACCCCTTCGATGGGGATTTGGTCACGTTTTTCATGCCCCAGCTAGGGTGGAGAGTTTGGCCCACTAAAGTAATCATGTCTGTGCCTCTCACGATCTAAGAGCTAGACGCGCATTTTACACCCGTGGGTGGGGATTTTTTTCACCTAACTTTTGCCCCAGGGGTGGGGTTTTTGTCACGTGAAAAGTGACAATCGCCTCTTCTTTGGGTTAGCCCGGAAATCCTGGGTGAAACAAGTGATTAAGGTGCATAACGATCACTAAAGCCGCCTCACCCTCCCCTGCATGTAAACCACACCCCTAAACCCCCATATCCCAAACCCTCTAACCCCACCCCACCCGGCCCCATGCACACCACGAACCCCAGGACACCACCTTTCCACTTGATCCATCATCAAACTTACCACTGGGCATGGCAACACAACTCCCAAACAAACTCTAATCGGTAAGTTTCAGGATGTTTCTTTGTGCAATATCGCCATGCACATTTTACACCGGAAGTTTCCTTATTCGGAAACGTTTCCTTATTCGGAAACGTTTCCTTATTCGGAGTTTTCCCGGACTGATCTAGTCTTGATGCAAGACCGAGTTCGCGATCCCCACATTGTTCATTTTAGCCGCCAGAGGGCGTACCTACACTTACAACGTGAACTCGAAAACTCGGTCTTGATTACTCCGTAAGAAAAAAGTTCGATAACCTTTATGGAAGCACATAAATAATTAAACAGCAAGGTCAAAAATTATGGGCGCCTGCGTAGAAGAGAAAGCGATGCCTCCATAACTAGGTCATGTGGGATGGTAACTTGCCGTGTACATTTGTACGTGTGCAGTGATTCACCGTGCCGCACGAAAATGATATCGGGCCATTTTCGTGCAGTGACCGTGGTGCATGGTTTTATAGCAATGGAAATCCAGGCTGGGTGCCCAAAATCAGACATGTCATCATTTTATTTCTCATTTTTATCATCAAACTTGTTCTAACATGCATTGCTTATTTTTCATTTAATACGAAATAAAGACGTTTATACTGGTCGGATATGGCATTCAACCTAAAAATTCAAATTACTTCTGCACTTGAAGTGAAATATTGAACTAATGAATCAGACAATGTTGACGAACATTTCTTTGGAAAATGTTGGACAGAAGTGGGAAAAATTTAAAAATCATGAAAATTTCTTTATTATTTTTCACACCATGGTTTTTACAACCAAACTAAAATTTTACATGGTTTTATAGCAATGGAAATCCAGGCTGGGTGCCCAAAATCAGACATGTCAGAATTGTATTTCTCATTTTTATCATCAAACTTAATTGTTCTAACATGCATTGTTTATTTTTTATTTAATACAAAATAAAGACGTTTATAGTGGTCGGATATGGAATTCAACCTACAAATTCAAATTATTTCTGCACTTGAAGTGAAATATTGAACTAATGAATCAGACAATGTTGACGAACATTTCTTTGGACAATGTTGGACAGCAGTGGGACAAAATTTAAAAATCATGAAAAATTTTCTTTCTTAGTTCTTACACCATGGTTTTTACAACTAAACTAAAATTTTACATGGTTTTATAACAATGGAAATCCAGGCTGGGGGCCTAAAATCAGACATGTCATAATTTTATTTCTCATTTTTATCATCAAACTTGTTCTAACATGCATTGTTTATTTTTCATTTAATATAAAATAAAGCGTTTATAGTGGTCGGATATGGAATTCAACCTAAAAAATGTAATTATTTCTGCACTTGAAGTGAAATATTGAACTAATGAATCAGACAATGTTGACGAACATTTCCTTGGACAATGTTGGACAGCAGTGGGAAAAAATTTAAAAATCATGAAAAATTTTCTTTCTTAGTTTTGGGTTTTTACAACTAAACTTAAATTTTACATGGTTTTATAACAATGGAAATCCAGGCTGGGGGCCTAAAATCAGACATGTCATAATTTTATTTCTCATTTTTATCATCAAACTTGTTCTAACATGCATTGTTTATTTTTCATTTAATATAAAATAAAGAGGTTTATAGTGGTCGGATATGGAATTCAACCTAAAAATTCAAATTATTTCTGCACTTGAAGTCAAATATTGAACTAATGAATCAGACAATGTTGACAAACATTTCCATTTTTTTTTTAGTTAACCAAACTGTGCAAATTTCCTTCAAGGGCTGCTGTCCTATCTACAAAGTAGTATGCTGTTGTTCCCTGGAATTCGTAAAAACAGCTTCATATCCACAAAATTAATGGGCCTTCTCAAAGCATTCTCCTCAGAGCACTGAAAAGGGTGAAATTTTAAACATTTAGTAAACTAATAAACATCAAATTTAAATTTGTTCCATTAAACGTTATTCCAGTATATTTTCGGAGGCTTATGCAAGCAAGTTGCTCTAATTAATTTTCTGCAATTCTGCTTGCTGTAAAAACAAAAACATGCACGAAGAATCAGAAAAAAAGTATTGTTTTAAATAGGCCGTAAAAGGTCGATCCTTGGGTCACAAAAATTTGCCTTATTTGTTGTTGGCCTAAATGAAAATCAAATGGGTCATATTTGACTTTAGAAAATGTACAATTACTTTTGTAAAACCATGTGGCTTTGAGAGACTCCTTTCAACATTAAGCTTACAAAAATTTAATAAGGGCATTTTGAAGTTTTTTAAAATCTGCCCGACTATTTATAATACTTCAAACATTGTGTACAAAGCATGTGATAGTGAGTGAAATTACTAGTAGTAGTTTTTAAGAAAGTGGGTGGTTCTTCACTCAGATTAATTCACTCCTAAATTTCGGTTTTTTTTCTATCATATCTACACTAACTGATGCTTGCAAGTCATTTTAGGGAAAAATAGTAGTGGATAACTTCTCTGAAATCGTTTAGCACTTTTTTTTTTTACCGAAGCCAATAATATGAAAAGCATGCCATATAGTATAGAGGAGAAGAAAACAATCCCAGTCGTTTTCTTCCTCCATGCGTAAGCGATGAAAAAAAATCGTGACCAAGCAGAACATGCCCTAAGAAAATCTCTAAATGCCAGTCTTTGATAGCCTTTGAACTTTTCGATTATCAACTTGGAACGAAATGCTTCGTCTTCACTGGCCGCCCAATCATCACACCCGACCGTAGACCCGTTCACGGGTCTAACCCGACCGTATACGAGCAACGCAGGCCGGCAAGCGGTAAGGCCCGGACGACGCGACGGTACAGGCGAGCCACTGAGTGCAACGCGCAAGATAGCTTTGTCCGTGGACAACGTGTTTGCCTCATATCATGTTTGCCTGCTGACTGCTGATCGATCGATCGATCAGCGACTGGAAAAGCAGCGACATTTGTATGCACTGTCCTGTCCAGTGTGTACTCTGGGTACCAGACAGACCAGAGCTGTTGTGAATTATGGAAATTAGATGACGTCACGCATTTCAACGTGTCACACAAAGGTATGCCAGGAATTCGCTCGGTATTTTGCGAGCGATTTATACGGAATATGAAAGACTGTCTTTTCGACTGTATTTCAGGTGCGCCCTCTGGCGGCCAATGATGAATAGTCTATGTACATCGTGTATTGCGCGCAAAAAAGCAGTCTTTCCGAAAGACTACCATGCATCGTGCGTGCGTTGAATGGTTTGTTTACTTTTCGGAGGAACTATAGCCTCGCTTTGGTCCGTTTATTAATAAATATTAAGAAAGGCGTATTGATTCTGTACTTCATACCTGCCGACTGCACCACACAACAATCAAAATTTTGTCTGGTCAAGTGGATACTAAGTGTGCATGCGAAAAGAAATATGTCAGTACAGTACGCTATTCATGCAAAACAGGCAAAGGTTACAAGTGCGTCGGATTTCCAACGCAGATGTAAATGAAAAACAATGACCCGGGCGCAAAAGATGCAAGACATTGGTTCGGACTCATTTTAGTAGTCTGGTGCAAGACCAAAAGATTCCGGGAGCCTGTCTATTCATTGGATCGGTAACGGGTCACTGAACAGAAATATGTCAGTACAGTACGCTATTCATGCAAAACAGGCAAAGGCTACAAGTGAACTTATGTGGGATCGCTTTTTTTTCACGACGTGCTGCATCACCTCGTCTTTGGAATAAGCTGCCCTCATGGATGCGATCACCCCATCTCTTCCACACTTTAAGAAAGACCTAAAAACACACCTTTTCAATGAGGCATTCAAGGATGAGTGATTTGTTTTTCTTGTTTTCTTTTTGTATCAGCGCCCTGAGCACTCTTGTGGATCTGTGCGCTGTATAAATCGCCATTATTATTATTATATTATTATTATTGCTGTATGTGCCCGGAGAAGGCGATGCACTGTGCAACTACGGCCGCGACGCGTGTTTTTATTTATCTATTTTATTTTACACCGCAGCGTGGGGTACACCAAGTGACAATCTTGCAAATAGTCAGAACTCTTACTCTCACTTTTAGTAGGCAAGACAATGAACAAATGTAAAGCGCTTCTTTAAATCAAATCAAACAATTCCCCTGAAGGACCTTGTTGTGTAGATTACAAAACATTTTGAATTTTGAATATCGGTACAGGGGTTTCCAAGTTATGGCCAAAAAACGTTTTGAAAAAAATTACCAATTCCTAGACAACTCAACATTCAAATAAATGGCAAAAATCAAAACATTGTGATTTCACAAAAACTTACCGGTATATTCATAGGCTTTAAATATCTTATTTGCTCTTTTCCTGGAAGTAGATCACCAAAACTTTACATATCAGTGTTTCTTTCCCAAGTTATACATGTACACCTCATTATTTAAATACAGTGCATTACAAAAGCCCGTGAGTTCAAAAACAGGCCAACTTTTAAGCCCAAGTCGCCTACATTTCAAGAAGGTGTGTAGTTCAGATGCCTTATTCTTGGGGATCTGAGGCAATGTAATGTGTCATTTACTAACTAATTACATATGCAAAAAGGTCATTTCTCAGGTTCTGATGATGCTATTTAGCTGAAAATTTGTCATTATGTACAGTACACAATATGACAACAACAGGTTCAGAAAAAAACAAATTTAAAAACTTTAATAAAATTCCTAAAAGTTGAGTTTTGGGGTAAATAATTATCACGAATTTGCAGCACATAATACCAGATTTTACGGCCTGATTTCTACTGGAAAATACTGGCAGACTTCATTCCCATTTCACCTAGAGACAGACAATCGTTCCTATTTTTCGTTAAAGGTTGCGCGTTTCACAAAATCGACAGATTTTTCCATAAAAATCTAAACAAATGTCAAAGCTTCGTTTCGACCCAAAACTGTTGGCCATCGCTAAAACGCGCAAGCAGAAATGGAAAGATCGTGTCATAAGCTTTCAAGTGCGCCCTAAATAGTTGAGATTGGGCAATATTTTCCAGTGAGAAATTCTCAATTTCAACACCGGGCACCGGCACCTGCGCGCCGCGCCGGTCGGCCGAGCTCGAAGAGCGTGAAGTGGGTA
Source organism: Henricia sp. BOLD:AAB3569 (assembly GCA_037783545.1). Taxonomy (NCBI): domain Eukaryota; kingdom Metazoa; phylum Echinodermata; class Asteroidea; order Spinulosida; family Echinasteridae; genus Henricia; species Henricia sp. BOLD:AAB3569. Next base: position 1,001,366 of record JBBELK010000057.1, on the reverse strand, counting down.
ATTTCACTGATATTTGTGATAATTTTGAGTTTTTTATTTAATATTCTTGTAAAAAGAAGGCTATAGTTTTTTCATGATACCAAAAATAAACTGTAAATTGTGAGGAACCCTGTCAAATATCATCAACAAATTGTCCATCGTTGTCGTGTTTTTATGCGTTATCTAGTGGAACCGTTCAGTGTGTTTGACCGGCCTACTATTAGAGAAAAAGAAAAAACCGAGAAATTTCGAAAAATCCCAAATAACACTGAGATTCGAACCAGGGACCTTCAAATGCAAGTCGAACTCTCTTCACTGCAAAAACTGTGGTGTTAAAGTAACACAAATTGTGTTGTCTTATATAGATACCGAGCCTGGTGTTAAAAGTTAACACCATAAGTGTTAGTTTTAATTCCACACTTAGAATAAATGCATTATTGTTAACACCATAGGTGTTAAAACTAATACTTGTGGTGTTAAAACCTAACACCAGGCTTGATATCTATATAAGACAACACCACTGGTGTTTATTTAGCACCACAGTTTTTGCAGTGCTGTAACCAGACCACGAAGCTGGTTGCAAACCGACCGCATTCAAACTTAAATTCCTTAAAAATAACCAACCTTAAACATTAACCCTGAACCCTAACCTATTATATAGTCTCCTCTCAAGACGCCAAAAAGGTACAAACACCCTCGTTTTCCCCTCGCAGTGGTGTAAAAAAATTACGCGGCCGCGACTTGGGTCATCGGTACGGTAGAGCATGGAGCTATGGGTAGAGCAAGGACACTGCCTGAAAACTTAATTATTGACTTGTCTCGGAAACTTTAAAATAGACCAGGTGCCAGATGCACACCGTGTGGAATAGACCTGAAACTTAATGACGTCACGCAATGTTTACCGCGGTGCATTATGGGTGAAACGTTGGGACGAAATCTCTGCATCTCTAGTTTGCGTGCGTTGCATGCATAGCGCCTAGCGTATTATGCACGTAACTTTGTGAACTTTACTTACCGCTTCGCTGGCAAAAAAAACGTCGAAAACAAAGATCGCAAATTTATAAAATGGTTCGTGTCAACTTAGTTGTGCCTTCGTGAGTTTTAAGCCTACGACGGACGCCGGAACTATGGTTTTAACTTTTAAGGGCTCAAACGGCGGCGAAAAAAGCCCTGCAATAATTGTGCAAACTAGCGATGCAGAGATTTTGTCCCCACATTTCACCCATAATGCACAGCGGTAAACATTGCGTGACGTCATTATGTCACAGGTCTATTGTCCAACATGATATGGTGTTTTTTGCAAAAAAAAACATTTGAATTATTTTGTGTGTACAAAGTCCTTTTTTCTTCAAGAATTGGTAAAATAAATCACGCAGATAATCCAAAGGAGCTTTGTGAAATCAGACTAATATTGACTAATATAATTTTGAAACAAGCTATATGTGTAATTTTACACGTGTTATCGCATCCGTCTGAAGTATATGTACTATTACTCTTAAATTATTACACTATATCATTACACTATACTATACTATACTATACATGTAGTTCCTGAAACCATTGCGTTCATTATTTTAAAGATATAGGGTAGATACAAAAAAACGAAACCGAGATATTATTGCTAATTGTAACTGAAGTAGGGCACGTATGAATCAACGGAAGATATCATCTGTTAGGGTGGAATCTCCTCTTTAAAATGATACCCTGACCATGTCATTATGTTTCCAGTTGACTGAGCAGTGACCAGTGTTATGCAAGGGTCTAGTTATGGATTTGCGCCACTTTCTTTAATACATGGCATAGCCTGTTTGGACGCGGGACCAAGTATCCAGTAGCCAAGGACGCCTCGGAAATTAACATGTCGATACAAATGTTGGTGGGAAAAAACGTGCATTTTCTTAAACAGAACATGCAGTCCTACATGGGAATGCAGCGAGTTTTTGTTGAGTCCAAGGTCTGGGCGAAGGAGAACTGGTCGGTAATCCGAAAACATTAACGCAATTCAGCAAGCCCTGCATGCAGCAGGGAGAACGCAGACGAAATGGTTTAGCCGGGACTGGCCCTAACCATGTTCAACACAATTGTTCGGTGGTACCTTTACAGAATTGTGGCTCGTAAGACATCAACTGCTTTCTGGCGATCTTCGGAGGCATCTTAGGTTTAGCCAATGGATACTTGATCGTCCAAACAGGCCATGCCATGGTTCAGGCCATGACTGGACGCCATTGAAGAAAGTGGCGCAAATCCCAAACTAGACCCTTGCATAACATTGATCACTGCTCAGTCAACCGGAAACATAATGACATGATCAGGGTGTCATTTTAAAGAGGAGATTCCACCCTAACAGATGATATCTCCCGTTCATTCATACGTGCCCTACTTCAGTCACAATTAGCGATAATATCTCGGTTTCCATTTTTTTAAATCCACCCTGTACACTATTTATCAGCATTATTTTTTTCTCCGAACGAATTTTTAAAGCATTTACTTTATTTTAACGACAAAAATCATACTTGTATTTTTACACGGGCAACCCCGTGAATAACGCCGTTTTCATACGGCCGTTTTTGCGCCTTGCCTTTCCCATGTCTGACTTCCCGTGTTTGGTCTGTGAACTCTGTGCGTGCATCGAGTTCTTCTGTCTCAGAAGACTTTTTGAGACAGATGAAACGACAGAAAACAGATTGGACAGGGCATGGGTCCGGAGGGTGAACTGTGCGTTATTGCGAGTTGCAGACTGAGCACGGGAGGTCAGACTTTGGAAGTGTACGCCTTGGCGGACCGCCATTAATTCGAAATATTGACACTAATTGTTCGATAACTAAACGTTGATGCCTCATTTAACAGCGAATAATTGTTATGTTTCCAGAATATCGTCAATTAAAAAAAAAAAATGCACGGACTGTATATCCTTAAATTGTAGAAACCTAGACAATTGGGTAACTTTACAATGTATAATGTACCCATTGGTTTTGTTCTTTGTGTATATGATTATGGAATGTAAAGTTTTGGGAAATATAACTGTGCCTTTGGAACTCGAAATGATTTGTTTGTGATAATACATGTATTTGGTACCCACCTTTTTGTTCACTGTTATTATTAATTGCCGGTTCAGTGAACTTAGTCATGTCACAGGCATATACGAAATAAATGATAACCTTTAATGATAATATATATTTTACACGTGCATACTAAACAAATAGCCGAACCTTTTAGATAAATTTGTCTCGTCAACATTTGCACTGTTGGCTAGGGAACCAAAGTGTATCCACGGCAGAAAAGGCGGACTTTGTAACATGCATGTTGCATTTCAAGTTTAATACAACCAAGGCTTACATAAACGCAAATTTTATGAATTTAACCGATATCCAGTTCTCCTTTATGTGTAACACAGGCTGGATGATATTTTGTTTCTGTGAAACATTTGTCTTTCCATAAATTAGGGAACAGGATATCACAGGGGACACACAAATTTACCCCTAATGTTATAGGAAAATCCAAGTTAAAAATATTATCAGTTTACCACATTTATAAATAAAATATCCGATTAATTGTATGCATTCGCTATTGCAACAATATTTCGTAAGTTTCCACACACAAAGTATGTTTGCATGACAAAGGCTTTGTGTTTACATAAACAAGTGTGTAAAGGGCATATAATGTGCAATGACTCAACATAATTTTGCTGCATGATTTTAAAATGAAAATAATTAAATAATTAATAAACACTTTGTGAAAGTGTTAATAGTTAAAAACACAGGTAAAACACTGGATTTTCACGCCTTTTGAATTATTGCTGCTATGTACGTTACTGAGATTTCAGCAGGTCGTTGTTTCAGAAATGAGAAGCAGTATAGGAACCAACAAAATTTGATCGTAAGTGAACGCAGTATTTTGAAGATAAATGGTAAAGATTGTGCGTGGACAAACATTCAAAAACAGAAGTGGAACGTCAGTTGCCATGGTAACTAGGTTTAAACATTCGCTGGTAATCTGAAAAGTCAATTGATCAGGCGGAAAGACACAGTTCTCTCGTTTCATGTTAAATATGGGGGAACATTGGACGGTTGCGTAACTAAAAACAAATGGCGCTATATTGCGTTTTTTTGATGTGGATATAGCGTTGAACGCACTAAGTGCGTATGGAGCCCTCTTTTTTTTCATTTATTTAAAAAGAGACTTTGACATTGAAAATACACACTAAACGGAAAATAAAAGTACACTAAACTATTACTGTAAATCTTCCATACCATTAAAAACGCATATATAATTTAAAAAAACACGTTGTGAAGGGCGTTCACGATAATGCTAAGCATAGGCGTAAAAAGCTCTTCAGAAGTGTGTGTGTGTGTGTGTGTTTTGTCGTGGCGTTCTATCAGCGTTGTTATATTAGTTTCATTAACTTTTTTTATCATTTTTGCCGACAGTACAACCATTTTGCTGACAAAATATGAATATGAAATTTGCATACCCATTAGTTACGTGGTTTTAGGCTACTTCTGTAATAAAAAAAATACAAATTGTCAAGTTTCGTAAATTTGCATAAATGTTAAGGACATTAAAGAAAGTGAAATTATACCCCAAAAAAAATTGCAAAAAAACAAACAAAATGTTTTTGACGGATTCGTCACTTCGTGGTGAACCCGACGGATTGTACGACTATACAGGGTGGATAAAATAAAACGAAACCGAGATATTATCGCTAATTGTGACTGAAGTAGGGAACGTATGAATAAACGGAAGATATCATCTGTTAGGGTGGAATATCCTCATTAAAATGACACCCTGATCATGTCATTATGTTTCCGGTTGACTGAGCTGTGATCAATGTTATGCAAGGGTCTAGTTTGGGATTTGCGCCACTTTCTTCAATGGCGTCCAGTCATGGCCTGAACCATGGCATGGCCTGTTTGGACGATCAAGTATCCATTGGCTAAACCTAAGATGCCTCTGAAGATCGCCAGAAAGCAGTTGATGTCTTACGAGCCACAATTCTGTAAAAGTACCACCGAACAATTGTGTTGAACATGGTTAGGGCCAGTCCCGGCTAAACCATTTCGTCTATGACTGCTGCGTTTTCCCTGCTGCATGCAGGGCTTGCTGAATTGCGTTAACGTTTTCGGATTACCGACCAGTTCTCCTTCGCCCAGACCTTGGACTCAACACAAACTAGGACTGAGTGTTCTGTTTAAGAAAATGCAGGTTTTTTTCCCACCAACATTTGTATCGACATGTTAATTTCCGAGGCGTCCTTGGCTACTGGATACTTGGGCCGGCGACCAAACAGGCTATGCCATGCATTAAAGAAAGTGGCGCAAATCCATAACTAGACCCTTGCATAACACTGGTCACTGCTCAGTCAACTGGAAACATAATGACATGATCACGGTATCATTTGAAAGAGGAGATTCCACCCTAAGAGATGATATCTCCCGTTCATTCATACGTGCCCTACTTCAGTTACAATAAGCAATAATATATCGTTTTCGTTTTTTTTTATCAACCCTGTATAGTCACGACTAGTCGCACAATTAGTTCTGCGACAATTCACAGTGTCATTGCCAGGCGACCGAGCCAAGTCGCAAGACATTTTTTTGTGGGTAATCCCACCTTGAATGTGAGTGGGCTCTCACCAAGATATCAAGTGCCCTATTAATTTAGGTCCCCAGTCATTTTGCAACTTATATTGCGCGGTAACTAATTGCATTTAAAAATATGCCCAACTACCAAGATTAGATAACTTTATGCCCGACCTTGCATTTCGAGATTTTGTTGTCGTTTGCCCGTCTTATCCTTCTTGGGTTTCTTAACTTTCCTGTTCTCTTTGTTGAGGATGTTTCTTAAGCTCTTGGGCATGAAGTACGGCTTCTCCGAAGAACCGTTGTTCCGCTCAAGATCCTCCAGGAAGCACAGGAACAGGGTGTCCACGCCCATGTCGTAGACTCCAAACGTGATAGCAGATATGACGTACGCAAAGACCGCGATGGCGGCAATCGGGGCCCAGATGTAATTGATGGGTTTGGTATCGACAAGCAGAGGGTTAGATTGCCAGGTGAAAAAGTAGAAGGCACCGACGGTGACTCCCAATGTGACTGTAAGCTTGTAAATGAAGAGGATAAAACTGGTGATGCTATTAAGGACAGATGCCCGCAAGATGTTTCTCATGAGGATGAAAAAGGCATCCTTTGCGGCTGGGCAAAAAGAGCGCCCATAGATGGCGATCTCGATGTAAGCATTGCGATTTATGAAGCGGATAAACTTCTCCAGACACCAGAACAAGCACTTGCAGCAGCAGAGAATGAACTTAGCGATGGCGGTGCCCAAACCACAACCTTTGATTCTCTTCTCGGCGTACTCCAACATAACTCTGATGATCTGCACGATGGTGACGATTAAAGAGCCGAACGCCAAAGAGCCTAGATGATATCGGAGTGCTCTCCACATTGAGGTCAGAATAGGAATGTTTGGTATGTCCGCCGGTTTGGTGAACGCCCAGTAGTATGACGCAAAGGCTCCAGCTACTGACATCTCCCCAAAAGCTATGATGAAATTGACCACCCAGAAGAGTCCAAATACCATGTAGATTTGTAAGTAAAGTCGATACCATGGTGTTTCATAGCTGGCAAACTGGCACTGGGCTGGAGCGTCAAAAGACGACTTGTCACAAACAGTGCCGTTGGTGAGGTTGGACCCCTGAGGAGCGTTGGTAACTTTATAAACTGACTCACCGGACGTTGCTAGGAAGACCATGACAAAGCCCCAGAAGATGGCAAAGATTATTTGAAGGAGAAAGGGCACGACGGGGGCGAGGAGTGTGGTGACCATCATGCCAAGGGCGCGACTTGCCTCCTCTACGAGTGCCGTGGCGATGCGGATGCGATTAAACAACACCAGGACGAGAAGCAACAAAACCACTCCAATCACGCTGAGTATGATGGCGAAGGCTAGCCAAATCTTGGGCGACTGGAGGTAACAGTCTAAATTCAAATAATTGAAATTGGCATCACCGATGTTTCCGCACTTGCTGCGGTCATTATACTGAAAGTACTTAGAGTAGCAGAAGTAGTTACCAAAAGCCACCAGGCCAAAAAAGAGTACGATCACGGCCCAGACAACGATGGTGGCTATCCATTGCATGATGATCAAGAGGAAGAAACAGAAGAGCACGGCTGCTCCAAGTGCTGCAAGAATAAAAGGCCAGGTGTTGAAAAAGTCGTCCACCAGATTTTCAACAATTTCGATATTGTACATGAAGTCGATTAACTCTTCCAAGTTGTCGATTGTGTTCTGGCCCACGGTTTCGTTGTTGGGTGCTTTGCCGTTCTCATTAGTGATGGCAAAGGGTATGCACCTACCGACAAACGGGGAGGATTTGATGTAGTAACTGGCGCACTTTTCTTCTTTAAAAAGGTTCGTCAGTTCAGAAAGGCCGAGAAAATCTATGGGCTCCACCTCATCAAGGCATATTAAATCGTTCCAACTTACGCCCCCAAGTGCATTCAAGAATGAAAAACTCACATTAGGACACCTTTCCACGCAAACTTGAGGAGTGGGGCACGAAAGCGTCACCACCACACTGGACGAGAGACAGGCCAGCCAGTCGAAATAGAAGACAAACGGCTTGTCTTTAACGGCTTCAGTAACTCCGCATATCCTGCCCTTGTAGTCGGAAGGGTAGATCAAGGTATCGGGATTGCCGTAAACAAACGCAAAGCCGGCAACCACTCCTATTCCCGCTAGTAAAACCACAAACAGAAAACAGCAAACGACGTCCGTGCAGCTGCGGTTTCGAATTGGACCGCGGAAAGCTGGGTCATACTCCCGAGGTGTCCCGTAGTCCTTGTGCTGATGTTCATTGTCCTCTTGGTCCTGCAACTCGTCATGCCTATCGATGTATTCCATCGATGTGGTCTTCTTGTTCTTTCTCCTACCGAGACCCATGATTTCCGACTTTAGAACCTGCTGTATAGAATTGTAATGCGAAGTGCTAGAACGATCTAAGAACTCCAGCAGATTTCAGTTTTTCGAATTGATTGGGTGGTGTCGTTCCGAAAATGTAGGTATTTTTCGCAGAATACGATTTGGCATGACGTGTGTGCATTGCCTGGCACTGCCTTGTACAAGGTTAAAAATTAACTTGCATTTTCCTCACAGCGGTTTGTTTCTGATGGACTTTGTCCTCCATAGCCATATTAGAGTTTTAATGCAGTATTTGCTGTTGTCGTCATTTTCATCAATATAGGGGCTTAGACAGCTAATGTTGCATGAACTGATTTATTATTATTATTCATTGCTGTGTGTCGTTCAGCCAATCAACAGTGCTTTTCGATGATGTACTGTGGTGACAGGGTCCGGGCAGCGGCGTAACTAGGGTGACATGTCTGGGAGTGTACCAGGGGGTGCACGCGTATATTTTAGGGGCACTCAAAACAAATAAAAGGCCATTTAGAAGCATATCTTGATTTGGTTTCGCAAAGAGTATTAAAAAAAAAAAACATTCTGCTAGCAGAAATTTAGATTTTACTTTGACGACTTTCGCGGCGCGTCAGAAGTAGACAACTAAAAATTCAAAATTCCCACTAGAAAAAAATAACGTGATGCTCCAAAAGTGGACAACACAATTTGTTTTCGTTTTCTGCTAGTAGATTTTGAGGTTTTTTGGTTTTGCTAAGAGTATTTTCAAAAAAACAAATTTTCTGCTACCATAAATTTAGATTTTACTTTGCCGACTCTCGTTGTGCCCCAAAAGTGGACATCTTGCGGCACCCCTGTGTTCAAAATGGAACGGTCTGCGGGACAATTGATTTCACAACACCGCAAAAACGGAGCGAATCACGGCCAGCTACAGACCTCGTGTACAAAACATGCAAATTCATAAAAAAAATCAAATTGATTAAGACACACAGTCTGACCCGTTTTTGTTGTAGTCCGTAAAATAATGTAAGGTCCAAGCGGTTTAGCAGCCATTGTATTTTCATTAATTCCCAGCACACACGTTCCCAACAAACACGGCAGTTTTAACCCACAAAATGGCCACAAATAAACTTGTGCAACACAATATTTGAGGTACATGTACAAGTAGAAATCGAGGTTTAAGCCGAGGTACAATGACGTAGTTACATTCTTACATAAAGTGCAATTTTCCTTCCGATTCCGAGACCGTTTTTTTCCTTGCGTAATGCACGCGCGCCGTGTGAGCCAGAAATGGAAATGCATACTTGTGCTTGCAAAACCGCTTGGACCATGCGGAGGGCCCATCGATCACGTCCAATGTTAAAAAGTGATAAAAAACCTTCATCTTTTAGGGGTCCGTTTAAACAGCTGGGAGTAGACTTGGAAAAAAACACTGTACACCCTCGCCAGTTGAGACTCACTGCACTAAGACTAGGCCCATATGGAGCGTGACATACAAATTTTAAAGGACAATTTTCTTACTGCTAAATTCATGTTTCCTCACCATAAGTTGACAGTCTTTCTCAGTGGGGTGTTATGAAGAATTAGTGGCGAGTGTATGGTATTTATACTGCTCATTTATGAAATGCCTTCCAGAAGAAATTGTAGGTTTAGAAAAATGGACATTAACAAATTTGGAGGCACAAAAGTGGACATTAAAAAATACCCTCATTATTGCAGCTTGAAATTTCCTCTAAATTCATGTTCCCAGAACCAAAAAAAAAATATATATATAAAATAACAATAAAAAAATAATAAACACAAACAAAATGTAAAACCGCTCCCCCCCCCCCCCCCAAACAAAACAAAAAAAACAAAAACAGAAACAATTTAATTAAATAAAATCAATAATACAAATAAATTTAACATCGCCAAACAAAACCAATTACATCGCAATAACAAATTCGACAAACTGTTGACGTTGAGGGCGCTTCCGTACCGGCCATGCACTAGACTGGTTCCCCTCCACATATTCCACATAGGAGAATATGAGAACATGTAAAGGGCGCTTCAAAACGCATTTATACAGCGGTGAAAAGGGAACTGGCATCAGATGCGACCATCAAGTGTATTGCTGAATTTGTAAACTCTTGGTAGAATGTGTCGTTTGGTAATTAAAAGCATTGTAACGACATTGCAACGCATGGTTTAGTCCTTCATGGAACAACAATTGCATGCCTTGTTTGATGTTTTGGAGCAATAACACTTTACGATTTTTGGCCATATTTTGTTCGTTTTTCATTTTTTCAATATTTCGCCAATAGACCGTATTCCTGAACGCGGGAGGGCGCTCGAACAAGGTGATTTGGGGGGAAATGTCCATAGACGACAGTAGAAAAGTGGGGGTACGTGCATACGTACGTGGGGAAAAGTCGCGTACGCGGAGCGTGCAGGCCCGTGGCGCGCGCACAGGTTTCCATTAAAAATAGACGTCTGGAAGGCGTGTGCGCGTAGCGCGTTTTGTGTTCGAACACAACGCGCAATGGGCGCGGATTACTTGACAGCGCCCTCACGCGTTCAGGAATACGGCCTATTGTCACTCCCAACTTGAACACTTCAGCGGAGAATGGCCCTGAAGGCGTAAAAGTTGTCTTGTACCTGTACTACGCGCTGTACTGCGTAGACAGCGTGCGGTACAGTGGACATGCTAGGCGTTCGCGTACGTGTGGTGTCGACTACTCGTAACATTAATTCAGCGTCAGTAATCGATACTAGAATGCAAACCACGCGCCGCCGTATTCGCTCCGTTTGCTCGTGTTGACTAACGTTGCGATGTGTATTTTTAAAATTCAAATTATAGTCAAAAATATGTTTATTGCCCAATTAAGTTTGTAATGACTATTTTGTTCAAGAATCCGACTTTATACGACATATATTGCTTTGTCAGGAAAAATGATAGTTTTGAAGAAATTTCTGTGAACATTTTGATGAAACAAAATATTTGTGCGTTTTGCAAATCTACAAGGTGACCTAAATTAGCAGTTTAGTCCAACATTTGTGAAAAGGCCCTCAAATGTCTAACCATGTCTCATTCACGTTCCCCAAACGGGAATTGCATCAAAAAAAAGTCTCATCTAGGACCCAACATTTCATTTAAATTCCTGGTCAAGTTTTATTTAGGCCGGGCACAGATCGTGCGACCTGGGCAAGTCAATGTTGTTGTTCAATCGGAGTATTCACACTGTAAAAAATTGTGTTGAGTCACAGGTGTTTTTCTGTTGAAAAAGTCAAAATCGAACAGTAACTTTTACTGTTTTTGGAATTTGTTGTTATTGCACAAACGTTCTTCCGTCTGTGTACATTTAAAAAATATTGTTCTGTATGATTACAGACGGTTTGCCGTTAAATTACAGGTTTGTTCAGAAACAAGAAACTTTTAATCTTCATCTGTTAAAATACAGCCATGTTACTGTTTAGTAACAGAGGACCTTCTGTTATCCCATCGATGTTCCCTGGTATGCGGCAGAAATTACGCGGCGTTGATAGCGAGTACCATGGTACGTTGCATGCTGGGAAATCACTGCAGTAAATTCAAACTGCGCAGTGCGCTTTTTGTAGTTGTGCCGTTCGTATATGAAATGACAGATTTTGGCGGGCGTTATGTCGAAATATATACTGGAGACTGTTTAGTTTATAGTGCCGACTTGAACGAGAAGTATAGCTGCTCTACATGTCGTGAAAGGCAAGTCGGTATTTTCGTACATTTTTTTGGTTTTTATTTGCGTTTTATTTGCCGTGCAATACTGCCTGCAGTGGAGATACACGGGAGCATGTAACCTGCCTCAAAGTGCGGGAATACAGTAGACTCAGGCAGAAATTCCCCCTGAATTTATCATATTCCTGTATTTCAGTGAGTCGGGTTACATTTTTGGTAAATTGTACACCCTGTTGAAACTCCACTGCACCACGGCATGCAAATAAAAACTAGGAAATTGAGAGAAACATGCCGACTTATTTTACATGAAGTGTGGTGCATCTACAACACAAAAAGTGAACTGTAAAGGTCAACAAGAAACAGTCGTCAATAACCTGGACTGCTTCGTTCAGTTACATAGAATTGTTTCTGTACAGAAGGCTTTGTTAAAGAACAAAACCATGCACAAAACGATCACTTAGTCGTCTGTTGAAAAACAGAAGAATCTTCTGTAAATTTACAATTCCAAATAACAGTAGAGTCTACTGTATGCAAACAGACAAAACAAGAAAGTAAATGTACTGTTTAAAAACAGTACGCTATGTAATGCCAATTGACATATGAATGTACTGTAAATGAACAGAGATTTTTTTAACAGTGCACATACATGACATTTCTTAAATATTTATATCGTTGTAGTGTCCAATCTGGTATTGATTGAACAACAATTCTAATGCCAGTTGGTTCCTTTATCTCGTTAGTTCTTTGGAAGCTATTTGCACATCCGTCGACGTTGAGGGCAGCGTAGGAATCTACGCAGTCTCGAGTATAGCAACCCGTCTGGTGGACGTCTGTGTGATCGCTCGGGATAATTAATGGTTTTAAATTCTCATTCAAGCCAATATATTTCGAGCAAAATGAAAGTGCAGTTGTGTGTTACCTAGCGTCGAGTCTGGGAGGTTTTGTAAGGCGAAATCAGAGACCACTCCACGTCTCTGGCGAAATCAGGTAACCAGAGTAATTTAGAGGCATTTAAACAATTGTATCATTACGGCGGCTTTCGGCAATCGTCGTTACCGCACGCACGGTTGGCACTACGCGGGGATAGAGCCTATACGTTTTGCACATAGTCAAATTGGCTTTTTCTCAAAAATGGTAGAGCGCGCTCCAGTAGTTCCTTTTGAATTTCCTTATGCAGCCGCGTCGGTGTTTTATGTGCCGGACAAGTTTCCAACTACATGTACTCGTTGGTTGAATGTGCGGAAGATGGACATGATTTACACCTTAGTTGAGATACGAATTGCTCGAATGCTTTATATGTCATAAGATAATATTCAGTTTTGGTAAAGCATCTGCCAGGCCCATAAACATGACGAATTAGGCCGAGTAGCCTCAGGCACGTATTTTGTAGGTATCGCCCGTGTGGCGACGGGGGCCCAGGCATTCGACAGGTACACATGTATACTGCCAAATATTATTTGCGTATAAAAATGCATACGACTCTTTAAATTAGGTTTGGGTTAAAAGCCTACCATTCGCGAGTACGCATTATAAGAATATATATATATAATACTCCGCTAGATTAAACTGAAGGGGGAAATTTTGCAAAAAAAAAAAAAAAATGTTTTAAGGGAACCCTCTTTTAAAGGACCACCAAATTTTCGGTAAAATCTTTTCTAATGAACACTAACTATCTTTACCCAAATCTACAAAAATGGTTTGTAACCTAATAAAAATGGTTTGTGACCTAAGCGTCATGTTGTCAACATACGCCCGCAATCCCAGCGCGCGTTTTTGCGTTTTTGCATTCGCGCGTCCCCCAACTTGATGCACAGGTAGAATGTTTCGAGAATGCCGTTACAATTCCCTGACGAGTGGAGGTATCCACGAAAAAGATTTGTTGGGGAAAAAAAAAAAAATATATATATATGGTGAACTAAAAACTATCCTAGTTTGTGATTGATTTTGTACCGCTCCTTGTGTAAAGTAGAGCACTCTCCGAAGTTGAATCGGTTTACAAACACGTATACAACTTTCCCCGCATTAGGACGACCAAAATGGGAAGAGAGCTCACAAAGACCACTAAAACTTCAAATTTGGCGGGGAAAAGATAATGAATTGACACCAAATTTTCTCCACTTAAAGGTCTCATAAACATGTTTTTTGACCTAATCGAAAATGGTTTGTAACCTAATAACAATGGTGAGAAACCTAATAAAAATGGTTTTCGACCTAATAAAGATGGTTTTTGAAGCATTTATCATTAGCGCGACCGGCTGTCGGTCGCGCTAACGACGGTGGTCGTCTCAATATGCCCTTTTTACCCATAACCGGTCGTCCTAATAGCGAAAGAGTATACGTATATGTATGTATATATTATATGTATTATAATATGTAAAAAACAAAAAAACAAAAAAAAACATAAATAAAAAAAATTAAAAAAGGTAAAGGGCAGTTTGACACACGCGTCTCAGAAACAGTGCTCTTCTCCGCCTTTTTATGGAGCCAGGCGGCCCAGGTACAGTGTGCGTCTGCGTGATCATGAACTCAGCAAGCGCCTTATTTAAAGGCCTGTGCAGCACTTTTAACGTTTCATCTAAGTGATTTTAAGGATCTTGCATAGGATGGTCAGGAAGACATCGACCAATGGGCAAACTTGGCTCAGTGTGCAATTCTAGCATGTTTATAAGCAGGGCACGCCCTTGAATCATCATAATTAAAATACCAGTTTGCAGGTTCGTTGGACGATAGAGGGCGGGCCTCTTTCAAGATCCATAGTTCGAAAAGTGCCCTCACAATTTTTGTTTTGTTATAGACTATGTAAGTCTTGCGGCAAAGGTCAAATCTGAGCTTTTGGGCACAACACGACTGAAACGCCTATTCTTATAACACGGGCCAAATTTTGTTTGTTTTTATATAAATGTTTCTGTCCAATCTTAAGTCTACAACCTGACCCGAATGTGAATCGGGTAACTAAAATGTTTTTACAATATATAATACATGCATAATTTTCTCCCAAAACGGAACAAAAAAAAAATTAATACAAATTTCGTGACCTGAATAATATTTCCCGGCTGCCATATTTCTAATTCAATTTGGAATGGATGACCAAGTTTGGATTTATATAAAAATTAATGCTTCGAACTTGGGCGCGCTAAAAAAATAAAAAATAAAATAATATATATATATATATATATATTTTTAGATACGCGTTTTGGGCCGTGTGAGTTTACAAAAACCTGCGTAAACAAAATAATCTATAAATTTCGCTTGCGATGTACGTTGAAGAGATATGGTGTTATGCCCGGAATTAACAGTGGTCTCGCGCGGTCTCGTGCGTTCTCGAGGTCAACTAACATAGTATATTGCTCGAACATGTATAACGAGTGGAATATAGCAATATAAAGGAGTCAGCCTAGCATTTGGAAAATCTGGTTCTGGCTTTTTGTTTTAAGGTACCTGTGTTAGCAACCTCATAGATAATAGAACAGGCCCTAAGTGGCAAGTTAATGTACTCTGGCCTGCTAGATTTATGAAGTGGAGGACGGGCTCCCCCTACGCGCAATTTCAGCACCTTTTTTTGTTAGACAATTTACGAAGCACGGGTAGGGCTTCCGAGTACCAAGGCCTAGGCCGTGTTTCTATGGACCAGGACTGGTTGAGGAGGCAGAGGATGGGCCTCTGAATGCTATGCGGTTGTTCGTGAGCACGTCCATTAGACTGAGTGATAGATATGTTTCGCCATTAAGCAGCAATGTACAGGTGCACTAGAGGTTGGGCTTAACATACTAAGTTTCGTCATAACCCTAGTCAGAATCTGTATAAGCCGAGGACGGGCCTCTAAAGGGCAAGTTTGAAAGTACTCATAGTTTACATGTGTAAATAGCCAGAGGTCGGGCCTCTGAATTCCAAGTGGTAATACACTATATATTCCACATGTACTCTGTATTAGACAGAGGACGGACCTCTGAATGCCGAGAAAATGATATCAATATTTCCCACGTACTATATATACTAGATAGAGGGCGTGCCTCCAAATACCAAGTTTAATATGAGGACGGGTCTCTGAATACAACATTTCAATAAAAGTCAATTTTAATGAATGCCAAATTTTAATGTGCCCATGTTTTCTATGTGTATAGATACAGGTACTAGACGCAGGACGGGTCCCTGTAGGTCGAGTGTAATATACCCATATATGGCATGTGTGCTTGACAGAGGGCGGGCCTCTGAACGCCAAGCTTAATGAGCATCTATATTGCAGGGGCGCTGCGCAGGGCCTCTGAATGAATGTACCACAGACTGGTTCCCGTCCACATATTCCACGTAAGAGAATATATAAGGACAGGTAGAGGGCGCTTCATCTTGATCTGTGATTGGTCGTCTTTGCGCGTGCGCATTGTATGTTATATATTTTAAAATTGGCGAAGCCCTTTGCTTTAGGCATTGCGCTTTATTTACATAATTGGATATGTTGACACGCACGGCCGGGATACAAATGTCAAAATATGCGCACTTACCAAGAATATATAATAATAATAACCACGTGACGGGCAGAATTCTGCCCGTCATGGCTGCCCTTTACCGATCCCTATATTTTCGCAATAAGCATCTAATCTGTAGGGATCAGGAACCAATCTAAATGTACCCTTGGATTTGCATGTGTACTCTGTACTAGGCTGAGGGCGTGCCTCTAAATGCCAGGTTTATGGTACATGTGCAATGTAACTCTATTTTGCATATACACCGTATGTACTCTGTACTAGGCAGAGGACGGGCCTCTGAATGCCAGGTTTTATGGTACAATGTACAATGTAACTTTATTTTGCATATACACCGTATGTACTCTGTACTGGCAGAGGACGGGCCTCTAAATGCCATGTTTATGGTACAATGTATACTTCTATTTCGCATATATGTATTTTTGTGCTAGGTAGAGGACGGGCCTCTGAATGCCATGTTTATGGTACAATGTACTTCCATTTCGCATATACCCTGTGCTAGGCAGAGGACAGGCCTCAGAATGCCATGTTTATGGTACAATGTATTTATATTTTGCATATATGTGCTCTGTGCTAGACAGAGGACGGGCCTCCGAATACTATGTTTATGGTACAATGTACTTCTTTTTCGCATATATGTACTCTGTGCTAGGCAGAGGACGGGCCTCTGGATGCCATGTTTATGATACATATATACATATATATATGTATGTATTTGCAGTTTTGATTTACTTTAAAAAGTTTTGAATTACCTAAAAAAAAAAACTAAAAAAAAAACCCAACAGCCTAACAAACGAACAGACAAGCAAACAAAAAAAAACAAAAAAACAGAGGACGGGCCTCTATAGTCGATTATTACATACAACGTGCCGTGGTTTGTGCGTTTATGAAAGGTCGAGCGGCGGACCCTGTTAGTACGTCAACAAATTATGTGATGGTTTGTTCCATACATGCAGGCCAAGACGCCTGCAGCTGCTCAAGCGTGCATGGAGACGGGCTATGATCGCAATGTTGCCTACGTCATGACCGTGCTTAGAGAATACGTGGACGAGTTCGAGCCATTGTCTGCCGAAGATGTTAAGGAAAAGCATTTGAGTACCAGTGGTTTTTGAAAATATTGATGATGTGGGAGAGAGATTTTGATCAATTTTTTGATCCCAGCGAAGCGGAAACGAGACACCTCCCAATGGGTAGTTTTCAATGGCAAGTCAGGTTGGCGTACGGCTCTTTCCTCGCCTCCCATCAATGTGGCCCGGTTCGAATTTCGTCCAGGTTCGAATCCCGTCCGGGTCAGTATGTGGATTGGGTTCTCAGTCCCTGTCTGATTTCGTGGGTTTCCCCATACACGTTAGTGTGTGGGGCTTTCCTCCCACCTCTAAAACTTATAATTTCTTCCTGTTCTTTCACACGTCGTGGCCATGCTGAAGAACCTCCTAGGTGGCTACAGGGCAACGACTTAAGTCGGCTAATCTCAGTAACCAGATCCCTTTACGGATCATACGCCTATATAATGGCAAACCAAGTGGCTTGCCGGTCCCTTTTACACCAACCCCAGCTGACGTTCTCTCCTGTAGACTACAGCCAGATTTACAGGCGTTCAAATTCAGAGATCCAATTATTTTGTAGCCGGCACATTAAACAATGATCCTGGGGCCTTATTCACGAAGCGCTCTTAGGGCTTAAGAGCTCGTAAACCGCTCGCAAGTCTCTCTTAGTAATTTACGTGGTATTCACCATCCCTTCGTAAATTTTAAGAGCGTCCGTAGAGTCATCGTAACTTGCGGGAGGTCTGAGCTCCCTTAACGTCCACTTTAGTCGAAGAGATTGTTCATCGGAGTTGGTCGGATAATTTAGATCACATGATTAAGGGAATTCGAAGATGGCGGTAGCGTTGTTTATGATAGAAGAGGATGAAAACAGGCGAGCTCTTCGAAGGGACCGCGTTTTCAGAGATCGCTTGAATCCATTAGAGGTATATGATGATGTAGAGATACTTCGGCGATATCGGTTTACCCGTCCTGTTCTCCTTGAGGTAATCGACCTCTTAGAGGACGTGCTGGCTGAGCTGGTCGATGGTAGCGTCGACGGTGGCGGTGGCGTGGGGGAGCGTGGTTCGGAGGAACTATCATCGGGCGCAACACTGACAGTAGCGGCGGGTGTGGGGTATGATTTCTGAAAAAGGAGACATCATGCGTCTCATTTATCAAGATACTGGCAATCAACTAAATAGGTATAGTTTAATAAATTTGTATGTTACCACCAACATCACCAAGACACTAACTCTTACCTGTGTATGTTTATAGTATGATTGTTGTCTAGTTATTGCTGGAGTGTTTTTGTTATATTGTTGTTATGTTCGGCAGTACAGGATACAATCCCTGGTGCAAATGACGCCTGACCAATTTTTGAAGACAGAATTCCTGCCTTGTCAACAATTTGATGTAACATAACGAGTCACCCATTAGATGAGAACATTAAAATTTCACAAACCAAAACTTACCCCGGACCTCGAACGTTCCAGTTTCATTTGACCGCCTTTAGATTTGGAAACCAAGTCGCCTCGGGGCCCGGCTGTGTCCTCTCTGCCTGGTATCCCCTGCACCATTTCTACGTCTATCAAGCTGATGATATGACGCTCTAGTTTTGTAAGTTGGGGAAGCTCTGCCAGGTCAATCGGAACGTTGCCGGTCATTCCAAGTTCGGCCATCACCTTGGCAGCCTTTTGCTTTGTTTTCGACTTTAAGTCTTCCAATTTTTTCTTCACCTCTTCGGTGGTTTTCAAACAAGTTGATATCGCGTTTATTTTTCGCGTAATTTCAGCCCACGTGTCGTTTTTGGACTTCAAAGCTGCTGTGTCGCAGAATTTACTGACAAGTGTTTTGTAGTTAACCTCAACGAGGCCAACCAGCTTGTCCACTTCATCTCCGCTGAAGTTTGCTTTGCGTGCACGCTTCTGCTTTTTCTTGGACTCTGCCATCCTTTAAGTGCTCACGTCCCTTGATCTGTCGAGAATGTGTCCGTGCACGGCAGTCGGGCGCCGCCATAAATAACTTTGCATTGCGTAACACCGTCAGCGTAAAGAATGCCCCGGACCATCAGATCTTATTTAACGACCACGTAAGTTAAGATCTCGGTAAGTGCATGTTATAAAGGCTTCATGAATACCACTTAGTACGCTCTCAAAGCCTTCGCAAAGTCCTCGTAACTTCTTCGTAAGTCACTCTTAGTGAGCAAATTTAAGAGCGCTTCGTGAATAAGGCCCCTGGTGTTTTGGGACGATATCTTAGCTGAGTCACTCGATAGGGACGAAGTTCATGGTTGGCTTCATCATGGAGTTAGTCTGTATGATTTCTTCCAGCCGTTTAATGGCCGATACAGGGGCAGGAATTGCTGTTCCGGTTTGCCCACCGAGAGGTATTTTTAAATGCGCCCGTTTGTCAAGATTATGTCGCCTTTATCTTCGGACACAATCACCAAGCGGTTGATAGAGGGCTCTATAGAAGTTTTGGGTAGGGTCAAGGAAGTACAGCTGCCGAAGTGTGTAAAAGTTGAACCCAAGAAGCCGCGTCTGGTTCTATCAATGAAGGGACCTAATATTTGGCGCAAGGACACACCTTTCAGTGTGGTACCTTCAGGCAATGTTTCTTTTCTTCTTCTCAAGTACCGACGACAGCCAGGGATACAAGCAAATCTTCTTAACCAAGGAGTCCAGAACCTTTGCGGCTTCGAGTGGGCGGGCTTTTACTTCATCGACTCCACTCTTCCCTTTAATTGGTTTTAAAAACAGTGCAGATGTTTACTCATCCATTGGCTTTTGTCTCTCTGCATGGCTTAAGAACAGAGGTATACATACATAAATCTGGATAGACTACCGTTTCAGTGGCGAGTGCCATCCCAGCGATGGAGAGGCAGAGTAGACGAAGGTTGAAACACTTCAGTCATGTTTGTTTTATTGCGGTGTGAACAGGACTTGCATGGGGACGGTTCCTGCATCAGAGCTCTAAGGGCCTTGTACGTCGTATGCTACACACGGTCAAAGCTCGGCTTTTTCAGCAACTTAAAGACAAGTCATCGGCAGCCATCGAGCAGCATGGTGCATCTCGGGTTCGGCATCTGCTCCAAACCCTGTCATTTTCGATTCCTGAGCATAAAAAGGTATTCATTCGCTAAGGTACGTGAGACAATTTTGGGGGAGGATAAAGTGCTCTTAAAGCAGATGCGACGATTTGTGGGCAAAGGCCAACATTTGCTCTGGTGTTTCCGGCTGCATCCTTGTTTCTAAGGGAATGCACCTCCTTCATATCTACACTTCATGATCTCTTGCCTACGCCTCTGTCGCCACTAGTGTGGGAGGAGATTTTATTTTGGAGGTTCGTTGATAGCTTCTTGCAGCTGATCCCTTGCTTGAAGACAAGACCGCCACCTTGTTATCGCATAGCACTGTCGGCAGACGTATCTGGATCTAGTCTTACCAGACGGTAGTGTAAGTTTCGGAGATTACTGGTCTGCAGACATCTTGGCACATACGCGTATATGTTGCAAGGAGGCCCTTGACCTATATTTTGTGTTGCTCTCAGTCTTTGGTTCGCTATAGAATTTTCCCAACTGTTTCCCAACTGATCAGGGAAGAATTCCCAAGATGCATATTCGTTCTTTCCTCAGTGTGCCAAACCAAGATGGTGGGTATCAATCGCTCAGTCGCCGTAGTCAACTCATCATTGAAAGATGTCTGTCATAAAGCTAGCTGGCAGTTTTTCTCGAACAATTGCATCGTGCAGTAGGATCTTGCGGACAATGTGCACCTGTCGATTATGGGATATCTAAGCTCCAGCGCAAGCTGCGGCTGTTTTTAACATCCGTTTCGGGCTTGCCCTCGGGAATCGCAATATAATGCTAAATTTATTCTTCAATCAGGCACCCCCCCCCCCCCCCCCCCCACCCCCCTTTTCTTCACAAGAGCGTTTTGTTTTCCCTTTTGGAAGATGATCAGTGTGGCAACCAGGCTGACAGAGCGAGGAAACAAGTTGGATAAGCATGGATGTGAAGCGCAAAAGAGCAGACTCATTTGCAGCGTTGGACCGATTTCTGCGGTAGCATCTAGGCAAAGGATGCGGTACTGAAGGGGAGGATCTGGAGTCAGCACACCACTGGACATACTATGTTTTTTGATCGATCGTGACTCAGAAGGTCGCAAGCGGATTCACGGCTTAGGGTGTACAAATTTGGGCAGCGACAGCTTGAGAAAAGAAAGGAGGAGAAAAGAAAGGAGAAGAAAAGAGAATGGAAGAAAGGCGGCAAGACAGCTAGTCCAGTTTTCTTTCCTTTGTATCTGATATGGTATCCCACTTTCATTTGAGGTTTGGGTAAGGATTGGGGTGTATTTGGGCAGGTTTTGGGGTTTTCGGCGGCCTAGGGGGCAGGTTTTGGCGAAATCCATCTCACCCCATATCTAAACCCTATAGATACCGGAGTCGGACGGAAACAAAGACGGTTGTGCAAATAGATTACTATTTGCACATCCGTCGACGTTGAGGGCAGCGTAGGAATCTACGCAGTCTCGAGTATATCAAGGTGGCAGGTGGGGAGTATTTGGACGAGAAGGAACGAGTCGGCAGAGGACGGTACGGTTGTATGTCTCAACGGTAGTAAGATAATAGTTTGGCCTCGGCGGCCAGCTTCTGGTGAGTATTATTATATATATATTTTTTTCCCGCCCACCAGACCTCCTTCCTCATTTCTGAGCTTTCCTCTGGCTTCGGTTTCTATGCTCAATCCATCTCACCCCATATCTAAACCCTATAGATACCGGAGTCGGACGGAAACAAAGACGGTTGTGCAAATAGATTACTATTGCAGTCTATTTAAGGCCGGGTCTGGAGGATAAAGTTGTTGAGGGGCGGTCGGGTTGGCGTACGGGTTCTTTCCTCGCCTTTCACCTCTGGGGTCCCGGGTTCGAATCCGGGGCGTGTATGTGAATTGGGTTTGCAGTCCCTACCTGACCGCGTGGGTTTTCCCCTGGGGCATTTCTCTGGGGGGTTTCCTCCCACTTCTAAAACTGCAACTCCTTCTTCGTCATCTCAAGTTGATAATATAGTATAGTTAAAGCTAAAACCGTATAGTTGATGGCATAAAGGGCCTTAGTTGCCGAAGATGCCATAAAATATACAACAACAACAACATAAAGTTGTTCAGGGCGGTCGGGTTGGCGTAGTGGTTCTTTCTGCTGGCCTGCCTGTGATGAACGCTTTCCAAAGGACTACCCTTGCACATAGGTAGTTTGGAGGAGTTGTTTTGCGGAATCCCGTGTGATGTCCTGGAACGTTGCTCAATGACGGAGTGACCAGTACGTACGTCACTGGGAATGCCGGTGGAATTTTGGAACACGATTGGATCCGTGTCTGCGGTCTTGATGTTGGCTCGACCTGGACTGGTGATGATAGTGGATATTGACCTGGACTGGCAACGACAATGATGGAGGAACTGGTATAAACGGAATCGACATTGTACTGGACTTGACCTGGCTTGCGTGTTTTATTCGGACGAATAAAACATTTTATAAAAAGCCTTTCACCTCTGCCGTCCCAAGTTCGAATCCGGGGCGTGTATGTGGATTTGGTTTGCAGTCCCTACTTGACCGCGTGGGTTTTCTTTTGTATATTTCTTTTGTATTTGTTTGTATGAGCTGTGTCTGTGTTGTCTTTTTATTTGTGTTGTCTTTTGGTCGTTTTAAAATGTATTTGTATTTCTTGTTGTCGTTCGTTTGTTTGTCGCACTATTGTAGTTGGAGAGCCTCTCGATAAGCTGTGTAAGCTTTTCAGGTAATCCATCAGGCCTGCATGGTGCTTCTTTGTGTTTTGTTTTACTGTTGGTCTGTTCTGTTGTTTTAATTTGTATTTGTACTGGATTTTGTAACTCAATTTTACTGTTTTTATGTATTTTTTTCTATAGATTTGTATATGTTTGTACGTTTGCTTAAACAATTATCTAATAAAAAATTAAAATAAATAAAATAAATACGGTCTGTGGTGACGTCAACACCCGGAAGGGCGTCCTCTAACGTCGAAATAAAAAGTGTCTTAAAGATAGTATACATGATTGGTAAACTGTTTCAAATAGTTTTATCCCTATGTGTGATTGAAGATATGCATGATTAAAACCAACCTGAGCAAAAACCAGCTCCGTACTTCGTCTAACTTTTGAGAAAACAGTCAAAAAAGGGTTTGCAGTCATTTCGCCCCAAAACCACTTCGCCCTGAACCATTTCGCCCTGAACCACGGCCTGTGCACGAAGTTGTTTTGGGGCGAAGTGGCATTTAGGCGATGTAGTGTTTGGACGAAGTAATTTGGGGAGAAATGGCACTCGGGCGAAGTGGTTTGGGGCGAAATGGCACTTGGGCGAAATGGTTTTGGGGCGAATTGAATTTTCGTCTCATGAGACGAAAACTAATTGTTTTACTCATTTCTCAAAGACTATAGCACTTCAGACAAAACCCTTTCAGGGGACGTTTTCTACGGTCATCGTGTTTATATTGTGTAAGTTAGGCGTAAATCTGTGAACATTTCTGATTTTCGAGATTACCAATGATGTATACTGACTTTAAAGCGATCCTTTATAGCAATGTTTGCGCAAATTAGCTGAATGTTGGTGATTATAGAGCACGTCGACCACCAAACATGTTTGTGTTGTTAAAACCCTGATGACGTCATCGATACTTTACGTCATCACTGTACCTGTTGTGGTGGGTTAAATTTTAATGCCCAAAATATTTAGATATCAAGAAATATTCAGCCCCTTAAAGGCCCACTGCATCATTTGCAATGATCCCAAAAGTTAATTAACGAATTGACAGGGAAAACCTCACTCAAAATAAAGATTGAACTGGTAGCAACTATCTAATGAAGTGTTTCCGCCCGAGATTATATAATTTTACCAGAAAATAGTCCATCAAGATGACATTATTTAGATCGTTTGCAAACGATTTACTTTTCATCTGGGCGGTCGGAAATAGGCGCTGTGTACTACGTGTATGTTGTTCCAACGCGATGCATGGGTCGCGTACACACGCAGTATGACGTGCGCCACTGAGTACATGACGCGAGCCACAGAGTACGCGACTTACTGAGAACGAATAGTTGAAACACCCAGCCAAGACCGGTAAAACGCATGTGTTTATTTTGAGACGTGGTACCTTTGACAGAGCTTAAAATTCCTCGGATGAGTTTGTTGATGTCTTTCTTTTGATTTATAATGGTTTTATTCCCAGAATCGCTAAAAAACAGATCATTTATAGGGCCTGTAACATATCGTCCTAAATCGTTCGGTAACTATCACAGCTAACTGCGATCTAAATTATGTTACACAGACAGTGACTTTTGACCTCGTTTACTTTGGGTAGAAATCGGAAGTGGATCTATCATTTGAAATTGGTAAGGTATGCATGAATTTGGCTGACGGCGGTAGTGTTTAGGGTGATTAGGCATTCCAAAAATGTAAATAGTGACATTATCACCCGGAAGGGCGCCCTCTAACGACGAAATTAAAAATGTCAGAGTGACCTTTCGTAGCAATTTTGCGCAAATTAACCCAATTAGCCCCGTGTTCGTTGTCGAGAACGAACACAGGTCTAGTTTTTATTTACAATTAGTTTGCATCCCAAAGGTTTTACGTTTCTGTAGTTTTGGTGTGCTCGTCAAAATGTAAGTAATCTAGCAATAACAGCGGGATGAGTGATGAAGCTTGTATAGCCCCCATGACAACAAATGGTACGTCGTAGCTGCCAGTGATGTCATATATCAGACCTACCGGGAAAATAAAGAAAGGAGTAAGATTAATGTTCTTTTTAACTAAGGTCTCAATAAGATTGATAATGTACGTTTTGAAGTGGCAGATTATAACGTTTCGCAATAAAAAAAAAACCTTTCTAAAAACTTCAGGGTGTGCTAAAACAAAACTGAGACTAAATTGCTGATAAATTAATTACTCAAAATTTCTAAAAACGGCAACTACTACCCGTTTCATGACTGTTTCCTCTTTCTTATGAAACCAGGAAATCCAGAATACCTTCACGGATGACTGAGTACCAATGGTTCAAAGGTAGAAAACGCCCTTTTGTTGGTGGTCAACCCTTCTTTTTATTTTATTTAATGCATTTTGTGCGTCCGCCTGTCCACAATAAGCCAATGACTGGCTACCCTCCCTCCCAATTGGAACCAAAATTGTATTTTTTTGGGCCGGGGGGTAAAGTTCCCAACCCCCACTCACCCCCAGTCTATTTTTTTCAGATTAAATTAACACTTCTGTTAAACCAATACGATCTGGTACAAGAGGTGTTAAACTAACATGGAAGGGAGGAAGGGAGATCACTTGGCTTACCTGGAAGAAATCCGAGGCTGAAAATAAACAATGCATTCAAGATTCCTATCCAACTAAAGCAGTTTGCCAGCCTCTCAACCCCCATATTAAATGCATCCTTTAAGACGACGTCGTTCAGAGTAGACAGCAAATAAGTCCATTGCATAAGAGAAACACGAATGATGACGTCATCGTTGTCCAGTAAGACTCCAGCCAAGGAGTTATGCCCAATGATAAAGACATAACGGCGATTGTGATTGCCATCAACAATCTTGGAGATATAATGCCACAGGCTATTGCGATCCCTTGGAAGATCCGTGCTATCAAGCCACCAATGCCGGCAATTGTGACGATCGACGCTGCCTCACTGGGAGAAAAGTCCTTTGATTGAGCCATATACACAAAATAAATCATCCACATTTTAAATGTTAAGCCCATCGAACAGAAGATATACGCAAAGGCCCAGAACAAGGGATAATTGAGCAGATCTATGTCGAAATTCCGCAGAGCAAAACACCAACAACCTCTGTAGTCTGAAGGCGAGCAGATAGTTAGCCGATGTTCGGTATAATTGGCAGGATTTGCTTTAACTTCTAGCATTTGTGCGCCACACACAACAATAATAAAGGACACGATTCCAATCAGAAGCATGGTTATTCTCCATCCGTAGACATCGAGAAAATACTGGATCAGTGACGGAACTGCAACAAGTGCCACTGGGCCGCCGGTTCTGGTGATACCCGCTGCTAGTGCGTAGTTTCTATTGCAGTGGCGAGCTACGGCCTCCCTCAGAGCCATGGTAGATACACCCGTTGCTGTAGCTGAGACACAACAAATCATAAACCAATTAAGTTATTTGTCCCAGCAGATCAAGTATGGAATAATTTAAATAAAAATAGTACCGAGTGATATCTAAGAAGCACAAAATATTTTGCCCATTCGAGAGAGCTCAGACGCAATTTCGAAAATACACTGCAAGTTGCAACAAATGTCACACCTGCTTAAAACTTCCAAAGGTAATTATTTAGGGGAAACTTACTTTTGTTGAGGTGTTTAGTTTTAATGTCCGATTGTGTACGACGTATTTAGTTCTATTTTTCAGAGTGCACGTTAATTTGTTAACGTCCGGCGAGTCAAGCTTGTTTCATTCTATTAGTCGTCGTTGACAATCAGAAAACCATTCTGCTGGAACGTTCAAATTTTCCTGTGCCAGCGGGTAGTCGTTGTGTTTGTCGTCTAATTCTTTTGGATACTCCAAGTCTACTCCTAAAATGTATCCTCTTTCCGATTGCGCTTCCAGTCGTTTGAATACGTCTTCGGTGAAGAACTTGATTTTTCTGTCGTTAAGCCATTTAAAGTCGCCGATAGGCGTCTAAATATTGTATAAATGAATTTGGTTTATTTTCGTCGTAACCTGGCAAGTATCTGTTGTTTGCTCTGACGTATCGCTTGAAACCCACGCTAGAAATCCCCCCTTACTCCGCGTTATACAAAAAGGTACATGTCGTAATCCGTCAATAATTTCAGTTGAGCCTTTAAATTTTTTAGCAGGGAATCCCAGCTGAGACTAGGTAAAGTAAAGTAGTTGGCGGGATCTAGTCCGTAGTTCTCTTGGCATGTGGACCTAAAATTCTGGAAAATGTCTGCCAACAGTAACGTGTCGGTCTGTAGGTATACGTCGTGGTATTGGCCGAGAGTTGTAATGTCAAATGTTTCCCAGACTCGTTTGGCATAATGGTAATCTTCGTCGGATATGTTACTGTTGTTTAGCTTGCTATAAAATTTTGACTTGGGCGGTAGTTGGGTTTGTTAAACGAATTAATGTACTCGTATAGATAAACGCCATTTTTCAAGATCAACTCGAGTTTTGTTCTCCGCTTCGGTCAGTGTTTTGCAAGTTAAATTTTTCGCCCGGACATACTTTTGTCAGTATATCGAGCGAGCTCGCTAAAAATTGAAACGAGTCGACGAACCTTAGTTGCCCAGGCGAGAATGAAATGTATTTTTTATTGTCTTTGGTATACAAAATATGTCTCCGTTGAAATTCGATATGCCGTGTATGATTAAATGCGCGTCATAATTTTCCAAATTATGAAAGAAGACGGGTATTTTAGCTATTTTTGGTTTTATAGTCAGTTTCAGATTACACGCGTTGTGCGCCGCGCCTCTGAATTTACCGGTGATATGGCAGTGGTCTCTCACCTCAGAGAATAACTGCGTTTCTTTATGAAAATTTCTACACAAATCTACCTCTCTGCCCTTCCTTTGTCTTTTCTTTGGTTTTGGCAACTCGCACGTGCATTTGTATGGATCCTGTTTTCTGATTGGATACTCGCAGATCCAACAGTTTTTTTAACCGTTAAATTTTGCTTCAATGACAAACGGAGCCTGCATCTTATTGTAAATTTGATAATGTCTTTTCTACGATTACATCGGTCTAATTCAGTAGTCGGCATTATTACTCTGCTTGCTCTTTGTCTAACTCCATAGCAATCAATTTTGTTTTTGTCTAATATCATATGACTGCTAAAATGTTGAAGACAGCGGACACAAGTATATTTCTTTCCTTTATGCTTGGTCTCGCTAAAAATAATTTGTTCAGATTTTGATCCAGCAGTATTTATTTTTATCGCCGTCCGAATATAGCATCAGAATAATAACATCGTCCGACTTGTTTTTGGTAATGTTCTTTTCGTCGTATCCAAATACATTGATGTTTAGTGTAGCTAACCACTGAGCTACAAGCAAAGGAATGTCAAAGGGTCCAGGTACAAATACGCTTCCTTGATTTCTTGATTAAAGTCAACGTTTATTAACTCCAACAATCGGTGAAAATTACAGGTCAATCAATACATTTGGTAAACAAAACAACTGTCCAAGTGTCATTATTCTGGGGTGTGGTTTGATAATTTACACTGGTGTGGACTGATTCACTTGCGATGGATTGTCTGAAGGTAATTCAATCTTAGGTGTTCAGGAACGTCACTGGGTGTTAATTATAGATGAAGATTCATTCAGGTGTAGCTAGACTTATAGGGTTCACATAAAGTCCGGTGATTCAATTTAGCTTTATGAAGAATTGAAGGGGGATGGTTCACTATATTGCAGGTTTACTCGTGAAGATGGTTTCAAGATTCCCTTAATGAAGGTTTTGCTGCAAAATACAAACATAATTTACGCCATGATTCTATCCGTACATGTAATTCTATATCCAAAGGTACAAATTACATGTTCATGTACTAAATAAAATGCAAGACTGATGCACAATTATCACTTGAACTAGTAGCAAAATACACCACATGAAGTTACACAATGTAATTTTCCGTTTTCTAACAAGTGCAAATTTGCCAAATAAACGATTCAAAATGTTCCTCTAAATTTCTCCATTTTAACAAATAATGAATCAAAACTGATTACTTACTACGCTGGGATATACAATGGCTTATTTATTTGAAATAATTGGGATTGATCAGGTAATTAACGTGATTACGTGAGGTTCCATTCGTAGAGATTTAGGCTACATAATGCATGGATTTTGTGGATTTGATGGTCTAACAAAATAGCGCCCTCAATAGGCCTACACAAAATAACCACGGTGGCTTAGAAGTGACATGCCGCTACATCCGTGCCCCGATGACGCGTCGAAAGACTGTCAACTCTAGCAGCAGTCTAGGACATGGACGAAGAAGGTAATGCTCAAACTGCATTAGGAACGGTACAGTTAAATAGTCAACTTTGGGGTCGCTCGGCATCAGGTTCTCTATGATGTAGGCTACCGTAGCCAGCTGTGACTCCAGTAGGCAGATCTTATTTGTGGGTCTGTCGTACTTTCCACTCTGGGTCTTGACTCGTACAGAGCGGACACATCCATCCTTCCAGGGGTAGGTGTCTACGATGAGTCCCAGCAGCCATTGTGAGCGAGGTGCGTTCTCGTGGCAAACCAGGACAAGATCCCCGACCTGCAGGTTTCTGTGTTGGTACAGCCACTTCTGACGCTGTTGTAACGTAGGCAGGTAATCTTTAAGCCAGCGATGCCAGAATGCCCTCTCCGAGGCATCAGCGAAGTGGTGCAACTGGGCTGTTGCGATTGCTTCCACGCTGGCTGGTTTCACACACCGAGGTAGCTTTAAGTTGCTAATCAATGGCAAATATTGTAACCAGCGATGCCATTGCTCAGCTACATCGTTCGGCATTGGATCGTCCCATCCGATCTTCAAACGGCACAGAGTCTGAAACATCATCTTGGCCCTTAATGCAAAGGGGCTGACAAAACCAAGGGGGTCGAATATCGAACTGGCTATACTCAACAGGCCTCGCCGGGTGTAGGGTTTATCCTTCACTTTGGAGTTGAAGGTGAAACTGTCGGTCTCAACTTGCCACAGCACTCCAAGTGCCCTTTCGGACGGTTGGTGTTCCTTGCCTAGGTCTATGCTTGAAACTGACTTTGCGCACTCTTCAACTGGTACAGACTTCAAGACTGCGCGAGAGTTACTCAACCACTTGGTGAGTCGGAAGCCTCCATGAGACAGCAAGGTGCGCAGCTGGCTCACTAATTATACAGCTTCCTCTTTAGTAGGTACGGACTTTAGGCAATCATCTACGTAGAAGTTGCGTTCCATAGTCTGGATGGTACTTGGGTCGTATTCAGCTCGATGATCACTAGCTGTTTGCTTCATTGCAAAATTGGAACAGACTCCTCCGAAGAGGTGAGTCGTCATACGGTATACTTCAGGGTGTCGTTGGGGGTCATCTGCTTCCCACCACAGGAAGCGGAGCACATCTCGGTCTTTGGGTGTCACATGAACTTGGTTGAACATCCCTTCGATGTCGGCCATCAGTGCTATGAGTTCCTGCCAAAACCGCAAAAGCACTCCAATCAATTAATTGGTCAGGTCTGGACCACGGTGGATAACGTGATTGAGCGAGGTACAGTGACGCTGAGCAGAACATTCAAAGACTATTCTTACCTTGTCTGGTTTGCGTGGGCTTATTATTGGATGATGAGGCAGATACCAAACACATCCGTCATCTCTGCCAAGTTCCTTCGTGGGAACTTGTTCGGCGTATCATTTAGTTGGAACCATCATGATGGAGAGATGTCTCCCAGATCAGCAAGGCTTTTCTGTCACTGACTGAGAGGGCATTGGTATCATCGCCGACATTCTCAAGCTTCCAGAATTTCTCCACCTGTCGATGAAGATCGATGTCAGATTTTACAAAGTAAGTCTTTGTTGGCTTCGTTTCTTTAGGGAGCGTCTCAAAAGTCGGAACGTTCTTGTTCCATTTCGAACGATCCTTTGGGAACACACCGGTGTTCCCAATGGGAACGGGCGGCGTTCCCAACCGGAACAGGGCGGCGATCCCAACGGGAACAGCTAGCGTTCCAGCTGGGGTGGATTGCAATAAGAAAGTTAGGACATCCTAACTCCTAGGACGTCCTAACTCTGACATCACTAAGACATCATAGATTATTTTGCCTTGCAATAAACATTTATGTATCCTAACTTGTGTCCTAGGACACATCAAATTTAAGACACCTAATACGTGTCCTAAGTTATGTTTTTAGAAAATTGTTCAAAATTTCCTGCTCAATTCAGACAAAAGGAGCATTGTGACTAGGATCAAAAGTTTATTTTTTGATAGTTTGTCTTTCTTAAACTCAGTTCTCACTGAAAGGAAATTACGATTCAAGCTGGGCCTATGTTAATTCTGAAAGTTTTCACGATGTTTTTCACGCCACTGTCGATCACGCGTACGTACGGCAGCAACAACCGGCTAGTAATGTAATACACATGCGCGATGGTATGCAAACACACGAATGAGATTGAAACGCCGCTCACAACAGTAAAGACATACAAATTTTTATGTCTTAGCTAAGACATCCGAACTTTTGGATATTGCAAGGCATTTTTCAATGTGTCGTAGCTAAGATGTCATAAACTCAGTTAGGACATATGATGTGTCTCAGACTTAAGACTGTTATATTGCAATCCACCCCTGATCATGCTGGAAAGCGGTTTGTGACGTCAGCGTTCCCTTTGGGAACATTCTAAGTCGGCCTCCGCAAATGGGCTTTAATGTTCAGCGCATACAGCTAGACGTATTTGTGCTGTTTAGGGAAAGATTAGCGTACATGTACCACTGCGGCAGACTAGAGACTACACTGAAAAGTATCCTGATAAAGTAAGTCTTATGCAAGTTTTGACATTCCTGTTGTGACTAAAAAGTTAAAGTTTTCTTGGGTTTGTTTACCCAGCGCTTGTTCGCAGAAAATGTCTGCATATCGTAAGGTCGGTAAAGAGATTCGAATTAAATTTTGTTCTCCAACTGGATTTAATGATTCAGCTGCTTTCGTTTGTAATATATTATTATCAAGTAGCTAGCCTTGTCACGGCTAACTGGCCTGTTCCTTACCTTGTTGGTATTTTATTCTTTTACTTACCTGATGTTGTTTCACGTGTTCTTTTAATGGGCCATGATGGTTGGTTACATAATGGTTTTTGTATGGTCAACTTAGTTGTTTTGTGAAGGTGAAGTAGGAATGTCTTACCGTGCATGAGTGAATCTACTTAAACTTATTGTTTGTTTCTTAAAGCAGGAATGCCTGGGCGTGCATGAGTGAATCAATTTACTGGATAGTATTGTGTAAACCAGTGAGTATAAGAGTATTTTGGGTGTGTTGGCAAAATTAGTCAGCCATTTTCTTGAGGCACAGTGTACAGTGCAGTACTGTCATGACTGTGTAGTCTGTGTGACATGATTGGTGTAGTGCTGTGTGGTTTGAACAGCAGTGATTTGGTTTGAGTTTTCGCTTCGTCCGGTCCTTGCTCAGCTACCAGCACAGTGAATCGGCTCTGTGAGGCTTGGTGCTAGTGGCACGGACAAGCAGGCATTTGTACCAACTTTCATGGCCCTGGTACTGGTACTGGTAATATGTTTTTCTTTCAATGTATGACACTCGGGTGTCAAATAGAGACGTCAAAAAATGCATTTTGTACAGGCGGCGTTAAATAATGGCGACAACGTCCTTTACCACTTCGCCCAGCGATGCCAAAAGACACAGGAGTGTGCTGCTGGGGCAAGATGACCGATTGTTAAAGGCAGTATATACATCATTGTAGTCAGTGAGCTTTCCTTTCATAAAGTGGATTGTTGTAATTTTGCCTCGAAATTAGAATCACACCCAAAAATTTCATCCTAGTTGTGTCCTGCAGTGGTTTGAGATGTCCATGATTGGAAAATAATTGGAAAGAAATACTTACAACACCGTTTTTGAAGCCAAAATGTTTGTCCACGTGCAATCTCAACGATAGTTTTTGTTGTCGCAGTTTAAATAATTCTGTAAATAAGGCCAAGTTCGATCAAGCGACTATGTAGTTCCTATAGTCGACTAGAGTCCCTCGAACAACGAACATCATCCCACTCCAACCTAAATCTCTGAGATACGCACAACATCGTTGAAAACCCATTCCCGAACGGGAAACGTATTGTGCATTATCATCACTTGGCAACAGTGTTCCCGACGCGTTACCCGAATCGGCCATAGCAACGAGGGAACGTTCTAATGGGAACAGCGCCCGTTCCCAAAAGGAACACGGCATGTTCCGGACTGGGAACGCCGTTCCGAGCGATCCGACTTTTGAGACGCTGCCTTACGGAGGTCGACTTGGCCATTCAGTGTCCAACCGAGCACTGTTCTGGAGCATCTTGCCAAATCAGGAGGTGAACTTCATTGGCATTGACATCAGGTAATTATATGTCGCGAAGGTGAGGCCAACGCTTCAGCTCTTCTTGGGTTACAATACTATATATAGGCCAATATTCATCCGATGTCTGGTGAACAACTTGAACAGTGGTTTGCCAGTGGTTGATGTCTCCTTTAAAAGCGGATAAATTACTTCATTTTCCA
Organism: Henricia sp. BOLD:AAB3569; assembly: GCA_037783545.1. NCBI lineage: Eukaryota > Metazoa > Echinodermata > Asteroidea > Spinulosida > Echinasteridae > Henricia > Henricia sp. BOLD:AAB3569. Next base: position 968,037 of record JBBELK010000057.1, on the reverse strand, counting down.
GAAAATCAATAATTAAAAACAGATTATTCCGAGCTTCCATGCCAAAGGTAGGTTTATAAACTAATTTCGGATTTTGCTTTTGTTACATTGCCATTTTGTATAAAATATTTTCTTTTATGTAAAAATACCTTTATTTTTATTAATACTGAAGGTGATTCCGGTTGTCTGTTCCAGCTTCCCCTTCCCCTCCCACCCCACCCCCTCCACATTAAAAATCGTCACCCCACTCCCCCCTCCCTCCACTGGAAATTTGGCAAACGGCACTGATAAAATGATGGCTTCATGGCTTTCCCCACAGAATTCCCCATTTTGTATTTGTATTTTATTTAATTTGTTTTTACTTTTTATTGTTTCTCTGGCGTAACGTACAATGGTGTGATTATAATATGCCAATTTGAAATAGAAATCTGGGGGTAGGAGGCGAAAAGGATGCACTCCCCCCCCCCCCCTCCCCCACCCCACACTCCCCTCCAACCACCCTAACCCCCCCCCCCCCCCCCCACCCCCACCCCCTCAAACAACAACTCAGAGCGACGTGTACGCTCGCATAGACCATTGTGTGTGGACTGGCAACCGTTTTCGAAGTCCACTGACCCTCCAACAGTAACGCGACGATAGTGAACGATACTGCATTTTGTGAAATGTTACATCCATTTCAATTTTAAACCTTTGATGACCTATATTTGCAAACCCCAACATCCGGAACAAATCAATCTTCACAGGTATGTTGTCTGTGATTAGGTCAGTGATATATTATAATGACGTCATGATGACGTCACCATGTGTCATATTACAATAAATTGAAAATTAACGGTCGAAATTTTCAAAACAAAATAAAAACAAATCAGCACTGTAACATATGACCCTAATTATTGCGGTAACAGTGACAGCTAACCAAGATCTAAGTTTCGTACAATGACCTTTGATTTTGTTTACTTCTGGTAGAAACCGGAAGTGCACTTAAATGAACAATATTTTGTAATAGTTGCATGTCCATGTAAAACAGTGATACGACCACATTTTTGGGGAAAATACTTACCAATCGTTTTGGCCTATCAGATCGCAAGTTCATTTGTGGATATTACCTGATCATTTGTTTTCTTTACAGGTTTTAGTAGGCCTAAGATGACCATAAGAATGAGAAATAAAAACAAATTAATGATATTCTCCAAAAACGGCTATTCCTAATAACACGTACTCTAAACAACACAATGTCACTTGGGCTTTCTGAAGAATAGGTATAAGGATCATATTCCAGGCTCTGCTTACCTCAACTTAATGATCAGTGCTGCAAGACTGGACTTCGCAGAACCGCAATAAAGTTTGCACGAACGCTCTTCACCCGCACAAAATTTTGGACCACAAGCTCTTTCGATGTATAGTATTTGAGCGTAAACATCATGTGTACAGATAACCGGTTTTTGGTCGACGTGGTTCCTTCAATTGATTTCCACTTGCACGCGTGCAATAGTGTGTCAACTTATTATGAAAAAGCACTGGTACATAAAGAGGGGTTTGTGTGTGTAATCGGGGTCAACTATATTTATTCATCTAGTCGAATCGTATAGGTTACTACAATTTATAAAATAACTTGTTGTTTGAATGTATTTTTTGCGAGTTAAATTCTCACATACGGCGAAAATTTGCTCTAACATCTTGTTTTGTTTCCCATTAATTTCTCAACATTTATGTTGGCCTTAAGGATTTGTTTAAAGGAGGGGGAACGAACATTATGAGACGGTGCTTAGAAGATACTTTTGGCAAATCGCGGACCACATTTTGATACCGACTGTGAAAACTTTAGACAGTGTAAAAATGATTTTAAAAGGTTTGTGCCTGTAGGTTTATAAACAAAATCACTGCACCGTGGTTATCGATAAAACAGATGAACTAACATTTCCAGGGCAACAGTTGCTTCAATCAAGAAGACAACTGAATATAGGTCAGTGACCCAGAGCCGGGTGGCGCCCTCTGCAGCAAGAAACTCACAATAAGTTCGGGATATCGGTATGTTGTGAGTGTGGTTCAATTATCTTTTTTTTCTTTCTTTTCTTCAAGTGACTGTTTTTACCAGTTTCCGTGACTATTTACGAACACACAAAAACAAATCCAGATATTTATTCACACATTTATTACCAAAACAAATTGCATATTTTCAGATGTACCCACAGAATGAGAAATTGACAATTTCAGTAACGGGTATTTCCACCGTTTGCGTCAATTACTGCTTGGCAGCGACGTCTCATGCTCCTTATTAGTCGCATGATCTTGTACTTGATTCTGTACTTTACACCTTTCACGTGCACAACATAGCAACAAAAAACAGTCTGGTCAAGTAGATACGAAGTGTGCATGTGAGAGTACATCATATGGTATTGATGTGAAACACGCAAAAGGCCAAGTACTGAACGTAATTCAATAAATTGCGACACAAGACAACTGACGGACGATGTCCTGGCTTGATGCCTCGCCCACTGCACAGGTAGGCAAACCACCTTCAGTCACACTATTTACTGTGACTATATAGACATAACCTACAAGCATTAAACAAGACCTGTTCACATAGTGATAATGGTAAAAGGCCTGTGATGTTGTGACGTCACTGGACGGCATCACACAATGACCAAATGTACATATTTCCACAGATACTGCCGTCCACATCCAACGAGCAGTCGCATCCTCATTCAAGGCTTTCATGGGCAGAACATCTCCAGCCTTTTTGTGAATCGTTGAACCTATTTACGTGACATATTCAAAACGTACTCGTCCATTGCCAGAAGGTATTTACTACTGGAAATAATATTCCTGAAAACCATTTCGAGAAGCTTACAAAATGGCAAGATACGATTTTTGCAACACTTGAAGGCTAAAATTGGGATTTTTTTTATTTTTTATTTTTAATTCTAATTTATTTATATTTTTATTTATTATTAATATTATTTGTGGGGGAGGGGAAGATCTTCTTTGTGCCATTGGTTTATTGCCATACATTAATATACAAATGAACTCGGATGCGATTTGTAAATAAGCAGTGCAAGCACTCAACGACAAGAACAATTTGCGTACTGTTTCCGACACCTGTATACACGTGCAGAAGATTTGCAGTGTCTTATTTTTTTTGGGTGATAAAGTAATTGTTGCATCTGATAAAGTAGTTGTTGGTACGACAGTTTATGTTCATACTCGTATCAGTTAGTCTTTAAAGTCCTCCATTTTGAATTATTTTTATACCGCAGACTAACACGGCTGTTCTACCGTTTTATTATTCAGATGGAAGATAGAAGTGGATCCAACTGTCCAATGCAAGGAATTCGCCCGAGATAATATATAGATAACTGAAGATGAATTATATAAATGCATGTGCACACATTTTCCGAAGGCGCCCTCATGTGAAAGAACTTAGGCATCTTATTAGCGCATGGTTTCGCGCAATTTTTTAAAAAGCATAGTCAGTTTTCATCGTTTTCTTGGTACGTAGATGATGTTCTTAGCTGACTTGTACACAAGTTGGTTTTTATCACACATAATTATCCTCAATCACGCATGAAGATAACGCCGATAGCAGTTTTCTAATCAAGTAAACTGACTTTAAATCCATCTATTTAAAAATTCCCGCTGCATCAGCATGTGGCGTCAACATAAACTAGCTCCGTGTTTGCTGCCACCAAGCGTTCCGAGGTGCTTTGTATTAATAGCGACCAGACTCTCTTTTACGTCCTGGAGCGCTCACAAACGTTACCAACATTCGCCTTTCATGTGCAGGGAAAACATTTTTGCAAAATTTAGCGAGGCGCTGTGTATTTTTATAGGGCGTGAACCTACAGGATCGATGGATAGAATCCACCAGGCAAAGATAACGTTTGTCTGAGCAGTGCCAGTAGCGAGGAAGGAAGACCGTCCTCTTTGCACGTACTCGTGACGCAATTCAGCGATGGACCGGCTAGTCATCGACAGCCAACTCAAATGCACGAATTGCTTGGCAAGACGCACTATACCATAGTTCTCCGTTGACTCCAGTGCTGCAAGTAAGAAATAATACATTATGCGAGGTTTGTCGTCAAGCAACAGCAAGGTGAACATCGCTGGTGGTCACGAAAAAAGTAGTGAATGTGTAATCGGAATCCCGGAATAGCAGCAATTTGGTGCATGACTGATTGAGAGAGAATTGATTGCAATGGAAGCAGCTGAACTTCACAAACAACCTTTTTTGGACCAAGTTGTGAGGGTGGTGGTGCAGGAGCGGAAGCCCACTGCATTTCGGGCCGCCATTCCGTCACTTCACATCGCTGCTGCTGTCACTTGCCTCATACTGAATATCTTTCTTCCAGGAATCGGTAGGTTTGAGATTTTTTCAAAGTATTACTTTATACCAGACTTTTAAGACCGAATTGAAATAGCAAGAAAGGGATCGTGGAGTCAGCATAATTTTGTCGTATCAGTTGCCAATTGCAACTACGTTTTCATTAGGTAAAAATCTCAAAGTCTGGCTCACCTGTATCAGATTGTAAGGGATTTATGATTTTTTTTCAGCAATATCGCTGTCAAAGGTATATATTAACATGAACGTAGCCAGCCTAATTCTAATACAGGCATACAATGGGTTTTGTATATGTATCCTACTGCATTTTTAAAAATATGGCTGCACCGGCACAGATTACAGTGTTAGCTGAATAGAAGAGTTACCCTTTGGACGTTGCCAATGTAACTATAAGTCCACGCTAAAACCAGCGAACTGTATCCCTGCGCTTTGGCATTGGATGTTGAAATTGTTACTGACTAAATCAAAACATTGCACGCTACAAAGAGTAAATCAAGGTAACACTTAATTTTAAAATCAGGATTCTGAAGTAGGCCTATTGCTTCACAATATAGGGATTACAAATGTTTCATAAAACAACAAATCGCGTGCGTCAAGTTCATCAGGCGCATTGTATGCGGGACATATTGTCAACCACAGGCAAGTAGCAGATGGTTCAAATTTTTCATGGATTGGGGGAAGGGGGAGGGGGAGGGGGGGGGGGGGGGGGGAGGAGAGAGGGGGGTGTCAAACTCCCGCTTTAAATCAAAATGTAATGCATTTTCTGTGTGTCCGCCAGTGTCAGCAACAAGATGATTTAAAAATGACTAGTACCTCCCACCCCCAAAAAAGTTTGTTTGTTGTCGAAACCCCCACCCCCCACCCCCAAGCCCCCCCCCCCTCCCCCATACACCCGCCCCCACCCCCCGCCCCCCACTGGCTAAACATTTTGGGGTCTGCCACTGCTGTGTTCTCACAGATGAGAGTCGGTTCACTGTATCACACAATGATGGTCGCGTGAGGCTGTGGAGACTCCAAGATAAATGTTTGCAGCATGTAATGTGGTCCAAACTAATGCATATGTTGGCGGTTCATAATAGGTTGATCTGGAATTTGTTTCGGCAGTCGCACCGATCTGTACATTTTTGTCAATGTGCCCTAATTGGACTGAGACATCGTGATAAATTCCCAATATCAATCGTCCCACCGTTTGCTGCTGTAGTAGGAGGAGTGTTCATTTGTATGCAGAATAATGCCAGTTTTCACACTTCTCGTGTATCGATGAACTTCTTTGAGGATGGGGGCATAGAGGTAATGGACTGACCAGCTAGGTCACCCGATCTGAATTCCATATAGAGCATTGTCGGGATATGCTTTGGATACAGTAACGACTCTGTCGATGACTCCAGAACAGCCATACTTGTTGAGGAATGGCAGCTCTTCCTCAAGATTACATTGATAAACTCATCCGATCTATAGGCCTACACCATTCCCAGGACGCCTTCCCTGTACACGCAGCTTTTTCGAGTGCATGGACTGTGTTTTCCGTTGTTGTTAAATGAAACAGCGCGCTTCCATGACGCTCGCAACGCGCTCTTCGTACACACAACATGCGTCGCTTTGAGGAAGCGGTGTGGAAGCAATTTTAAGTGAAACGATGCACTGAAAATCACTAAATTATGAAAACACTTTCCGTCCAAGCTTATTCTGTGGAAGGAATATGGGGTGAAACTACGCGCCGAAAAGTCTTTTCATAATTCAGTGATTTTCAGTGCATGTTTCGCTAAAAATTCCCTCCACATCGCTTTTTCTCCAAGCGACGCGCGTCGCAATTACGCGCGCGAAAAGGCTCATTGTGAATTCACCATTACAACAAACACGCAAATTGTTCGAAGTGACGGCACAATGAGCATCATCACATAACGCATGTAATTCATGCACTGACCGCGTCCCAGCTATGGCGGACATTCAGGGAGAGTTTCCATGGTTATAGGAATGGTTTATTGACCACTCTCACAGACGCCATTTTTGTAGGAAAAATGCTACTGCGTATTAAACGCCATCAAGTACGCGTACGCACATCTATAAAGAATGTTCCAAACACGCGCGCGTGTTGCTCGAAATTTGTTTGAAATACGGCGCAGGTGCACAGCTAATGCGCGTCACAAATTGTTACGCTCAAGACCCTGGTGCACGTGACAATTTGTAGGAAGTGACGTCATTTGACAGTGATCAATACCTAATTGTTGAATGGAATGTGTAAATGGGGTGTTTCAAAATAACGTGAAATATCTGTGAACCAGAATTTTACAATTTTAAATGACTTTAAATAACCATATCTCTACAGATATTAAACCAATTGACACCAAATCTTCTGAGAAACTTGCAGTGTCCTTAGTATTTTTCATCAGGGCCATAATTTTTTCAGATAATAGATTTATCAAAGTGACAAATCAGCAAAATTGGTGTTATGCACGGGACATTCTCTGGTTGACGCAAAAGGTGTTATACGCATGGGACACATAATGTACAGTTAATGTCCGAAGTATAAATACATGTACACCACTACCATCATCACCCAAAATGGTAAACTGGACTACCCGAACCATTGCAAGGACTGGTGTACAAGCTATGCTTTTAAGTACTGCATGCACGTGAGGAATTCCACAAAATCAAGACTTTAGTAAAGACTGTTACAAAAATGGTGTAAGCACACCAGTTTTAACACTTGGTTGCATACAGTTGCACTTATACTTCTGACTTCAACTGTACATTTATTTCCAAAATGAAATTTGTGGGTGCACATAAGCTTGGCAAAGCGCAACATACAACATTTTAAAAAAAATAGTGAAATAACTGACAGTTATTACTAAACAGCTTGTTGATGCCTAGGTCACATTTGCTCTACGGCTAGGATACGGCGGCCGTAGCCCCCCGAAATCGAGAGATACCTGCGGCGGCCGCAGAGGATCTGCGGTGGCCTCAGGGTCGCCCTACGGCGTATCCCTATCATTTACAGGCCGTAGGGGTCGCCGTGGGATTATAGCGCGGAGTTATAACTTTTTTTCATTTCTAGGTTCGCCGTAGCAATTACACACGCCGTAGCCATGCCGTAGTGCGGTTCCCGGCGACCATACGTCGGGCGTACGGTGGCCTTGCGTTTGCCGTGCGGCTGCCCTAGGGTCTTATGAGTTTCAGTTGACTTTTGCGGACCACCAAAAAATTGCGGCGCCCGCAGGATTTCCACGGGCGCCCTAGGGCAGCCTTATGGCGACCCTACGGTGCCCGTACGGTGGCCTTGCGGTATGTGGCACACCCTGCGGGCAACGAAAGGCCCACGCACGGCTCCCTTACGTTCGCCGCGCGCCATCCGTACGGCCCCCGTGGCAGTCTGCGCCGTGCGTGGAGCAGGTATATATACTAGTTTTTGATATGTATATTATCTCTCTGTCCGCACGATGGTCCCCCTGCGGCCGCCTTGCGGCTACCTTGCGTCTGCCTTGGTATTTGTCTAAAACCTACGGCCGCCGCAGGGACGCCCTAAGGCGACCGTGCGTCATCACTTCAAAGGCCGTACGGCAGCCGCAGGTTTTATGTCTCCACAAATTCAAAAAACGCCGTGCGGCTGCCCTAACATATGTGACTGCTATAGTATGTGACCGTGGGAATGCTGCGGCGGCCCTATTATTGCTATTGGCCGTAGAAATTTGAGACCCCACGGCCGCCGCGGCAAATGTGACTTAGGCATTAAGGGCATGAACTGAAATAAAATTTGTTACAACTAAATAAAATTGATGAACAAAATTGTTACATTTAATCATTCCACAATATTCATCATTATTGATGGGAAAACATGATTGTGGTAGCATTATACTTTTGGATCAAGATGAAAATATATATATATAGATTGTGAAAAATATGGTTTTCCCCTGAATTCTTTTGAGGAGATTATAATCCGCTTTTGAACTCCTACGAGTACTTGAGTTTACTGGTTAAGGTTACACAAGATGGCATAGAATTCACTGGGATTGTGAAGAAACGATCTCAAGTTGCATAGCGGCTATATTGCATTGTCATTGAATAGCCAAGGCATTGACGTCCTGTAATTTGACGTCAGCAGGGAATTTTGTTTGACAGTCGCGGCAGTTAAAAAACAGTTCTTTTGGCATCCATTGAAACAGGTGTTAAATTCCGATGGGTGTGTTTACGCGTTTGTGGCGCTACAGAAGCCTAAACAGCCATCACCGCGAGGCTGCGCTGTATTGTGAAAGTTTGCAAACTGAATAACACGGAGGCGACAGCTCATCACACAAACATGGATTTTGTTTTATTTAAAAAAAAAAATCAGATCCAGTTCCCAAGTTTCCAGAAACAAATATTGTTAAACAAATCGTGTTATACAATAACCTTCTATGTAGCTTATTGATATATAGCAGACTAGCAGGCCTCAGAATGGGTTTGTAACTCAATTTAAAATCGTTTTATAGATTTACCTGGCCCTTTGGTCGTTTAAACCACGACGTACGGTATCATTACAAGATATTTGCCACATCTGCACTGTGTTACTATGCAGGTACTTTGAAAAGCAACATACGGAATTTTTTTGAGCAACACACGGAAGTATAAGATTTAAAACGGTACAATAACTGAACAAGGAAAATAGCCACCCGTTATAAAACGTTGTTTTGTTGTTAATTTAATAGCATCATTTATGCAATGAACATTTCTCGAGAAATATGCACGATCTAATATTTATCCTACATTTGAAATAACGCGGCGCGAACCCTTGCAGATGCACAATATACGATATAAACTTTAATCTGGATGTGGAAGAAAGTACACGCACTGCTTGCGTTTTAAATATATTTGTTTTATTTTACAAAACATTGGTGTTTTACGACATCTTTGAAAAAAATGCGGATTTAAAGCGCAAGCGTTTAAATAGGTAATGGAAAAATTATTTTTGGAAATACGCTAAATTATATGTTGTTTTTGTTTTGCGATCTGAACGCGCTCCTCTAGTATAGCGCCAAGTCTGCTACAAACCCCGATTCTCAATCCGTATTTGACAGTCGAAGCAGGTTAGAAACAAAGCAAAGACCGCTGCGGCTGGCCCCGTTTGAGGCAGGTGTTAAATTCCAGAGGGTGTGTTTACGCTTTCCTCACACGCACTGAATTCATGCATGCAATATTCTGACAAAATTATAAGTGTAAATACCCACAGGGATCGGGAGGAAGAGGTAGCGAGCGCGGCTAGTTTTTATGTCTTCGCAATAAAACCGCCGTCAAATCCAACACCCACTCGCCCTCTCGTTTCGGAAATCAAGCAGGCTCGACCAAGTTTGGATTTACATAGCCGGTCGACTTTTGATTCAGACAAACGCCTAATTCCGAGTGGATGGCTACGAGGCAATGTAAAATGTGATAGCTCTGAATTTTTTCCTCCTCCTTAAATGAAGGGACAATACAAACTAAATAAAATGACGTCCGACTCTTTGAGGTTATTTGTCGTGCCTCCTCTAGTGTTAATGTAAGTTAGAGAGACAAAATGCTTTCCTCAATAATATATGTGTGGGTGCGGCCGAACTGACGTCAGACATCATCTTGCAACATGACCTCTTTAACGCACTTCTCTTCTCGCACGCCCGAAGAAATTCGCGCCATTTCGTTATGGAAAAGGCGACAGCTCTGGGCCACTCAGGAGGCTTGTTACACGCAGATTGTAAATACAGCGCATGTTCGATGTAACGCACTCCCAGGCGATTCGCTGCTGTTTTTTTATCAGGGATATCTAGAAAATTCCGTTCTGCATTCTTATTTTTAATTTCAGAAAAAAATTGCGGAGTAAATAAAAACTTACAGCAAATTTCGGTAGAAAAAGCGTGTTAAGGAACAAACATTCAGTTTTCGTGAAAAAGTATGGAATTTGTTTCTTTTTAGCACAACATTACAAATTTGAATAAATTGCATTAATGATTCATGGGTCCATTTTCCTTAGGGGATTTTAGATTGAAGATGCCTGGAGCTATTCAACTAAATCATCATGTTGATAAACTGCCTAGTCTCATACTTCAGAAAACCTTTAAAAATCCATCCGTCGTTTTGTGTTGAATTAATGGTAAACAAAAATGTTTGCAAACGTAAAAACAAAAGCACATTTAGTTGACACTTTCTCCCACAGGTACCAATTTACACGGGAAAATCATGAGGTATTTCCTATAATTGCTATCAACACTTTTAGCCGAGTTTTTCTTGTCAACTCATCAAGTAAAATTTCGGGTCACTGTAAATAAACTCGATATTTTCGGTCACACATAGGCATATGATTGAAACAAGTAAACAGCCGTATTTCAAACCTCTTTGGTGAAAATAAAAAAAATTGGGAGGGATCCTATCTGCTTAGTGCAGCTATAAATTGCACTTTACTGTTCTTTTTCTGTAACTGTCTTTTCTTGAGACGGACATGCACATTCGTGCCGTAAATATAGCGGCGTCATCTCGATAAATCATACAAGCAGAGATGGTTTGCCAAGCATCCCGGTCAATAAGTCCTACTGGAGTACGCTCGGATGAATCTGACGGCGCTTAATCCTGCTGATGAAAGCCGAAGATGTCGTAGATCCTCTCGAAGAAACCCTTTGTCGTGATTAAATTCAACATCATGATTTATCGGACTGCTGAAGTGGATGCTGTGATTCAGGTCTAACAATCAGAGAAACGGTGCAGGGGATTTAATTTTAGCCGATAGCATCCCACGGCAGTGCAGTAATAAAGACTCTGTGGACGTCATCCTAGTATTTTCTTTCCAATAATATTTTTCATCGACGCAAGTCTTCTTAACTTATGCTTACGCAAAACAGCTAACAAATCTTGAGGAGACAGTACGAATTAGACCGTATCGAATAGCCGCCGTGGGGCAGTTTCTTTGTTCCTTGAGGACATGCATGGTTGCACATATTATGCTTCCATCGTTAAACGGTTCAAGTAACAAAAGGTGCCCTACGAATTGGCGACTATTCGATACGGTCCATAGGCCTCACGTCAGCCGGAAGAGCGTCATAAAGACTTCATGATGTACTAATGGTGACGGGTTCCAATCCCGATGAAGACCTCAGCTCATTGAGACATATGGACATACAGAACCGTCTTCACATTTATCTTCGTAGTTTTTCAAATTATCTTGCATGCTTAATTTCCCTTGAGCTGTAACACCAAGGGTTAATCTCATTTTGTTTGGATCTGTGGAAATTTGCAAAATCAAAATCTTTGCCGCAAATCCCCTGTATTTAATTTTCAATATTCATATAAATTAATACACGGTTAACAACAAAATTATTCATACCCTTACTAAAACTTAAGTTTTGTGTGGTTTTCTAAAGAATGAAAGGTGGACACAATATTTGGGCCATAGTTGAATACTTTTAGTTGTCAGGTATATATGACCAATGGCTTTGGTTTTACCTCATTTGCATGACAAAGAGAATGCTACATTGTTTGTATTCTGACATGCTCAGAATTATTCATACCCTTCTGCAAGTCATGGTAATTGGCCACATTCCTCCGAAATGCACATGCTCCAGACATGAGCCGATATTGTCTTATAATTGTACAAATTGGATATTCTAACGGACAGTAATCTGTAGCATATTTAACAACAAAATGAATTTTGTATGATTTAATATATTTTGCAACCCCTAAGGCTAGTAAAAGTTTCAAAGTGTCACATGGGGCGTTTATAATTGTGTTCAGTGTATATGCAACGATGCGTACATCTTCTAGGAATATGCTAAGAATTTCACCTATTGTAAGTGATTTGTGGAATGTCATTGTCAGTACTCTGCTTCCAGAGTATAAATTAAAGTGCAATCGTGGAGTCTTCCTCAGTTGTTGTGAACATGGCGAAAACTAATAAACACAGCGAGGATCTCCGCATGAGCATTGTGAATACTCTTCAGAGTACCAATTCCCACCGTACAGTGCATCGTCCAGAAGTACAATAAGTTCAATACCGTGAAAAACATCGGCAAGCGTGGACGGATTCTGAAGGTGTCTCCTCGTCTGGTTAGGAAAGTGTGCCTCGAGGCCCTTTCCAACCCCAGAACAACAATCAAAGGCACTTCAGGACAACTTGGGTGAGATGGGCACCAAGGTTTCAGCGCAGACAATCCGCCGCACATTGCACAAGGAAGGGCTACATGGGCGTCGTCCAAGAAAAACCCCTCTTCTCACCCACAGGCATCGAAAAGCTCGAATCGCATTTGCCAGAGGGGCACCGAGACAAGGATCAAAGTTTCTGGTCATCAGTTCTATGGTCAGACGAGACGGAAATGGAGCTGTTTGGCCACAGGGATGTTTCCTTCGTTTGGCGCAAGAAAGGTGAAGCATTCAACCCAAAGAACACGTGCCGACCGCCGTGAGGTTTGGAGGTGGGAGCACCATGCCGTGGGGTTGTTTCTCTGCAAGTGGGCCTAGCAATCTCGTCAAAGTAGACGGAAGAAGGAGCAGTACATCCAGATTCTGCATGACAACATCAAGCAATCTGCAGAAAATCTACATCTCGGCCCCAACTGGACATAACAGGACAATGATCTTAAACATACGGCAAAGGCAGTCCAAAAATGGTTCCAGGATAACAACGTGGAGGTGCTACCATGGTTAAGCCAAAGCCCAGACCTAGATCCCATCGAAAACATGTGGGAAAACCCTCAAGGCCAAAGTGCATGCCCGCAGGCCCTCCAACCTGAAAGAGCTAGAGGTCGTCGCCAAGGAAGAGTGGGCCAAGATTCCCGTGGAGCTATGCCAAACCCTCGTGAACAGCTACACGAACCGCCTGGATGTAATCAAGAACAAGGGCTTTGCAATTTACTATTAACTGTGATATTAACTCTTATTGGTAAATGGTATGAATAATTCTGAACATGTCATAATACAAACTATGTATAGCATTCTCTTTGTTATGCAAATGAGGTAAAACCAAAGCCATTGGTCATTTATACCTGACAACTAAAAGTATTCAACAATGGCCCAAATATTATGTGTCCACCTTTCGTTCTTTACACAATCACACAAAACTGACATTTTAGTAAGGGTATGAATAAATTTGTTGTTAACTGTATGTCCACCGCAGTAGCCTGTTGAAACACTCAGTGATATTAAATACACTACTCACGATATAAGTTAAGGATATTGTTGGATGCACGCAGATATTGAGGGTATGCTTTCCGCTTGAATGATTCTGTACACGATTAGACAATTGTATCTGAATGTTAGACATACCTTGTTTTGTCATGTCTGTGAAATGTGTTTAGTGTACTAGTACACGGTCCTGAAAAATCAGAAGTCATGTCAATCGGCCACTCCTTGTTTTGTGTCCCAATTAAATTTATGATATCTTGCCTCATATGGAGTGGCCAGCCACGTCCCCTGATATCATCCCGATAGAGCACGTCTGGGATCAACTGAGTCGCCGCCTGGATGAACGTGCTCTTCCAACACGAGACCCCTTGCAGAACTGTGTGTAGCGCTTGTGAAGAAGTGGAATGCACTTCCCTAGAACAATATTGTAACGCGACAAGGGTATATGGATTGCTGCCGGCCGCCTAAGAGGGCGCGCACACATATTTTGCACACCGCACATACAGTGAATACGTGTAGTTCCAATACAGCTGCCATGAAGCACCTCCCATGTGATTCAAATGGGCTGAAATAGAAAATAGCTGGTTGCCCTTCGGCGGTTTTCAACTTCAAAGCTCAATATCATCGCTAGCATAACTGGTAAGCCGTTCTACAATAAATTATGAGTGATTCTAAGGGCAAAAAAATCGGGTCTTCCGCCCGTTCGGCCAACAACCCCGGCGAGGAAACCCCAAACGCGGCGCCGGTACCTGCTTGTGAACCTACCCTGGCCACCGCCGTGGACGACCAGCTAAAGATTAACCTAAAAAGGGCAATCCTGTCTGACTCTGCCTTATTAACTTCGATTGCTGATGCTGTTTCAGATGCGTTAATTGTCAAGATTTTGTCACCAGAACGTTATTCAATTGATTCGCAGACACAATTGCTGAATCAGACAAGCTGATAAACAAAATCACGACAAGCATTAAGCACAAGGTCACACAAGAAATCTACGAGTCTTTAAAGATGGACACCTAGAAAAACACGGCGGCCGTTACTGCCATAAAACAACGTATAAAAGCCATGGAAGCTGCCCGCCAAGGTCTTCTATTCAAGATCGATGAACTGGAACAATACAGTAGGCGCAATTGCTTGATTGTTCATGCATGGGCTCAACTAATCCGATGACAAAGGCGATTGTTGCGCGAACGTCGTGTCCACGCTCAATAAGCTCATGCCACAATATTGCACATAGCCAAGACTGACATAGACCGCGCACATCGGCTGGGGAGACCTGGCGATAGGGACAGCGGTTCTCGTCGGAGGGGCAAACCAAGGCCGGTAATTGTCAAGCTGGCCAGGTATGCAGTCAGAAGCAAACTTTTTGGTATGAAAAGTTCACTTAAGGTAACCGGCATGGCAATCACCGAGAACCTAACTCAAACCCGTCAAGCGCTACTCAAGAGTTCCTTAATCTCCAACATAGACATTGTACATTTGACACCAATAACAGTTAAATACATCTTAACATCAGAAGCCTTTAAACAAACTCTGAAAGTTTGCGAACTCTTCTCCAGTCTCTTTCGGAACAAAGACTTGGCTTAAGGAATCCCACAATCAAACTCAATTTTCACTTCATGGTTATAATCTCGAAACAGTAAATAGAAATTATACAAGTGGCGGCGGTTTTGTATATACATCAAAAATGATATTAATTACAAAATCAAAAGTGAATTCTGCATTTCTACTACCGCAATGGAATCATTTTTTAAAATATAAGTTAAACATGATAATTTATAGGCCCCCTCAAGCAAAATGTTATGAGATATTTATCCTCAAACGATAAAAAGGGTGATATGTGATGATCTTAACATAAATCGTTTGAATTCCGAAAATAACAACACCCAAGATTTCTTAGAAACAATGTATTCTCATACCTTTTTTCCCCTTGTAGATAAACCAACAAGAATTACCAAGAACTCAGCAACCTTAATAGATAATATATTATACAAATATTGACTGCAATGAGGGGCATGGTTAAGATTATAGGCCCAAGGTGATCTCGAAGCCATGACTATGCCCCGAGGCGGAAGCCGAGGGGCATAGTCATGGCTTCGAGATCACCGAGGGCCTATAATCTTAACCATGACCCGAATAAACAGCAGTCAATATTTGTTTTATTTACCGAATGTGTAGAATTTTGTCATCTGGTTGGTTAAAAATAACGATACATCATACAGTCATGACAGTGGTCCTTCGCGTTCGATTTCGGAAGCTGATCTACGGCGGAAAAGTTGTATATTTACAGCAAACATTTGTAGCATAATCACCTGGCACTTTAGTAGCACATTTCACCTGACACAGTTTTCACTGTAGGCCACTTCTCTTACTTTCTTAAGGACTATCATCTACGACAGACGACAAAATGACGTCGAGATTCCGCCATTACCGTCCTGATGAATGTTTACGTAAAGCGCACAGCTGCATAGTTGGTGCACAGCTATAGCTATGCTAACACATGTAATGCGCGCGTCCGGAACCTGCTAAATGACTATGCCCAGCTGCATAGTTGGTGCACAGCTAGCTATATGCTAACACATGTAATGCGCGCGTCCGGAACCCGCTAAATGACTATGCCCGGGGCATGGCAAAGACTATTGACCAGTTGGCATACGCGCCGGGTCTAGCCGATTCAATGCCCCCACTTTTAACCAATCAGATGACAGGAATCTACGCATGAGGTATATAATTTCGAATATCTTACCAGTACCTATATCACTGATATTAATATCAGATCTAAGCGATCATTTGCCAGTATCGACATACCTATTAAAAACAAAATTTCTAGAAAAGCTGTACATTCTGTGCGTAATTACTCTAACGAAGGGAATGATAGATTGAATGCCGACTTAAACCATGCAGACTGGTCTTCAGTCCACGAATCCTACAATGTAAATGACGCATATAGCAATTTTTATAGTATATTAATAAGATACTACGACAAGAATATCCCACAATAAAAACTCAGGCCAAGAAAATAAAATCAAACGCTCCATGAATAACTGAGTCTCTTCTTAAATTAATAAATGTTAAAAGTAAATTGTATAGTAAATTTATTCGTAAATAAAATGCATTTTAAGAAATGCTAAGAAGAAATATTACTCTTCTGTGTTCAACAGAGAAAGGAATAATATCAGCAATACTTGGAAAATCATTAATGCCTTATTAAACAAAACAAACCCATCTTAAAAGCTAACAACAATTAACGAGAATGGCAAGTTGATTAAAGGCGCTGCAGCAATGGCCGAACATTTTAATAGTTACTTTGCAAATAGGCCTGTTGGACCAAACCTTGCCCATAAGATTCCCCAGGCTAGCACTTCTTTTTTTGACTACCTCTCTGAACCCAGCCAGAACTGTGTTTTTTTTTACTCCTGCCACTAAAAATTAGATAAAATATATCATTGACGATCTTTCTAATAAAAAAGCACTGGTTTAGGTGATATCAATGTGTTTTTGTTATAAAAAAGTAATTGACTGCATTATATACCCTCTTACACATATTACAATATATGTCATTATTATCGGGAATTTTTCCAACTGACTTAAAAGTTCCAAAGGTTATTCCTATTTATAAAAGTGGTGAATCTGATCTTGTTAATAACTATAGACCAATATCAATTTTCTCTCAATTCTCAAAACAAATTGAGAACATTTTGCTTTTGCTTTTTTACAGCAAAATAACACTTTGTCTAACTCACAATTTGGATTAAGGGCTATAAACTCATGCAATATTACATCTTTGTAGTATCATAACAGAAGATTTTGAAAATTCTCAGCACACACTTGGTATTTTCCTTGATTTGTCAAAGGCATTTGATACTTTGGACCATGACGTACTTCTTAATAAATAAAATCACTATGGTATCAGGGGTACTCCATTAGCCTGGTTTCGAAGTTATCTTAACCAAAGAAAACAACATGTACAACATGTAGTACCCCAAGGTTCAATCCTTGGTCCCCTTCTCTTTCTCCTTGATATAAATGACATTACTGAATCATCGGATATCTTATCATTCATTCTCTTCGCTGATGATTCCAATATATTTTATAGCCATAAAAATAGTCTCACTCTTGTAGATACTGTTAGTTCAGAGTTAAACAAAATAAATGACTGGATAAGGGCAAATAAACTCTCCTTAAATCTAATTAAACCTTCGTGCATGTTATTTAGCAATTCCCTTAACAAAGATATTTGCATTAATAATTTCAAGATTAGTAAAACAAATTCTACGAAGTTTTTAGGTATTTTTATAGATAATACACTCTCATGGAAAACACATACAGATTACACATATAAAGTAGTTTCCCAAAAATATTGATGTGATTAATCGCCTTAAGCATTTACTTCCGAATGATATTTGTATCATGTTGTACAATAGTTTGATATTATCCTACATTAACTATGGTATATTAGCGTGGGGAAATGGTTGTAATCAATATATTTCTCGAATACTACTTCTTCAAAAAAGAGTTATACGCATTATTTCTCATTCAGACTATCGAGCTCACACTGACCCTAGCTCTCCTTAAACATTACGAATTACTAAAAGTGAATGATATTTATCTGTACCAACTAGGCATATTTATGTTTCAATTATCAAAAAATAATGTTCCAAAGTGTTTACAATTGCCCTTTATAAAAAAATGAACACCTCAATAGTCATTATACCAGGCAGGTCCATCACTTCCATCTCCAAGCAATTCGTACAAATCTTGGGAAGAAATGTGTCACATTCGAAGGCCCAAAGCTATGGAATTCGCTTGATCCTAATTTGAAAAGTCAAGAAAAGTTACCAGCATTTAAAACAGAGTTTAAAACTTTCCTCCTTGCAAAATATGCCGATTAAAAAACAAACAAACAAACAAAATACTTCCAAAACTTTGTACAAATGGCCGTTTTTACCTGCCCAGCTCTGCATTGTGTTAACTAACCTACTTGCCATATTTGCTTAATTTACTTACCTTAACTTTGTTTGTTGAATTCACACACATGCACAGCTCAACTTAGTTGCTTTATTTCATTTTAATGCTGACCATTACTGCGCTTCTGGTTTATTTATATTAATTTGCTGGCTTGGATTTATTTACTTATAATAATAGTCTGGCTTATATTACTTTTATTTGCATTATTAATTAATTTGGTTAACTTTATAACTTAATATTTTATTCTGAGAAAGCTCACACTCGATAAGCTTTGCTTATACAGTGTATGAGTAGTACAGTGTATGAGTAAAATTGTAAATCATCTTGAGTATGAAAATAAAGTGAACTGACTTGAACTGATATAAGGACACGTTGGGCTGTATTCCTGATTGCAATGATTTTGCTGGTACGGATAACACCCGTGCATCAGATAGCAAGGACATATTAGTACGGCTGAAGCCTACGTGTGGTGTAGTGTTCCGTACAGAGGAACACTATAGAGAAGTCTGGAAACGTAACTCGTGCCTTTGCATTGTCAGTTGCAAGGCGTGGACGGTGACGTCATATCGCAGAGCTTAAAGGCACTGGCTGCCGTAATAAGCTAGTTTGGCACACTGCTCTACCGGTGTGTGCGGTATTAAATTAGCGTTCAGTCCGGGTGATCTATGCATGTGTTCCGTCTGCAGAGCGCCCCCTATTGTCCTGAGTGTGAGCCCCAGTGGGTTAACTAATAAAGAATCGTCACCGTTAATTAAGCCCTCTATCAAGACCTAAGGGCAAAGTAAAGTCATTAGCAAATTACATAAATCATTATAGTCTTCGCTCAAGGCGTTTATTACGTTAATTCAGCACATCCTTTACTCATCCTGTTCAGTTCATTACCCCAAATACTGCAACCAATACTAGGACGGTATACTTCCATCCCAACGGGCGCTCTCCAGCCGCTCAGGGACGTTCCGGTCGTGCCGTCCAACGATCACACCCCGTGGAGGAGGGCGCCCTCGCAGCACTCGCTTCCACCCCAAAAGGGTGTGACGTCGCAATACCATGCGGCTAATAATAATAACGAATATTTATACTGCGCCGGTATCAGTCATGAATGACGCTCATGGCGCATAACAATGAAACAGAATAGTTAGAACAAAAGAAGGTTAATCCCTTGCCACCGGATGACATCTATAGACGCGATTTGTGAATAGACCATGAACCGGCTGACGTCTATAGCCGCATTACTGCACGTGCACATTCTTGGTTGAAAAGATGACATTTTTCGAGCAGAGCGCTTTGCGTAATACACTTCATGGAGTTCGTGTGCGACGAATAGGGCTGTTGTTCAGTGTACATGCGTTCATTGTTCCGCGCTATTCATAACCCTGGGCTCTCGGTGTAGGCCTATATATAATAGAACGTAGATACGCAGCGCATTCAGTCGCATTACACGATGTCTTCGACGAGTGAGGATGAGCAAACTGCCACGGCGGCAACTACGGGTTCAGATTTAGAATATGAACGAACTTCATATAGTGAAAGTAGCGACAGCAGTGGTTTTGACGGGGGAGCGCCGTTAGCGAAGCGTGCCAAGCAAACCAAGAGAACTGACTCAATTCAGTGGAAGAACAGCGACAACTTCCCGCGACGATATGGCTTTTGCGGTACAACGGGAGTTCAAGTGCGGGATTTGGACAACACCAGCAGCCTCGTGGAGATTTTTGAAAAGTTCTTCACTCCCGAACTGACGGCCTACATCGCCAATGAGAGAAATCGCTACGCCGCCCAGAATCCAAGACGTCAAACGCCAAGTCGAAGTCACATGAGGGAATGGTTCGAGACTACTTCCGAAGAGATGGTGGTGTTTCTGGCTTTGATAATCACCATGGGAATAATGCACAAACCCGAACTGAAACTTTATTGGACGACAGACTCCATACTTGAAACTCCTTTCTTCCACAACATCATGCCCCGAGACAGATTTATGGACATGCTGGCCTATCTGCACTTCAATGACAATAATCAGGCAGATAAAAGTGATCGTCTCTTCAAGATCCGCCCCGTGGTAAACGAACCAACCGAGAACTTCAAGACGGTCTACCTTCCCTCCAGCCGTATAACCACGGACGAGTCGCTGTGGAAATACAAGGGAAGATTGAAGTTCAAACAATACAACCCGAAGAAGCGCGCGAGATTTGGCATCAAGGTATATCGAGTCTGCCAAAGCACGGGACTAACCGCTGGGTACACGTGGAACGTGAAAATATACACTGGGCAAGACAAGAGCGACAAGCCGGCAAGTACGAACATCGTACTCGACCTGAACGCCGATCAACTCGGCAAGGGGTACACCATTTTCCTAGACAGCTGGTTCAGCAGCCCTTCTCTCTTCCTGGAACTCCACAGCGGCCACAAAACAAATGTCGTGGGGACAGTGAGACAAAATCGCAAAGAGATGCCCAAGGACTTGTGCAACTTGAAACTAAGAACGGGTGAAGTTGCATATCGCTCTTCCGACAAAAGCCTACTTGCCCTGGTCTGGAGAGACAAGAAAGACGTCCGGATGCTATCAACGATGCACACGGCGGCAATGGGAGACTCTGGAAAGCATGACCGGGACGACAGACCCATAGAGAAACCCCGTTGTGTCCTCGACTACAACGAAGGCATGAAAGGTGTGGACATGGCAGACCAACTTGCCTCCACTCACCGCTCAGTCAGGAAGTCGATCAAGTGGTACAAACAAATCTTCTCCTTCCTGCTGGATGTCTGCCTTGTAAACTATTATCTCGTGTACAAAGAACTTGGTGCTTGGTGGGACTGACAAATACTTGAATTTCAGATTGGCATTAGTGATCGAAATATTTGAATCCAATGCAAGAAATCTCCCTGTTTATCGATCTAGAGGTAGACCACCCCGTCGCCGTGGTCCATTCAGACTATTGGGTAGACATTTCCCTGCTCAAATACCCCCAACAGATAACTGTGCCAGACCCTTCAAGCGTTGTGTTCAATGTAACGAAAATTACACGAGAAAGAAAACAAAGATCATGTGTGAAATTTGCGAAGTTCCCCTTTGCGCTGTCCCTTGTTTCAAATATTATCACAGGTAAAGTGATAAAGAAAATGTATAATCTAAAGGAAAGAACTGAGTTGTGTGAATAAAATACCTTGCAAAAACGAGTGTTTGTCTTTGTTTCATTTTACTTGAATTGTAGTCCATAAACGGTGAATAGGTGTTAAAAATATTTTGTAAAGTTGCAAAAACAACTAGGCCTATGCGTAATAGTGAAAGTAGCAAAGAGTCGATTGTTACGACCGAAAACTATTAGCGTGCAATGTACCAACATTGCCCAGTCGGGTGCACGGTGTGACCCGGTGTATACCCTAGACACTGCCCGGTGGCCCACTGCATAAGTCCTCGGTGAAATTAATACCGGCCTACCAGCAACCGCTCGTATAAAAATACCGGTGGCAAGGGGTTAATAAAGTCACTCTTAATAATCAATAGAAAAGCCTTTTGTTTTTATCACTGCCTCCAAACGGTTCCTGTATCGGCTTACAAGGCTTTGGAATGTTTCCACTAGAATATTCGCCCACTCCTCCTTCGCAAAAGTCTCAAGGTCGTTGAGGTTGGATGGCTTCCTTGCCATCACCCGAGTCTTGAGTTCCCTCCATAGATTCTCGATCGGGTTGAGATCCGTGCTTTGGCTCGGCCACACCAGAACGTCCTCCAACCATTTCGTGACTGCCTTGGCAGTATGATTGGGATTGTTGTCCTGTTGGTAGGTCCAATGCTGACCAAGCTGGAGTTTCTCAGCGGACTACTTGATGTTTTCATCGATGATCTTAATATACTGATGTTTTTTCATGATCCCAACCACTTTGACGAGATTCTCAGTCCCATTTGCCGAGAGGCATCCCCACAGCATGATGCTATACCACCTCCAAGCTTGACGGTTGAGACCGTGTTATTTGGATTGTACGCTTCCCCTTTCTTTCGCCAGACATAAGCCACATCCATGTGCCCGAAAAGCTCACTTTTTGTCTCGTCTGACCACAGAATCGATGACCAGAAGCTTGGATCCTTGTCCAGGTGTGCTTTAGCAAAGGCCAGACGAGCTTTCCGATGTCTCTGCCTCAGGAGTGGGGTCTTTCTAGGTCGGCGGCCATGGAGACCTCCTTGATGCAATGTGCGCTGAAGTGTCTGCCTGGATATCTTGGTCCCAGACTCGCCAAGGCTGTTCAGGAGACCCTTCATGGTGATGCGGGGATTGTTGCTGGCTTCCCGGCACACTTTTCTTGCCAGACGAGGTGACACCTTCGACTTACGACCACGCCCTTTAATGTTTTTCACTGTGTGGAACTCCTTGTACTTCCTCATTATGCTCTGAACGGTGGATACTGGCACTCTAGACTGCTTCGAAAAGGCCTTGTAGCCTTTCCCTTCTTTGTGGCCATTGACAATAGCCATGCGCAAGTCCTCACTAAGTTCTCTTTTATTTATCATGCTGACCAGAAACTAAGAATGAAGGCATCAACTCCCCTCACTCTATAGCCTACAAGAATAGTGCTACTATTACGCAAATGATGCTGAGCCAAAAACATGTGGTCTTGTGCAAGGCAACTAACTGTCCTAGGATACGGTGTAAGTTCCTTCACAATAGTTTTTGGGAGTGAGGAAATTTGAAAAATGTTAGATTTTTCAAAGGGTATGAATAATTTTGAGCACATCTGTATATGCTGGTAAAGAGCCATATAATTTTGAACTCAATTCGTTGTACAACAGGGAGCCAATGAAACGAAAGTAGAATAGGTGTAATGCGAGTTCGACGTGAACAACGAGTTACAACACGAGCTGCACAGTTTTGGAGTTTCTGAAGACGTGAAATTTGAGATGACGGTAAATGATACGAAAGGGAGTTACACAAATCCAGACGAGATGATATAAGTGCATAGGCGCAGCAAACTCTTCAAAAGTTGGGGGGTGGGGGGCACAGCGGGCCGCTCCGGTGCCGCTTAGCGGGGGGTGGGGATGGGGTGAGGGGAGTGGGGTGAGGGGGTGGGGGGTCGAGGTCGGTAAGCGGGTGAGCGCCCTCACGCAACAGCTTGTATAGACATACATGTCATATAATGTAATAGCATTGCCATTGTCGTGGCGTTTAATCAGCAGTGTTATTTATTTTAATTAACCTTTTTTATTTTTGCCGACAGTACCATGATTTTGCCAACAAAATATGAATTACATCATATATGGGAGGCAAAACAGTGGGGAAGGGGGCAAATTGATATCTTTGCGCCACCTCCCCCCCCCCCCCCCTACTTTTAAAAGTGGGGGAGCATCAGCTCCACTTGCTCCCCCGTCTCCTACGCCTATGAAGTGCATAAACCAGTTTTTCTGTGGCCGATCGCTTTAAACAGCTAGTTTAAAATCGACAGCCTTTTGCTTAAAACGCAATTCAGTTCCCACCCTACCCGAAATTCTGAAACGCTGGATGTAACTAGGTTTGTTAATAGGGTTTTGACGTCATCCTGAGAAGAACACAAAACGGCATGTACTTATGTGCAGTATTGAATGGAAAATATACGGAGTGAATGTTCATCATGCCTGTTTTGTCCTTGTAATTCAAAATACAAACGTGACAAACACTTGATGTACTATGACAATAATCTACTATTAACTTTTTTTGGTGAAAAAAACGGTAAAATTGTGGCTCACAATGCAGCTCTTTTGAAGTAAATACTGGTGCATTGCGACCGGTGGTTTTGTCACGGAACGAACGGCACACAGCGGTCCGTGTACAGCAGTGGGAACGGTCCCTGCGAGCCGTGGTTCCCACGTATTTGAAATTGGCACAACACGGTATGTACATCGGTCGGTACAAGTTAGAACGAGCGACTCGTTTTTCTCTCTCTCTTGGTAATACAAAAGAAGTGTCTGGTAAAGCATACAACCACATCTCTGGGCACATCTCTGGGCACATCTCTGGCTTTTTGCACGAGAAAAATTCTTTAAAAAACACCATTGAACAGAGACGGTTTTCGGATTTTTTTTGCGTGTAGACGTATGGAACTGCCGACCGTGATTACTCGTGTTTCTCATGATTGCGTCACAATACCTAATGAGCGTTTGACACCAAGAGTCCAATAAAACAAGAGCTGTAATCTTGCCATCCTTCATGCCACACAACATATCATTGGACATGTTTAAAAGTAATGTCTCTACACTACGGTTCTTGCGATATGCAGACTGTCTATAGTCCAGGAGATTGTTGTCTTGATGATGCTCAGATAGCATGGAAAAGGCAACGTTCAAGTAGCTTAAATGACAGGTATGGTAAGTTAAAGACTGGCCGGTAACTTTGTAGTGAGTTTTCATCCAAGGTACGATTCTTTATCAGAGGTGTACATGGGCCATTTTGAGTGTTTTAGGAACCTCTTCGCATTCCAGGATCATGTTAACGATGGAGATAATCGGTACCATTGTAGAAGCATTGTCCTTGATGAGATTTGTTGGGATGGGGTCGAATTTGCAGAATTTGCAAGGTGAACTGTGAATTAGTGACATGATTTCTGATTCTGTTGTGGTATCCAGAGAATGGAGAGCAGATGATGCTCGGCAGGGATTAGGCGAAATTTCCAGAAGCAGTTTTTTTTTACGGATGATTGAAATTTTGTTTATGAAGAAACTGCTGAACTACTCGGCAAGGGATCTACAACAGTTGTGAGTGGGTAATGAAGAGGATTGCTTTCGAAGAGTTTGTTGGCAACATTGAACAAACGCTTGGAATCATTGCCACATTCACTGATCAGTTTATTGTAGTAGTCACGCTTTGCCCGACGAATTAAAGCAATGACTTGCTGTCGCTGTCTACAATACTGTTGACGTTCTTCTTCATCGATATTATGTGTGTATATATATGTATATATATATATATATATAATATGTTAAATAACTATTTTTCCCGTATTAGGACGACCGTTTTGGGTAGAGTGCTTACAGAGACCACTAAAACCACTAAATTGTCGGAAAGAAAATCATGAATTGACACCCATTTTCTCGACCTAATTCTCTGAAAAAAGGTTTTGCGACCTAGACGACAATGGTTTGTGACCTAATAAAAATGGTTAAGAACCTAATACAAATGTTTTTTGACCTAATAAAGATGGTTTTTGAAGCACTTGGCGTTAGGACGACCGGCTATCGGTCGCCCTAATGCGGTCGGTCGTCCTAATACGCCGTTTTTACCCATAACCGGTCGACCTAAACGCGAAAGAGTAAGTTGTATACATATACACTGGTCAAAAGAAAATAAGACTCAAGAAATCCTTGTCAAAATGTTCAACCCCAGTGAGAAAAAGAAATGTCTGTGTTATGTGTACGTTATTATTGATCCTTGACCATAATTACTGGGTATGTTTTGTTTGTCACGCTTCATTGATTTCTTCTCAACAGACTCAAGAGCGGGAGCCTGTATAAAATCACTGTTCACATGCAACAAAACAGAAGATTCGTTTTCTTCAAAAACAGCTTTATTGGAAGAAATAACGACTCATTGGAAGAAATAACGACTCACATTGTTCATTAATAATGGGTAAATGCACCTCTCAGGTTTACACACTCCAGACAACGTCTCCGCATCGAAACAACGGTGTTCCGGATCACCACCTGAGGAATGTTGTTCCATTCCTCCTGGAGAGCTGCTGTTAGGGTTTCAACGTTCATTACTGCGGGATTCCGATTTCTGACCCTTGTCCCCAACATTGCCCAAATGTTCTCTATGGGATTAAGGCCAGGAGACATCGCTGGCCACTCTATCCGCTGGATACCGTTGTCCTCCAGGAAGGTTGTACTGATTCTGGCTCTGTGTGGACGAGCGTTATCATCCATGAGAAGGAATCCGTCACCCACACGGTTTCTAACCAGCAGCACAATGGCCTGAAGAACATTGTCACGATAATAAAGCGCGTTCATGTTGCCTTGGACGATGTGCAAATCAGTTCGCTCAGTTACGGAAATTCCTGCCCACACCATTACGGATCCACCACCCCACCGGTTAACAGCAACTGTAAATTGAGGGTTGTACCGTTGTCCTACACCTCTCCACACACGTAAACCTCCATCAGCATGATCAACAGTAAAACGGGACTCATCCGTAAACAGAACGTTGGACCACTGTGCAACATTCCAACGAGAGTGTGCCCTGGCCCACTCAAGGCGACGTCTTCTGTGTTCAGCTGTCATTCTTGGGACAACACGTGGTACACGATAGTGAAGGCCAACTTCTCTTAGTCTGTTCCGTACAGTTTGGGTGCTGATAGTGATGCGAGTGGTTTGTCTAAACTCATTCTGGATCCTTCTTGCACTCTGGAATGGGTTTCGCCGAACCGAAAGTGTCAAATATCAGTTGTGGCCCTTGGTCGACCAGAACCATGTCGTCTACGGTAAGCTTGGGTCTCCTGGAATCGTCTCCAAACGTTCCTGATGCAACTTTGACTGACCCCTAACTCTGTGGCCACATCACGCTAAGTTCTGCCATCCTGGATCATCTGACATGCTCTCGCACACTGAACTTCATTCAGATGCACCCTAACACCAATCACACACACCACTGTCGAAAGCATTTTCATGTTTTGCAGCACTGACCTGACACTGCATGTGAACAGTGAATTTATACAGGCTCCCGCTCTTAAGTCTGTTGAGAAGAAATCAATGAAGCGTGACAAACAAAACATACCCAGTAATTATGGTCAAGGATCAATAATAACGTACACATAACACAGACATTTCTTTTTGTCACTGGGGTTGAACATTTTGACAAGGATTTCTTGAGACTTATTTTCTTTTGACCAGTGTATATAAACGTAATAAATTGAACTTTTTTTATTCGCATTTCATCCAGAAATGTGTTCTATTGTTGCACCAATGTATTTTCTTTTTCATTATTAGAACATTTTGTGAAAAGACAGCAAAGTAAGGGGCCCGGTGCTGAAATGCCAACTTTACGTTCTTTATTTGGTGTATTACGAGTATGACTACGACAGGTAATGTTTTGTTCATGAAGACATCGCTGGAAAAAAAATACTATACACCCTCACTAGTTGAGACTCAATGCACTAAGTCTATTGAGCATGACAAACATTTTAAGTGTTTTCAAAGAAAAACTTGAAACTTTCTCACTGCTAAATTCATGTTTTCTCACTATGTTTACACTTCCTGGGGTGTCATCATGTCATATTATCAATAATTAGTGGTAAAGGTGTATGGTATTTATATACCCATCACTGTTCAGTTTGATGTAAAATGAATACATATGTTAGTAGAAGATATTGGGCCTATAGGAGTTTTCAACTCTGAAAATGTCTAGACCGTTTATGATGGGTTACTTTAAGAACACGCAAAAACAAGAATTCAAAGTGGAAATGAGGTGAACAGTTAACTTATCAAATTTTCATACACATTTTACAAAGGATGGAAATTTACGGTTAATTCACCAGTTTCCAATTCTTTCATGTGTCGTTTTAACCGATTAACCGTTCAGCCGACACTAAAGAGTAATAATTTTACTGGTGTTTACAGTAAATACTAAGATGCATGTGCAATTTACACAATACCCCTTGGCCCCCAAACGAATCGTTGAATTTTCAAACTTTAACTGAAAATTTTACTACAACTTTAGGTTTCATTTAAACGGCATGAACCAGTTTTATATGCGTTTAAATGATTAACCGGTTAAACTTGTCATCATAATTTTAACAAAACTAAACAGCCAAGGATAAGCAAATCTCTGAGCAAAACAGAGATTTCGGTACCACAGAGAAATATTAATAAAAGTTAAAGACCACAGTGAACAGTTCTTATAACCATATTTGTATCTAACGTATGATATGAAAGAACCTTAAATATCTGTTCTGCTAAGACAGTGTCCTGAGTAGCTACTTTTTGGTGAGTATATGACATCACAACCCTGCTCATTAAGATAAAACTAGAAACATTGGTTCCAACTCCAAAAAAACAACTTTCAAATAGTACCTGAATAGTATTTGCAATAACAACAAAAGCTACATGTACCGAAAACTGATTTAAAGGTTACAATGCCCCAAACCCCCAACGTAGTTTTTACTCTTCACTTAACACAAAATCCAAGCATTAGTTTTAAAGATATACAGTCTGTGCGTTTTGAATTGATATTTTTAAAGAAGTAAACAAGATAGTTTCTTAACTTTTTTCAAATGATGCTCCAACCAAACAAACTGACCAAAGTTTAGTTATTGAACAATTAGTGTCCCGAAATAATTCAAGACATACATTTGCCCAAGTCTGTCCTTAGTATGGGCGACCGTATGGGCGCCGGCGTCGCACAAGCTGAGCTAAAGATATTCCAACAAATTAAAACAATCTAAATATCAGACATACTTACCTGTGAAACGTTCTTCCACAGACCTTATAGACTGCCTGTTTCTGCAGTTAATGGCTGCGCAGGACGGCATATCGATGTGTTATCAGTGCCTAAAAAACTGGTGGAAATCCATTAAAACACATAGCTAGCGGTGATCTTTTCGGTGGGGTACAGAAATGGAGGACGGTGGCTTCAACGACAGAGGGCGGTGCTTCATCCATATATACACTGGATGAAGCACCGCCCTAGTAGTAGACATATATATCGATGGTCTACTTCCAGCTTTGTATGACGCCATTTGTGTTTAAGGATCCTGCGTTTATGCTTCTCTTCTTTAATTTGACTGTTGTACCACGGAGCGTTGCGAAGCCGAAATTCTAGTAGGGGCATGATCATCGAGGATAGAACCAAGGATGGAATTGTAACAGTTCACTGCACAGTTTGCACCCGAAGGCAAGGAAGACAACCGACTCGATGTGCATACCGTTTGTGCCAATTTCAAACACGTGAGAACTACGGCCCGTTCCCACTGCTGTACACAGACTGTTGTGTATGCCGTTCGTTCCGTCACAAAATAACCGATCGCAATGCACCAGTATTTACTTCAAAAGAGCTTCATTGTGAGCCACGATTTCAAAACACGTCGTGTTTTTCACGTTTGTATTTTGAATAACAATGACAAAACAGACATGATGAACATTCACTCCGCGTATTTTCCATTCAATACTGCACATGCCGTTTTGTGTTCTTCTAAGGATGACGTCAAAACCCTGTTTATCAACAAACAAAGTGACCTCGAACGTTTGAGAATTTCGGGAGAAGAGGGTCGAAAACTTTGTGTTTGTGGAAAACAAGTTGTCAGTGATGGTGTTGTAGACACATACACCTCCATGATAAACATGAAAGCTTTAATAAAGGGACATACCGGCTTTGTTGTGCTAATTTGGGCTCGAAGTAGACCGATACATGATTTTGAAAGTCTTTCCGAAATAGACTGAAGAGAACCTGAAAAAAACACAAAATTTGGCCGTTTTGTAGCATTTAAAAAAAATCAAGGTCACGTGATTTATCGGAACCAGATTCTGGTTCCGATAAATTACGTGGTCTTGGAGTTAGTTTTATTTTCAGCCGTAGAAACCAGCGCGAAGTACGAGTTGCTTTTGTCATTCGCGGTTGGTTTCTCTTCTTGTTTGAAAATAATGTCCTACGAACACTATGTACATACCGTATTTTCCAATTTGTACACAAATCTGCCAACATATTTCATAAGAAGGGTTTCTGGGTGTTGATACCGACGAGAGAATCTCTCGGATTTTCGCGTCTTCGCTTCGCGGCGATAAATAATATCCGAAGAAAAAACAGCATAGGCCTAGGGCGCTAAAGACACCAACAAGTTGCGTTCGACTTGCTTCCTCGAGTCAGCGCTGACCTGAGGGATCATGCAAGGTGCGATGAGTCAGGGAAAACAAGGAAACGAGGTTAAACACCTGTCGACCCTTATCGAACGCCACCGTTATGCTTTATTTACAAATACATGATACATAATACATCGCGACGGCTAGTAAAGCGTATATAGCCCAACATTGGTCTCGGTTTTTAATTTTATTATAAACATTTCTAGTTAATTACGTGACATTTCGACCATCAACAAATTATTGTCAAGGATGCTATATCGCTACATTATGTAAACAGTAGGCTGGTGTGTCCCTTTAAAAAATGTGGACAGGGGGATACGAGCTGTTTAAGATCACAAGTGATGGCAAGATGATCTGATATCCCTGTCACGACCTCAATGTGAGAGCAGATTTGACGATCGGAGTTACGAGTGATAAGTAGATCGGTCATGTGTATAGATTGCTGAATGTGCTGTGAGAGGTCATGACCTACAAGAAGATCCGAGACTCTCTTGGTGTCCGCAGAAGATGAGTTATCAAGGTGAACGTTAAAGTCACCTGGGCCCAATTTCACAGAGCTGTTTAACAGCCCATTTCCCGTTAACCGAGCGTCAGGCTGTTTCATAGACATCGTTAATGGTAAGCAACTGAAAACCTGCCTTAACCGCAGAGCCAAATTTGTCTTAAGATAGTGACGCAACATTGGCGGTTTACAAGCGCGCGCGCATGCTTAAAGGTACACACCGGATTCGTTAGGCTATTTTGGGCTCGAAATTGACCCATACAAGATTCTGAATGCCCTTCCAAAATAAACTGAACATATCCTGAAAAGAAACCACGGAATTTTGCCGTTTTTGAGCAATTTTCAAAAAACAGAGGTCACGTGACTTTTCGGAAGCAGATTCTGGTTCCGAAAAGTCACATGGTCTTGCGAGTTAGTTTTGTGTCCAGTCGCATGTCCAGTCGCATTAAAGTTTCTTACTGCAGAACTGCACTAAATTCAACTCCGATTTTTCCCCAATATTTATAAGTAATTGACAAAAGAGAGACTATTTATACAGGTATGAAACAAAGTTGAACATAAGTATGAAAATTCGAACATAAATGTTTGTTTCGACAGTCCGGAGAATGGGACTCGGCGAGCGCGTGCTAGTACGGCAAACCGTACGGTGCAGTGTACGATATTTGCCCCGTGCAGCGCGGCAAATATCCCGCGTGCACTCTACACGGCCGGGTTGGTTGCTCTGGTGTACGTTCGTGAAGAAAAAACATGATGCTAACTTCTCCAGAGAAATCGTGATAAGAAAATTGGAGATATCCCGAGTAGGAGAAGAGCGAAACGTTTGTGACAAAGTCGTGAAGCTCGCGCGTAGTTACAACGGCTGGTAAAGAGTATAACCCGTCTTTTGACCGTTTTTGTTAATTTCTCACTTCTTTAGTAAATTACGGGATATTTTGATGATTTTTTTTTCACAACGACCATCAAAAAAGTATTGTCAATGCTGCTACATCACTAAATCCTGTAAATAGTAGGCCGGTGTGTACCTTTAAGCACGCCGCGGCCGTGAAATAGCCTCAACGTTAGCACAACGTTTCTGCTACAGTAAACACGTTTTCAGCTAGCGCTTAAACAGCTCTATGAAATTAGGCCCTGATATTACAATCGGAGACGATTTACTGAGTGTCGTCTAACAAGATGGAGAAATCATTGAGACACTGTGAAAATGGAACCCTAGCTCCAGCAGGACGGTAAATACTATAACAATATTTATGCTAGAGCTCACTGTCGTCATGTTAGCTGAAATCACTTGACGCTCGTGTAATGTCTGTAGAGTCATTAATAGTCATATTAATGTTATTTCGATGAAGGATGCCGACACCGCCTCCGCGTCTCGTTTTCCTGGGCTTGTGCTTAAAGCTAAAACCCGGGGGTGTTACGTCAGCAATAACTGCGTCATCGGAGTATCCTATCCTAGCTACGCCGCTGTGGGGAAGAAGGGGGACTTTTTCAAAATCGGTCGCGTGGAAATAAAACGGAAGCCATGCGGTGCAATATTTTACAGATGTAAGTTGTAAAGATGGTTGCGTACGTTCGCTTGGTCATCAAAGCACATGTACGCCTACATACATGTAATGCGCAATAATATTGTGGCCACGTTCAGTTGAAAAGGACCGCATGTTTGATTTGAGCACTTGTACGGTCAACGGCTATTTTGAGATAAAACAAACGTCGCTTTTTTAACCTTTCTTCTTGGCATCGTTAGGCACAAAACTCCATTTTTAAAAATTACAACGAACGTAAATGGTATGTACGCTACTTGACATTCATTGAGTTTCACTCTGAAATTAATTCACTGAAAGCAGAGCATTGGTCATCTTTATGCCACATGCGTATTGAATGTATACTGAGCAACAACAACAACAAAAACGCAAATTTTCAGTTGAATGGAAATTTATAAAAATGTGTTTGTTATTAATAACAGCTTTATATGCATGACCGCAAAAACAAAAAAAAAACATCTGTGTGCTGAAAATTCCCACTCTTAGATCGATTGCTTTTTTTCAATCAAAAAGGGGGCGGTCGGGTTGGCGTAGTGGTTCTTTCCTCGCCTTTCACCTCTGGCGTCCCGGGTTCGAATCCGGGGCGTGTATGTGGATTGGGTTTGCAGTCCCTACTTGACCGCGTGGGTTTTCCCCTGGGGATTTCTCTGGGGGTTTTCCTCCCACTTCTAAAACTGCAACTCCTTCTTCGTCATCTCAAGTTGATAATAAAGTATAGTTAAAGCTAAAACCGTATAGTTGATGGCATAAAGGGCCTTAGTTGCCGAAGATGCCATAAATTAACAACAACAACAACAACAACAACAATCAAAAAGTGGAGAAAATGTTTGCGTTTTGTTTGTTGCTCGGTATATAGTAAACTCCGGCTAAGTCGACATCGTACAAGTCGGCAAATCGCCTAAGTCGGCCGTCTGACGAAAGTCCCGATCGTCTACAATGCATTTCCATTGAAATGTATGTTTCTAAGTCGGCATTTGTAAGTCGCCATTTCGCCCAAGTCGGCATGTTATTCTCGGTCCATTTCAACAAAATGCAATACAAAATCGTTTGTGTAAAGCCGTGGTCCCAACCCGCCGTACTTGCAAGTGCGTGCTGTCTACTTGCAAAAACGTGGGCAAAATTTGGGGATCCGTACGTGGTGAGTACCGCCTCAGTACGGATTTGGGAGCACGCAGACACACCGTAGCACTTTTAGTGCACGAGGAACTTTCGCTGCGTTCGGGCTACGGATTCACCCCCCTCTTCTGGAGAACCTCGGAAGGTCCTTCTATATATACGCCCCCGACATGGGGCGGAAAAACTCACGTTCATCGCACTTGCACGCACTTACAACATGCGAGTGAGTAAGGACACCGTACGTGAGCAGCACGTGTAAGTACGGCCTCCGTACGATAACGGGGCAATCGCACGGAGATCGTACGTTGTAAGCACGTTGTAAGCACGTACAACTCACTTACCACTTGCGCAACGTACGATGCACACAACCGCTCACGGCGGGTGACGTGCGTTGACGTACTCCCTCCCTGCTCTTGCCACTCCCTCCGCACGTTTTCAGAAAAACGTGGCGGCCGTGGCCTTCCCCAAAAAACGTACGGACTAAAAACACGCACGGTGGGTTGTGACCGACGCTTAACTTTGACCTTAAAGGCACAGGCTCGTCAGCAATGCGCGCCCGCCAAATTCGTGCTCGAAACACGCAGCTCCATGCCTTTGCTATGGAGCTGCGTATTGCGTGGCACACATTTGGCGGACGCGCATTGCTGACGAGCCTGTGCCTTTAAGTCGGCACTTAAAAAAACCACACAATATGGCATCGATTTCCTTCCCTGCGGTTTTCAAGAAGTGTCAATGAAAAGACAAACACTGCCTGACCTCCGTTTATTGGCATGCACGGACCGTGGTCGCCAGTGTATCAGTGTCGTCATGTTACAGCCAGGGCTGCATTCGAAACACGCGAACATTGCAAACGTTTGCATCGTTCGCCAACAACTGGTACCCGGCTTTCCATAGACCAGTGCACAATAGCACTGTACCAGTGGCAAACGTTGGCAACGTTCGCGTATGTGGAACGCAGCCCGGGCCCTGGCCACGTGTGAGATTGCGTGCACTCAAAAAGGGGTTTCCCCTGTACGCATGCGCACTTTCCATTTGGGGGGTCGTCATATGCATACATGTATATCTTCACACGTGCTCGCTCACGCGCGCGCGTATTTAGCGTGTCCATTAAAACAGGATGTTGACATAAATCAATTAAGGATTTCGTTGCTGGAATCGTCCCCAAAAACAAGGAGATTAAACCAAGGTAAATCAAAGCCTCCATGCTGCAATCAACCTATTCATGTAACGTTGTGTAAGTCGGCAAAATGACGACTTACGGCATATGTCGGCATTCGCGTAAGTCGGCACAAATTTTCGGGTCCCAACTTAAAGAGTGCCGACTTAGCCGGAGTTTGTATTTGCATTTCAGGGTAATCTAACCAAATTAACCTTTTGCTTGTTTCGCGTCACTAGCGTCTGGTGTACTGACGTACACCCTTTCACATGCTCACTTTGTATTTACTTGACCAGGCTACATTTGTGTTGCTATGTGGTGCACGCGGCAGGTGTGAAGCACATAATCAATACCGTGTTCACCTTAGTAGAAAAAGGCATAAAGCAACCATACTGTGTGCCAGACTGTTGGTTGCTAGGCAATGACATGCACCACGTAGCAACAATAGCGTATGTGACTTTTTAAACTGCACTTCTATCTAAAAAGAGAACAATTCGGAGCGCCACCCATTACGCAAGTGTTACTTGCCAAGGCTAACTTGCAGACTGACATTTTTCTTTAATCTGTGTGAGCCTTGCATTGCTTCATATATACACACCCGAACTGGATAAGCGATTCACTGAAATCAGAGCATTGACCACCTTCATGTTGAAGGTAATTGAAACGGGAATGTCTGATTATGGTCTTTTTTTATGGAAAATTACGCCATGGACGTATCCGAATGGGTTTGCATTTGGGGAAGAAATGACAGAAGGTGGTTTATTTTTCCCCATTCATTCAGCACACAAAACCATGAATGAGTTTTAACAGTTTTCTGAAGTATCTAGCGTCTGTGTAGCCGAAACGTTTACATTTATATTCTTCGTCAGATACATAATGATGTTGTTCGAAAAAAAATTGCATAAAGGTTTCATTTGCAAATGACATAAATTGGGTCTTTAATCTACTTGATAAAATGCGATTTTGAATATTAAAAGGAAACATATTTCCGATTATGCTATTTTATGCAAATACCGTTTGCTTGTATAGGAACATTTTCCAAGATGTCTGTGTGTATGGCCGGTCGATCATTAGTGAATGGCACCACACGAGTGCAGCAGCAGCAAAGACTAAGCTCCGTTCCCTATAGTCCATTTGAAATCTTGCCTTGTTCCGCGATTAAATTAGTACAACTAGAACGTTCGATTCACGGTTTGGGATTGAAAATGTGTTTCTTCGTGTCTTTATTCTTTTACTTTTGTGAGAATGTTTCACCAGACGGACATCTGGCATCGATTACGTCGTCTACAGGGATCGATTAATGTCCTCAAGAGGTGATCGGGTTTGGTTAATATCGGGGGAAAATGTCTTGAATCGCTGTAGGCACACGTGCCAATTTGCTCTGTAAATGTTCATCTACAAGTACATCTGGCCTCGTATCGTTTCACAGGAAGAAAAACTAGTTCACACATCCGGCGTCAGCCTTAATGTCACTCGACGGAGAAGTTGCCTTTCTTGTAGCCTTCAGTAATTTTAAAGGTAGACTCTTACCCTGGCTAAATTACTGTGTGCATGTAAACAAGATGCGTGTTTGAGAAAGGTCGGCAGCGTAAAAGACAAAATACGTCATGTTGCATTTTCGAGATTTCTTTTCCATTTCGGTGAAGAAAATTTGTTCCCGTTACGAGAAAGGAATCTTGTTTCCCTCAATTCAAAAGCGTATCGCTTTCGAACAATTACGGTCATTCTATTCTACCTTTGATCCAACTTTTAACATTTTGCTAGAAATCGCCCAATGTGTCTTTTAAAAACGTTTGGAATCTTTCTTTGTTTTGGGATCTTTTGCAGTTGGAATATAACGTCTTTAAGTGGTGCGTAATCTATTTTATAGCATATTGCTAATCGATCGGCAAGCGAAATTCCAACGGACGGGATCTCAACAGTGAGCGGACTCGAGCTGCAGGGTTGAGAGGGTGGTGTGCATCTATACCCTCCCCCGCGCCGGAAACGTCCCTAATTTCAAGATGTACTCTCGCTTAAATAATAAAATAATATATTTTATGATAATATAGTTTACATTTTTAATTAATTTTATAAAATAATAGGGTCATTCCGTGTCAAATCAACCAATTTTCTGAAAAAAATGTTCCCAGGTGACCTTCTCAGATATTGATGAAATTTTATAAGAATGATTGAGTATGGCCCAAATGAACACATACAAAAAAGTAAAAGCATACTCCATGTCATTTTCGAGATATGGCCAGTTGAAATTTGGTTGAAAAGGCCCTTTTGTGCGTGCGCGAGTCGCGAAAAGTGATTTTTGTGATATTTTCCGACTTTGAAAGCGCATAATTCAGTCTTTGTAACAGGTAGAGAGCTCAAATTTTGTCTTCTAGCTTACTTCTTGGCAAGGTTCTTGAATCTGCACTCAATTTAACTGTATCTCCTTTATTTTTCTAGTTATGGTCACCCAAAGTAGGCACTTTATTCAGCCGAAAATGTTTTTTTGTGATTTTTGGGGTCACCCTGTGCCCACATGAGGGTCAAATGAATCATATATTCCCTAGGTATTGTCTATGGGTACATGTCTATACCCATAAGCAATTATAAGCTCACCAACGCATTAATTAAGAAATGGCATGGGCCCAAAGTCTTGACCCCGGTTGACCCCGCGATCAATTGTAATTTGTTTTGAAATTTACACCAGTTAACATATATATTATATCTACTTATACACCAAATTTCAGCTTTGGCACTCAACTCCTTCAATGGTGTGGTGGCAATTTAAATATTAGACGTTTTTCGCTCATTTAAAAAAAATCCGTACAGTAATTTAATATCATACAGTGTATTTCAAGTTTGAAGCTTCTGTAATTATTTTTTTCCAGCTATAAAAAAATATACTCAACACTAAAATTCATCAGGAAAAGTTTGTTTTTGTTTTTATTATTGTTTTTAGAAATGGGTTGATGATGCATGTATTCCACTACAATAAATAATCACTTAATTCAGTTAACCCTCCTATAGGCTGGTACCTCAAAGTGCCGCAGAATCTCCCTTAACACACAACAACATTTGGAACCATACCCCGGTAATGTTGTCGAGTTTCACTTGAAACATGGATTAAACCACACAATACAAATTCAATCTGCCAGT
This sequence comes from Henricia sp. BOLD:AAB3569, assembly GCA_037783545.1. Classification (NCBI taxonomy): domain Eukaryota; kingdom Metazoa; phylum Echinodermata; class Asteroidea; order Spinulosida; family Echinasteridae; genus Henricia; species Henricia sp. BOLD:AAB3569. The sequence goes on along the minus strand of JBBELK010000057.1, from coordinate 930,390 downwards.
ACCTAAAACCTGTATCCCACTGGGGTTGCGACTGTTTGGCGACATTTGCGACTGTCATTCTGCAGAATGTTTGCAGAATGTCTGCAGAATTTTTGTCTGTTTGTGGAGGTCGTCATGATGTCACGGGAATTTTGAACGTGTTCAAAAATTTGTTTGCGACAGCTGTACTGTGGTCGCTAAGGTTTTGAAATGTGCACCAAATTGTCTTTAGAATGTCTTTAGAATGTCTTCAGATTGTCTTGAGAATAAGGGGGCAAAAATTCATAAAACAATCGCGAAATAGTCTTCAGAAAGTCTTCAGAATGTCTTCAGAATGTCATCAGACATTTATAAGACATTTTGAAAACTGTTTGCATAATTCCTGTCCATTCTGTGCATGCGCAGTCAGTACTGCCATCCTGACAACATCAGACACGAGAGTACATGCCAAGACAAATCTGTTGTATTTGATTCAGTGCGGACTGCAACTCTGTTCGCGTACTTTGTTTTGAAACAGTCGCCAATTTCAAGTCTGCAAACAGTCTAGAACTATCGCAGCCAAGTGGGATACAGGCTTAAGACTCCTGTCTGTCTTCTTGCTCTCTGGTTTTAACCTTCTAACCCCCAGTCCCCTTACATGTTTTCCTCATGCTATACAAATACACTGGTAACTTCCCATGCACAAGGTCAACTTATTTGCATAAACCTTCTAGAACAATATCATGCACATGTGTGTCACATGTAGACACTACATTCTAGAACAATACTACTTGTGTGTCACATGCAGACACTACAAATGTCAATGCATATATTGATGTAGTCGGTCAGTTCCCCGAGTTGCCTCTCAAAACATAACATAACATTGACAGGACAGTATACTTATACATTGTACCACTCCAGAGGCATTTTGTAGCATGGACCAGTTTTTTTTTAAAAGTGAGAGAAACAGACAGATGAACACATGTGCTCATGCATACACTGTAGGCCTTACACTGTAAAAATTGAGTAGTCATTTTGCACCAAAAATTAGTCAAATTGGACATAAAAATTAGTATTTTAACTCGTGACTAATTTTGCAATCTGAAAGACTAACTGAAAATTGTTTGACTAATCAATTTCAGGAAAATACTAATCTCAGTTTCCGCAAAGACTAATGCAGATTTTTGTAAGACTAATTCTTTTGAAAGACTAACTAGATCACATCCAAATTACTAATCATGTCAGTCACCTGAGTTCCGAAAGACGAATTAAATTGAAAATGACTAATTGTATGACTAATTAATTCGTGAAATACTAATTCCTTACAAAATTAGTCGGGCTTTGGAAGCTTCCAAGGTTTGACGTCCCTCCCTCTGAACAATTACGTTAAATATGTCTTTCTTGAAGAAAATGAGCACGGCTCCATTGTCAGCTGGAAACTTTTTTTGTTCAATATTTCAAGCCAAGAACACAAGACAAATATTTGCCCTTTGTGCAGCTGCTTTGCGCAATTTGTGCACCAAACGTGTTACTTATGTTGAGGTAGTTATAGTTCGATTAGCAGAACAGCTGAGTGGCGTGATATTCTTGATGGCGCTGAAAAACAGCGTACACCGTGTACATATGTGTGCGTACACACAGTACACACAGCGTTGAGCAGCGACGGATGCAGCCACGGCGACAGATCAGACTCAAAAGAGGTAGGGATTTTGTCCATTACCAGATTTATGTCTTTCAATATCAGTAACTTTATGGCGTGGACTGTACTGAGAACTATAAGGCAGCGGCAAAGTACGGATAATTTAGCAAACTGCAGGATTGTGCATAAATACCGCGAGTCCAAATCGCGTAGGCGCATAACCAGAGACGTAGAGAGAAGTCTCTGGCATAACATAGGCCCAGGCTGCACCCTACCGTATACCTAAGTACGTGTAGGATACGTTTGTACCATACGTACGTGAACTGTGACTACAACTTGCATACAAACCGTCGCAAAGCTGACATAGTGACGAATATGCAGTGTTAAAGCCATTGCATATTCGTCACTATGTCAGATTTGCGACGACTCTCTGTCAAAGTGAAATTGTCTGTCTGCAGTACGTGTTTTACAGGATACATGTATGTTGACAAACAAAGCGATCATGTTTAGTGTTGTATGTTGAATGTCCGTTCTACATATTGCAAAGGGTTTCTTCGTACGTCAATTAACATGTAACTTGAACGTTGAATGGAATTTTGCTTCACTTTCAAAGAAATAATTATTATGCGTGTACGTCATGGTACGTACGTACGTATACACTAGTTACAGTGCTTTGCTTAATTTTATCAGTATAGTATAGTGTACATGAATATCAATTACAATCCACGGTAAGTTATGTTGAAAGAGGTAAATCGGGTGAAAGCCCTACGAGTCTGATCTGTCGTCGTTCGGTAAAATACGCTGCTTATCGCTGGGTGTATTCCTAGCAGGAAAAATTAGGTAGAAATGTCAGACTAATTTAGGGTACAAAGACAAATTAAAGGAGTGTGACCAGATCACTTTTTTTACCCATAACTCCCCGGGACTTACCTTATGGGTCATGAGATTTTTATATCATAACATCCGTTATATTTTTCTGATTACGAAACTGAAACTCCCGCGCTTCTAGGCCGCATATTTCCGAGGATATCGTCGAAAATCCACCGATTATTTGTAAACTAATTTTCCAGTATCAACGTTTATCCGCTGAAAGCCGACTCGATAGTTTTGTTAATTTTTTTACTGGAAATTGCGAATGTTTTTGGGTTTTTGGGACATGGGAGGTGTGTATGGGAGTTACTTGATAATATTGGTAAGTTACATCGAAAACTATTTTCCAGAAACTCTGGTCACGCTCCTTTAAAAGACGAATTATTTTTCTGAATTGACTAATTAAATTTTGTGGATGACTAATTCATTTTTTTTGAAGACTAATTAAATTTGGAAAATGACTAATCACCCGAAAAATTTGGCAAATTATACAATTTTTAAAGACTAATTATTTTTAGTCATTGCACAAATGTAGTGACTAATCTTTCGACTGGGTGACTAAATAAAGATTAGTCAAATTATACCATGAAATTACTAATTTTGTTTCGTCAAATGACTACTTAATTTTTACAGTGTACCACTATTAATTTTACCTTTAAAAAATTGTTATGTTACATTTTGATTCAGCTGACTGAAACAAGGATACTGTGATCATATCACTCATTTAATATTATATTATGGTCATACATGTACATCATACATGATAAATATATACGTTTCAGGAAAACGTATGCGAAAAACGTCTATTTCTCAAATTGCCACCACACCATGAAGAAGTTGAGTGCCAAAGCTAAAATTTGGTGTATAAGCAGATGTTTAACTGGTGTACATTTCAAAAAATGTTTCAATTGATACCGGGGTCAAGACGGGAGGGGTCTTTTTGACCTTTTTCTGGCTGGAGCCAACTTTGGGACCATGCCGTTTCTTAATTAATGCATTGGTGAGCTTATAATTGCGTATGGGTATATTCATGCACCCATAGATAATACCTAGGGAATATATGATTCATTTGACCCCTCATGTGGGCACAGGGTGACCCCAAAAATTACAACAAAAACATTTTCGGCTGAATAAAGTGCCTACTTTGGGTGACCATAACTAGAAAAATAAAGGAGATACAGTTAAATTTAGTGCAGATTCAAGAATGTTGCCAAGAAGTAAGCTAGAATACTAAATTTGAGCTCTCTACCTGGTACAAAAACTGAATTATGAGCTTTCAAAGTCGGAACATATCACAAAAATCACTTTTCGTGACTCGCGCGCGCACAAAATGGCCCTCTCGACCAAATTGCAACTGGCCATATCTCGATAACGACATGGAGTATGATTTTACTTTTTTGTATGTGTTCATTTAGGCCACACTCAATCATCCTTATAAAATTTCATCAAAATCTGAGAGGGTCACCTGGGGACCACTGGTTGATTTGACATGGAATGACCGAATATATTGTTTGTTTTTCTTATTGTTTACTAATTTCAAATGAAATATCGCAGAAGTTAAATGTTGAGCTATTATAGCACAAATCAACGAAACAAGGTGCTCAGAGCGATCACAGTATAACCCCTTGTCGCTCGGCTCAATTATACAATTCCATTAAGCTTTAACTCTCTGGTGAGTATGCACCAGTGGCTGTCTGTTAGGCGCTCACAGGCCAACTTAGTCCATGGGCCAATACCCCTAAAAATGGATGTCGGTACCATATTGGGGGACAAAGGCTCATCATATTTTTTTGAAAGATGACCACCTTGGGCACATATTTTGGTATGATGGACATTCTCAAGTGGTAGTTTTATACCATTTTGGTGAAAAAACATGGTTTTGGGGACAAAATCACGTTTTGAAATATTTTCCTTATAAAAAGAGTTTGCAGGCTTAAATGAAAAATCTAACAAGTGGATATTGTGAGCAGTGAAATCGTTCATTTTTTTAAATGGTTCGTTTCATTTTTTTTTCAATGGTTGCCATGGCAACAGCCGTTTTGGGGCAAAAAACACCATTTTTGGTATTAAAACTTAAAAAATTCATATTACAGGATTCATATTGAATATTGGGCTACTTCCAAAGGAAAACTCATTGTGAGATACCCAGGCAGTTTTTAGGTACCTTAGAGTACAGTATATGTAGGCATAAAGGTACATTTTGGGCCAAAAACAACATTTTAGAATTGCTGTTTTGGGGTAAAATCACGTTTTTTGAGATTTTCCTTATAAAAAGAGTTTGCAGGCTTAAATTAAAAATCAAAAAAATGATAATTGTGACCAGTGGAAGCGTTGATTTTTTTTAATGGTTCGTTTCATCTTTTTTTTAATGGTTGCCATGGCAACAGCCGTTTTGGGCCAAAAAACGCCATTTTTGGTATTAAAACTTTAAAAATTCATATTACAGGATTCATATGAAATATTGGGCTACTTCCAACGGCAAACTCATTCTGAGATACCCAGGCACTTTTTAGGTACCTTAGAGTACAGTACATGTAGGCGGAATGGTACGTTTTGGGCCAAAAACAACATTTTAGAAATGCTGTTTTGGGGTAAAATCACGTTTTTTTGAGATATTCCTTATTAAAAGAGTTTGCAGGCTTAAATGAAAAATCTTTAAAAATGCATATTGTAAGCAGTGGGGCGTTGATTATTTTTAGGTGGTTTGTTTCAACTTTTTCTTCTTGGTTGCCATGGCAACAGCCGTTTTGGGGCAAAAAAACACAATGTTTGGTAATAAAACTTTAATAATTTATATCACAGGATTTATATGGAATATTTGGGTACTTCCAACGTCAAACCCATTCTGGGATACCCAGGCAGTTTTTCGGTACAGTATATGTAGGCGGAATTGTACATTTTGAGACAAAAACATCATGGCCGTTGAGGAATATACCAATCCAGGAGCGTTTAAGCCCCGCCCCAAACATTTCCACCAATTAATCATTCTGAAGGACAATGGTAATCTACTTGGTTAATCTAATGATTATGCGCACTTCGACGTTGCTAGCCGCATTTCTACGTGGGCGGGGCTTACTGGATCGGTCTATGGCCGAGGAGAACGGTTGCTTGAACTGAAGACCGCAAAGGATTTCAAAGGATTCTGGGTAAGTGACCTGCCCGCATATGATGTGTGTGCCCTTGAGCAAGGCACTTTTATATTAATATCATCTGAGGTGAAAAAAATAGTACATGTAAGCCTGTGAAGGAGATGTTTGATAATTAACTGTTGTGTGCATAACATGCAACCGGGCGGTAATGTATACCTTCAGGGAGCTGAGCTAGGTTTTCGGATTGATTTAAAGTGATTGAAATGACCAGTAGTAATAATCCAGTGCGCAAGCCACCGTCAGATCGCCGTCGGCTGGGAGGCGGCTGATCGGCATCGACATGCTGACCAAAAAACCACCGGCGGTATCTGAAGTGGCAGCGTTTTACTGCTGCTAAGCCACAGACCACTAGCAGTAGTCAGCGGCCACCAGTGGTCTGTCGCTCTAAACCGCCAGCAGACACCTAGCGGCAGCGTCAAACCACGAGTGGTCTGCCGCTCCTAAACTACCAGTGGACCACTAGCGGTAGCCAGTAGCAAGCCACCAGTGGTCTGTCGCTCTAAACCGCCAGCGGACCACTAGCGGTAACCATCATCAAACCACCAGTGGTCTGCCATTCTAAAACTGCCAGCGGACCACTCGCGGTAGCCAGTGGCAAACCACCAGTGGTCTGCCACTCTAAAACTGCCAGCGGACCACTAGCGGTAGCCAGTGGCAAACCACCAGTGGTCTGCCACTCTAAAACCGCCAGCAAACCACGAGCGGTATCCAGCAGCAAACCACAAGTGGTCTTCCGCGACAAAACCGCCAGCAAACCACTGGCCAGCCATTCTAAAACCACCACCGGACTCAAAGCAGCCGGTGGCATATACCACCAGTTGCCTGCCACTCACACTGCCTGCCATTCACAGTAGTGGTTGACAGGGGTATGCCTCGCCATTATGATGACCTGTCACTCCTAATATGAACTGTCATCAGCGGTTCACTGTCACTAAATATACAGGGTGTCCAAAAGAAAGCGTCCAGGTCAAACCTGGCAACCTCAGAATCTATGTTTCCCCGGATCCTGATAGGGAATTTCTTACATGAAAAAATAGTCTTTATCGCATCTTTATCACATAACAATCAGTCAAGTGAATCATAAAGGTCAGCCCTCAACTTGGAGTCACTATTTCTCGTTGTCAAACAATCAGATACCTGGTACATGAACGTGTGACTTGTTTGCGTATCTCAGAGTGGGGTTGCAGTTGGAAAGACTCTAGTATTCTATATGAATCCTTGAATGTGGAGTTTTAAATTACCAAAAATTGTGGTTTTGCCCCGAAATGGCTATTGTAATGTTTAACCATTGAGATAAAGATTAATAAGCCTTAAAAAAAATCAACGCTTCTGCTTGTCGCGATATGTCTGTGTTGGTGTACACATACCATTTTTAGCAGAAAATAATAATAAAATAACACGTGAATTTACCCCAAAACGACGAATCTCAAATGACGTTTTTGTCAAAAAATGTACCATTTCGCCTGGTAGCGCCTAAATATGGTACCTAAAAACTGCCTGGGTATCTCAGAATGGGTTTGCCGTTGGAAGTAACCCATATTCCATATGAATCTTGTAATTTGAATTTTGAAAGTTTTATTACCAACATTTGTGTTGTTTGCCCAAAAATGGCTGTTGCCATGGCAACCATTGAGAAAAAGATGAAACAAACCATTTAAAAAACTTAACGATTCCACTGCTCACAATATCCACTTTTTTAGATTTTTCATTTAAGCCTTCAAATGCTTTTTATAAGGAAAATCTTTAAAAACATGATTTTACCCCAAAACGGCAATTCGAAAATGATGTTTTTGGCCCAAAATGTACCATTATGCCTACATCATGTACTGTACTCTAAGGTACCTAAAAACTGCCTGGGTATCTCACAATGAGTTGGCTTTTGGAAGAAGCCCAATAATCCATATGAATCCTGTAATATAAATGTTTAAAGTTTTATTACCAAAAATGGTGTTTTTGGCCCCAAAACGGCTGTTGTCATGGCAACCATTGAAAAAAAGATGAAACAAACCATTTTTAAAAAATCAACGATTTCACTGCTCACAATATCCACTCGTTAAATTTTTCATTTAAGCCTGCAAACTCTTTCTATAAGGAAAATATTTAAAAACGTGATTTTGTCCCAAAACAGCAATTCTAAAATGTTGTTTTTGGCCCAAAATGTACTTTATGCCTACATATACTGTACTCTAAGGTACCTAAAAACTGCCTGGGTATCTCACAATGAGTTTTCCTTTGGAAGTAGTCCAATATTCCATATGAATCCTGTAATATGAATTTTTAAAGTTTTAATACCAAAAATGGTGTTTTTGGCCCCAAAACGGCTGTTGTCGAACCATTTAAAAAAATGAACGATTTCACTGCTCACAATATCCACTTGTTAGATTTTTCATTTAAGCCTGCAAACTCTTTTTATAAGGAAAATATTTAAAAACGTGATTTTGTCCCAAAAACCATGTTTTTTCACCAAAATGGTATAAAACTACCACTTGAGAATGTCCATCATACCAAAAAATTTGCCCAAGGTGGTCATCTTTCAAAAAAATATGATGAGCCTTTGTCGCCCAATATGGTACCGACAAGTGTCTTGGCCCATGGACTAATTAGTGTTTTGTGCGTTTTAAACGTACATAAGACGGTCGCAGCCAATGAAAAGCCTTGTTTTTGTATGCTCCGCCTAGCGTCCAAACCGTAGCCTCTTGTTATTCACATTTTGTATTGATGAAGCAGGGCGGGATTCTACTAAGCAAGGAAGTTGTCAATCCTAATTATCATAACAAAGATCTGAATCTGCTCTGTGCTGTAACAACTGTGAGTCAAAGGAAATGTCATAAGAGGGACGGTAATAGTAGTGATTTTTACGTGCACACAAACAAAAACTGCCCCAACATGAATCTGCGCAGATTTGTTTAAAAACTGATCAAGAGAAATATAAATGGAAAACGCAGTGGTGAAAAAAGGTCCCGAGCAGCAAATTCATCGGGCTAATGTATTGGAGTCGGTAATTACTGTATACTACACTGTAGTACGGTTATTTTTAACGGAAACAAAGCATTTTAAGGAAATGAAAATAAATGTGTATAAACATGCATGTATCCATAAGAAATGTCCAGAGTCAAATATTTTGCTTGACACCTGTCATGGGCTCCCATGTCTAAAAACAACTAAAGGCACATAATATTAACAATATAAAACAATACGTAAAATGTATACGAGTTTTAAGACAGGTTTTTAAAACCATTAATATGCCTCTCAAGAAATTTCGAATCCTCTGTCGGTTGGCTGCGGTAAAACCATAACGAGAAATGCGTTTCCAACCAATGCAACTATGCGTTTAGATGTCAGTATAAAATGATGCAAACATGCTAAAGTCGTTTGTTCTTCAATACTTTGGAATTCAGTTTTTGAAAGGTTTTCTCCGATTTTACAGAAAGTATATTGGGGTGGGGGGACCTAGGGTATAGGTGACCCATCGGTCTGATTGGTTAATAGGCAGTGCCAGGTATTGCTGATGTTGAAGCCAATGTCTTGGGGTACTGTGTTGTGCTTACCTAAAGTCTTACCTAAATCGTCAAAATGTTACGTAATTAACTAAAATTGTTTAAAAGTAACAAAATAGATCAAAGGTTTGGTTATACGCAACTATCGTGCAAGCCTCACGACTTTGTCGCAAATGATTTGCCATTTTTCGGGCAGTTTTTGCTTCGGATTTCTGCTGTTTTTCTGCTGATAATTTCACTGGACGACCCGGACCACCAATGTTTTTCCGTTTTGTGGAGGGGTTGACATCGTGGTTTTTCATCACGTACGTACCATCACTCAAGCAACCAGCTGTTGTGACGGTTCTGCGTGGAGCTAAAAGTTTGGTGTACAGACCAAAACACCTAATGATGAAACATACCCGGCGGTCTGGATCCCTGCCCCTATCACATGTGCAATGCCTCGCTAGCCCACAAAACACAGCACCGGTTGCAGGGTATTATTGCAACGGGGCTTTTGTCTCGTTAGCTCCTACGCTGTCACCGTTGCACGCTCCCGTTACCAAGAATCACTGAATCAAAATCTCACGTTTGATTTGTTTGTTCTCATAACTTTACTTATAAGCTTGTTTTCAAGAACATGTGATTTATCCGAACCAGAAATCTGGTTCGGATAAATCACATGACCTTGATTTTTTTTAAATGCTAAAAAACGGCCAAATTTGGTGGTTTCTTTTTTGGATCTATTTGTTTTATTCCAGAAAGATGTAGGCCTATGGGTGAATCATGTATGGGTCTATTTCGAGCCCCATATCACACAACAAAGCCGGTGTGTTCCTTTAACATAAGTCATTTTATAAAAATAAAAAACAAATTGCCCCAAAAATATTGAAATTGCGTTCCCGTCGACGGGTTAGTCCGCCAAAATACCACTCTATGCGTCCTCCTCCTTGTGGTTTAATATCCAAATCATGTAGTAGGTTTGGTCTCTGAGCATAATGCAGTTTTCCTATAATGCGGTTTTCCTATAATGATTGCAGGTACCATCGTGGCAAGTTTCGCCGTCTTCTGTTGTGGCAATCCAGGACAGTCACAAGGAGGAAAACTCGGCACTTTCTGTCTCAACTTCTGGGTGGGAGTGTTGCAGCTTTTAACGTGTTGGATCTTTCTCGCTGGATGGATCTGGAGTATCATGTGGGGAACTGCGTTTATTAGTCTGTCTGGTAAGTCAATTGAAGCTCTTTGCTATGTCCAGTCCTGCTTAAAATACACAAACATGACTTGTTTTATTTTCAGACACACAACGCAAATCCATTTCACCAAACCACCAATTCACAAAAACATCACAACCCACAAACAACCACGAAACCACAAACACCATCCACCACGCCACCAAACCACTATACCGCCACACCACCACCACCACCACCACCACCACCACCACCACCACCACCACCACCACCACCACCACCACCACCACCACCACCACCACCACCACCACCACCACCACCACACCACCACCACCACCACCACCACCACCACCACCACCACCACCACCACCACCACCACCACACCACCATCCCACCACATTACTAAACCAAACCACCACACCACCAAACCACCACACTGTTAACTCCCACACCACCAAACCACCACCCAACACACCACCAAACACAGTCCACCACACCACCATACCACCAAACCACCAAACCACCAACCACCAAACCACCAAACCACCAACCACCAGACCACCAAACCACCACCAAACCATCAAACCACCAAACCACCACACCACCACACCACCACACCACCAACCACAAACCAGCAAACCACCACACTACCACAACACCGTACACCCCCACATCACCAACCAGCAAACCACCACAACACCCACCAACCACCTAACGTCCAACACACCAAATCATAAGCCACCAAACCACCGAACGACTTAACTACTGTACCAACCACCAAGCACCAATCCACCAACCCATTACCAAACCACAAAATCGACAAACCACCAAACTGCTACCAAACCACTAACAAAACAAATCCTAACAGTTTGATTTAATCAGTCCAATATTACATTCCCGTCAGAATTATAACCTATAGTGGGCGTCGATGTACCGGTATTTTTCCTCTGCTTCATTTTCCTTACTCTAATAGTCGACTACCACACGCCAACAGAAACAACGGCGATCGTAACTACAATGCCGACCGAAGCAGCTGTGGCAGGCCAACCCCTGGTGCAGACGCACCACACTACGTTCTACCAACAAGGACCAGCGTCAACGATGGTCTATCCTCCGGGTCTGATACCAATTGATCCTCCCCCGTACTACACGCCAGCGGAATCGAATAAACGACCGTTCCAGGACAAGGATTTCATTATTCTGCCCGACGATGTAAAATGTAACACACTGTATGGCAAATGATGGGTCCCAAATACCACAAATGACACACGCATCTTCTGCGTATACGAAGAGACGAATGAACTACGTCAAGATTTGATACATTTATACCGTTATTAAAATTGCGTTTCTAAGCGCTATTGCATTATAAACCATGATTAGTAAATGAAGATGATAATGTTCCTCAATTATAATGTGGGCAGCCGGTTGAGCACTCTCAGCTAACCAGTCACAACCATCTTCTTCAACCCTCACACACTGCAAAAACTCCTGTGTTAAATTTCTGAAACCAACCTGGTGTAAAACCTGACGTGATTCTTTTGGTGTTAAAGTAACACCAAATTAATTAAATATTATTGAATATCTTGGTGTGAATTTTACTAGTGTTACAAAATAACGCTATGTGGGCTTGCGCGTAAATCCAGTTATTTAATTGGCTACATGCGTTTCTTAACTTTTCTTAACGTTTTGCACACACATACCATAAGCACTGTGTTGTATTTGTGAGTAGACTGTCTGCACCGGCAGCTCAGAGGGTTCTAGGGACGGTCGGGTTGGCGTAGTGGTTCTTTCCTCGCCTTTCACCTCTGACGTCCCGGGTTCGAATCCGGGGCGTGTATGTGGATTTGGTTTGCAGTCCCTACTTGACCGCGTGGGTTTTCCCCTGGGTATTTCTCTGGGGGTTTTCCTCCCACTTCTAAAATTGCAACTCCTTCTTCGTCATCTCAAGTTGATAATATAGTATTGTTAAAGCTAAAACCGTATAGTTGAGGGCATAAAGAACCTTAGTTGCCGAAGATGCCATAAAATAAACAACAACAACAACAACAGATGGTTCTGGTTAAACGAACGAGGTACCAACAACCGAGGGGAGAAAAATTATGAAGTGACCTAGTATTTGCAGATCTGTGCGTCTGCCGGGGTCCCTCTGCTGCGTTTGATCCCTTGGGACCCCCAAAGGGGGCCAACAATTGCGCTGGATCAAACATTCGAGGTACTACATGAAACTACGTTTAGATGAAAGAGCACATCACACAAAGTACGGAATGGCCCTTGCCATACGAATTTTCTGCTGCAAAAGTCCCGCCAGATGCCCGCCAAAATTTCATTCTATATAATAAATGCAACATACAACGGCCGCCGACAAACGCGTCCATTTGTTTTGAACGGTAGCTTTGGACAGACGGCTGTTCTGTGTTTCATCCGGTGTAAATCTGGGAGCGCATTAAACAGAGATACATGTGCGTCTAATGCGACGCGGACTAGCTAACGAGGCGCGTCTTTAAATGAATCTTTGCACGTCAAAGTTGGTGTGCGACACCTGACGTTTGACGCGTAATGATGCGAGTTCCAGTATTGAGCTTTTTGGTGACCAGGAGCCAATTTTATTGCGCTGTTTAGCAAAATGTATTTGCTTCATTTTGCTAATTAAAAATGGCACGCCAGCCAATATCGTATGTGATATTTTTATTTTTTTTACTATTTTGCTACTGTTTCTAAAAACCCAATTTGCCATATAGGCTAATAATTGGCTGGTAACCTATTTTACTAAAGTAAATAATTGTTTGTGTAATTTGTGTGTAATTCTGTGATTTTCAGTGCGGCCTCATTTCCCCAACATGGCTTTTTTCCCAAAGAGACGCGCTTCAAGGCTCATTTCAGTGTGAATCCATCCAATATAAACCCCGCTACACGCAGATAATGGTATGATCCGACTCACTGAAAATCCCAGAATAACTGGACATTCTTGTGCGTCGCTTCACTCCAAATTCCTGGCAGGGTTTTCTTTAAGCAGCGCGCGTAAAGTTCAGTGTGCATATCCAATTCATCTACATGTACATGTACATGACTTTGTCGACGGCCGCTGTATCTTGGAATGAAATTTTGGCGGGCGTCTGGCGGGACTTTTGCAGCAGAAAATTCGTCTGGCAAGGGCCAATTTGTACGTGTGATGTGCTCTTTCATCTCAAGTTGATAATAAAGTATATGGCTAAAACCGTATAGTAGATGACATAAAGGGCCTTAGTTGCCGAAGATGCCGGCCATAAAATTAACAACAACAACAACAACAACAACCTATGGACGATATGCCCTCTGGCGTCACAACAAACCCAAACATGTCCAGCGTTATGCGCACGCATCGTGTTTTGCAAAAATTTGGTTTAGGAATGAGGTCGCATGTCAAGCCGTCTTTGAATTTTGTGACCTTTGGCACATAACCAAACCAAACTTATGCAAAACAGGATGCGTGCACAGAACGACGACCGATTTTCAACAGAGGGCGGTTTAGATATAAACAAAGAGCACGTCGTCTATTAGATCAAACTTACTCTTTCGGGAGTTGTAACAAATAAATTGATTAAAGGAAATTTGGCTGTCTTCTGAAACCATGACGAGGACAATGGCATTCGCCAATTACATTGCCGTTCCGCCACGAACGGATTAGTGCGGATTAATTGAATAAGGATTATTGTAAATTACAAGCAGTAAATTACTGTGCTAAACAAATGGACGATTCACTGAAAAACGTCTTACATTTTAAGCAAAATTGTCTTCAGTATTGACACCACGGGGAAAACAGTTATTACAAAATAACACCGGTCGCTGGTGTAAAGAGTACACCAGAGTTTGTGTGAAACTATCTTAACACAAAATACTGATATTAATTTACACCATGGGTGTTGTCTTACATTGTAAAGAATCAAATTTAACACAAAGAGTGTTAATTTTAACACCCGAGATTTTGCAGTGCAGGTACAGATTTAAGCAACGTTGAAGGTAGAACACATAATTGGTAAAATGTTAAAAGGGGCGTTATTTCCACTCGTGATTAGAAGTCTATGTTGATAAAACTGCCCTGTAGAAATTTCAGCCACATATATGTGCAGTAATACTTCTGAAAACTTGAAAATTCATGCATGGTTTTTGTGTTGAGTTGAATGGTAAAAAAGTCTTCAGTTGCTAATTTCTCACACAAAATACCATTTTTTGACTGAAATAAAATCATGTGGTGTTTGGCATCATTGTTATTAACACTTTTAGTCCACACTTTTTTGGTCACTGCAAATGACATGTTCTACCTTTAACATCATTGTGGTGAAAAGGTTTTGCGCACGCAAACGGATCGTGACCAATACAAAAATTATACATGTATACCTTTTTTGGAAAGTTCTGGCAAGACTCAATGGCACACCAGTTTAGAATCTCGAGACAAGACAATGTTGTGTGTATTATGTGGGTCTCGCTAAAAGCATCCTGGGTAAAATTTTATATGAAACATACCAACCTCACCTAATGATTGGTTTTGTGAAGTGACTGTCGGTTGTGTATTCCCACTTTCTATATTTGATTTATTTTGCTGAATATGGTTTTTAAGTAATATTTTGTTAAAAGTGCACCAATCGAGACATTTTTGGAAAGTACTGCAGGATGTCGTGATTAGGGGGATTTTCTGTCATACATAATTGTGGAATGTGGTGTGGGGGTGGTACGAAAGGTCAGGATATAGCATCCAAAATGGCCGCTGCCTCATCTGGTAGCTACATTTGTAAGAACAAAATGCACTACGGTATGAGCGTGCGCCAATTTAATTGAGGAATTCGTATCATGTTCATGTGGTTAAGGTCATGTTTTTGTTATAATTATGCGATAAAGTCATTTGGATTAAATAAACCTTAGACTGAACACTTAAGATACTAGTATAGTACATAGGCTTCGAAGGTTGAGACTTTCATTACTGGCCTAGCTCTGGCCTAGGACTCAGCTCTCCTTTAGCTACGGCCCAACCCTGGTATTCATCATTGCCCTAGCCCGGGCCCAGCCCTGCCCTAGCGTCGGCCCTTGGGCAGAGCTAGGGCAAGCTTGGCAAGTTAGGACAAAGCTACGCAACACAGCAAGCAGGGCTGGGCCATGCGCTGACTAGCTTTCGTTCAAGGCGCCGCAGCCACAATCGCCGCTCGCATGAGCGCCACCACGCGACAAGGACGGGGAAGCGGCGAAGCGGCGTTGGGGTATCATGCACATTACTTATTAATGTATGTAAAGCCCACACTGTGTTATTCACACTGCACTAATCCCTTCCGTTGCATCTATTCATTAATGAGCGCGCGCGCCCACGAACCTGATTGGCTTGCATTGTTACATTTCAGTCAACACAACGCGCAAAGTGCATTATGATAATGAACAGTTTTGCTACCTGAGTGGTAGCAGTTCATCAGGGGCCAATTTCATAGCTGTTCAGCAAAAATATGCTTAAAGGCACGGGCTCGTCAAAGTATAGGCTGAAAGGATTAGGCCGGGGTTAGGAAAGAGCTATAGGGCTAGGCTAGGGTTGGACTGGAGGAGGCCAGAGCTAGGCTCTATGCTCGAGCTAGGTCACGGGTAGACACGGGCTAGACCATAAATGAAGTTCTCAATAATGAAAACCCATTTGCCAGTACCTTAAGTGATCAAGGCAGGGGTTGCATTTGACCCAATGTGACCTTAAATTTAAAG
Source organism: Henricia sp. BOLD:AAB3569 (assembly GCA_037783545.1). Classification (NCBI taxonomy): domain Eukaryota; kingdom Metazoa; phylum Echinodermata; class Asteroidea; order Spinulosida; family Echinasteridae; genus Henricia; species Henricia sp. BOLD:AAB3569. Next base: position 914,396 of record JBBELK010000057.1, on the reverse strand, counting down.
CACATTACAAAATCCAGACCTTAAAGCACATGAATTTGCTAAGACGATTGTGCTATAAATTTAAAGCACATTACAAAATCCAGACCTTAAAGCACATGAATTTTCTAAGACGAATGTGCTCTAAATTCCTCAACCAAACAAAATAACTTAGCAAGCACTCATATCGTGGTTATACAATAATCCAGTAAAGGGCTGGCCAAACTGGCAACATTTTCGCGGAACTACAAGGCGTAGGAAGGGGGAGGGGTCGAGGGCCGCGTACGACCTTACATGCATTGTAAAATGTTGACAATTCACGGTAGTGACAAAAAAGTTGATAAGTAGTATTTCGGGGGGAGGGTCTTGAAAAATACTACGCTCTTTAGAACTGTGAAAATGTTGACAACTTTGGACGGCTTCTAACAGTTCTCATTTTCGGAATAAATTGTCTAGAATAGTTCGAATATAGTTCGCATGTGGAATAATTAATTGGACCGGGAACCGGTCTGCTAGGGCCCGACACAAACAACAAAAAGGAGCAATCAATCACCGAAGTATTGCTGCTGCAGTGTAGTTTTTTCTCATTCACTAAATGCACATTGACCTTCTCTTTTGACCTTAGCTCCCTTCTCTTGTGCAAATTGTTCACACATTATTTTTTCGTGTAGTTATTTCATTACAGTAAGATGTTTTCTGTAAAAATGTGTATAATACACAAGTTTGAAATATAATGGTGACTATTATAATTATATTTAATATTTTTAGTTAACAAAGACAGTCTTACAAATGAACTATATGGCTAAAAAATCCCAGAGATGCCAGGGCAGAATATACATTTACAATCGCGAGTTTACACGGTATTATTTTACTCTGTGCAGAAAGATAAAATAAAATATAGTTTAACTTCACCAAATGGTGACAATGAGCATATCGTACGAGGCCATGGCCCCTTTGTGCAAACAGTGAATAGTGTGAATATCGTGGATTGATATTTGATACGCTGTTATCCACTGTACTCGCTTACGCTGCGAGCATTCAGCTTATTTTGCATTTTGAGTAGGTAAACAGTCCTTGCTATTTTAAGCATTAAACGACTATTGGATGCTCACCCCTGGCCTTGCTCGTTTTCAATGAGAATCGCTAACCTCGCTGAGGCCAAATTCAGGAATGATAGCTTGAAACGCGACCCTAAATTTAAAAACCTGGATAATATAGGCCTATCATGTTGTCATTATTGCGGATTTCCCCCTCCCCCCCCCCCCCCCCCCCCATTTTAAAATATATCATTGATTCCCCGATTATAGTTGTTTGTTGTGATCCGTCAAAAACGAGAAAAAAAATCCTCATGTACTGATTAAAATACATGTATTGCAAAGTGGTCCTAACAAAGACATGCAACAGTCGCCTGTACGATGCTCAGCTCGCAGACACCGCATTAATTTAGCCTTACTCCGTTTTAGGTAAACACTTGCGTGCGTTCAATTTACATTTAAAATAACCTTGTTAAGCTCTCGTTTGATGAAATATAAATTCATATTATTTCTACAAATAACCAAGAGGCTAACATTAAAGGGTGGAACAACAGTGGCTGTTCCGTAGCAAAGACAAAGGTATTTTTAGCAATATGTTTGTCGTTTTTAAAGTGGCGTTACTTAATTCAGAGTCTGTTGTGTTATATATTCTGTAAGACTCTTATTATACTTGAAATTCTACTTCAACAAGCGAGTTTACAGGACTTTAGCAATTCGGAGGTCATGGTGATAAAATTGCACATGTGTATAACTTGAGCGCAGATTTGCCTTTTAAAGGCCCACTATCACGAATTCCTGGAACAGCATTCTATATCTAAAGGAGAATGTACATAAACTAGCCTGACTGTAAACATTTCAGCTACATAGATGCAGTGATTCTTGCCAACTCATGAAGGAAAATTTTTGATCACTGTATGTAAATGATGTAATATGTTCTTATTGTCTTAGTAATTGCGTTTCTTAACAGGAGGCATCCATCTAACTTCAAGTATACACGTGGATCATGCTTCCATGCGGCTACTCTCATTTACGGATCATTTATTAATAATTACCCACATCAGTATTAAGGGTGTTTTATTCTGTGAGTTCAGTGGCGGATCCAGCCTCATTAATATACAGGAATACAAAGGAAAAGCGGGGGCTACAGCCCCCTGAAATCCATTGTATTCCTGTATTTTAATGAGACTGGATCCGTCTCTGGAGTTTCGTGCTTGTTCTGATGACATCTAAAAAATAAATTTAAGTAATGAGACTATTTTGAACTAAAGCCAGTGTATGGGGTCACCCAACAAGGCAATGTTTTTGGTTCAATGATAGTCTATAAAGTTGTCACAATAGTCAGTTTCTGAGGAATTAAATTTTCGCAACAATTGACTGTGTTCCGTTGAATGTAAATAAGTAATTTGATACCATTAAATGTTGGCTTTCGGATAAATAATCAGGCGTCAGTGTGATCTATCTGGAGTTATAGAATTGCATCAAAGAACAGGTTCAGGCAACGACTATAATGTCTAGGTCTTATCACGGTAATGAGGTACATTTTTACAAAATAAGTCAATAATTTATTTGTCTCTAGTTTATCTCAGAATAAAAGGTATTTCTTGGTATTCCACGAGATAACGTTTGCCCTAAAAGGTATAATAAAGTTTTTATTAAAAACCGCACATTTCTGAAACCTCTGTGTACAAATGTTATCTTATAGGTACGTGTATGTAAGTACATGTAACGAATACACGTTACACGCATAAGGAAAATATAAATAAAGCAAAAGCACACATTCATTTCAAACTTGCACCACATGTTTTATTTTAGTACATGTACATGTAGTCTCTGAATAGCACAGTAAACATGGAAAAAAGAAATTTTAATACTTGCAGGCTGCACAGTAAGAGTAACACTCTTAAGAAGCTCATCATAATTTTTCTCTTTTAAAGACTAGGCCTAAAGCATCGGCGAGTGCAGATTTAATGGAAAAACTCCAGGTTTTTGTGACGTTGTACAGAGAACGTGGATTAGCACTGCTAATCGGACCGGGCTGCTGGCTGTGGACCGTAATCGAGAGCTGTTTTTGGCCGCTCGTGCGAATCAGAAGCAGTGATCGAAGTAGTTTTTCATCAGTTCTCTCCGTGGTTCTTTTTTTCACGAAAGATAATTGATGTCAACTCTTTACTTAGCAGCACCATGTGTGATAATTGTGTTGTGCGTATTTGGAGCTGAATTTTTTGATGAACAATTGTTCATGCCGTTTGCGTGTCGGACCGGAATTTCAGCGTATCGGGCCGATACGCACGTTTGCGTGGAAAGAACCCTGCCGTATTAAAGCCGTCGCGGCACGTTAGTCTGTTCAGTTTTCCATTTTCGTTTTTTCATTTCTCGCTAACATTTACAAAACTAATTTGGAAGTGCAAGAATAAGGACAAGATGTTCAAAAAAATGTGTCGCAAATTGCATCGCTAAATCAAGTCAAAAACTGCGATGCACTTTGAAAAGTGGCATCGCAGATTGTCAAAAACGCGTCGCATTTTGCGATGCGAAACAGGGGAAATCGTTCACTGCCGGGCATCAAACGAAGCTTCGCCCTTCGATCGTCTGCTCTCTTTTAAACAAATTTTACTACTTGTCCAAAAGGAGAGCCAGATATTTTCAGTATAGTATTCTTGCATTGATTACTTCTCTGATGCTTCTACAATTTCCCTAGGCCTAAGCCAGCTCCTTATAATTTTTACACCCCAATTATTTACGCAACTATGAATATAACCCATTTCAACCTATGCAGACAAACCTGATCGCTTTTCCAAAGAAGGTGAATTATTCATCTATACCGAGCAACAAAAGAAACGCAAATGTTCAGTTTAACGAAAATTTGAAAATTTCGTTTGTAATTAAGTTGACGTCGAAATATTAACATAACAGCTTCTTTAGGCATGCTTGCATATAATAAAGCTTCTGTGTTTTAAAACATGACCAAATTGATTGCATTCTGACCACACTAAACGCTGACTTGACATCATTTTTAATATATTGTCTGAACCTATTTGAAATTTGTTCAATTTTCGTGGCTGTTTTCGAGGAACGTTATATAACCAATATAATCTCAGTAAATATAAACATCGTAGATAGTATGGATATAACGATATAAAACATAGCCTAGGCCTATGTGCTACTCAACATTTCATGTATAAAGTCGTTAAAATTAATAATTAAGAATCCTCAGCAAATGTTGAAATGCACTTTGTAATTATTACTTACACAGTGCTCGGCGACATTAAGAAGCTGGAAGTATTTCTGAATTTTTGTAAAAGTACATGCATTACTAGTCAGTGTTGATGTCCCCTTACGCAACACAATTTCACGACAGATCTGGGTTTGTATATATGACAATGAGAGCTTACTTTTGTGACTACAATTGCTTCCGCACGGGTGTCCATACACATCAATACTTCCATCACAAATGATCAATTATAATCCCGTGGTAAAGATCGACCTTGCATGCCTGCAGTGCAAACATTGCGAATCCGTACAGTCTGTTGACGTCAACTGCACCTTCTGTTGCAGTAATTGTGACGACAGTTATGGTAGTGGTGGATTGAGACATTGAGCGAGAATTGTCTAGGCCTATGGGGATTTTGCATGGGCAGCTACATGCATGTCTGTGGTTACCTTTTTATTTTAATGATGAGACACTGCCGTGCAAAAAGAACCATTGCAAAAAAAGGAGAAGCGGCAAAAGGAGACGTATTTACTTTGACTCTTATAATCCTGTGTGTGAAAGGTCACGATCATCGTGTGGTTTGTCTGTAGAATTCTAACGTTGAACAGTTCTTTTATATCTACTGTTTTTGACATTTTTGAGTTACAACTCGATGTTCACATTTATATTTTCGATGTTCACATTTTCGAGTACACATGTTTCCATAGGCGTTGATACTTTTATCAGACGTCATACGCAATGCCTATGAACATGATGAAACTCGAAACTTGAAACTCGACACTCGAAACATGAAAAAAAGTAACACTCAGCCTGTGTGCTAGCTTGTCTAATACTGTGTCGGCGATGGCGAAGCCGCGGAGAAAGGCCTCAGGAAATCCCGGCCAACCCGGTGTAAAAGGTAAATATGTGCCCAGGCCTAAAATATAACACAAGTGTCCGTCCCGGTTACGAGCGTATATTGAAAATTTGTACACAGGGGTTTTAGAAAGGCATGTTGTCACACTATTTGTAACCCTTTTTGGGCCTAAGTTATCTCTTCAGAACAACTGAAACTTTTTTCTTTTATTTTGAGACCAGACAAAGGTATTTCCAAGTTTGGCAACATACTGAAATTGTGTCAACGCGTTGATCAAGGCTAACTCAGGGGCGATCCCGCGGAGCCCAAGGATCTTCCAAAGGGCATCCCTACTGATAACCTTGATCAAGGCGTTGTGCTTGTCTTCTAGACTGGCCCGCTGAAGGTTTTTAAAAAGCGCTTACCAGCTACGGCATCTGTTGTACGGTATTTGTTGCAACGCCTTGGTTATGTTTGAAAAACGCTATGATCTGCGATCCCCAGTTGTTCATCCGAGGCAGTATTAAGAGCTCCCACAAATCATTCAGGAAAGCTGTCATATTACGACCGTTGTCCCCCAGAAGTGTATCAAATACGTAAACAGAAAAGCACAATAAATATATGCTACGAACCCGAGAATATTTGTTGTTTTTGTGCATCCATGGTTCATCGATCATGCCACGGTTCTCGTAACACGGAGGACGCCATTACATGCATAATGCATGCTTCGCGTCATTACGTGCTAATAATGATAATGGTGGATTCTTATAGCGCTCATGGCCACCCTGCGGGGTGCTCCTGGCACTGTTGCCATTATTACCGCTGCCATCAGGAAATCACCAGAACCATTTCGCTTTAACTAGGTGGCTGATGGCCAGGCCGCTCAACCCTATCAGCACTTAGATTGTGGCATTCTCCTTAACAGCTTCCCAAATATCGCTTGGGTTGACGAGGCAACTGGGATTAAGTGCCTTGCCCAGGGACACAGACACGTTGATCGAAGTGGGGCTTGAACCCACAACCTCTGATTTGGAGTCCAGCTTTCATACCCACACTCATGAAGCTTTTGATTGGCTCAAGACAAATTTTTAATATTCATACCTTGCATACCCGCATATCCAAAGCCCGCCCATTTTTGGACGAAAAAATAAAGAAAGACATTAAAAACCCGGAGGTGCAGACGCGACAAGGCTGTCTTTCGAGCTAGGGCAGGTCGTACGCAGCCAGTGTGTTGCCGTACGGGTTGGTACTACGGAAGTCGTGATCGCGAGGTGGAACGTTTTGATGCCGTGTGCAGTTTGCATGCGCTAGACCCAATATTATCTCGTACAGCAAAAATCCTGTAGACGGCCTTGGACAAGGCTACCCTACTGACCGAGTCGAACGCCTTCTTGAAGTCAATGTAGGCTGCCATCAGCCCACGATCGAACTCTCGGAGGGCCAGGACGCGGTCTACGGTGGATCTCTTCGGAGAAAATCCGGACTGCTCAGGGCGCTGGTGATCCAGCAGCTGCTGGCGCACCTGATTGAGAACCACGCGCGCAAAGACCTTGCCCGGTACCGATATGAGGTTACGTACGCCCCTGTAGTTGTCACTCTTCCTCTTCCAGTCAGAGCGTACACTGCGACAAATGAGACTACGCCCAAAGTATGGGTAAGCCTTAGCCGCATCATGCGTTCTGAGACTAGCGTGACCTCCCTTACCACTGCCACACCCTGTCGGTGCTGGACATCAGCTCGGTCGGACCAGAAGTAGGTGTAACTACCTCCCCTGATCTCACCCGAGCGTGGCCTTCTCACCTCAGACAAGGCAGCAACGGCTATGCCGAGCCGAGCGAGCTCCGCCGATAAGGCAGGCACGCGTAAACAGGGCTCTATCAATGGCTATTTTTACGGAACTCCATACGCCAGAAATCCCCAAAAGGTTTAATTTGACTAGGTGGAAACATGAAATTTCAGACATTTCTTTGAGAATCCTGTTATCCATTCAGGTCCCATACACTCTCTGCAAAATTGTAAAACTTGGGTGGACTACGGTGTATGGATGTCTTCCCTAGTATTTTTCAGACCGACCGACCGCGACCGTACCAGCCTGACCGCCCGTTGCAAAGAGTCTTCGCCTATACTCGCGCCGCATTCGGCCCACCCGGCTAAATCCACAACAGACCGATCACATCAACGCTTACAACTATCTCAGCGTCTGGAGACGACAACCAAAATACTCATTGAAATCTCATCTGTTCAATTCTGTTCAATTTTATAGGGGTAATCCGTCACTTTCTTTCCATAATTTCCACATGAAACAAAACTACCCCTGCAAGAGTGAAAATTGCCAAACAGACCAGCGCCATTTTGGAAAAAAGTCACATTCGCTACTGGTGAAAATAGGGCAACTTTCATGAGCTACATTCTCCAAACTGTTTGTAGTTGGAAGAAAAAATACCCCACATCACGATGGTGGCCAGTTTCCCCACAAGACCACACTTGTTCAGCTCTCAATTCTCTCTAATATAGAACAATTTGATCTCTGCCTATTTACTTGGGTGCACCCTTACAAAACAACAAGAGCGAAAGAAACTTTCCAATCAGAGTGATGATAAAGCGTACGTTCCATCGATATATATATACACTGGATGAAGTATGCAATAGCAGTTGGCTATACGATAATTGAAGCCATGCGCCGGCCGCCATTGTACCCCACGAACAATGCTTGGCCTAGACTGCTCCCCGGTCCATGCGATCGCTTGCATTCCACTTAACATATGTAGACCATGATGTAGACTAGTGAAGACAGTATGACCAGTCCAGGCAATGCATTGTATTTGGTGGGGTACAATGGCGGACGGTGGCTTCAATTTTTAAACGTCGTTGCTTCATCCAGTGTAGGCCTTTATATATCGATGGTACGTACGGTGCCAACTACCAGACTATTTGCTCATGGGCGCGCGTGCGTTAAGAAAAATGTAGCCGTATTTGCATACATAAGTAACGCATGCCCACTAAATTCCCCCTCTCTAGACGGTCAATATTACAACACGATCTGGTGATAGGACTAGGAATACGCCCTCTCGCGGCAGTTGGGTTTCGGGAATCCAACAAATATTGACTGTCTAGGGCCTAGACTAATTCGAAATTCGATAAACAGTACGCGTAAAAAGTGTGTCGAGGTGATTGCAAAAGACGGCGGGTCAACTAATTATTGGACAGTTCTTGCAGATAAGCACAAAGTTGTTACTAAACGCTGTCTACTGGCTAACAGTAACCACTCATTGTGTGAGTAGGACATCTGTGAACTTACTTTTTTGGTTGGGTGTATAGTAGTACATTTTAGGTCTTTGCAAATTATAGGATCAAGAAACATCCCAGCTCGTGTAAGTGGAACCACCAGAAAAGAATATCAAGGTATTTAAGTCTTCAGTCATGTCATGTATTACTGTAAGGCATGCAGGTATAATTGGCTTCGTTGTCAGTTTTTCCTTTTTCCTTTCCCTGCTGCATTATATTTATAACACCCGCATAAATATCTCATAAATCCCAGACGGTTTCTTGAACTCGAAGCGGAAATGTATACGTACTTTTGAAATCAGTTGGGAAGATCTTTCGTCAATATTTTAGCAACACCGCAGCAAACGTGACAGGAGTTTGTTCAGCCTACGCATCCATTCATAATGCAGCAAATATCAAGAATACCCTTGGTGCATCTCGCCATTCTCAAATAATAATTATACAGCAGCCCATTTGCCTGTGCCGGTCAATGTCCTTCTGTAGAACGTTCTTCACATCTTTTACTCAGCTGGTAGAGCGTCTGCCCGGTGCGTCAGAGGTCTCGGGTTCGAATCCCGATAAGGCCCTTACGATTTTTCTCATATCCCAAGTTTGGTAAAGTCAAAGGAAACTTACCAAGATATTTGTGTCTGTTTTCAGCAGAAAGGGTCAGATAGAGAGGCATTTAAGCATGTCGTGCTCAATTTCGAGTTACCAATGGTTGAATTGACATTGAGGAATAGTTGTCATCTGTCATAAACGTTTTAATGCATACAAAACTTGAAAAGAGAAAGCATCTTTTGATGTTCGGTATACAATGCGCAGGATTTACCGTGCATCGTATATAGGCTATTCAGTTTGTGTCGATACACACATTTTTGACAATTCAATATTCATTAGAACACCATCATTAAAACGTCAAAAAATGGGGGAGGTGATATACATGTACATGTAGGTCAAAGATACACTACTCGATATCAACGTACATTCCTTATTGCATTTTTAACAAGATCTAGAGGACATTTGCTGATGCAAAATGCCAATAGAGAATTGTCAGTAAATTCGTGGCTGTTATTCACTATTATATGATTCTAAAATTAAATTTTCTGCAATTCATTGGTATCCCAGATTTTGCTGCTTGTTTCCAGAGAAACATCGTGTTGATTCACTTTCCTATAACCTTCAGTCCTAAAGAGTTGCACACATGCTAACTGAAATTGCAAAAAAGGAACATAGTTCGAGCATGATAACCAGTTAGAATGGCTTCAGGAACACACTCCAGGTACCTACCCATCGGCAAGAAGAAAATGCTGATGTAGAAGGGATGGGATGTAGTGGACGAGGCAAGTAGCGAAATCGGGGGAAAGCGTGAGACATTCAGGCACCCGTTGTTGGCATGGCGGAGGCGTCAGAGGGCCCTAGGGATCACTCGAGAGAAACACTTGATTTGTCATGATTATCCACGTGCGGCCGATTCTGAGGCACAAAGCCGTCAGTGAAAAACCTAACAATAATTTATGCATATAGAGATCATAGTTGTTTTTATATGGCTTTACGGTGTACGTACGACGAAAAAGAATCTCCAAAAATTCCGGTGTACTTCTGAAATACTTGTAGTACTGTCAAGATATATCGTAACATAATTACTTGCATATATCGTCACATACTTACGTGCATTTTCCTCAGAGTCGTCTCACTGTGAACGTAAGTCGATATGAGAACGCTTCCGTGTGGGGTGTCCTTTTTGACATACAGTTAAGCCCGAAATTATTTCAGGAATGAGTTTCTTCTGGCTTAAATTACATAATAATGTGACAGACATCTAAAATAATCATTGCAAGAGACATTTCAAGAAATGCATTGTTTCGGGGGTATTTTATTGACAGTTTTTTTTAAATGTCATGTCCAGAATTATTCATACCCTTAGTTAGATCAGTTCAAAATCACATTCAGTAATCAATGGAAAAGCACTATGTTTATGATCGATCACAGCCTCCAAACGGTTCTGGTACTTGCTCACGAGGTTTTTGCATGTCTGCACATGGGTTTTGGCCCACTCCTCCTTGGCTAAAGTCTCTAGATCTTGAGGTTGGAAGGCTTCCTTGCCGTTACTCGGGTCTTGAGCTCCCTTCACAGATTCTCGATTCGGATGGGGGTCGGACTTTGGCTTGGCTACTCTAGAGCGTCTGCATCATTGTCACTTGTCAGTGTGTTCGTAGATCGTTGTCCTGCTGACACGTTAAGTTTCTCTGTGGACTGCTTGATGTTTTCCTCAAGGATCTTGATGTACTGCTCCTTTTTTCGTGATGCCATCCACTTTCACGAGATTGCCGGGCCCATTGGCTGAAAAACATCCCCAAAGCATTATGCTCCCGGCTCCATGCTTGATAGTTGGGACTGTTTTCTTAGGGTTGTATGCTCCACCTTTCTTTCGCCAAACAAAAGCATCATCTCTGTGACCGAAAAGCTCCATCATCGTCTCATTCGACCAAAGAACTGATGACCAAAAGCTTGGACCTTGGTCCAGGTACGCTCCTGCAAATGCCAGACGAGTTTCCCTATGCCTCCATTTCAGTGGAGTCTTTCTTTTTTGGTCGGCGTCCATTGTGCAATGTCCGCATGCGATTGAGTGTCTGCCTTGATATCCCAGAGTGCACCCAAGTAAATTAGGCAGAGATCCGTGCGCCGAGCTCATGAATATTTTGTATGTTCTCAAATTCTTCTATATTAGAGAGAATTGCGAGCTGAACAAGTGTGGTCTTGTGGGGAAACTGGCCACCATCGTGATGTGGGGTATTTTTTCTTCCAACTACAAACAATTTGGAGAATGTAGCTCGTGTAAGTTGCCCTATTTTCCCTAGTAGCGAATGTAACCTTTTTTTCCAAAATGGCGCTGGTCTTTATGGCAATTTTCACTCTTGCAGGAGTAGTTTTGTTTCATGTGGAAATTAAGGAGTGAAAGTGAAGGATTACCCCTATAAAATTGAACAGAATTGAAAATATATATAGACGTACTTACAGTCGATTCAAAAGTGCAAAAATGAACATGAAAAAAAACCTGCTGTAACAAGCAGCAGCCGTTGTACTTCCTTTTCGAATGATCGCGTTTGACTTAACCGGCTACTTGGCAGGGATTAAAGGTCTAACAAGCTTTAATGTAACTGAATTGTCAGTTTCCTTGGTGCGTGGGGTTTTTTCATCAATAAAATCGGCCACGCATCAGCGTGCGCCATTGACATTTCCTTCCTGCTCTTTCTTCGAGGGGTACTTACCCACGCACAAAGATGATTTGTGTTTGCTTAAGGGTCGCTCTAAAACAGAGAGGTGCCCACGACTTAAACAAGAAAATCATGTCGGAGAATCATGTCTGATCGCCCACGTTGTCACAACGCGAGTATTCTATCTGGGAGTCCTTTCACATGCACAGACTTATGCAATTGAACGGCTTCGCCGATGCAATTTTGCTTCCGTTACAGCACAAACTCCCAACCTGATTTTTGCCAACCCCGAATTTATTTTCCTTAGAAATAACTGTGCCGTTTTTCCTTTCCTTGTATGTATTAAACATTTTGCCCTGACTGTATAAGTACTTTAAAAACTGTAGTTTGGGCTTCAGGCTTCGGCTCCGCGTTTTTCCGTATTTGTCTGTCTTTGGCTTACTTACTTCACACGAGCTCCGTTTTGTATAGGCTAAAATTTGCAAAACAGACGTACAGCGTGTTGATGTTGACATTTCTTCTTCTGAACCGTACCAATGATATGCCTACCCCGAAGTTAAAGCCGAAGTCGACTTTTTAACAGCATAATTTAAGTTAGTCTTAAATGGATGTAATATGCACTATACTGTATTTCTTTTTCGAGAACACTTTAAAACAAATAGCGTGCTCTGGTGGGACTTGAGCCATCGACCTCCTGCATATACAATGTAGGCAGACGTTTTAACCACTCGATTACCGAGCTTGCTGGTGCTCAATAATAGTATATTTTCCTTATGTGTCAGCTAATTGAAATGACCCGAAAACAAAACTGACTCGACTATAGGACTCGACTCGACTTGACCTTTTTGATCCATTGACTCGAACTGACTTACTTTGAGTCACTTCTTCAAAACGACTCGAAATAAATATGACAATGCCCTCAACAGGCAAAGTAACAAAATAATTTATTAATTATAGACCTTTCATCTATCTTTATACTCCATTGCATTTTAGCACAAATCATACAGCTGCCGTACAGTCATACATCAGTCGTGCAGTTTGTGCAATAAGAAACCTGTGTGAAAAGGCGTACAGTGATCGCTTGACGATTGGCGCGCTCTAAGACTTGTCAATAGACTGGAACAGATATAGCTCGGCCATATAGCCGTGTCAATATGTGCCAGGTTTTACCTAGAAACCGGCACTTGTTTACCCGGCCTAGCTCAGTGCTTGGATACAATGACGCGCTGATACCGATACGAATCACTCAACTCGGTCCCTCACCCCTTCATGCAAACCAACTGAAAGACACCCGAGGATTGATCCGTATGTGGATTATGGGACGAATCGTCTTGGCTGTCTTCGAGCAGAGCGCTTGATTGCATATTCAGCGATATCTGGCTCTAATGTACCGAGGGGAAAAGGACCGCCGGCGGCTGTTGCTCGAGTATTGAGACGCATCAAGAATTACTAAAAATAGAATTTAGCTTTTAATCCTTTCACAACATCCCTATACCTTCCTGCCAGCAGCACCACGGCAAAAAAATACAACCAGTGGCGCAAGAATATCGGCCGGTTGCTCGCATTCCAAATGCCACGGTATTTACTGCGACCGAGATATATACGCAATTTTCCATTTGGAAGTTTTAGCAACAAGTGCCAAATCCAATTACATTGGGCGTTATTCCGTATGCATGAAACTGTCCCTCCGGCATCTTTTTGATGAAACCTGTAGTTGTCGAGCCTGGAAATTAAAACACATTTCGTCTATGAGGCTATTTAAGCCGACAGTATTGTAATGTGACAGAAATACAAATGGAAACAGACTGAGACAGACCTGGTGTGTCGCGTTGTGGTGATACGGAGTACGGACCTCACCACATTCACATGGCAGCCATTTCAATTGAAAGGCATTTGGAAAACAAATGTTTTGTTATTAACCCTAAAAACCCGACGTTATTTATCATGAACCAAAACATCATGACGGGTCATTTGAACAAAATGTCAATTAGGCCTACAATACGACAAAAATATGTTGTTTGTTTTCTGCATGTGACGAACTCGTGACGATGTGAAAATTGACTGGATACAAACTCGATTCAAATTTTTTTCAGTGTCGACTGTGACAAAAATGTTAACGTTATTTTTTCCCGAAATAAAAAATGGGAATGTTTGTGCAAAGGCCAATGAAATGTTTAGCATGTACTTACATCATTGTACATTAGAAACAACAATTCTAGTTATATCTTCAAAACATCTTTCCAATTTGTTTCCATAATTGTGCATGAGAGGAACAATTAGCTAAGTTATAAGACCCATGTCACGGCCTGTCAAATTGTCATTTATGAACTCAGTATATCCTACGTACTGACGATGTAGCCTTCGTCATTGATGACTTGGTACAGTTCGATCGTGTCCACACTCTTTGCCTCTGTGTTAGAGTGGCTATGAAAGTCGTTAGATTACTACATCAGAAGAGTGCGTATAGAATGTCTACACCGGCGCGGGTACGCCTAAGCAGATTACGACCGAGTCCCGGTATAAGATGTGATTCCTTCACGTCTTATATTACCGTCTTCTAATTGAATTTCTTGTTTCCAATGACTGGGTGATGGGACTGATTTACCTCGCGCCGGCGAGAAGTTGGCCCACATGCTGGAGTGGCACGGGCCGCTCTGACATTTAACGAGGAAAAATTGCTGAATACGGGAAGTTTTTATTAAACCTGGCTTGCGTGAGAATTCGGGAAGTCATACGTTGCTTTCAAAACGGTAACATGATATCATACTGGATCTGTATGCGAAAGCAACATGTGAAATGTAAATATTTTATTAATTGTTAAAGCTTTAATGCCCCTAGAGTGCTATGCAGGATTTGCAAACACCATAAATCATTTTCAAGATACATGTAGTATGGACCGACGCAATAACTAACTTATTTAATTACCAGAATATTATGAAATACCTTTCTTGACTGCAGGTGGTTAGTGGCTGTGGCATCATGTGATATGACGGTGACCGGTGTACTACAATTTTTAGAGAAAAAAAATAAATTCAAAGGTTACCGGGTGGATTGATCATAACAAACTGCTGGCAATACTTTACAAAAGACTGACCAAGTCCCCCTATATGCCGTGTGACATTTTGGCCGCCAGCCAAACAAATGAGCTAGGATGGAAAAAAAACATGGTTATATGCTTATTTACCATCACAGTCCATGGGCCAATACCCCTAAAAATGGATGTCGGTACCATTTTGGGAGACAAAGGCTCATCATATTTTTTTGAAAGATGGCCACCTTGGGCACATTTTTTGGTATGATGGACATTCTCAAGTGCATGGTAGTTTTATACCATTTTGGTGAAAAAACATGGTTTTGGGGACAAAATCACGTTTTTTTATATTTCCTTATAAAACGAGTTTGCAGGCTTAAATGAAAAATCTAAAAAGTGGATATTGTGCGCAGTGGAAGCGTTGATTTTTTAAAATAGTTTGTTTTATCTTTTCCTCAATGGTTGCCATGGCAACAGCCGTTTTTGTGGCAAAAAACACAATTTTCGGTAATACAACTTTAAAAATGCATATTACAGGATTCGAATGGAATATTGGGCTACCTTAAACGGCAAACTTATTCTGGGATAAGCAGGCAGTTTTTAGGTACCTTAAAGTACAGTACATGTAGGCATAATGGTACATTTTGGGCCAAAAACATCATTTTAGAATTGCCGTTTGGGGGTAAAATGACGTTTTTAAAGATTTTCCTTATAAAAAGAGTTTGCAGGCTTAAATGAACAATTAAACAAATGGATATTGTAAGCAGTGGTTTGTTTCATCTTTTTGTCAATGATTGCCATGGCAACAGCCGTTTGGGGGCAAAAAACACAATTGTTGGTAATAAAACCTTTACAAAATCATATCACAGGATTCAAATGGAATATTGAGGTATATCCAACGGCAAACTCATTCTGAGATACCCATGCAGTTTTTAGTATAGAGTACAGTACATGTAGGTGGAAAAGTACATTTTGGGCCTGAAATTTCATTTTAGAATTGCCGTTTTGGGGTAAAATCATGTTTTTAAGGATTTTCCTTCTAAAAAGAGTTTGCAGGCTTCAATGAAAAATCTATTTAAAAAATGGATATTGTAAGCAGTGGGCATTGATTTTTTTTAGGTGGTTTGTTTCAACTTTTTTCTCGATGGTTGCCATGGGAACAGCCGTTTTGGGGGCAAAAAACACAATTTTTTGTAATAAAACTTTGAGAATTCATATCACAGGATTCATATGGAATATTGGAGTACTTCCAACGGCAAATCCATTCTGGGATACCCATGCAGTTTTTAGGTACAGTACATGTACATGTAAGCGGAATTGTACATTTTGGGACAAAAACATCATGTTAGAATTGCCGTTTTGGGGTAAAATTCCGTTTTTTGAAAATGTTCTGCTAAAAACGGTAGGGAAAAAAATCTGGCCGTGGAGGAATAGACCAATCCAGGAGCGTTTAAGCCCCGCCCCAAAAATGTCCACCAATCAATCATTCCGAAATACAATGGTGATCTACGTGGTTGTTTGGTGTCCAAACAATCTAATGATTATGCGCACTTCGATGTTTCTAGACGCGTTTCTACGTAGGCGGGGCTTACTGGATCGGTCTAGTGGCCAAGGGGTACGGTTGCTTGAACTAAAGACTTCAAAGGATTTCAAAGGATTCTGGGTAAGCGACCTGCCCGCATATGAAGTTGTGTGCCATTGAGCAAGGCACTTTTCCGTTAACTGTATCTCTTTAAACCATTTTCGTGACGTCACACTATTGTTCAAACTGTACATTATTTTTAAGAATGTACTCAAATTGTGGATTATTTTTAAGAATGTACTAAAAATTACTCGACTGTGCATTAGACATGGCGATATAGTAGTTGATGCTTGCAGCACACCTGGGCCCATGTGCATAAAAGGCTACTAGTTTAGCTGCCAACTAGTGCTTAGTAAGATTATAAATTCCCTAGTTTATACCTACGGAGTTGGCAACTAATTTGTGTTGCATAAAACCTCACTAGGCACATTGCTTACTAGTTGCATACTAGGACAATTTGGTTTGTAACTGATTTGGGTGCTATGGCCTTGGAGAGGAGGTGATTATGTCAGATACAATAGGCTTGTAGACAAGTTTATTGTGTTTGAGCTTCGAACCACATTCCAACTGAGCATAACTCATTTCTAAGGGTCTTTGTAACATTGCATTACTGCCCAGTACTTACAAGTAATCCGTCATTGTGAAGCAAAGCTTAGGCACAAAGTTGTTTAGCTCCATGATTCTACGAGCCATGTTGTCCAAAGGCAGACTGATTAGTTGTCATCTAGTGACTTAGAGGTACCCCAGATCAACTCTAACTTTTGCCAGAATTTTAGAATGTTACTATATCTAGTTGGGTTTTATGCATCACAATTATTAATCAACTAGGCTTAGTAAGCAACTTAAGTCCATTTTAGTTGCCAACTAGGCCTAGTAGCCTTTTATGCACATGGGCCCAGGACTCCATGTCCTTAGCACCAGAATGCAGCGTGTTCGCACGAGTGATTCTATTCTTACACCAAACCAAACGCCGTGCATTGTATCCGTTTTGACACAATGACTTGCAAGCGCGTTTCTTTGTTCCGGGGCGGTGAAATGGATTAAGTCGGAGAATAGACTCGAAAGTGTAGATTCTTAAAAATAATGAGCTCGGCTTCGCCTCGCCCATTATTTTCAAGAATCTACACTTCCTCGTCCATTCTCCTTAACATAATCCAGCCTGTAAAAGAGATGTTTGATAACATAACATGCAACCGGGCGGTAATGCATACTTTCAGGGAGCCGAGGTTTACGGATTCATTTAAAAGTGATTAAAATTACCAGTAGTAATAATCCAGTGCGCAATAAGCCACCGTCAGACCGCCGTCGGCTTGAAGGCGGCTGGTCGGCATCGACACGCTGACCCAAAAACCACCGGCGGTATCTCAAGTGGCAGCGTTTTACTGCTTTCAAGTCACAGACCACTAGCGGTAGTCAGCGGCCACCAGTGGTCTGCCGCTTATAAACTGTCAGCGCACAACTACTTAACTAGCGATGGTTATGAGATTATATATATATTTTGGTCCTTGGGGTGCACGGGTTGTGCACAAGTCTATGAAGAAGTTAGAGGATTTGGTCCTTGTGGGGTTTGGTCCTTGGGTGGTTCGGGTCCTTGGGGGGTTCTCGACAGTCCTTAGTTTTCGCACCAAAAACACTAAATTATTTAAGGAAAATTCAAGATTTTCTGTTCACAAATCAAAATTGGGGTCTCTAGTAACCGCTAAACGTGAGGGTTTAAACAAAATAGGTAAATAAAGTCGAAAAACCATCGTTTTTAGTGTCCAAAGGTGGTCAATTCCAAAACCCCACAAGGACCAGGAATATGTAGAAGGCCAGCAGCAAACCACCAGTGGCCTGTCGCACCTAAACCGCCAGCGGACACTTAGCGGCAGCGTCAAACCACGAGTGGTCTGCCGCTCCTAAACTACCAGTGGACCACTAGCTGTAGCCAGCGGAAAACCACCAGTGGTCTGCAGTTCTAAAACTGCCAGCAGACCACTAGCGGTAGCCAGTGGCAAACCACCAGTGCTCTGCCGTTCTAAAACTGCCAGCAGACCACTAGCGGTAGCCAGCGTTAAACCACCAGTGGTCTGCCGTTCTAAAACTGCCAGCAGGCCACTAGCGGTAGCCAGTGGCAAACCACCAGTGGTCTGCCACTCTAAAACCGCCAGCGAACCACGAGCGGTATCCAGCAGCAAACCACAAGTGGTCTTCCGCGACAAAACTGCCAGCAAACCACTGGCGGTATCCAGTGGCAAACCACCAGTGGTCTGCCACTCTAAAACTGCCAGCAGAACATTAGCAGTAGCCAGCGGCAAAACATCAGTGGCCTGCCGTTCTAAAACCACCAGCGGACCACTATAAAAGCAGCCGGTGGCAAACCACCGGTTGCCTGCCACTCACACTCCGCCAGTAGACCACCAGTGGTTGATAGGGGTATGCCTCGCCATTATGATGACCTGCCACTCCTGATATAAACCGTCATCAGCGGTTCACTGTCACTAAATATGCAGGGAGGACGGTGTCCCAAAGAAAGCGTCCAGGTCAAACATGGCAACCTCAGAATCTCTGTTTCCCCGGATCCTGATAGGGAATCTTCTTACATGAAAATAGTCTTTATCGTATCTTTATCACATAAAAATCAGTCAAGTGAATCAAAAGGTCAGCCCTCAACTAGGAGTCACTAGTTCTCGTTGTCAAACAATCAGATACCTGGTACATGAACTTGGGCGTGACTTATCTGCGTATCTCAGAGTGGGGTTGCCGTTGAAAAGACTCTAGTATTCTATACGAATCCTTGGATGTGGACTTTTAAAGTTTTATTACAAAACATTTTGGCTTTGCCTCGAAATGGCTGTTGCCATGGCAACCATTGAGAAAAAGATGGAAAAAAAACATTTAAAAAAATCAACGCTTGCACTGCTCACAATATCCATTTTTTTGATTTTTCATTTAAAGGAGTGTGACCAGATCACCTTTTTTTAACCCATAACTCCCCGGGACTTACCTTATGGGTCATGAGATTTTTATATCGTAACATCCGTTATATTTTTCTGATTACGAAACTGAAACTCCCGCGCTTCTAGGCCGCATATTTCCGAGGATATCGTTCAAAATCCACCGGTTATTTGTAAACTAATTTTCCAGTATCAACGGCCCGGTTTCGTCCATAATGCGATTTCGATTTACATGACTAGCGCCCTCAATCATCTGAATAAGAATTTATCTTATTGATAAAAATAACGTACACATTTTCAGTTCAGTTTATCACTTTTATTGAAATAAATAATTTATTTTGTCTATAAACTTTTTTATAAATGTAAGATTTATAAGTGTCATTTTTTTTGTGGGTGAGAAAATATCAACATTTTTAAGCACGTAGGCTAACGCAACAACCATGACAACGTCGCGCATTCGTGGGCGCCATGTTTGATATCCGCGTGCGTGTGTTATCTACATAAACGCGTACATATAATTAATTTTTCTTCATTTTGTGTTGCTTAGCTGATCAAGAAAAATATTTTTAAGCACAAGTACAATTTATACGTTACACATTTTGTTAAATAAATTATTTAATGTAAACAAATTAAATATCAAGACTAAAAGTACTACGAAGGTGAACATACATATGCATGAGTCAAGACTTCAGCCTGATACTGAGCGTATTCAGACTGTAGAGGGCGGGCTTCATGCAAAGTTTATCCGCTGAAAGCCGACTGGATAGTTTTGTTAATTTTTTTACTGGAAATCGCGACTGTTTTCGGGTTTTTTGGACATGGGAGGTGTGTATGGGAGTTACTTGATAATATTGGTAAGTTACATCGAAAACTATTTTCCAGAAACCCTGGTCACGCTCCTTTAAGCCCGCAAACTCTTTTTATCAGGAAAATCTCAAAAAACGTGATTTTACCCCAAAACGGCAATTCTAAAATGATGTTTTGGCCCAAAATGTACCATTATGCCTACATGTACTGTACTCTAAGGTACCTACAAACTGCCTGGGTATCTCAGAATGAGTTTGCCGTTGGAAGTAGCCCAATATTCCATATGAATCCTGTAATATGAATTGTTTGAGTTTTATTAGCAAAAATTGTGTATTTTGCCCCAAAACGGCTGTTGCCATGGCAACCATTGAGAAAAAGATGTAACAAACCATTTAAAAAAAATTAACGCTTCCACTGCGCACAATATTCACTTTTTAGATTTTTCAATTAAGCCTGCAAACTCTTTTTATAAGGAAAATATTTAAAAACGTGATTTTGGCCCAAAGCCCATTTTTTTTCCACCAAAATGGTATACACCAATCCGGTAATAAGGTCTTCTTCCCTGTACATCCGCCATAGCTGGGGGGCTTCCACTGAATGAACTGTATGTTTTTGTTGTTGATGAAGCTGCATTTGTTTACTTCGAACAAGTTGCGCGTCTTTGTAGGGTTGTGTGCGCGCGAAGGCGGGCGCGTCGCGTATACGCGAAGGAGGCTCGTTCGTGCATGTAATGGATGAGCGCTTTTCGTTCTAACAGCAACACAAAACGCACAGCCCATGCACTGGACGCCCCCCAGCTATGGCGGATATGCAGGGAGGAGATCTTAGTTACCGGATTGGTGTATAAAACTACCACTTGAGAATGTCCATCATACCTAAAAATGTGCCCAAGGTGGTCATCTTTCAAAAAAATGTGATGAACCTTTGTCCCCCAAAATAGTACCAACAAGTGTCTTGGCCCATGGACTAAAAATTATAAAATACATGTAGGCCTACATGTCAGACTTATTAGACCAGGCTGAAAATGAGCTAGGTATCCCCAGCCTTAATATTTTGAAAACCTCAGAATTGGCTTAAGCACCACGGAAAACCATGGTATCAACACCAAGATCTTTAAAATCGGCCGATTAGGTATCTACACTTGAAACTGCCTACACCTGGCACCTGTTAATTTCAATGGCGGCCATCTTGGAAATGACCCTGATCCTCAGCTTAATCACGTTACCCTGACCTCTCATCATTTAAAAAACCTCAGAATTGGATTCAGAACCACAGAAAACCACAGTAGCAACACCATAATCCTTAAAATCGGCTGATTAGGTGGCTACCATAAAAACTTGGCATTCTGATGGCGGCCATCTTTGAAATATGCTAATTAGGACGCGTGGGAGTTTTTGGCAATATCAAAATTCCTTAAGCACTAGATGCTACCAGAGTGCTGGAAATCATTTTGGGATCTCGGAAGAGGGTGCCTGGGACCCTAATCCTCCTGCCAGACTATTCGGATGCCCCAGATAGATTCCCCGCCCACTCCCTGCCACGCCCCTTTTAAGGGTGTGGGTTCAGGATTTGGGCTTTTTACCCAAAATATTCTTGTTCCCCATGAAAAACCGGTCCAGAAAAACCACATGAGATTAATTAACTCTCCAGGTGATACCTAGCTCATGTTCAGCCTGGTCTAATAAGTCTTACAAGTCTTATAAGTCTTATTATAAGTTTTATATGTTTTTCGAAAATTAAAGTAAATTCAATTACAGTATAAAATAATAAACTGTAACACTGATTTATTAGTAGAAATCATAGTTTATTTTAGATCTTACGTTGTGTAGCATTGAAACCGACGCTTGAACAAACATTTATTTAAATAATAACCAAAATTGGTTAGGCTGAGAGTAATAAATGTTAACAACGGTAAAGAAGAAAACAATGTCTTTATTTATCAGCCAAAATCTCGATATCGATTTGTCCACAAAGATGCACATTCGAGGGTAGTCTAGGCCCTGGACGTTGTTATTGTTTTGTTTTGAACATGCCTTTCTTTTTCTTCAATTATCAAACCAGGGTATAGGCCCATACCGGCTCCGCCACTAACTCTCCATGACATGATAATGCCCTGGAAAGTGTAATTTTGGTTAGGAAACATGATTTTAGCAATGAGAAAATATCAAGTTTTTCTTTGAAAACATTTATTGGAGTTTTTTGTCGTGCTCAATAGACTTATTCATTCATTCATTCATGGTTGGTTTATTATTAAAATCTCAATGGCAGCCAAAGGCTGAATTACAGAGAAAATTACAAAACAGGTACTGTATACATTATATAAAACACGTAGATTCCGACAAAAACTAAAACTAAAACTAAAAATAATTGTGGATTGAGACTACAGCCAAGGCCAAGGTACTACTTGGTATTATTTAGCAACCGAATAAGAAACGGAAGGGGACTTTTCTTGAAACGTTCGGTTCTACAACGGAACATGGAAGCAGGGGCGGATCCAGGAATTTTTCCAGGAGGGGGTTTTGCCACCAGGGAGGGGTTTTGCCCATCAGATTTTTATGTCTGCTTGTTTCGGACAGGCGGACACGCAAAAAATGCATTACATTAAATTTTTTGGTGTCGGAGCAGGGGGGGGGGGGGGGGTTTGACCCCCAAAACCCCCCCTCTGGATCCGCGCCAGGAGTACTGATTCGAGTTCCGCAATTGATATCTAGTTGTAACAACAGGAGGGAGGTGTTTTTTCAACACAGAAATAGGGAGTGATTTTGCAAATGATTGGCACAAATTATTGTGCCTTCGTACTTGCAGTGTATCTAGCTGAAGTAATTCCAACGCATTAGAGTACGAACCGTACTCCGTACCGAAAATAATTTTGCAAGCCCGCTTCTGCACTCGTTCTAAATCTGCACACTGCTTTTTAGTAATGCCACTGGTCCAGACGGGTGCAGCGTATTTTAAAACAGGGCGCACAAAAGAAACAAAGACAGTGACCAAATCACTGACGGTCAGGTGGAAATGCTTCAACTTACGTAACATAAACAAGCCCGCTTGATCATGGAATTAATTTGTATGTCCCACTTAAGATCTGCTTGGATGAACACGTACGCCCAGCAGTTTAACCACTTCTCTATGCTCAATTGTGACATGTTTCAGACTTAGTACGATTGGAACTGGTTTGACACGTGAGAAACAGATGTCCAAAATTTGGCACTTTGAAAGGTTTAGTTGCATTTTGTTCCTAACAGACCAATGATGCAACTCAGCAAGGGCTGTGGAGAGATTAGTGCATGGGGTCTCAACTGGCGAATGTTTATAGTCGTTTTTCCAAAAACCCAGCACTATAGCACTGTCATAAGAAGATAAATCCTTAATTGCTAGATTTGGAATGACATTTTTTTAGTCCCTATACGTGCTTTAGCAGACCCGTAAACTGGGCTAATCGTGCATAATGGCTAATTTTACGGAACCCATTCCATACGCCACCCGTATACACGATCGACATGATAAAATTAAATTTGGAAGAAATATGATTTTACCACTGATAACAATTTTTGTTTGAAACCACCAGATTGTTATGTGCCCTACAGACTTAGTATAGGCCTTGGCCATACGGAGTCTTAACTGCCGAAGGTACATCATGGTATTTTTTTTTCCGTTTGGCTCTCACCACGTATCGGAGTATAAAAATTCCACACACGTTCTAGCTCCTCTATTTAACATAACTAGAAAACGTTGAAAGGTTTAAATTCACGAGGAAATCATAAGAAAATCCCACACGATTCTTTGAAAATCGCCCCCACTCCCCGGCCGGTCAGGCCCCATATACTCTGCAAAATTCAAAACTGGGGTGGATTTTTCCCTTATTTTTTAGACCGACCGACCGCGATCAGTCGGACCGCCAATGATTACGTCGGCCAGGTTCCGACACTTCGCCTCCCGTCCGTTGCAAACACTCTTCGCCTACACCGTGGAGGATGCATACACTCAACCGCGCGCCGTGTTTGGCCCACCCGGCTCCGGTCACATCAACGCCGAAAGAAACGTTCAAATCAACACGATATTGAGGCATATACCATGTATACGTAAGGTGCCAACTACCAGACTATTTGCTCATAAATGCGAGTGCGTTAAGAAAAATCTAGCCGTATATGCATACAAAAGTAACGCATGCGCACAAATTTCCCCCCTTTTTCGGGGGGAGATTTTACGGATTTCCCTAGACTGTCATTTTGACAAAACGATATGGTGATAGGACTAGGAACGAGTCTATCGGATCGGTAAGTCGTGATTACGCCCTCTCGCGGCAGTCGGGTATCCAACAAAATAATGACCGTCTAGGGCCTAGACTAATTCGAGGGTGGCTCGAGTTCCTCATATTTGAATCCAATACACTGTGCATCTAAAGTTCTGCGATCACCTGTTCAACTCACTTAATTTCTTCGCTTGTATTTAAAAGGACATATCGGCTTTGTTGGGCTATTTTTGGCTCGAAATAGACCCATACGTGATTATGGAAGTCTTTTCGAAATAGACTGCAGAGAACCTAAAAGGAAACCACCAAATTTGGCAGTTGATGAGCACTTTTCAAAAAATCAAGGTCACGTGATTTATCCGAACCAGATTTCTGGTTCGGATAAATCACGTGGTCTTGGAGTTAGTTTTATTTCCAACCGTAGAAACCAGCGCGAAGTGCGAGTTGCTTTTGTCATTTGCGGTTGGTTTCTCTTCTTGTTGGAAAATAGGTTCCTACGAACACTATGTACATACCGTATTTTACAATTTGTACACAAATCTCCCAACAGATTTCATAAGAAGGGTTTCTGGGTGTTGATATGGAAGAGAGAATCTGTCAGATTTTCGCGTCTTCGCTACGCGGCATATTTCGGACGTTGGAGAAACAAACTAACAAACAAACTTGCATGATCCCCCTGGGGGATCATGCAAGGTGTGATGAGTCAGGGAAAACATGGAAACGAGGTTAAACACGTGTCGACCCATATCGAACGCCACCTTTATTTACCAACGCATGATACATAATACATGTACGTCGCGACGGCTGGTAAAGCGTAGGCCTATAGCCCAACATTTGGTCTCTTTTTCACAACGACCATCGAAAAATGATTGTCAAGGATGCTAGATCGCTACATTATGTAAACAGTAAGCCGGTGTGTCCCTTTAATTTCCGCCAATAATAATAAATACACAATAATACCATCAGACATAGGTCCTTGAGTATTAAGGGACCAATTACATGTAGTAAATGTAATTCCTAGCATTACACTCGACCCACATTTGCACACAATTTTTCTTAAAGACCTCTGAATCCCGATAAGGCCCATATGAGTTTTCTTTCATCCACAATCTGGTTGTTTTATTTGAGTGGTGATTAGGTACCGTACACAATTATTGCGTTGGTTACACTGTCCAGTTGCGCTTTATGCAACGCCGAGACAAAACTTGGGTTCGTAGGGAAACCCCGAGGAAGTACAACACTGTATCTTATAGCTCAGCCGGTGGAGCATCTGCCCGGTGAGAATCAGAGGTCTTGGGTTTGAATCCCGATAAGGGATCGTTGTTTTATTTCAATAATGTTTAGGCACCATACCAAATAATTGCGTTCATTTGTGGTGTTTGACACATTCAAGAAGACAATGACTGAAGATTGTGCACGCACGTTTTTTTATTATAATTTTGCAAATACTGTCTACAAATACAAACGCTGTCGGGGAGGTGCAAACTCAGTGCAAAACCTTGGAACCTGCAGCTCATGTTATGTCCATAGGGTGCACAGTGCGCCCTCTGTTGAATAGTATTTGCGTGTCCATTTTCAGAGTTCCACCTAGTCTTGGTGCAAGACGTATCTGCGTGATATTGTCACTAACCGCCGCGCGCTAACCACGACCACCGACAATCGTCAAGAGAGGGCGCCATGATACTGGTGCCAGTAGTGTGTATGGCGCCCTCTCTTGGCGATTGTCGGTGAATGTTGGTAAGAGCGCGGCGGTCAGTGACAAACATCACGCAGTATCGTCTTGCACCAAGACTAAGTTCCACCCCGCTCCCCTCCAAGTTTCTACAATCTTCATACGCCTGTAAAGTGCCTGACACTATGAACATCTAACAATGGAAATTGGGCACACACCATTGTTACTAACAATGGGGTTACAATGAACATGTACATGTTTTTGCTCACAGTGTGAATACTCTTGCTTTATAACGTGACGCGGTTTTTAAAAGAGTTTTTTCTTAAATGCCAACGGAAAATGTTTTAAGTGACTTTTAATGGCTCGCAATTTGTGCAAAGAAGTGTGTGGTGTCGATTATATTTGAGGTTTTTTTTTTTTTTTTTTAAAGTATGGCGGACATGGACGGACGCAATGGAAGGGCGCATTTGCTTTGGTATATGATATCTCATTTTTGACAGTACATATAATGCTGTTGCTGTCACTGCTGTCAGCTCCCAAATCCATCCATTTCTAAAAATAAAAAAAAAGTCAAACGCAATTTATTGAATACTAATAATACATCCACGTCCAAATTAAATACATTCAAACAAGTAAAACGTAAACCATTAAATGCTTATTAAATGTTCCTGTTAAGTGTCCATATACGAACAAATAACAATTTTCCAACCATATAATCTATGTTTAAAGGAACACACTGGCTCACTGTTTACATAATTTAGTGATGTAGCATCATTGACAATAATTGTTAATGGTCGTTGTGAAAAAAGATCATCAAAATGTCACATATTTAACAAAGAAATCTTAAAATTAACAAAAGAGGTCAAAGGTCGGGTTATACGCTTTACCAGCCGTTGCAACTATATCGCGCGAGCCTCACGCCTTTGTCAAAAATTTACGTTAGATTTTTCATAATTATGTATAACTTTGTTTCATAACCTAAATCAATAGTCTCTTTTGTCAAACACTCATAAATATTTTGAAAAAAATCAGAGCTGAATTTGGTGCAGTACTGCAGTAATAAACTTTCATACAGCTGGAAACAAAATTCACTTGCAAGAACATGTGATTTATCGAACCAGAAAATCACGTGACCTTGATTCTTTTTTTTTTTTTAATGCTCAAAAGCGGCCAAATTTGGAGGTTTCTTTTCAGGATCTCTTCGCTTTATTTCAGAAACACCTTCAGCAGGCGCGGATCCAGAGGGGGGGTTTTGGGGGTCAAAACCCCCCCCCCCCCCCCTGCTCCGACACCAAAAAATATAATGTAATGCATTTTTTGCGTGTCCGTCTGTCCGAAACAAGCAGACATAAAAATCTGATGGGCAAAACCCCTCCCTGGTGGCAAAACCCCCTCCTGGAAAAATTCCTGGATCCGCCCCTGCTTTAGGATCATGACTGGGTCTATTTGTAGCCCCGAAATAGCCCAACAAAGCCGGTGTGTTCCTTTAGCTATTGTATGTTTTGGAATTATAACGCAATTACATCACACCTGCGTTGTGTCCTCAGACAAGGCAAGGGTTCCTGAAACTAGCATTACACGCTATTCAGTTACAGTCATAAAACACCATTTGAAAGTTGTTTATGGGATTAAAATATCCACAGAAGTATTCGACTATAGTCACTAGTCACTCTGGAAAGAACGCACAATGAGTTAAACTGACAAAATACCAATTTATCAAGGACCAACATTTCTGACAAATGCGAAAACCCTAATTTGTCGACTGCCTTATTAGCAGGTATATCACGGACAGTGTACCTACCACTGGCAGACCTTTTGCTCCTTCAGTCGACCTGTTTTGTTCAAAGTTCAGCCTAGTGTAATCACAACAGTGTGTATACCCAGCACGATATGTGGCAGAGGGACTCCCGGCCCCTATACCTCAACACACTCTTCCATTTTGTTAACGCACCAATCCTCCCTAAAAACTGAAAGGAATTCCTTGGAAATTCCTTGGATGTTTGAGACACAATACCGGGAACAATGGTAGGGTCAGTCCGTTTGCCACATATCGTGCTGCAAATGACAGTGCGTGTTAATGCAGCCAGCAAATATTTACGATTTGGATGACGAAAGAGTGTCATGACTGGCAAAGTGAACTTTACAAAAACAGCCTGCACCATATCCACTGTACCAAAGCACTATATGCCGCATTGACCTCCGAGACCTTGGCCTTTAAAGGAGAAACGTCCTGCGTTGAATCATTTCCAGGACGATTGGGGCATGCAACTATTATAGTGTCTATCGAAAACAATTTGTAATCGCGTTTTAAGAAATAAACAGGAAATATGATCGAGAGGCTACAATGTATATCGAAAATTTGAAACTTCCGGTAGCCACTTGCGTGTGTGCGGTGGCAACTTTTGTGAACAGGTCATATCAGACATCATTTTGACTTCAATTAGTCATAATGATGTCTCATATGACTAATTATTTTGATTAAAGGCACAGGCTCGTCAGCAATGCGCGCGCGCCAAATTCGTGCCACGAAATACGTAGCTCCATAGCAAAGGCATGGATCTGCGTATTTCGTGGCACGAATTTGGGGCGCGCACATTTCCGACGAGCCTGTGCCTTTACCTATTTTTTAGGAATCGCATTGGCATATCCATGGACTATCTGCGATTATACCAAAGGCTTACATATACTACAGTAGGCCTATGAAGGTTGAAAAGCATAGGGCCTAAATGAGAGAAATTATATTAGTGATGAGCCGCATTTATTATTGTTAAAGATTATATCAACATACCTAATGGTTAATTGCAAATTAAGATGTAGTACAAATGCTTGAAACCCGAATACAACATATACACTCGACCAAAAAAGTTCTGTCACCAGTAAGACATTGGTAGATATTTATTATGAAATTGGATTTGATGTGGGAAAATAATATATCAAATTTTAGCTGAACATATCACTCAAAGGAATAGAGCTCAACGGAGTCCATGATGGCAAGCTTCACAGAACAGGAATGCAACAAAGGAGTGTGGGGTCAGAATAAAAAACACAAAAAAAACAACGATGTCAACTTTATTGCACTCAAGCAAGGGGAGTTACAGTTCAGTATTTTGCTTCCACCTAGTAATGCAATGGCACGATTCAGATTGGACAATTTAACCATTTTGATTTGGATGTTTTTGACAAGACATTGATAAATCCAAACTCACTTAAAAATTTCCTAATTGTCCACACACAAATTGACCAAATCACAAGTTGCATTGTTCTTTGGTGTTTTTCATTCTGCCCCCACTCTCCTTTGTTGCATTCCTGTTCAGTGAAGCTTGCCATCATGATCTCTCTTGAGCTCTATTCCTTTGAGGGATATGTTCAGCTAAAATTTGATATATTATTTTCCTACATTAAATCCAATTTAATAATAACTATCTATAAATGTCTTACTGGCGACAGAACTTTTTTGGTCGAGTGTATTTGCAGTTACCCAAAGTTTACTTCAGGACGGAGTTGAGGATAAACATCCCACATGATCCCACATGATCTTTTTCCCGTGTGGAATGGTACCGTTGTGGGAGAAATTACCGACTGAAGGTGCTTTTTTAAAAGTCGTCTGCAGACAACGTTTTATACTATCCATTCAACACAAAAAAAAACTGGAGTGTGTTCGTTCTTGACAACGAACACCGGGCTGTTCCGCTTCATTTTATGTACATGTTTGGTGGTCGACATGACCTATTATCACCGACATTGAGCTAATTTGCGCAAACATTGATACACAAAGTCACATTAATACATTTTTATGATTGTGTCGCTAGGGGCGCCCTTGCGGATGATGACGTCACTACTTACATTTTTCGAATGCCTAATCACTCTGAACTCTAACAGCGTCAACCAAATTCAAGCATCCCTTACCATTTTTAAATAATAGGTCTTCTTACCGGAAGTAAACAGAATCGAAGGTCATTCTTTTTGTACATGTAATAAATTTAGATCTTGGTTACCTGTGAATTTTACCGCAGAAATTACGATATGTTAAAGCGCTGAATTGTTATTGAATTTTGAAATTTTGGACCATTATTTTCATTTCGTTGTAATATATGACACACAGTGACGTCATTATGACGTCATTACAATATGTCACAAAACTTGTAACAGACAACATACCTGTGAAATTGTATTTGTATTCGCTCTTGTGTTCTGCAGATATAGGTCATCAATGCTTTAACATTCAAATGCATGTAATATGGCACTTGATGACGTCGACGTTTTACTGCACAGGCATGTGTATTGACCCTATATTGTTAATTGTTTGTACCAACTTTGACCATTGTTAGACAAACTTCCCCACAGATATATGTTTAAAAAACGTTTTGATTTTGTTTTTATCTTGTCGCTGGAGAGCGCTTTTTCGTACGATGACGTCATCACTTTTATTTGTGAAAAGCCTGAGGGGCTCACACTAACACCGTTGACCCATTTCAATGTCTCCTACCATTTTCAAACTAAGGGTCACTTCCGGTTTCGACCGGAAGTAAGCAAGGTCAAATGTCAACGCCATATTTTTGTATACCCCACCCTAGTTGAACATTAACACCGTTAACCTCAACCAGATATGACTTACCACTTTCAAATGGCAAGGCAAAACCTGTTTGACCTATAAGAAATGGGGTCAAAGGTCAAGCCATGTGCGCAGCAGAATGACCTTTTGCTAGTGATCGTATATGGCGAAGGAATCAAAATCGTAGGTGAAACGGTTGATTTTTTATTGATTTTTGAATATGGAAAACATTTAATTTCAAGCGCTTGTAATTGACACCTGGTGATGACGTCATCGTGACGCCATTAGTACTGTGCAGTACACCATATAGTGATCAATGTGCATTTGAAGTTTGCATAAGGGTCATTCTATAAATCTGGGGTCCAACGTGTGACATTTTTCTGTCCCCGTTACACCTGACATACTGCTATATTTGCCATACAAGTATCATTAAAAATGCCTTCAAAACATATTTTTATGAATTGTACTTTATGTAATCACTCTTTGAAATAGAAAGCATTTAAAGAATATGTCCTGAATTTACAAAATACAACATTTTACAAGATGTCAGATGTAACGGGGACAGAAAAATTGGACCCCAAATTTATAGAATGACCCATAATGCAAAAGTGCCAACAAAAAAAAGGGTGGAAGAAATGGGCGAGAAGGGGAAACAAATCTGAACAAAAACAAGGGCTGTTCCGAAACAAATGCTTGGATTTTTCAGGTTTTTGGAAGTAACTACATATATGTGGCTGAAAATTCTACAAGGCAGTTTATCAACACTATTCTTTAGTTCTGTAATGCGTATTTGTTCCTGTTTTTAAACGTTTTCCGCTCGTGTATGTAATCTGTCCTTAAGTTTGAAACTCGCAAAGACGCGAGGTCGAAGCTTTCAGAAAGCAAACTAATATAGATGTTCATGTCTAGAAGAAAATCTGCACACCCAAAATCCAGAATATCCCTGATTCAGCGTTGAACTTCCAGTGGCGGATCCAGCCTCATTCAAATGCAGGAATACAAAGGAAACCGGGACACCTGAAATGCATTGTATTCCTGTATTTTAATGAGGCTGGATCCGCCACTGACTTCAAATGTTTGGCATTGTTCGCTAGTCACGTACATTGTCTATCGAGTTTTTTTCCAGCAAAAGTCGGTAAGCAGGAAATGTATGTATCACGATTCCTATATTTCCTATTAATACAATAATAGGCATATGTATCAGAAATCCTCTTTAAAGTTTGACCTTGCGATGTTTATTTTGGCACGTTCGCATGCGCTATTGTGAAATAACCTGTATTGTTGCTGTAATCATCAAGCTCGGTGGAGTTTCCCACGCTACGCTACCTAGCATTCCGACGTGTATCACAACAATATATTCGGTGTAGAAGAGCTTTACGTTCCAGCAGCAGTTTTAACCGTCAAATCGTTGACATTTGTTTGATCATTGTTTAAGGTACGTGTTTTATTGACGTAACTACGCAAAATTCAGTAAATATTTCAGTAAATCCAACGAATGTCTGTATTCTTGACCGCTCAGTTTGTGACCCGTTTACCTGTTGCTGTCGTGTTACCAACATCCATCCACAAAGGTTTGTACGTAAAACGCGAACTAGCACCATTTGTGGAGCATTTATTGCCGACAAAACTTAAAAATGGAGTGTTTGCAGTTTTAAATCCTCACTTTTGCCTTTATCAACCAGAGAGAACAGTGCTTACAGAAAATACTCTTAAATAACCGGGGGTGGGGGGAGGGGGGAGGGGGTGGGGGGGGGGGGGGGGGGGGGGGGGGGGGGGAGGGATGGGGGAGGGTCATGGGGGCGGGGTGGTGCGCTGGTTGAAGCAAAACACGCAGCATTATGGTATCAATCGACAAAACTTAAAATGGAGTGTTTGCAGTTTTAAATCCTCACTTTTGCCTTTATCAACCAGAGAGAACAGTGCTTACAGAAAATACTCTTAAATAACCGGTGTGATCCGACATAAACGTTTAATCGACATTTGTTTTAGCGTGAATTAGCAACCACTTGTTTTGTGATCAATGTGCCGTATATGTGAAACATTGCGGACCTGAATTCTTTTGAGACGTTTATTTTTTTTAAACCCTTTTTTTGTCTAGAATACTTTTGTCTAGCCTTGGGTAAATTATCGGTTCTAAATTTGGTTTTTATGCCAAATTTAAACCCGTAAAGCAACAAGTTTCACAACGATTTCTCAGTTTATGTTGAGCTATATGGTCTTTATCGTATGGCCGTATTCCCTTTTAAATTTCATTTTTTAGGCTTGGCTCAAACGATAACCCATGTATGCCCGTGTCTTTCAGTTTAGGTTCTTTTTGTGGATTTTACTTTTAATAGACCGATTGCGCGACTGATAAACTCATATAAACTCGTATGCTTTCACGTGCACAGCAGTGTATAAAGCTGTGCAACTACCACATCGTAAACAATAACGTTCCTTACAAAATTTCCAAGACTGGCTAGAACTGTCCTTACTGGCTTTATCCAGCCATTTCGGTAAGGTCTCGGGCACAAACTCCGGAATATTCCTCAGAGATTTCAAAAAAGAAAAGCCTTGATCGAACAAACAAATACAACTAACCTGGCGTAATGGATTTCGATCGGACAATAGGAAAATCCTTCGGAAACCAAAACGACAGCAATGCTTAAAGCAATTTTACCCACATTTAAACACTATCCTTAGATGATATATTCCACAACAGACGGTCACCATGAAGTTAAGAAGTTTATACCACCGTTTTGCTTCGAGAGATTGCCCGACAGCGACGGAGCCCTGCATGCGCCGCAGGGGTAGCAGTGTCATTGTGTTTTCGATGAGCAAGAAATTGCCAGTTTGAAAATTTAGAAGCTCGTGTCAGCATTGTTTGGTTTCTTTCATTTCTTATAACTGTTTTAAATGTTCTAGTTTTTCCCCTACAAGAAGAAAGTTGTTTGGGGGCTACTTTTCTGGCAGTAAACAAATTAATATGAACAACAAATTTGTATACTCGTTAGTCGTTACTCATTGTTTAACAGTACATTGACAATTTATTATCTACAAATACCACGATTTGCAAAATCAATACTTTTACAGGGTTCTACATGATCACTGGAATGTTATTTGGCTTTGCAAAAATTATAAGTGCTTTCTTCGTCGTTGGAGGTTGCTCCGGGGGTTCCGACTGCTGTCTCAATATCCACGGGTCAATAATCTGAGTGTAGCTGGCCCTTGAACGATTACTTGCAATCTGTAGGGGAAAATAAATGCAATAAAAAAGTACTAATACATTTTGTTTTCATTGAGTTATAATTATTAAAACGCAATATGCCCAGACACCACTAAAGAATTTAAAAGAAACTTGAGAAAATATTGGACTTTAACTGGCAAGGCAATCACGAAAACGATCCTGCATAAATGAACGACGGGATCTTGAGCGAGCTGACGATGCTTTGGTGGAATATTTGAATTTAAAAAAGTTAGTACGATGCAATTACAACTTTATTAAGTTTATATACAAGCCGTAAATACATATTTTACAATAACTCACACAAGGTAATTTGTTAAGCGACCGATTTACCGTTTGCAAAACAGCCACAAATCACGGTGGATCTCGTTCAGTCTCGTGGTAAATCAGTCTAAACTTTGCCGACCAAAACATGACGGCACGACACTGTGGAGGACGCCATGCTTGTTGATATTTCATACCCACTTTAGGTCACGTGACTCAGAGGGCGCAATCGGTCTATTGCCGTTCCCGGCAGTGTGACCAGTACAGAAATAGGTTCACCAGCCGCTTACTTCGACTTTGGTTCCGTTTTCGGTGCGACTAATAAAAGGTAAAAGAATAAGTTACGCGCGTATACTGCACTCACCGATCTGATTTTTCAAAGAAAAGCTAAAAATTCGCGGATACGAGCATAGCAAATTGGAACACTTCACTCAGATCGATGAAAAGAAAGAAGACACCCCCACCACAAAGAGAACTAAGAAGGAAATGGAAAATATCCCACTGGTCTTTGTACTGCCATACTACCCACAAAGAAACCACTCGGCATTAAAATGTGCGCTCCTAAAACATTGGGAGTTGATTGAGAAAGATAATTTCTTGAAAACGCTCTTCGAAAACCCTCCAATGGTTGCATATAAACGGCAAAACAACCTAAAAGACGAACTTATACACTCTCAGAACATTGGTTAAAAAAGTTAACCAACTTGGTTAACATTTTAACCAACCATGTACTAGGTGAACATCCCAACTGTTGGTTAAACCCTTAACCACCCCAGGTTGGGTAAAATTTAATAAGTGGTTGGTTAAATATTTGAACCATTGATTGGTTAATTTTATTTTAACCAATCTGTTGGTTAATCGTGAGTTGGGCAAATTTTAACAATGCAGTTGGTTACATATATACCCGAGTGGTTAGGCAATCTACTGAAATGCTATTCACAGAAATTGGGCAATATTTTACCTCCAGTTGGTTAATTTACTATGTTATCAGTTCGTTAAAACATTTGGGAATAAAGGACACTAATTAAAGGCAAGCACTACACAATGAACTTGACAATTTTACCTTTTTTATTTGGGATATAACATGTACTGTATTTGATGTACATGTACTTGTACAAATATATCCTGAAATTTTCTGAATGAAAGTGTTTGGCTTCTTTTAAACATGTTAATCTTTAAATGTTTCACATCACACTGTGTTAATAATGCGTTTGAGAATGCTTGAGTGATTTTTACCTCAGCTGCAAGTTAGAGAAGAACGTATTTTTGTTTCTGTTGAGGTTTACACAGGAAAAGAAAGGTTAACTTCGGATTGCGAAATAACACGAACACAATTTCCATTCAGTTGCGATTAGCTTACAATAAAACATTTGTTCTGGATCAAGAAGTGGCCAAAATGCAGGTTTGTCTGTATACCTGTGAATCCTACTAAAAGATTCCCGTAATCAGGCTGCTATTATTCTCACACCAGTTTACTGTGGGGCAGCTGTAGCAGTCATCATGCTCACAAACAAAATAAACGGCAGATCAGATGGGGGGGGGGGGGGGGGGGGGGGGCGGTGGTGGGTTGCATCCAATTTACCCACAAAATCAACCCGGGCAGACGCCATCAAACGAAAAAAATTGAAATGTTGGACAATTTATGAATTGTGAAGCTGAAAATGTTGTTTTTTATTGTGGCCACACTGACAACGCGATCCGTTGTCACGGTCTTATCCAACGGTTTACCGCCAAACGGAATATTGTATGTATGTATGTATATGTATATATATATATATATATATACCGGCCTTTCCCCGAATAGGACGACCGTTTTGGCTAGAATGTCGTGAGTGACCACTAAAACACTAAATTTCCGGCAAGAAACTCTGGGATTTACACTGATTTTTTCAACTAAATTTCTGAGAAAAATGTTTTGCGACCTTGACCAAAATGGTTTGTGACCTAATAAAAATGGTTACAAACCTAATAAAAATGGTTTTTGACCTCTTTAAGATGGTTTTTCGAGCACTCTGCGTTAAGACGACCGGCTATCGGTCGTGCCACATTTAACACAACACTTGAGACTTATCGTAAGTGATATCTCCAAAACTGCACTAGATGTTCGAGTGATTTCTTATAGCCACAAATAACAAAATAAATTATAAACAAATTGTGCACAAAAGTGTGACGTCGTTTAGATGGCGTCAGATGTCAAAATACATTGCTCGAAAAATCCAAATTACATTACATTTTTACTGATAAACACATGATGCCTGTGATTAATATAACATCAAAATTACGTCATCAGATAATCCGTCATTTAGCCTGATCACCTAGCGTTTGTAACAAAAACAAACCGCTATCCGTATGTTTTTATTTTCGAAGACATTATGCATTTATAGCTAAAATATAAACTTTTGTTTCACATGCACACCCACTGTCATTGTTAAATGAATGTGACCAGCATGCATGCTTGAATGTTTACATCATAACTCCATGCAATACCGCTGTCTGTTCCTTCAGGTATACACTTGTTTGTTTAATTGACAGGTTTATTAAAAAATAAACGTTTGTCTTGACCGGGGCAATTTTTTTTTGTAATTTCCAAAGATTACAAATTTAAATACATGTAAATAAAATAAATTACTAGCTTTCAATTAAGCTACATCGGTCAAAAATCCACCGGATTGGAAGCGGATTTTGATTACAAAGTGGTGTAATTCATGAAACGTTTAAAATACTAGTTTAATCAATTGCATTTTCCTGTTCATGGATTTTTGCACCCGTCTCTCGTTCAAAACAGCAAACCAAAAGTTCTTTAACAGACGTATTCATACGGCTAATAAACGTACATGTACATGTGCAATCCGAGCGTAAATGCAATCCCATTTTAAAAAAAAATGTAATCCAGGGTGTAATGTCTAATCCAGGGTCTTAATCCAGGTATGTGTAACCCGATGCGGTTACTTTTGGATATAACAGCACACACGCACACATTCGTTTTATATTGGCACGGGCGATGTGTTGGGTCATTAACATGTTTTAATTTTTCCCCTTTAGATTCACAATGTCTGAAACTGTTGCAGACACGAACATGGAACAGGCTCCCGAGAACCCAACAGTTAACCGTAGGTGGAAATCGCCGGTTTTCAAAGCCGGTTTTCAATATTTGATGTGGCTGCTTCATTATGATAATAATTTATTTATCACATTAACATTTACTAAGGAGGTGATGGCTTTATTAGTCTATGTTACGATGAAAACCACCAAATACAAACTCAGATATAGCCTACATGAAGTAATCGGATTATCAACGATGACGATAACCTAACATCGTTAGGTGGATTATCAGGATTTAGCATTAAAAGTTATGGTTTTTTGTGGCCAATGTGACAGAGCCTGAGGCTGCAACTGAAGACAGTGCCAAAGTCACTGAAGGAGCCAAGTTGGAGGAGCAAGAAGGGGAGGAGTCGTCCAATGCCACGCCCAAAAAGCAACGCCGCAATGTACATGGCGCCAAAGGGCACCAGTTTCGATCGACTAACTTCAAGCAGCCAACGTTCTGCTCACATTGTGACAAATTTATTTGGTAAGGTGTTTAAAAACAGCAAAACCACCACGTTGTTATGAAATACTTCCCCAAATTTTAATAAGCCATTTGACCGAAAAAAACCTTCTTACTTAAATTGAAGGAGTAGTTTTAACCGCCCAATGCAGTTTATATTCCGCCCATGCAAGATGACATTTTTTTATAACAAAACGATAAAGGAAGAGTAATTTATTTAAAGGTGCATACAAAAGCGCCACTCTGGAAGACACTCTATGGGCACACGTTTTTATTGGTTTCTATATAAGAACAATATCAGCTACTGAGCCCTCACACGTCTTGACTGTTTGTTATTAAAGCCTACAAACGATTCTTGTACTTGCTAAAGTCTCCAGGTCTTTGAGTTTGAAAGGATTTCTTGCAATCACTCAGGTCTTGAGCATCCTTCACATATTATTGATTGGGTTGGGGTCCGTACTTTGGATTGACCACTCTAAAACGTCTACACACACACAACATGAATAGTAAAAAATAATTAGGTAAACAAAGTTTGGTAATATTTTACACAATTTAAGTAAAGCAACGTCGAAAAATAGTACTGCTTTGTTGTGTAAAATAAAGCAAACCAAATGTATATGTAAACCACGGTTTTACACAAGTTTTGTAATTATTTACATAGCCCTTGTACGTTTTACAAAATATAATGTAATGTATAATGGGCTTGCCTTGAAAACATCCAAGGATTCAAGGAATTTTGCGACAGTAGAGCCACTATTTTGCGACACTAGAGCCATACGCTATAATATGTACGTGTACGTGATCACAGGCCCAGCGAGTACGACGACTGGCCTACGTCCACACAGCTAGTTGACATTCCGTTATTGCGTTATGCACCTATCAATAGTTTCCCCCACCCCTCCCCGGGCAGCACCCACAGGTGGGGATTTGGTCACGATTTTCATGACCCAGGATGGGGATTTTGACACATAATTTAAATCAAATTTTCAGCGTACCTGGGGGAAGGGGGGGGGGGGAGAAACAGGCGTATTTTTCCCCCAGGGGTGGGGGATTTTGTAACCCAAATTTTGCCCCAGGGGTCTGGATTTTGTCACGCGAAAAGTTACAACCCCCACCTCTTAGGTGAGGCAGCCCGGGGGTGGGGGAGGGGGACAATTGATAGGTGCATTATACCAACAGCAATTAGTTCGTGTACGTGTATTCTTTCTCCAAAACTGAACTGAGAGATTTCTTTGAACGACAATTATTCTCTTTGAATGACTTTTAAACTAGGATATTCAAATAATACTGATTTCCGGGGGTCGCATATCCCCTAAATCAGTGTGCGTATTTTAATGCAGGCCTACACAAAAAGAAAACAAGTATCATTGTGCGTGTGTCCCAGCTTTCCTTTTTACGTTCGTGTTCCCTCCTCTGGCTGAGCAAGCCCCCACTATGTAAGATTTTTTCTTAATTTTCTCTAAGCCGACTTCATCGAAGGTCGACCACCGCCAACGCATGAATAACACAATATTTAAGTTAAAAAAGGTTATATAACCCAACAAAGGGGTAAAATGTCTAACACTCTATACACAACTGTCAAGTTTTATTTTACCTAATATCCCAGTAAAATTTACAAAATCTATTTTACCATAATATTAAGTAAGGAATCTTTACCAAGCCACAAAGTAAAAAAATTACACAACTTATATGTAAACTCTTAAAGTTTTACATAACTATTAGCAGGTTCGTATAGCACTTCGTAATTAGGTAACATTTTACACAACTTGTGTAATGTTTTTTTCTTTGTGCATCATTATCTCTGCCTGGACCATTTATTGACTGACTTGGCGGCGTGTTGTGGATTTGTTATCCTGCTGATACGTCCAATGCTGTCCGAGATGAGGTTTCTGTGCAGACTGTTTGGTGTTTTCCTGCTAATTTTTCATAATGCCATCCACGTTGACAGCATTGCTGGGCCCACTGGCTGATGGGAATCATCCCCAAAGCATTATGCTACCGCCTCCATGCTCGACGGTTATTATAGGGTTGTATGCTTCACCTTTTTTTCGCCTAACGAAAGCAACATCTCTGTGCCCGAAAAGCTCCATTTTCGTCTCATCCAACCACAAAACTGATGAAAGGCTTTGATTGTTGTCCAGGTGCGCTCTTGCAAATGCCAGACGAGTTTCTCTATGTCTCTGTTTCACTCTCTAAATTCCTAACAGTGCAAATTCACTCCATTAGAGTGAAAATTCACTCCTTATTGAAATTAGGGACAAGACGATTTGGAGTGAATGTCCTCACTCCATTACATTAACATTTCACCCGAGTTGTCAGTGGAGGGGGTCCTTTTTCAAACCTTTTCAATCTAACCTTTGATATTTTCACTCTAAAACGTCTAGGCCCTAATTTCACTCTTTCAGGAGTGGAGTCTTTCGTGGTTGGCGTCCATGGAGAACCCCATTGTGCAACGTCTGCTCGAGTGTATGTCTTCATATCTTGGTCCCAGACTCGCCAAGGTTGTTCAGGAGAGTCTTGATGATGATCCGTGGATTGTTGTTGGGCTCTCGCCATACTTTTTTTGTCAGACGAGGTGACACCTTGACTTCCGACCACGTCCTTCAATC
Organism: Henricia sp. BOLD:AAB3569; assembly: GCA_037783545.1. Taxonomy (NCBI): domain Eukaryota; kingdom Metazoa; phylum Echinodermata; class Asteroidea; order Spinulosida; family Echinasteridae; genus Henricia; species Henricia sp. BOLD:AAB3569. Next base: position 874,386 of record JBBELK010000057.1, on the reverse strand, counting down.
TTTTACAGTGTGGAACTTCTTGCATGTACTTCCTAATTATGTTTTGTATGGTGGCAACTGGCACTTGGAATTGCTTCGAAATATCTTTGTAACCTTTCCCTCCTTGTGAGCATTCACAATACACAACCGAAGGTCCTGACTGAGTCATTTCTTCTTCGCCATGTTGACCATGCACTGAGAATGAATGCATCAGCTCTGCTGACATTTATAGTCTAATACCCCAGTCACAATTAATTTGCGATGGGATTGCGGGTAGTTTGCGACGGATTTCTAGGCATTTTCGGCCGGGGCCCCATGGGACTCCTTGCGGCTGCCGGGTCATTTTTGGGCATCGGGCGGGCATCGAGTTACTTTTAACTCGGACTTAAAACCTGGTGCGGCGTTTCGCATCGCAAACTGATCGCCAATAAATCGGTCGATGCCTGGCCGATGTCCGGCAGGGCATCGCACACATCGGGCGGGCTCCGGGCCAAATTTTTGACAACCCAGACAGTCCATATATCGGCCAGGCCAGACGCCCAGACGCTGCTCAGACACTGGTCGGGCCCTGCCCGGCGTCCAGCCGACTTGGCGGCGCCCGGCCGGAAATCGGCCAGACATCGGCCGGGGTATTGCAGTGACATAGGCAGGACATCGGCAGGACATCGGACGAGTGCCTGCCGGACACCGGCCGATAAACGGGCCAAGAAATCGACCCTATTCCGTCACGGCAGCGTGCGGGGCACTTTTATTTGACTGTGACCGCCCAATCGCGCGATCTTTCGCCGACCTCTACACGGCGACCGGTGCCTATAAATCGCACACGCCGCCCGGCCTCCGCTTTAATTGTGACTTAGGTATTAAAGCAGAGTGTTGTTCTATACAATTCCCACTGTACATTAAATAGACCACATTTGGAATGCATTCATATTTTATGCGCATATTTTAGAATGAACGCATAACATTATAAAGAATTTGAGGAATGACAAAAGCATGTGCAATTATCACAAACATTGGCCTCAATTCTGAGACTTGATAATGGGTATGAATCATTTTGGACAGGCATAAAAAGCAAAAACAAAAATCTTAACATTTCTATTGTTATGCTGATGATGTTGAGCCAAAATGGATTTGTACGTGCCAATAAGTCCTTAAGTAAAATGAAATTTCCACCACTCTAGCTTGTATACGCAGGTACGCCAGATAAATGCAAAACTCTCAGATTTTGTATAGGCTATGAATAATTTTGGGCTTAACTGTATGTGGTATTTATTACGCTTAATATTTCCTCTTTCCTACATTCTAGGGGTCTGTGGTCCCAGGGATACCAGTGTAAAGGTAAGCATTTGGTAAACGTAACATTGTGTCCCAATAGACCTAAAAATAGTGACGTCATCATTCTTTGTTTACTGCTTTGCGCGATTTCCAATGGAGCCTCGCCGATATCTGCAGGCTCAAAAGCGCACACAATGCCAAAACGTGACGTCATATCATTCTTTTTTTACTGCTTGTGTGTTTGCCAACGGAACCTCGCCGATCTGCAGGCTCAAAAGCGCGCCATTGCTAAAACGTGACGTCATATAATCTCTTTGGTCTATTTGGGCAATTTGAGCTTAGAAATACGTATGAAAAGTCCCAAATCGAAATATTTGGAAAATAATTAGAAAGACCGACAAACATAACAATTAGATGGCTCATAGTGCTAGCACTTTAATTAATTCTGTTCACAAATTTGGAGTGTCATGTGTCATTGCCTACTATTTGCTTCTCGATACAACACATAAAATACATTGATTCTCCACAAAATTATATCTGCACACAAATGTACAGATGACGAAACCGTTTCATACTTGCAAGGTTGCAATGCGTAATTGCGAAATGTAGTTTCGCTCTATAGAGAGGAAATGATCATGATGCTCGTATTTCCCTGTTTTGATGTTAATTTTTAGAATGTCGTGTTGTGGTTCACAAGCGTTGTCACAACCAGATAATCCCGGCGTGTCCTATTATAAACGAACATGACAGTGCCGAGGTGAGTTGATACTAATAGGCATAGAAAAGGCCAATGGATATTAAAAGAAACATGTACATGTAGTTCACTCCCGTTTCCTGTTCTCCCTGTCTTTAGTACATTCTTTAATTTGATTGCTTTTGTTGCTGTTTCGTTTTGTTTCGTGCATTTCAATATGGATTTTCCACAACGGTTTTGTTAGTTTTATTCTGGTGCGCTCTTTTCATGATATAATGAGGAGCGTCGGCGCTTGAAGGAAAAGTGTACCAAATAAACAAAAGATATTGTTTATTGTTGTGTATATACAGTAATTTGTTGTGCTCAAAATTATTCATATTTTGAATCATGTTAATATTTTGAATCATGTTAATAAATGAGTGAGATTTGTCTGGCTTCCTTATGATAAGTACGTGACAAGTAACTGAAAGAATAACAGCAAGTAACATTTTCTGTAATATATTATTTTTGGGGTATTTTATTGACATATTTCCAAAAAGGTCATGTCCATAATTAATCATACCCTTAATAAAGTCACTCTTAGTAATCAATAGAAAAGCCTTTGTTTTTTATCACAGCCTCCAAACGGTTCCTGTATCGGCTTACAAGCCTTTGGCATGTTTCTACCGGGATTTTCGCCCACTCCTCCTTCGCAAAAGTCTCAAGGTCGTTGATGTTTGAAGGCTTCCTTGCCATCACCCGAGTCTTGAGTTCCCTCCATAGATAGGGGTTGGGGGCTAGTTGCCCTTTTTAACCCCACCTCGAAATGTTTTTTTTAAATTTTGGCATATGCTTTCGGCCTTCGTGTTCGACAACAGCACAGATCCGTCACTTGCAGGTATCATGCCCGTAAAGGTTCATTTCTGTCTCGTTTGACCACATAATCGATGACCAGAAGCTTGGATCCTTGTCTATGGATGCTTTAGTGAAGGCCAGATGAGATTTCCGATGTCTCTGCCTCAGGAGTGGCGTCTTTCAAGGTCAGCGGCCATTAAGACCTCCCTGATGCAATGTGCGCTGAAGTGTCTGTCTGGATATCTTGGTCCCAGACTCGCCAAGGCTGTTCAGGAGACCCTTCATAGTGATGCGGTTATTGTTGCTGGCTTTTTGGCACACTTTGCATGCCAGACGAGGTGACACCTTCGACTTACGACCACGCCCTTTAAGGTTTCTTACTGTGTGGAACTCCTTGTACTTCCTAATTATGCTCTGAACGGTGGAAACTGGCACTCTAAACTGCTTCGAAAGGGCCTTCTAGATTTTCCCGTCTCTGTTGCCATTGACAATAGCCAAGTCCAGAAACTGAGAATGAAGACATCAACTCCCCTCACTTTATAGACTACAAGCAGAGTGCTATTATATGACATTCTTTGATTTAAATTTAATTGAACAGATATGTTAATTATTCAAATCTTATGCAAACATGTTAGGATAACTGTTGAATAACAAAAAGGAATCACTGGAATGTTGAAAGCAGGTGCATTATTACAAGATTTAGTAAGGGGTATGAATAATTTTGAACAGGCACCAAATGTACTATTGTTATGCAAATGATGCTGAGCCAAAAACATGTGGTCTTGTGCAAGGCAACTAACTGTCCTAGGATACAGTGAAAGTTCCTTCACAATAGTTTTTGGGAGTGAGGAAATTTGAAAAATATTAGATTTTTCAAAGGGTATGAATAATTTTGAGCACAGCTGTACATGTACAAACACCCAAATATGAGTGTTTGTATATACAACAATAATGTACGGAGTCAGAGCGACTCTTCAGGAAAAGTCCAGCAACTATGTCAACAATTTTAACTCATTTTTAAGGGTCATCTGACCCTTACAAAGAGTCAAGAGAACCATCCCTTGCAAAGGTCACGACAGAAAATGTAGTATGGCCGCCGCCATTTTGTTTGGAAACTTTAACAATGGCGTGCGTATAGCTGTTTTATATATTGCTCACGAATTGAGAAAAAAACTGAAACGCTCCCCAATTCTCGCAATAACTTATCTCTATTTTGGATTGGTGTACAACAGCAGACGGGTATGCACGTACGAATAGTATGATGTTAAACCTATTGTAAATTTTCTTTGTTTTGATAATTTAGGAAAACATCCCACACAAGCTAAAGGTCAACAACTACTTTCGGCCTACATTCTGTCGTCATTGTGGTTCCATGCTGTATGGTTTCATCCACCAGGGGCTAAAATGTCAGGGTATGTACCTTACTCCTAGACTGCCCCAGTCACGGCCACTCATGGATTATTCAAGACTGAATATTAGGACATCAGAATATCGTCTTGAAAAACAACGTAACATCTGACGTCACAACATACATCCAAACATTGAGATTTGCCCTCGCGCACCGTGTTTTGCATATTTGAATTGGCTTAAGAACAATGGCATATGCCATATTAATTTAAATATGATAAATAATACACACAACTGTTGCAAACTGCTTTCCAACCAGCAGGACCTGTATTAAAATCACACTGTAAAATTAGTGGCATCACGTTTCGACCCTAGCAGGGTCTTTTTCAAAGGCAGAATGACTAGGACAAACAGAAAACAGCACATTAAAACGCGATGCTGAGGCGAACACAAAGGAATGCAAAAAGAGTGGTTGTGTTGAGTAAACAAAGCTGGTTGCATCATGCCTGCCTGGGATAGAAAGCTTGGGAACAAAAGAGGGATTAATGGTACATGCACCAGGAAAGAGTAACATACCAAAGGACAAGATGGGGGGTAGGAGTAGGAATGGAGGAGGGGATTAGGGTTGGGAAATGGGGGTGGGGGGTGGGGGCGAGTGGAGTTGTGGGGAGGGATGGTTGGGGCAGGCAAACATGAGGGCGGAAAATGGAAGTATAGGTGGAAATGGGGGAGTAAAATGGTACATTTACCATTAATCCCTCTTTTGTTCCCAAGCTTTCTATCCCAGGCAGGCATGATGCAACCAGCTTTGTTCACTCATCAAACCCCTCTTTCTGCAGGACTGCCTTCCTTTGTGTTTGCCTTAGCATGGTATTTTAATGTACTGTTTTATGTATGTCCTGTAGTCGTTCTGCTGGGGTCGAAACGTGAGGCCACTAATTTCACAATTTAAATATGAAACACTTATACCTAAGTCACAATTCAAGCGGAGGCCGGGCGGCGTGTGCGATTTATAGGCATCGGCCGGCGTGTAGAGGTCGGCGAAAGATCGCGCGATAGGGCGGTCACAGTCACAATTAAAAGTGCCCCGCACGCTGCCATGACGGGGCCCGGGGTGTCGCCGGCCGGCGATCGGCCGACTTTCCTGGAAATGGGGTCGAATTCTTGGCCCGTTTATCGTCCGATGTCCTGCCTATGTCCCTGCGATACCCCTGCGGTATCCGGCAGGGTGCCGGCCAATTCTTACAGGCCGTACGGCGGCCGGACGGGCATCTGTAGTGTGCCTGTCGAGTGACCAGCGATCAACGGCCGCGATCTGGCGGCCGTTTGTCAATTTGGGGGTGAGGTATATATAGCGGCGCTCCTCTGACCTTCTTTATTCACTTCGACCTTTCTCTAGGAGCACTCTACGAGACGAAGAAACAAGAAGACAAAGAAGAAAATGCCGTTAATACCTCCACAGCGCTTGCGGCCACATCCACAGCGCTTTTGGGCACCTGCGAGCCCCAGTGGCTGGTCGGCCAGATGCCGGCCGGGCGCCGCCAAGTCGGCCGGACGCCGGGAGGGGCCCGGCCGGCGTCTGAGCGGCGTCTGGGCGGCGCCTGGCCGATATATGGATTGTCTGGGTTGTCCAAATATTGGCCCGGCGCCCGTGCGATGCCCTGCCGGACATCGGCCAGGCATCGACCGATTTAGTGGCGATCAGTTTGCGATGCGAAACGCCGCACCAGGTTTACAATCCGATTTAAAAGTAACTCGATGCCCGCCCGATGCCCAAAAATGACCCGGCAGCCGCAAGGAGTCCCGTGGGGCGCCGGCCGAAAAGGCCTAAAAATCCGTCGCAAACTACTCGCAAACCCACCGCAGGCTAATTGTGACTGGGGTATTAACGCAGCTTATAGCCAATTTATATATAGCAAAACGGGGTAAATTTCAGTAATGGGCGATAAACAAATGTCAAGATTCCAAGCATGCTATGGGATTTTTAAGACAAAAAGCATGGTAATCAAGTTTCAATGAAGAAGATTAATATTTTACTATGTTTTTTTACTCATCGTCTGTTAAGCTCAACAGACTTTTGGCACCGTCGGCCAGAGGGTTTTCATGTGACAAATTGCCTATATACTCATGCATGACGCATGCTGACAACGTGGTTGCCCCTAAGATAGCCACCGTGCAAAGAGTCTATAATAGATGTAAGGGCGTTGATTTTTTTTCAATCTTTTGGGTCTGTTCGGGGGTCAAATGCCCCATTTAATACACTTTGAATTGAAATTGTTACCAGTTTAAAAATTTAAAGTAAGCAAACAATCAGCGATGGATCGGTGACTGGATCGGGATTGTCACCAAGATATAATATTTATTTATTTATTTATTTACCAACCAAATCCAACAGTGATCGAGTCGCCAATTACAGGACGGCATAAATAAATGCTATGAAATAAATAAATTCTATGAAATAGACAAATATATTTGTTTAAAAAACATGTGTAAAAATTAATTAAATTCAATGACAAAGTCTGCTGAAAAATAAGGCAAATTAAATAAATGAAAAAGAAAACTATAGTACAAGGGGGATATGTACAAGAAACATGGCAACAATTTAAACACAAATCAAATCAGACTGCGTTAGCTGCAATGGCACGGTAAATCTGCTTCCGGAAACGTCCAAGGCTTGCGACACCGAACACATCACATCTTCCATAGCATGGAGTCCGTTGTAGGTGGAAGAAATTCTGGAAACAAAGCCACGTCTTGTGACCTCAACGCGACTCCGTGGGACATGTAAGATGTGTTCGGTGGCAAGCCTTGTCCGTCGTGTGGGTACATGTAAACTGAATGGATTAGCATCGGTAATATTATTATTATTATTATTATTATTTATTCAGCCATCAAACAAAAAACAACAGTACATTTACATTGAACTACTGATGAAACAGGAAATTAACAATTAAGATGCATGTACAATCATGACAATCGGACAGGTTAATTTAAGTAAATTGACACAAGACTAGAATCGGTGACACAGGAAAAGTGGGTGACATGGGAAAACAAAGAGGGAACACAAAGAGGGAGACAAGGACATAACAATAGCATAATAAGCTGGCTAGGATAAACAAAAGTATACTTATTACACTGTAGTCCTAAGACCTGTTTATCCGGACTTAAAATGCTTGAACAAATATAAAAATAAAAAAATATATATATATATATACACTTCCTTTTTCCGGTATAGGACGACCATTTTGGGCAGAGTGCTCTGGGGGACCACTAAAACGGCAAATTTGTCGGCAAAAAACTCTGCCGTTGACACCAATTTTCTCGACTTAAAGTTCTCATAAAAATGTTTTTCGACCTAGACCGAAATGGTTACAAACCTAACAAAATGGTGAGAAACCTAATAAAAATTGTTTTTGACCTAAAAATATGGTTTTAGAGCAAAAAAACGTTAAGACGACCGACAATCGGTCGTCCTAACGCGGCCGGTCGTCTTAACATCCCTTTTTAACCCCTAACCGGTCGTCCTATACAGGAAAAAGTAAATATAAAACCAAAGGAATTAATAAAAACATTTAAAAAGGTGATTAAATTAAATATAAAAACAAGATTCAAATTCCAAATTCGCTTACTTGTAATTTAAATAGAAATTATTTTATTGAAAAATGTAAATACAAATACTACGAAAAGCACCCCTCATCAGAGCACCAATGCAGGAACGGTGTCATACACTTATCGGCAATAGAACAAGGCCAGAAGTAGAATCACATTATATTACATGTAAATTATCGATTAGTGCATGACACCACCCCTGTGGAATGCGCAAGATGCACCACACTTAAATATATTGTTTAATGTACAGGTAGTATACCACTTGATTGATCATGCATCTGCAAGTTTATAATTCCTGGAAATAAGTCGCCAAATTTCTTTTGAAGCTCGTCAGTGAGTCCAGAAGAATGTGAGGTGGGAGACTACTCCATAGGCGTGGGAATGTGTGAGCTGGTGTGTTTTTGAGGACTAGAGTTCTGGCAAAGTGATGTTGAAAGGTTAAGTTGTCAAGGTGCCGAGGATTAACTTGTGTATTTTCGCAAACTGAAGAACAGTCTGCTAGACCAAAGAGACATTTCATAGCAAATGTCACAGTTAGCTTTTTTCTTCTGCATGGAGTCCAAGGATGCCCATCCCAGTATGTGAAGTCTGTCCTTGTACTCCATGGATCCCCTACGTTGCTTGAGGCACATTCTACTGGCTCGCCTTTGGATACTTTCTATTCTGGAGATGGATGTTTGAGTTACGGAGTCCATGCCGGAAGGCCATATTCAATGATGGGTAAGACGAGAGACTGGTAAATGCATGCTAGAGCTGTTGATGAGGTTCCTCCGGCAATATGCCAGATGAAACCGATAGCCCGGTTGGCTTTTGAGATGATTGCATTGACGTGATCATTCCAGGTTATTAGAGTGTTGTTGATAATCACGCCCAAGTATTTGTAGGTTGTTGTGGTACTTAGAGGAGAGCCGTTTAGGATGTATCGAGGAAGAGATGCCGGTTTCTTGGAGCGAGACACATGCATGACCTTGGTTTTTGTCCGTGTTTGCTTTCATGCTATTAAGCACACTCCACCTAGCCAGCTCGTCGAGGTCCGATTGGAGCGCATGTTCATCATCAGGGGATACAATGGGTTGGTAGATGAGGGTATCATCTGCAAAGAGCTTGTATGTTGTAACTAGATGGTTATAAATGTCGCCAATAAACAAGTTGAACAGGAGAGGGCCAAGCACACTCCCCTGGGGGACACCAGATGTAACAGGTGCCCAGTCAGGTAGCAGCCGCGGTACATTACTCGTTGCTTTCTTTCCAACAGAAAGGACTTTTAAATTAGCCATGTCCAGGTTTGTCCGCGAATGTTGTAAAGACGAGCTAGTTTTTCAAGCAGTGTGTGGTGTGGCATCACATCAAAGGCCTTGCTGAAATCCAAAAATATGATGTCGATGCGGGGTGGGCGTGGTCTGTCCAAGATGGTTGCCCAGTCATGAATTGTATTTGTGAGCTGGGTAACGCAAGATTTGTGTGAGGTAAAGCCGTGTTGCTCAGGGTTACCGAGGCAAAGTGAGGAGACATGCTCTTTGATGTTGCTGGCAACGGCCATTTCGAGAGCCTTGCAAATGGCCGAGGTTAGGGCGACAGGTCGAATTTTGTTTTACATTGCAGCGTTTTCCCGATTTGAAGATGGGCGTGATATTGGAAAGTTTCCAGTCTGTTGGAAGAACACCATTTTTGACGGAGGAGTTCATTATACGCAGCAGCGGTGGAGCCAGTGAAGGTGCTGTTGCTTGAAGTAACGTTGTAGAAATGCCATCGGGACCTGGTGCCTTATATGTAGTCAGACTTAGTAGAGTTTTCTGCAACCATCCAAGATTGATTGTGATTGGAAGAATTTCAGGTATAGCGTGAGAACAAGGTGGTGGACTATCAGGAGGCGGGGTTGAAGGGGTGTGGATCGATGTGAAGTGCTCTTTGAAGGATTGGCGAATGTCAGAGGGTTTGTAGAGGCGCTTGTGCGATTTTTGGAAGACTGCTGGACACTGGGATTTTCTTTGCTTACGCACAAAACACCAGAAACTGCGCTTGTTGTCAGCCACAGAGAAGAGAGAACTGGCATGTTTCCAGTCTGTAAGCAGATCTGGACATGTTCCTCACTTTGTTTCGTATCTCTTTACTGTTGCCAGACAGCACTTGAACCGGAGGACTTTGCATTGCAAAATAGTTTGTGGTTTTGGCAAAATAGTTTTCTGAGTTCATGGGTTATCCAGGGACAAGCTCTCCGCCGGCTCTTTTTCCTTGGTATGCAGTCGCGAATGGTCGCGTCCAGAATTTCCATGAATCCTTTCCATGAAAAGGTTGTGGAAGTGTTTGTAAAGAAATAGACAGTCATTAACAGATCGCCTAACAGAGAGAGAAGAGAGTTTGTACAGGTCACACAATTCGAGATAATCAAGGTTACATAAACTACTGTTAATATTCGTATACATGAAAAAAAGGAAACGACGCTGAACTCTTTCAATACGGGAAGCCTGATAAGATTAAACGTTACAGTACAATTTTCAAGGTGCCGTCAGACAAGGGTACAATACAAGGTCCGAAGTGTGCGCCCATCCTTAATTGATAGAAAATCACGCCATATTAAACCCGACATGCGGTTGGCCTTCTTGATGACATGATCTACATTTGGAATAAAAACTAAGCCGTGAGTCAATGAAAACACCAAGATCCTTCTGAACGGTCACCTGTTTAAGAACATTTATTTATATGTAATTATAACTAATCGGCTTCCTTTTGAGAGTCAAAGATATAAAACTACACTTGTTGATATTGATAAGAAGTCGCCAGGCTAAAGACTAAAGCCTATCTAGATCATGCTGTAAGTTGGCAGTGTCAGTTGAACAAGAAATTTGACGGAAGATGTTCAGGTCATCGGCAAACATTAAACAACCACTCCTTAAATGCTGGGGAATATCATTAACAAACAAGTTGAAAAGTAAAGGGCCAAGGATTTAACCCTTTGGAATACCAGATGGGACTGAATTCCATGAGGAACACTGTCCATCTACAACTACTCTGTGTTTTCTGTCGGATAAATAGTTGCGAGGCAGCACTAAAAGCTAGATGAGGATGAAGATTATATGAAGTTAATTTGTACAAAAGTAGGTCATGAGAAACACGGTCAAAGGCCTTTAAGAAGTCTGTGTATACAACATCCAACTGCCGCCCTGATCAACAGCATGGTATGCCTCCTGGAGTAATGACGTCAGATTGGTGGAGCAGTCTCTGCCTGGGACAAATCCATGCTGTTGCTCAGAGATGGCTGGTTGGACAACATTTTCTAAAAGACCTTTGACACATGAGGAAGCTATATAGTTGGCTACATTTTGTCTTTTACCGGATTTGTGAATGGCAACTAAATTGGCAACCTTCCACTGAGACGGGTAGGCACCAGAACGAAGAGCCATTCAAAAAAAATATCAGCATAGGACTTCAGCAAGGAACCTGATATGTTATCCAGTCCACTGGGTTTAGACACTTTAAATTTATTCGACACCTTTTGACACCGTTTCCTTACTTTTTTGTCACAGATTGCAAGACCAACTTTCACAAGCGATGTGGGAAGAACCTGGCGCCTAACTGCATTGTCAAGGTTCAGCAAGCCACTTCCTAGATGGACTCGTAATTAGAGGTTAGAGGGCTATGGCTTGAAATGCCTACCAGCTGTGCGATAGGATTGTTTTAATCGGGGATATTTAGTTGGCTGGTACTTACGCACGATGCTGCGGTAAACTTGCTTCGGAATGCCTGGTTTTGCATAGCGATCCGCTCTAATTGTAATATACTGGTTTGCGGTAATCACAATAACACATCTGGCACTATTCTACTACAGGGTCAGATCCAAAACTCGTCAACCCAAACTGAAAAAAATTAACTACATTTAGTGGGCCATTCTTTTATATAATTGGGTACGGTACAGTTTGCAAGACCATCATTTTTTTGGCCAAGGTGCGTCTCGTTTCGTAGATATGCACTCTGCAAAAAAAATGGCTCCCTCTGAGCGCGACGGGACGGAATTTTAAAAAGGTCAATTCACCCAAAAATCTAAATTTGTATGGGCAATCTACTCGACATGTAGTGAGGTACTTGTATCAATATGAAGTTTTTATGAAATCCCCACTGATTTAAGATGGAACAATTTTTAATGGTCTTAATTCCGTCCCGTCGCGTTTTGACATGATTTTTTAAAATTGTATGTATGATGTAGTAAATGGATCCAAATAAAACTGTCCTGAAGACCACTAACTAACAAGTTTCAATATGTCTCGCCTCATGTTTTTAATACATCAGTTTGAAATTTCCATGTCAGGACGGAAAGTTTCTGCGACGGGACGGAAAATGGTGCGACGGGACGTAATTTGTATTGCAGGTTTACCCCTCCTTTCGTCATGTTAGTGTTAATCTATTCTTTTTCATGCTCTCTTTAAATTATTTTCTCTTCCCAGATCTAATTAGCCCCTTGTAACCAAGATACCAGCCTACAAATGGCCTGTAGATGAAAGTGCTTTATTTTCCGTCCAGTCACATTTAGGGTATACATGTAGTTTTGGATCTGACTCATTAAACTGAATACTGTGGACTGATTTGAAGGAGGGTGCATGTACATATATTCAATCTTAGAAATGTATCAGCTCCTCCATCTAAATTAAGAAAAAAACTAATGGTCGGACAAAAAGAAAAGATTGAAAGACCAAATATTGATTTCTACATGTGTACATACATCAACAGAATTCCGTCCCGTCGCGTTTCTGTCCTGTCGCATGATTTTTCGGCAATGATGTATTTTGTAGGCCTAATTGGAACAAAGATCAAATTGAAATATATTTATGTAGTAATTAAGTACGCTAGCCATTTGCTTTAACATGTCTACATGCATTTTACCCTCATTAAATTTTACTTATTAAATTTCACTCATTCAATTTTATAGAAATCAGGACTCAGTCCACACGTATGTAATACATTAGCTCCGCCCCTCGCTCCCCCCCCCCTTCTCCCCCCCCCCCCCCCCTTCTCCCCCCCCCCCCCCCCTTCTCCCCCCCCCCCCCCCCCCCCCCCCCCCACCTACTCTCAGTAAAAACATCACATTTAAATTAAATTATGAGACTAAACAAACTTTTTCTGAGCAATATGTGACAAAATCCTGATATTTAGACAAGAAATTTAAAGATTAAAGCATAAAATTATGACTTACAGCCCCGGGACCAAATTGGCCCCGGATCAGACCCCAAGATTTTGGTCTCGCATTGGCGGAGGGTTCGATCCCGAGCTCGGGATCAGTTTGCGGGTAGATAAGCAATTAATCTTTACCGCATCCTGCCGCATCCGCTCCACAGCCGTAGCAGGGAAAAAGCCCGCGGAATTCAAGTGGCCTTGTACACCGTACATGCACAACCAATGCACACATTGATCAGTACATACACTGTACACTGTTTAAAAAAATTGTGTTGAGTCACAGGTGTTTTTCTGTTGAAAAAGTCAAAATCGAGCAGTAACTTTTACTGTTTTTGAAATTCGTTGTTATTGCACAAACATTCTTCCGTCTGTGTACATTTAAAAAATATTTTTCTGGTTGATTACAGACGATTTGTTGTTAAATTACAGGTTTGTTCAGGAACAAGACACTTTGAATCTTCATCTGTTAAAATACAGCCATGTTACTGTTTAGTAACAGAGGATCTTCTGTTATCCCGTCGATGTTCCCTGGTATGCGGCAGCAATTACGCAGCGTTGATAGCGAGTACCAGTATACGTTGCATGCTGGGAAATCACTGCAGTAAATTCAAACTGCGCTTTTTGTAGTTGTGCCGTTCGTACGAAATGACAACTTTTGGCCGTCGTTATATCGTCGCTGTCACCACGAAGTGACACCCAAGTGCATTTATGTTACAGTTCGTGAAAACCGCACAGTGGGGAACACAAGTTTCCACGAACTGACACCCAAGAAAACGTTAAAGTTATCCGAAAAAAAGCTTTGAAAACGCTCGATACGAAAAATATCATCTGAATACTTGTAGAATAATATTAAAATATTGCCCGCAACAATCCCTAATTAGTTAATTTACGGTAGGTGTCACTTCGTGAAAACAAAAATGTTGGGTGTCAGTTCGTGAAAACAAAAATTACGTGCTGACGTAATTTTGTGCCTGAGACGAGCACTGAAGTGCCACTGCGTGTCAGTTCGTGTTAACACCGATTATGTCGATATATGGACAAAGTTTTTAAAAAATCAACATTTTTATCCAAAATGTCAATGTTCCATCATTCCGTCCCGTCGCGATTTTAATTTCTGTTACCATGGCAACATCTTACAGTTGCTAATTATTGAGTGGACCCCATATGTTGCTAAAAACAAAGAATAATATCGATATGCACACACTCAAAGAGAATACACAGGTAAAAGTGCTTCATCATCCGTCCCGTCGCGCATGGGGTAGTTTTGGATCTGACCCTACAATTTTGACTACTAAAGTGAAAACGTCGCCCTTTCGGCTTTGTGTATTACAAAAGTTACTGGGTCGACACTAAAACCAGTGAACTGTTTCCCTGCACGTTAGCAATCAGACGTTTCAGATTACCAGTGGATGTTTAGACCCAGTTACCAAGGCAACTGACGTCGAACTTTATAGTAGTCTATAGGCCTGCTATATCAGCATGATATTTGTTTCTCCTTTGCCATTTCGAACGTTTGTATTTTTTTTCAGAAATGGCTTTGTTATCTGCTGTTGGTACCTTTGAATTTTTCGTAATCGTTGTTGATTCTATATTAACCCCTTCATTTCACAGGAATTTGGACAGAAAAAGAAACCCCTTTCAACAAATGTACACATGGGATCAAAGGGAATAATTATTCCGTAATATTGCTGTTTTGATCTGTTGGATTTTTCTGATGTAGGCCAATTTTATAAAGTTGTTTGGCAGAAAAATTTGCTTAATTCAAAATTGCATGTGTTGTGTATTGACTTGTGTTCTGCTACTCTTGTTAAGAACACAAGTTGACACTAGACTGCTAAACCTATTTTTGCAATGCAGATAAATTTTGTATCAAGCAACTGCTTCTGATCGTGGCGTACAAGGGACATTGGAAATCGCAAATATTTGCAATGTCGCACATGACTGTTTTCGCAAATATGTTTGAAAATATTTGCGATGTCACACATTTTTTCCCCACATGCAAATATCTTTGCAAATTTTCGCGATTTCGTACATTTTTGTTGCATACTTTGTTGCATACTTAGCGTGATGTTTTTGGTCTGAAGCTAGATCGAGGGCTTCAAAGACATCTTGAGCGGACATATACAACGTAAGCGTGTAACAGAAAGTCCCAAACAAGTTGGGCCCCTCAGCTCCTTACAAAAAGATATCACGAGTTGGAAATATAGATGAGTTTGTAAGCCCAAAAGACATCACGCTATGGCATTTCAAGCATGCAAAGTATGCAACAAAGTATAGCACTAAAATGTGCGACATCGCAAATATCTGCAAAGATGTTTGCGAAAAAATGTGTGACATCCCAAATATTTGCAAAGATATTTCTGACAAAATGTGCGACTTCGCAAATATTTTTAAAGATATTTGCGACAAAATGTGCGACATCGCAAACGTTTGCAAAGATATTTGCGATTTACGATGTCCCTTGTGCGCCACGATAGTTTTTGCTCTACAACTTTATGAAATTGGCCCCAAGCCTAGAGCAAATAGACCGTGTAAGTTGACCTCGAGAACTTGCGGTACGCTGCTAGGTCCATCCACTTTCAGAGACCACGTATAGGAGCTTAAGCACGTGCAACGACTGTTTTTCGGCACCACTTTAACTCCACGTCAAAATTAGCAGTTTCACCTACCGATTCGGGGTACAGGTCCACTTTGAAAATTCTTAAAATCCCATTTATTACCTGTGCGAAAAGTTAATTTAACAAAAATTTCATAAAATTATAAATTTGACCTTTTATTTCCGTCTCTGATATAAACCGGTAACCCCAGGCCTTGGCGTATATAAAAACCAAGCAGTGCGCGCTTCGCTGGTAGTCCGCAAGTGGCACGAATATTTTTGCGCGTGTATTTGACGCGAATACGTTGCAATGTAGCCGTTTTCTGAAAACCACTTGATTCGGCTTCGGACGGACTTTGCGATTTTCTGTCCTAGCCGTGTGTATACTGTATTTGTTCAGGTCTTTGTTGGTGGTTTTTATCTACTCTCAACAGAATTAGAAGTGAACGTTCAAGTTGACGTTCAAACCAGACATTTGTTTAGCCACGTTAATATTTCTGAGATGCACCAATCCTGAGCCTGCCGTTCGTAAAGGTACTTGCAAACCGGAAACAAAGGGTCAAACATTTTTATTTGTTTGTGACAAACTCGGACAAAATTTTCTTCATTTTATTTATTAAATTGATAGATCTTAAGGTGCCTTTTCCATTTACTGCTGTTTGGGCGCTTACAAACGCGGTACTGTAAAGTGATAATTCAAAGAAGATTGTCACAACGTTAAAACCCCGCTGCCATTCCCTGACTGGTCTCCGGAAGTGTGACCCGACACGAGACTTACACATTCTATTTCCGATTGCAACCCAAGATGCAAACGATGCACTTTATAGCTCTGTTCTAATTTTGTGAGAAGGCTTATACCGTTGGCCGGTAAAATAATTTTCCATATTATTGTATTATTTCTGGTCATAGCTATCAATTTGAGCCGGGAGCTTACGAGTGTGACAAAGCCTTTTATTGACTATGTAAATTACGGTTTTTATAATCAAACGTGTTTGGTCTTTTATATATACTTGTTAATTAGCTGACACCTTAATTATTTTTTTTTAAACATTTTTATGAACACAAAATTAGTATTATATTTTTGGAACGCAGACAATTTTTTAACTCTTTCTAAACTTTGAAGGTCATTTTAAAGAAAATGAGCCACAACCCATTAGCTCCCAGAAGCTCTGTAACTTAAATCCCTATAATGGGTTATAGTCATAATTTTACGAAATCTACCGGTCTGGAACGCATCTGGTTTGGAATGGTTTTTTTTCCTTACCAAGCAGCAACATTTTGAGTCTACATGGTACTTTTAAACGATGAATCTACTGACTATATAGGATCGTATAGGTTACACACTATAGGGGCGTTCGAGATGCTTACACCGGGTAAAGGGGGTTTACACCGGGGGAAGCCCCCAGAAGATGCAAAACGAACGACATAGGGTTTCGCTTTGAATTCTGGGAGCACAGGTCAAAGGTTGTTGCCGGGTGGGGCTTTATTAATACCGTTATTGTTCGACTCACGATGAAAAATGAACCGGCGCCACGCAAAAATAGTTTCCCTAAAGTGCCGCAATAAACTCTGTCAATGCCCACAGACATCTACTGATTAAGCAAAATGTATTTATAGCCCTATTCCCTCTTATTTTGTGTCATAAATCTGTGTTTTTCTACGATTCCAAACTGTCCGCCATGTTTTACTGCTCACGGTTACTAGGTGACGTCATTACACCGAGTTCACACCACAGACCCGCTCGCGAGCTCGGGCAGTAGTGGTTGCCACAGGGACAGACTCGTGTAACACGTGATGGCTAAAAGAACGCTCCGGTGTAAGTTGGTGTTACCCGGTGTAAGCATCTCGAACGCCCCTAATGTGTGCTGTACTCATTAATATTACATGTACAATCCGAAATACATGTAATACAGTCGATGATTTTGCCTCTTCTTTTTGTACTGTCCGTCTCGTACAGTACAGCGTTTTCTCATGAATTTGTAGTATTGTGATTATATTTAGAGATGCATTGTATCATCTGCAGTGAGCAAAAATCTTACAAAACGAGTTATGAAAAAGCCTGGTCTATATGGTCATTGATCAAACCGTCTGTCCGGCGCGTACTCGTGCGTGTAATTATTTTATTCCGCCTGATGCTATCCATTCAGAAGATAATAATAAGTGAATATTTCTTTAGCATAGTGTGAATTTTCAAATTCGCTGCACAAATGTTACGTCACCGCGAATTTGAAAAAAAAGGCACTTGTATTAGGTTGCTCAAATGTTTGCCGCGAAATGTTTGACGTGAGATTAACGTCAGATTCACGGTTGCCTTCGCTTTCCGTGCATGGAGGTATACGAAAGGGCATATTAAGGACTGCCCACTTATGACCGATTTTAGTTAGTTGACAGTGTTGGTATTGGGTAGATTCTTAACTGGGCTCGATTTGTACCATAAAGTGGTCGACGTGAAACCCGATGCAGCAATTGAAAATTGAGTCGAGATACCCAATCTCCAAAACGTGCATCGATTTCTACGAGCTCATAATGGTACAATTTAAGCAGGATACAGCTCTGCATGGATGTTCTTGCGGAAATTGCTCATGAAACACATGCAGAAGATCAAGTGCTGCTTTGAAATGCTATTTTTATAATGTAATACGAAAAGCGTGTGGTTTAGATTTACATAATTATGCAGACTCTTTTGATAAGATGTCAAATAGTTAAACCTTATTGAGATTTTGAGCTAATAAACGTTTGTTACACTTTTGAAAAGAAATACTTTTTGTTTGCCTCAACATTGACATTGTATTACATGTAGCAGAATTAGCGTAAATACAATAGAGTTTCCCGTCCAATTTCAGCGAACAAGCGGCCAATTTTAATTTTGAGCACTGCGTCAATCTATTTTGCGCGAAATTAAACGCCGCATAAAATCATCATTCGATTTCCTTTAAGAAGGGTGCACTATACTGCATTCCAAGTACAAATAACAGTCCGACTTAACAGTTGCATCGATCGGCATTCAATTTCACAGACTTTTCAAAGCATACACTTCGTCATTTAAATTCACCAATGGGCAGACATTTTGTGAAATTAGTGCACTGTCAGTCAAATTGTCGGTTCATTAAGGAAAAATATGGTTTGAAAGTAACATTTTCTGTAACAACTAATCGTAAATTCATGACAAAATATAGCTCAGTGCTATGCTATATAGGCCTTTCGATTTTAAGAATAAAAATCGGTATTGCAAGGAAAAGCATGTACAGACACACAGTATTATTAGTCCGGGAGCCCAGTGAGATTTAATGTGACTTTTGCGCCCAAAAGGTTTGACTGCTAAAATGAGTTGTATGGACCGTGGTAACTGTGAAAAGGCAATTCTTGCAAAACGGGGGTGGTGCGTTTAGAGAGGGGGACGCTGACAAAACTCCCCAAAATCGGTTTTAATTAGACTTTCGCGCCCAAGCATAATTTTGGCACCAAATGATAGCCAACAATGTGCCCATCACGAAATTACAACGTAAGAACGGAAAATATGGTGCGTCATTAATTTAAGTACGGTTTTAATTAGTCAAAAAATCCGTTTTAATTAGACTTCCGCGCCCAAGCATAATTCTGGTACCATATGATAGCCAACAGCGTGCTGATCACAAAAATATAACGTAAGAACGGAACATATGGTGCACATTTGGTTTAAGAACAGTCTTAATTAGTGCTAATTTCGCGCGCGCCGTTAGTAACACTCGAGAAAAGACTAACATGCAGCGAACCACGTGCTCACACACACAGTTTCGTATACGTAGCGCTGGCTCGTGCTAGTATTTTCACATGGCATGTGTAGCTGTATGTGTGCGCTGTACAATACAATACAATGTATTGTATTGACCCTCGCGTGCAAATACGCCATTTTGGGAGTCAAATAATGCTGAGTCATTGTGGAAGCGATGTGCGTGCGCGCTGTGTGTGTCTCTGGTGGGCGTAACGCGGTTTAATTCACCAATGGGAGCCTTAGCATTGCGCGTTAAGAACGCTATGGACACACACAACGTGCACGCACATTGCTTCCACAACGACGCGGCATTATTTGACTCCCAAAATGACGTCATTGGCACGAGCTCAATACTGTATACTTGTAATTGTACAGGCCGTTCAAAGTGCGTAGCAAGTACTGGACTTCGATATTAAAAAGTCGTTGTTTAGGCCTATAGCTTAGTTGTTGCTTCTTTTCCATGAGAGAAATGACTCTAGCATAGAACCCATGCGTATGTTATTATTATTAGGTGATCGGGCCAACAGCCCGATCACCTATTACTCTCGTACGATTTCTTTGTCTTTTTTTTTTTTTTTTTTTTCCCCCACTCAAACGTTTCCAGAGCTTTTCTTCAAAACGGTTCAAGCTATCAACTTAAAACTTGGTAGGAACATCAACCCCAATGTGAAGATGTGCATACAGGTGTGACGTCATTGTGACGTCATTAGGTATCAAATTACAAACCAAAAATGACCAAAATATGCATGTTTTACAATGCTTCCGTCTGGAAAACCACGTGACCCATGATCTTTGTATTTGGTAGGCTTACAGATCAGATCATGGCCAACAATTTTCTTCGTGTGGGCATTTTCATCTGACCCTTCCTTCTGTGGTCAATTTGAGGTCAAAGTTCAACGAAAACGAAAATCTCAATTTTTGCACTTATTGAGCACCAATGCCCATCAAACCAAGCTGAATCTTTAAGAAACTAAGTACAGGCATAGGTCCTATGGCAGACTTTCACCAGCGTGTATAATATTATGATGGTATCAAGCGTGACGTCATCGTGACGTCATCAAGTATCAAATTACACCTCCCAAAAAACCAAAATATGCATATTTTAAAATGCTTCCATCTCGAAAACCACGTGACCCAGGATCTTCGTATTTGGCAGGTTTATAGATGACATTCTGTGCTACAACTTTCTGTGTGTGGGCATTTTCATCTGACCCTTCCTTCTGGGGTCAATTGGAGGTCAAATTTCAACGAAAACGGAAATCTCAGTTTTTACACTTACCAGTAACAATGCCCATCAAACCAAGCTGAATCGTTAGTAAATTAGATACAGACATAGGCCCTACGGCAGACTTTCACCAGCATGTATAGTATCATGATGGCATCAAGTGTGACGTAATCATGACGTCATCAGGTGTCAAATTACAAAATTCAAAGGTTATTATTTTCAAAATTCATATCTCAAGAACCGTAATAGATACTTGAACAATTCTTTCACAACATGATAAGTCTAAATGAACTGAACAAATCATACGATGTCATGACCCCTGTGTGACGCCTACTTCCGGTCCAAACCGGAAGTTGTTCGAAAATGTGCAATTTTTTAGCATTTTGAATGCAAATAGATTCAAAGTGGTAGTGAATTTGACCATATTTCTACGGAACGAAATGTTTCCACACATGTGGACCTTTTGACTATACCATTGGTGACGTCATTACATGGACGGTGGTTACGTAATGTGGTGCCAAATTACGCAAATTTGGAGCTGAATTGTTTTAAAATGCTGTATCTTGAAAACTACAACAGATATTGGTATGATTCCTTCGCCACATTTAAGAACTTGATGTTCAACATATTGTTCAACAATTTGTGCACAAAATTGTGACGTCATGATGTCGTCACAGGTGTCACATTACAAGATTTCAAAGGTTATTATTTCAACAATTCATATCTCAAAACGGTGCAAGCTATCAACTTGAAACTTGGTAGGAATATCAACCCCAATGTGAAGGTGTGCATACAATTAAGTGTGACATCATTTCCATCTGACCCTTCCTTCTGGGGTCAATGCATAGTTCCGACCTGTCAATCAACCGAACCCGGCGACCAATCACAACAGAGCTAGCAGATGTCACCCACATAGGTCAAAGTGCACTGTACGCTCACAACAACATGATCACGCGATATGTTCTGCCGGCCCCATACAATTTGTACAGTGTTGTATGCGACGATCCGGGTGAATTTTTGGTTTCAAGGCCGGTCGTTTCGTTGTTCAAAGGTACGAAAGTTATATTTCGTGATGATATGATATCCCTGTATTACTGGTCCTTTACTCAGTGTGTTCTAAAATAACTGTTGACCCTGAAACATAAATACCTTTGAGTTTTTTCAATGAATCTGTGCTTTCCGTTGAAAGTCCCATTGCTTTGTGCGTTGTGTGTCGCCATTTTTGACGATAACGTGTGAGCCATAGCAACAATGTCCAAGGGGGCGGGGTTAACTTGGCAAAATCGGAACTATGCATTGGAGATCAAGGTTCAACGAACGCTAAAATCTCTATTTGTTCACTTACTGAGCAACAATGCCCATGAAACCAAGCTGAATCTTTAAAAAATTAGATACAGGCATAGGCCCAAAGGTAGCCTTTTGTCAAGGCCTCGTGAATTTGACGATTTTGGTGACTTGAGCAGAGTCTACACGCGCAGAGTGAGTTATTCACTTGGCCTTTTTCGAACTGACTCCGCTGGTGGTAGCAGTAATCAGCCAGTCACGTGCAGGTCACGCTATACAAATTACGCCGTGGACTCCTACAAACAAGGGAGTAGGATTTCGCTTTTGAATTCACTGGGTAAATTAAACAGTAACTAAATTAAGTCAAATGGGAATTATATTCGTTCCGTATAAAACTTGGATGTAATAAACAATTTGTGTCAAATATAAACGTATTTACATGAAGCTCAATTCGGTTTTTTAGAAGTAAATAGCACATAGCAGCTAACAGGAAAGCATCATAGCATGGGCTCTATTTGTTCACACTTCCAATCTGGAGGACAAACCGGGTAAATTTGGTCTGCAGGAAACACGTTTTAGCAATGAAAATATTTCAAGTGTTTGCTTGAAAACACTTTATGTCATGCTCCATTGCATTCTAACCATTTCTTTCACTTTCGTTTCTCTTTTTTCTCCTCAGACCCACAAATTAGCAGAGTTTCAATAAAGTACGGTACAGAAGATGGAATCTCTGTCGGCAAAGTATTTCTGCGAGGTAAAATTTGTTGTAATTTATAATCTTTTCTTTAACAAAAATTCCAATGCCACAAGATAGCAGTCAATCCACCCATGATAACCCCGGGCACAAACCCATGTTGAGCATTTACTGGTATTTCCTTTTGCAGTCTCTGTACAGGGGAACAGTGACAATAATCACATAATTATTAATACAAGATCCACCTTATAACAAGCTTTTCATGCTGATATTACAAAAATCATGTTAAAACAGGGCACTTTTGCCTACACAAGTGTTCAGTTCAGCTTTATGCATGAACAACTCGTACCTGCTTGAAACAGTGTAGATGAGCCACGGGGGGAAAATTAATTTAGTAATTACAATTAAACGCTGTTTTAGACAGATTCTTACCAAATTCTCACGATTTACTATCGTATGCGATTCTTTTGCTTTTTTCTTCAGAAAATGAGGAATAAGATTGACCTCCATCTACACGGGATTCTCATCAGTCCGTATACTTCCTGACTACTTGCGGCTTCTCCCAACAGAAGAGTGTGCAATCCTTTGTCTCCACGCTTTGGTCTTCTTTTAATGTAAAATGTCCTGTTGCTGCTTCGTGTCTGGGGTTTCCATATTTGATGAATGATGGAAAATTAAAGCTACACAAGACTTTTTATTTCAAATGTCCTGCAGCTAGCTGCACGACTTTGTGACTTATGTCAATTGCAACGGACAGCCACACACAAAACAGTAGTCTTTAATCAGAATGAATTAGACTGTATTGAAGCCTTGCTTGACAAATTCTTTTTTGAGCATGTAATCAGCTACATGTAAGTACATGTACACTCTATGGTGTATTCACATAACATGGAGGCCTAATTGAAAGGTACAACTTCCATGCAGATGTACATGTAACTAGGACAGTTCTTTAATAATCATGAATGAAACTACATGTTGAAATTTTGAGCAAACTGTCCAAGGAGGGAATAGACACATTTTGTGCCCTTGTAAAAGTGCCCAATTTCGTGGTGATGCTTGGCTTACTGATGTCATGAGATTAGCTAGTGGATTTTGAAAGTTCATTTTTCTGAGCTATAAAGGTACATGTACATGTATATTCCTGCTTAAACTTAAAGAGCATAATGAATTTGGGCCATGGGGTCAAAGACTTGCGACGTGTCACAAGTATACCAAATCCATCACATCTCGTAACGGGTTCAGCGAGTTCCGATGGATTTGGCTACTTTTGCGACACGTCACAATTCTTTGTGATATCAACCCCTGCTCCTAGAAAAGCGTACATGTGAACAAAATTTGACAGTTTGAGTCCACTGGGAAGCATGCCTCCAACTACACGAAATAAATGCTACATAACAATTGAACTCTGACCTCCAAGTTTTTGTTTATTCATAAACGTGCCTGCATTGATATAGCAACACAGCAAGCTGTATTAATAACGCCACTTATAAGATTTGTACTAATTATTAGTACTATAGTAAAACAATCTGCTTATCACAAGAAAATGTTTATGCCCTATCTTTCAATCATTGCTTTCATTCCTTAGGTTTAAAGACATGATTGGTAAACTTTCAAAAATGGTACCAAATGCATTACAGAACTAAAGTATGCCTTTTAAAATTTCACTCGGCCATAATTCAAAACCCTTTAAAATACATGCATGGTAAATAATTCATTTGCAAATTGTCAACAACAAAAAAAAAAATCTGGCAATTTCTCGCACGAAGGTACTGGATCATGGCTTCAGACCTTGTGTGCAAAACATGCGAGACAGGCTGAACAAATGCATGGTTTTTGTGTTGAATAAATGGTAAATAATTTATTTGCAAATTGTCAACAACAAAATAGTTGGCAATTTCTCATAATAAGGTACCAGTACCCGAAAGAATTGAGAAGGTGATCATGGCTTCAGACCTTGTGTGCAAAACATATGAGACAGGCTGAACAAATGTGTTTTTTCCCAAAATCTTAAATTTTGGCCACTTGATATAGACCCCTTGCACGGCGGCCATGACAGAGGGCAGGTTTTTATATTTAAATGTGTGACAATAGATCCATCAAGTGCATACTCGTGCATGACGCAATGTGACCAGGTGACTGCCTTCTGTCATGGCCGCTGTGCAAGGGGTCTATTTTTTCCCATCAAATCTGCACATTACAATGCTAGACGAGTCATTTTGTTTTTAAAGAAACAATTATGATCAACTTCTCAACCCTTTACCAATAATATTATTTTATATAAAAAGTCAACTTCATCTACTTACTAAGTTTTGTCCAAATTAAAATATAATCGTCATTTCTTCCTGCCAAATTTGTTTTTCTATCAGATCTGCACCTAATGACGGCTAACATTAGTCATTTTGTCAAGAAATAGTGATGTCCGACTTGTAAATTCTTACTCGTTAAATCAACAAAGGAAGGAAAACATTTATCGTTGCTGCATGGCCCAGTTTCCGGACACGGTTCGAATTTTTTTATTTTTTTAAAATGTCCTTCGAAGATCTGTCTCCTAATTTTGATTAGCCCCTGCTTCTGGCGGTCATTATTTATACTCAGAAATCTATAGAAGCAAACCTAAAAAAGTCCAACGACGAACGTTTTACGCTGTCAACTTGGATTTGGGGAGCACATCGGTACATTCGTAGGGCGTATAATACAGTGCGCTTCCGTACGTCCATATCGAGTTATCATGTCACCAGTCTTACATCATTATTCATGAGCAATGATATCATCTTTGCGATTGGGCGATTCCAAAATGACCTTCGTTTGAATATGTATGTTCAGGTCAAAGTCCCTGGTCTCACGTGACAGGTGGAAAGATTCCAAAGACTGTCTTACAGACTGAACCCAATGGCACATAAACTAGTACCCTGTCCACACGGTGCAATGTCGACCGCGCACGTACGTACACGAACCAAGCAACGTAAGACAGTCTTTCACAAAGACTAGTCGCGTGTACGCAAAGGCGGGCGCGTCGCGTATACGCGAAGGAGGCTCGTTCGTGCATGTAATGGATGAGCGCTTTTCGTTCTAACAGCAACACAAAACGCACAGCCCATGCACTGGACGCCCCCCAGCTATGGCGGATATGCAGGGAGGAGATATTAGTAAGTCCACTTACGCCATAAGTTATTGCGCAAGTAATGGCGTAAGTGGACTTGCGCAATTGCGTAAAGTTTCGTGAAATCGGCTGCTGAACTTCCATTTTTGCCATTCCACAGGTGATAACAACGTCTGAAATTTATCACAAAATGTTCATTTAACCCGATCACCTGGCGTTTGTAACAACAAACGTCATATCTCTAGTTATTATTATTATTATTATTTCTTTCTGGTATTCATACCAAGGATTCCTCAATAGTGCTCATTGCACCGTCACTCGTAAGCGTGAGGAAACCCATGAAGAATTAGAATTATAAATGGCCAGAGACACCGGGGAATCCCCTTGCTCTTTACGAAAGAATGCTCTGGGATCTTTAGAGTGCGTTACCAATTACCTAACACACTGGACCAACGGCTTTGCATCCCTTCCGAAGGATGGAGCAAGTGTGGTTGAGTGCCTTGCCCAAGGGCACAGGTACCGCAGCCGGATTCGAACCCGCAACCCCAAGTTTTCACCCATGATTGCGAGTCAATGGCCCTAACCACTCGGCCACGGTACCCCACACA
This sequence comes from Henricia sp. BOLD:AAB3569, assembly GCA_037783545.1. Classification (NCBI taxonomy): domain Eukaryota; kingdom Metazoa; phylum Echinodermata; class Asteroidea; order Spinulosida; family Echinasteridae; genus Henricia; species Henricia sp. BOLD:AAB3569. Next base: position 848,224 of record JBBELK010000057.1, on the reverse strand, counting down.
AAAGGGGTACCGTGTGGAACGCAACCCTGGTCTCTGACATGGCTGCTGATTGAAAGGCTATATAGCCTACGCCAAAATTTGGTCCAATCAACAGTTTGTTCATTTGTATAGACCGTATCAAACAGCTGCCATCAGGTAGGCCAGTTTGTTCGACGAGGACATGCATGGTTGCACGTTTTGTGTTTACATTGCTGACAATTTAAATGTCAAAAGTTGCCCTCTACAAGATAGCCTTGTCCAACTGAAGGCGGTCTCTGGATTTTTTTTGCTGTACGAGAGAATATCGGGTCTTGCGCATGCGAACCACACACGGCATCAAAACTAGCCACCGTGCGGTCACGACTTCCAGGGGGCGGTCGGGTTGGCGTACGGGTTCTTTCCTCGCCTTTCACCTCTGGCGTCCCGGGTTCGAATCCGGGGCGTGTATGTGGATTGGGTTTGCAGTCCCTACTTGACCGCGTGGGTTTTTCCCTGGGGCATTTCTCTGGGGGTTTTCCTCCCACTTCTAAAACTGCAACTCCTTCTTCGTCATCTCAAGTTGATAATATAGTATAGTTAAACCTAAAACCGTATAGTTGATGGCATAAAGGGCCTTAGTTGCCGAAGATGCCATAAAATATACAACAACAACAACACGACTTCCATACCAACCCGTACGCAACACACTCGCTGCGTATACAGTACTAGCTGCGTACGGCCTGCCCTAGCTCGAAAGACCGCCTCGTCGGGTCTGACACTTCCGGGTTTAATGTCTTTCTTTATTTTTTCGGCCGGTTTTGGCCGAAAATGGGCAGGCTTTGGATATGCGGGTATGCACGGTATGAATATTAAAAATTTGTCGCTTCATGAGTAGCACGTAATGACGCGAAACATGCATAATGCATGTAATGGCGTCCGCCAGGTTACGAGTACCTTGGCATGATCGATGGACGAAAACAACAAATATTCTCAGGTTCGTAGCATTTATTGTGCTTATCTGTTTACGTATTTGGTTACACTTCTGGGGGACAACAGTCGTAATATGATAGCTTTCCTGAATGATTTGTGGGAGCTCTTAATACTGCCTCGGACGAACAAACTGGGCATCGAAGATGTAGCGTTTTTCAAACATAACCTGTCGCGCGTCGACCAATGAAATTTCAGCTCACAAGGGGGTAGTTCCCTATTACTGTAATGAGTTTTGCTGGCTGAATGCAGAACCATCAAGGCGCTGGGTTACGCACCGATACATGTATAGTACAGTGCTTTATACGTACGTCTGTTCATAGTCAGCGCAGCTCGCTATGAGCATAATACGTGCAACAGAATGCCACATCTGGTCAGCGCTATTTATGTTTTATCTTCAGCGGGCCGTCTTGAAGGCAATCCCAACGCCTTGATCAAGGCTATATACAAGATGGCAGCTATTCGATACGGCCATGAATTTTGAAAAGAGTTCGTCTCATTCATCAAAGTTTAAATCATCAAAATAATGTGTACATGTATACTATTATAGGCCTACCTCAGCAGAAGTAGGGATGGTTTTGGTTCAATCTGCTGTCCAACCAAACGTTATTAAAAGACGTAAGTGCCCAATGTGCCTTCCCATGGCAATGTGGTATTTCCGGGGTATTTTAATAAAGGTACGTAAAAAGTCAACAGTTTTGTTCACGTGTCTTTAGTTAATCTCAAAATTAAAGAGATGGTAGAAATGTCCTGCACAACACCGTTGTAAACCACCCTCAATTGTTAATTTCTGACAGAAAGTAACACTTTGGACAGAAAAAATAAAATAATATGCAGCACGGTATATGTTACAGAGAGTACCCCTGCCCCCTTCATTGTCCCCGATTGTGTCTGAAACATCCAAGGAATTTTAAAGCAAATCTTTTCAGGGGGAGTTGGTGCGTTAACAACTTAAGGGAAGAGTGTGTTGAGGTATAGACGAATCCAAAATTTGAGAATGTACGTACGTGCGCTGCATGCACAATCACTCCGAAATATCACGCAGAACATCACACGTACACAGTCACTGTGTGTACTTGTAGCGCACGCGTACTGCTGACTTGACACGAAGAGCCTCGTTTTCAATGCAGAAGTGCGCAGAACGGGCTGATGTGAAATTCGTCTATGAGCGGTTTCACAGCTGTCACGGGTCACTAAACATATCTCTTGTTTGTCCTCCAGAAGAGAAGAGAACAATAGAGCCTCGTGCCTTTCTACTAGCAGCCATGTGCTTTTCCCCACGTGGCTCTATTGTTCTCTCCTCAATGTGGAAGGAAAAAACTGGAGGGTTTAGTGACCCATGACAGCTGTGAAACCGCCCTAAAGGGGCATTATCAACATAGGTCCATTATCAACACTTTGAGAAAGTTTTGTTTTTGTTGTCAACTCACGAAATAAAATTTGGGTCATTGCAAATGACAAACAATTCTGGGTCTTTAAGGAAAAGTTGTACATACACAATATATGGAAAGTGTTCCCTTTGTAGTTTCTGTGTGCATGAAGTTTAGGATACTCGGTGGTAAAAGGAATGGACATACAAAAATGAACAAACTGCTGATGATTGGTCTCAATTTCGACGTTTTTATGTTTATATAGTTCCTTTCAAACAGCAGCCATGCCAGGGACGAGGTTTTCTTTAATCAAATGATCTTACAATAGAACTATTAACCATCTTAGTACTGGAGAATTGCACTCAAGATCCAATCAGCGCTGCACGCATTCGCGCCAGATGAAACACAAAACAGTCATCTGCTTAAGCGCACGCCATTCAAAACAAATGGGCACTTTGTCAACGGCTGTTGTCTGTACCGCATTTTTAAAGGTAAAACATTCAAAAGCTGTCACGTGGTTTCCTAGGGGAAATTAATTTCAACTTTTTAAGAAGTATTAGTAGACACCGTCACTAACACATTGGTGAAGAAATTATTTGGTAAGGAATTTGTTCCCAGATTTCAACATTCACTGACTAAAAAGAGCTGAAGCTGTGGCAATGTGTCTGTTTACAATTTAATGAAAATCTTAAAGTTTTGCACGCCGATATCAAACTATATTTCACAATAATTATGTTTCTGGAAGTTTGCTGATTTTCCAATGAAAATAGGCAGAGTTGTTCAAGGCCAACCCTTACGAAAATGTCCTGTGGTATTACCACAAAAAAATACCACAGGACATTACCACAGGAATATTTCCTGTGGTTTTTTGGGACATATACCACAGGACATTACCACAGGAAGTTCCTGTGGTAAAATTCCTGTGGTAAAATTCCTGTGGTAAAATTCCAGTGGTAAAATTCCTGTGGTAAAATTCCTGTGGTAACATTCCCGTGGTGATATTCCTGTGATAACAATCAAGTCAATCGAAATCTTACCAATTTTTTGTTTGGTTTGTCCAACTTAAAGCTGCCAAACCAGACTATAAGGTCAGTTCAGCAGTGGTTCAGGGTTGAACCAGTGTTGTTCATTCTGTGCCCACAAGAACCACTGCAAAAAGCATTAACTTGCGTCGGAATGTTTAGTGCTCAAGACTTAAATGTTTACCAGGCCATTGGCCAAATGCAGCTATCTATCCATGGTTGGTCGCGGGTAAAAACAAACATAAAACAAAAAAGAGGCCGTTATTCTTTATATATGGCATTATGCAAAATGTACTGATGCATATTTCTATTTGATAAATGAGTACAATTTCAATTCAGAACATAATACATTATGTATACATGGCACCCGACAATGTGCATTACAGTAAAATTGGTACATTGTGTTTCTGATTTGCATATTCATGTCCACTTGTTCCTGTGGTTCTTTTTGTGGTACTCTGTTCGTGTGGTAATCGGTTCCTGTGGTACGCTGGTTCCTGCGGTACGCGTCCCTGTGGTACTCGTTCGTGTGGTAATCGGTTCCTGTGGTACTCTGGTTCCTGTGGTACGCGTCCCTGTGGTACTCGTTTGTGTGGTAATCGGTTCCTGTGGTACTCTGGTTCCTGTGGTACTCTGGTTCCTGTGGTACGCGTTCGTGTGGTAATCGGTTCATGTGGTACTCTGGTTCCTGTGGTACGCGTCCCTGTGGTACTCGTTTGTGTGGTAATCGGTTCCTGTGGTACTCTGGTTCCTGTGGTACTCGTTCGTGTGGTAATCGGTTCCTGTGGTACTCTGGTTCCTGTGGTACGCGTCCCTGTGGTACTCGTTCGTGTGGTAATCGGTTCATATGTGGTACTCTGGTTCCTGTGGTACGCGTCCCTGTGGTACTCGTTCGTGTGGTAATCGGTTCATGTGGTACTCTGGTTCCTGTGGTACTCGTTCGTGTGGTAATCGGTTCCTGTGGTACTCTGGTTCCTGTGGTACGCGTCCCTGTGGTACTCGTTCGTGTGGTACTCTGGTTCCTGTGGTACTCGTTCGTGTGGTAATCGGTTCCTGTGGTAATCGGTTCCTGTGGTACTCTGGTTCCTGTGGTACGCGTCCCTGTGGTACTCGTTCGTGTGGTAATCGGTTCCTGTGGTACTCCGTTCTGTGGTAATCGGTTCCGATTCTGGTTATATGCACATGCAGTGCCTGTGGTAATTCTAGTTTCATTCATTTTACAATAAAACGACAGGATGGGGTGTTCAGAAATCATGTGGCACGTACTCTGTTGGAATATTTTTCTTGTGGTAATTGCTGTGGTATTTATACATGTACCACAAGAACACCACAGGACCAGGATATTTGGCATTGACATTACTACACAAAACTGTGTGGTACTCTTGTGATAATGTTTTTTTCCTGTGGTATTTCTGTGGTATCTATCTGTACCACAAGATTACCATATGATCAGGATATCTGGCATTGGCATTACCACACAAATCTGTGTGGTACCCTGTGGTAATTACATGTACCACAGCAGTACAACAGGAATACCACAGGACATTTTCGTAAGGGAATACACCAAAACCTTTTTTTGTCGATTTTATGTGACAAAAGACGTATTTTGAGGCACTTTGCGTCTGATATGAATGTGTGATTTATAGAGAACAAAATATTTTTGAGGAAAAACAATCCTAAACGTCAAATTGTGCATGCTATATCTCACACTCCTCGTGCAAGTTTGGTGATTTTCTTATAAAAGTCGACCAAGTTTAATTCAGAACATTAGACACAAAATGGACAACAACAAGGGACATCCTTCTCGATGGGAAAATGTTATGAACTAGGTTGCTTTTCATATTGAATTTGTAGAACATGCAATTATAAACGTAGGCCTACATTTTGTCCGAGATTGGGGGATTTGGGTCAATAATAAAATCTTCCGAATCTGATGGAAGATACAAGTGAAAAGAGGATTCAAAGGTGAACTTATAGACTGGTTCACATATTCCATCAAAATGTCTCGTTTGGCTTACTTTCCCGCATGGAGGTTGGAGGTTCGAGAACCACATTTCTGTCAGCGAAACTCATCATGGCATGTTTTACTTTAGTCAGTAGTCAGAAGGTTGCAAATATATACAAAAGCAAATAACCGACGCGATCAACCTGGCCCAAAATTAAATTTACTGTCGATTTACAGAATAATTTCAACCTAAGCCTAGCATTTGCACTATAAGTACAGAAAGCCTATGAGATGTACGAGATTATTTGTCATGACAGAAATCTGAGTTTTCAATTGATTCACAGAACTTGAGTATTTAAAGCTTTTTATAGGCTCCGGATTTTTTGACGCATCTGTTTTCTCTCGAATTATTTGCAATACCTGTTGCAAGCCAATGGAAAATATGAAAAAATCTATAGTGCATTTGGTAAGTTTAAAATGTTACATCAAATAATGACAATTTTTTCCATTCTCTTTTGGGCCGGGAACTTTTCTTGACCAAATTTTTCGGGGCGTTTATAAAATAAACTTGAGGGTAATCTTTATCGATTAGTAGAAACATAATGAGGAATTATTTGTCTTTTATATGATGGTACAAAATCATTTTAAAAGTTCTGCATCTGCGCATTTAATGGTATGGAATGTTTATGCCTAACTTTTCATCTATATCATAAGAATACATTTATTGGGCTGAGATATTCCCTTGGCCATTTTTTCCTGGGCGCTTATAGAATAAACTTGAAGGTGTTCTTCATTCATTAATAGAAAAATATTGGGGAATGTTTGTCTTTTACGATGGTATACAAAATCATTTGAAAAGCGCGACATATTTCTTGCCTACGATGTTGTGCGTGTGACTTTCTATCTAGCATTCGAGCATTTTCGTGAGCCGTACAAATAGCGCTGTGTGATGGAAACTCGGACACGTCCATTTTTAGCGGGTATTAGCAGCAGAAAAACACATTTTCATCCTTTGAACCACCCTCCTTTTCGTATAGCAGAAAAGTATAGATGCCCGGTTTTGAACCGCCGTGACACAAAATACGTTAATTGAATATGATATACGTGCATGAAGAAGTAGAAAAGTAGAAGGTGTATTTTACAAAACCGTTCAATCATCTTTTCTGCAATTCTCATGGCAGAAATACAGATGTCCACTTTTGAACCGCCAATGTAAGATGAAAAGTAAAACCTGCTAGCTTTTCTGCTAGCAGAAAAGCAGAAAAGTACAAGCATTCATTTTGGTAAAACGTTTATAATCTGCTTTTTTGGTAGCGGAGAAGTAGAAAATTGCATTTTTTGCCAAAACGTTAAATCCACTTCTCTGCTATTCTGATAATAGTAGAACAACAGAGGTCCACTTTTGAATCTCCACTAAATCGCAAAAGATACCAATTCTTAAGATCAACTCCGTAAACAAATCATTGTGTCTTCTACGTGATATTTATTCACCTGCGATAGTATGCTTTCAGAAGAAACCGATAACAATTGGTTTTTATTAGCATGTACACCTATTTGCAATCATTCGTTTACATGTTTTTCATACTAATTTTTTCCCCTTTTTGGTGCTAAAGTGTCCCATTAAGTGATCGACTGAGAAATATGCCCATTTTCAGAAAAATCACGTTCGTCAAAGACACAGCAGGGGACGCTTTAAAAACATGTAGAAAGCACTACATGAACGTTAAGTTATTATTCGTTTAAAGTAAATACTTTATTAATGAGTTAGCATATACCGAAATTGCCAAAGCATAATGCAGGTTAATGTTGATATCCTTAAAACCGAATTTGTAGTACGAAACGGTGTGTTCGCATGTACTTGGATATAAATAAATGGAACAAACAGTAGCACTAACAATTTATACCAATCAATGTAATGTTTCGTCGCTTTTCATCCCTTTTACATTCCCCGTGACGAAAAGGCCAGCTAGCTGAAATAAGAAGTCGGCGATGCAGGATGGGAGAAAGTAGAACATCCAAGTGGATATCTTTGAGGTCAGATTTCCCGGGAAGTATCTTGCGTATGGATTGGCGTCGATGAGGGCACTCGTACAGGCCTCTACAACCTGCCTCAGACTGACAGTTGCCGTGCTCTGATTGGCGTTAACCACGGTGTTTCTGACGCGTTGAAAGTATTCGTCGCCGTATACCGCTCTGACTTCTGCCGGGGCTTCGCCCCAAACACTGTCCATACCACTCAACATGGATTCCCTGGTGAACATGACGGAATTACCCCCTGCATAGAGCATATGGAATGCTTCGCATAAATTTTACTTCATAGTCGGTACCGTTTCAACCAGGATGTAGTATAGTTCAGTCAATCTAAGCAATTTTTTGGCTCAACCCACCACTAATTAATTGCAACAGAATTGTATAAGTAAAGTCTCCTTAACACCATACTAAAAGTTTACCAAAATATATTTGGTGGAAAGGTGTCAAATTTGCAAAATATGCAATCAAAGCACATAAAGTGTCTAAACCTATGTTTGCATGGTCACAGTACATGATAAACATGTTTCTGAATTAACATTGTAAACACTAATATGCAAATTATGGAAATTAGCAGCCACCATTAGTAAAAACAAAATTTACACTATTTTCGTACGCAAGTATCTAATCAAAACGAATTACATGTTGTGCAACGTACCTATGTTTTCATGGCCAAAAAACATAAACACGATTCTCAATTTATATTGTTAAGAAAGATATACAAATTATTCAAATGAGGTACCGCAATTGTTGAAGTGTTTTTCACCAAAAGTCTCAAAATCCATATTTTCCTGTTCAAGAAAATTAAAATAAACAGTGCCTAAATTATAAAGAAAGTCTTCATAATACCTTTAAAAAATATTAACCAAGATGTGTATGAAAACCTAAGTTTCTACCATATATTCCAGCAGTGGAGGCAGATTGTTAAGTAACAGAGCCATTCCTCGATGTTAAATTTAATGTTTTGTGAACACATAATCTGATAGGGGCTAACATTCCAACTGTATGTGCCAGCGGTGGACCTGCAAAGCATCCCCAGCACTGTAGGCAGGCGTGTCGACAGGGCAAACTGGTCCTTTTTTGTGGCAAGCGTGTCCTTTTGCCAAACACTTTGGGGCAACTTGCTCACATGCAGTACGATATGTAACAGAGGATAACCCCAATCCCCTTTACATTGTTTCTCCATTTTCAAACATTCAATGAATTTAAAAAGAATTCCTTTCAGGTTTTAAAGGGGTCGATGTTAATGTTGGTACGTTACAGTTTTTTTCCAAACGCTTACACACGGTGTGCGTAGCAATATTTCAATGCACTATAAAGCCAACACGCGTCGAGAAATAATTTACACGAGCCCCTAAACTAAAAACATTGATGTCACAATAAAACATTGCTTTAAAAATTCAAAACACATGGTTTAAAAGCACACACTTTTGCCAAATGCGCGCATGCACTTCCCAAATGAATAAACAACGGTAAAACAGGAGAGGCAATGCTAACGCACGAAGCTCAATGAACTATTTTCGAGAATTTGTTTCTTTCAATTTCTGTGGTCACTATCGTGCAATGTACACAATTCTTATTTAGAGAATTAAACAGGTAAACATTTACAAATAAGAGTAGAAAAGTTACGTCGTAACGCTTCTGTATCTTGACATGACAGGTTCGGGAAATCGATCAGAATTCTAAAAAGACAGTCTCAAGTTCTCAGCCTGAATGGCAATCTTTCAAACCCACGACATTACATAACGAAGAAGGTATAAGAGCGGTATGTGCTCCCTTTGTCACATGTGCTGGGTATAAAGCTGTTTTTTTATGTGGCAAGGACGCCAAGGGCTTGCTTGTGGCAAGTATCCAAGTACTTTTGGGGCAAGCGTGCCCTCTTTTGTGACAAATATGCAAGGACCTTGTAGTAAGCGTGCCGACCACTTTTGGACAAGCTGCCTCTGTGGAAAATATGCCAAGAGCTTTGTTTGTGGAAAGAGTGCCATTTACTCTTGGGGCAAGCGTGCCCTCAGTGTGGCAAGCGTGCCAAGCTCTTTTGGACAAACATGTATGCCCTGTTTTGTGGCAAATATGCTAAGAACTTTGTAGCAAGTGTGCAACGGACTTTGCGGCAAGTGTGCCAAGAACTTTGTGGTGAGCGAGCAAAGTACTTTGCAGCAAGTGCGCCAAGTACTCTGCGGCAAGCGTGCTTAGTACTTTAATTAAGGGAAGTGTACTAAGTATCTTGCGGCAAGTGTACTAAGTACTTTTTGGCAAGTGCGCCAAGTACTTAGTGGCAAGTGTGCCCTCTCCTTTTGTGGCAAGTATGCCAAGGACACTGAGCATGCGTGCCCGTTTAACCCTTTGCGGACGGGTTTTATCTTGCCGAACATTGGTCCAGCACATGGTATTTAGGCAAACTTAAATGCAAGGCCGAGACTAGAGCTGTCGGCTGGTTTCAAGAGGTTGACTGATTTAAATTTCTATTTAATAGACTTATAAATGACTTCTTGTTTACTCCTTATTTTCTTTGAGCAACTTGTCTTTTATGTTAATAGTTAAACATTTGTTATTCAGATTAGTTAATAACGTATTTGTAATTGTTTAAAATGAATTTTTAAAAATTGGAATCCTACGTACAATGTATATCCTACTCATTTGTTAACGCATATCCCACATATTTTATTTTATTTTTACAGTGGCGGCAGCTAATTTGCATATTTGCATGTTTTTCTTAACACTTAATTGAGAAAGATGTTTATCATGTTCTCTGGCCATAAAAAAACGTATCATTTACACATGTAACTCGCTTTGATCAGATACCTATACGTACACAGTTGAAGGGCGTGTTTGTTTCGGACGAATCCGCCGATCCCGAGATCTGCGCAGATGGTTCAGCTGGATTCAACTATGCATAGCGCTGAACCATCTGCGCAGATAGGGGTCGGCGGATTCGTCCGGGTAGCGTTCTTTCGTTTCGACGGTTGATTGTACGTAAAAAACCGTACGGCGTGAACCATCCAATCAGAAGAATGCACACGTTGTAGGTCCCGCCTACATCATGCCAATCAGTCGTACGAGTCGCCATCGACCACCTGCTGCTACAATTATTATTATTCATGAAGCGTTTACATTCAACAATTTCAAATGAGATCTCTGGACCCACAGCGGTCTTTTTCAATGCGGAATGCATTGCAATGTTGCGCGGTAAACTATTATTGCCATAGTGCTCACTTACTACTAAGTGTTTTAACAAAGATAATCCAAATTCGAAAGGTTGTTTTGATTAGACTATACTTGGCAATACAAATGGAAATAATTTATAAGTCGGACGTCACATAATTTCTTCAGCACTAAACTTATAGGACAACTTAACAGTCATTTACAAAAATTATCTTCGTAAAAAGTACCATATACCGTCTTAGAGCAGAGAGTATGTGCTTTCCAATGGTACCTTGGTTACTTTCCTAGTGTCAAAAATCACTGAGCACCATTGTCTTGAAATTTAGGTGCAACATGGGGGCTGGTTCACTTGTTTAACAAAATTGAACAAGATTCCAAATTCTTTTTATTTCATTTTCATTCAACCAGCTTAGAGATCATTCCGACGTCGCAATTCACTTATTCAAAAGAAAAAAACGCAGCGCACTGTGAGTGGTATCCTACTTGTTTAATTACCGAGATCATTTATCTCACCAAGTCGACCTATAATGTGGATTATTTCCCGCACTGTGGCCGTACAATATTACTGATACCTAATATACCTAATAGGTCGTCTCGAACTTAAATTAAGGGGAAATAGTCAACGTCTCAATAATTCTTACCACAAACATTATTTTACAATTTTACACACGCACACATGTACGAACACAAAAACCGACAGCATTTGTTTCTGACTGATTAAACCAATGCACGGCTTCGGTTGCCGACGCCCAAAGCCAACCATTGGGTTATTTTGTAATTAGTACGTCAAAACATGGTCCTGGTTATGGTATAGCGAAAACGGGCCTGTTTAATAGAAGGTAAAACACGGTGGGCGAAATATGAAATTTCATGAGCAAAAAAAATCCAATAAACATTACAAGTTTGGCGAGCTGCAAAGCAATATACAAGTGAAAGCTCATCATCCTCCCTATCGAAACGTACCAATCCGTTTTAGCCGTTTTAGGGCGCAGAGACGAAAAACACCAAATATGATCAGGTGATTCTGGCATGATAGTTGAGCCCAAAATAGATCCATCAAATCAATAGACTGCGGAAATGAATACGTCATCTTTTCTTGGTTGCCTAGGCAATACACTAAAATCACTGAACCGTGTCCCTGCGCTTTTGCAATGGTACTTTTTCCGACGGTCATGATGTTTAGAGCCAATTGCCATGGCACACGTCACACTTCGGCTATATTGCCCAAACCGTCTTGTTTCGTTGATATGTAAATGCGACGGTTCGAACCGTCAGGCTATTACGTCACTACAATTGCCTGAACCGTCGTGTTTTATTGATGTAAATGCGACAGTTCGAACCGTCAGGCTATTACGTCACTACAATTGCCTGAACCGTCGTGTTTTATTGATATGGAAATGCGACGGTTCTAACTGTCAGGCTATTTGCATCGCCCCAAGCGTAGAGGGCGACTGTTCTACATCAGTTGTGATTCTGACAGCCGGCGCAGACGGACGTGTCGTCCTTTCGCTTAGGATTGACAACCGCGATTCAGGCGGATATGGAGGCGTCGAGGCGGGTTCGCCAGGCAGTTTCAGTTGTCCTTTATGTTTAGATTTTGTTTGGCTGCCTTCAAACTGGTTTTTTTGTTGTTGTTGTTGTTGCTTTCGGCCACCTTTTTTTTTTTCACGAGCTCGTTTTTGTGTTCACGTTTTAGATCTTGGAACGTGCGGTATGTTTTGCTTCGTGAGATGTTTTGTATTATCACATGCATTGGCATTGTGCTGTGCAATATGTAAATTGAGCAATGTGGGTTCTTTGATGGGGCAAGGTGGACAATGCGGCAGTGGACCGGGCAGCGCGCATCGTACGCTTCAGCGCTTTAGGGCGAGCCACCAGGCACACACCGAACGTACCGGTAATCGCCCTTCAGTCTTTCTCCGCACATGCCGCATCGACTCGAGCTCTTTCCAATTATGGGCGACCCGCTCGGAGTTGTTCAAGTAAGTAGCCCATGGTTTTGTGTGTATGGTCGCTACTTTGATGCGAAAAATTAAATTAAGGAGAATGGACTTTCAGAAATTAAACAAAAATAAATAAATAAAAAATTTAAATACTGATTTTCTGGCATGAAATCATAATTTAACCCCTGTTATTTTACACGGGTTAGTTAGCACGCCCACAGATTTCTGTTTCTCTTACAGAATAGTGCGGAAAACTATACCGGCGGCTGCCTGGATTTGGAACCCCAGGTGTAGGGCTTTTGTGACAGATTTCAGAATTAATTACCCCTCGTCAAATTTTGATATTGCATGCCCCCCCCCCCCCCCCCCCCCCCCCGTTTTGGCAGTTTTGCGCATTATTTATGCTTCATAGCGAGACGATATTCTCGGTGGTTTGACATGGAATTCAATCCAAGGAATAAGTGCCAATTCTAATTCCGGTCTTCGGATTTGGAAGACGTATAGGCCTAGTTGTGTAATGTAGCGTTTCATTTGCTTTCCGGTATGAAACCGTTTGTACTGTATAATATTCATGTGTACGAAATATTTTACTGGCAGGGCGATCCTGAAGCGTACGGAGATGTTGGGGAACCAGTCAACGAAGAGTTTCGCGGGCTGTGCAAGTCCTTCGGGATTTCCTCGAAGTGCTTCGAGAGTCTGGTCGCAGACGGATGGACCGACGTCGATCAGTTGGTCGACTTGAATGAAGCCTGGAGGGCTCACGTGTTGAATCTGGCACCGAACGGCAGCCAGAAACGAAATCTGGAGAAGGTGATTGAGCGGGTTCAGGCTGGCCCCCTCCAGGAAAGGATCCCGAAGAGACAGAAGGTGTCCGATGCACAGACACCGCTTGATGAGGCAGCCCCTGGTACATCGCAAGATAGCGAATCGCAGCACGGCACGTCTTCTCAGAGTGGCGCCATACCTAGTCGCCATTCCGTGACGCCCCAGGTAATTTTCCTCAGGTATTTAATTATGAGTTTTGCGAGTACCGATAGGGATCCTTCAAGTTTGAACCAGGGAGGCGCCCTGGCCTTGTTATATCAGTATTTCAGAGGGGAGAGCCCCTGGTATGCCCTATACATTAGCAAAATTGGAGGAGGGACACGGTAGTGTCCAGTTTGGTCCCCTGTGTGAGTAATCGTATCTTAGTGAATAACCGACGGGGAAAGCCCTGTCCGGAAAAAGAGGGTATGGCCCATGCACATTTGCTTTAAAGAGAGGGGAACATTCCTCTAGTTTTCAAGAGCGGTGCGATTGCAAAGTGCCTGGTAAATCCTGAAGGGTATGGGAATGTGCCCCTTGGTCTTTATTTTCGTTTGTAGCTCTTGGGGTGTTCCACTCCGCTTTGGCTGTTGTATATGGTCCAGCCGTGAGCAGGTTGATTAGTACAATCAATTGCAATTTGAACGTATGGCCCAGAAGTTGCCTTGGGATGATTTCGGACAGGGAGCGATTTCTGGGCAAGGGGGTTGAAATTTTGGTGCGAAACAAGGAGGCCAGGTAAAGGACCCCTTTGGGAAGTAATTGTAGTGGGGAGCTGTTTGGGCTTCTTTTACGGGTATAGGGTTTGGAACAAGACGATTTTCAAGATGCGAATAAAAAATGTTTGACCCAGGGCTGCAGTTTTTATATACGGAATAAACATGGTTTTAACTTCGGACCCTTTGTGTGCAGTTACTCAGATGGGATAGCCCACCTTCATCACGGGAATGCCTGTGACGTTAGAGCTTTGACACCATGTGTTTATATGGGCATGACCAGCTTATTACTCTTATCCTTAAATCGGTATGGCTGGTTTGTTTTGCCCGGTGGTCGTTTGTCGGCCCGGTAGGGGATAGCCCTTAGTGCCTCGCTTAATTAGCGTCCGTGTTTGTTTGGATAAAAGTCATGTGCAACTATAGTTTCTTTCACTTAAGAGCGTTTAAAAAACAAAAAACAAACAAAAACAAAACCAACAGCAACAAACGCGCACGCAACTAAGCGAGTGCAGTTTTCTTATAAAGACATCATCTGGGATGAGATCTTTTAGTTCTTTGCATACGTGCAGCCATTGAAGGTGGGGACAAGCCCTGCTCGATGATGCCGACAGTAACGTGTCGGAGAATGGGTTGGTTATAATTTGACGGGAGAGCCCTATAGCCTTTATGTTGTTTGGGCCATCTGTGTGATGGACATGTTCTGGGATGAGAGCCTCCACATATGGAAGGAGTTTAAAGGAACAAACCCAGAAGGTGTTGTGCATGCTGTCTATTGTGCAACATTTAGTAAGTGAAGCGTTAAGCGGTGAAGGTCGAATCTGACATATGTAATGTGAGCGTAGCCTAATTCTGTCCCAAGTTTTATCGGGTCTAATCGGTTATGTATAATAGAAAAACAAAACAAAAAACAAAAAAAACAAAACAAAAACAAAAAAAGTGGAAGAATCCTCACATAAAAATACTGTTAAGCCTTATAAGTCTTAGTTGGCCCTAATGTTAAGTTTGTATATGTTCATTTGCAGAACATGTGCAGAGGCGCAAATGGCAAAACCTTTGCGTAAATGATATGTGGTTTGAAGACCGTCAGGTCTGAGCGGAAGAGCCCCTTCAAGAATGATCATGAAGGTGCAAGGGACTGGGATGGACGATTAGCACTGTACTAATTGAGTTTCAGCTCTTTCCCAATCTGGCAAATCTGAATAGATCTCTTGTGAATAGAGTCGAGTTCGGACTCGCGAGAGCTCAAACGAGGACGAGCCTCGATTAATTGACATAATTTGCCATTGGAGTTTTTTTACTTGCTTTCCATGCAGACGAAGTCGGCGCTCGAGGTACACAAGGTCCAGCGCTTGGAGCTTCTCAAGGCATGTATGGAGACTGGATATGAGCGTAACGTAGCTTACGTCATGGCACTCCTTCGCAAGTATGTGGATGATTTCACGCCGCTTACTTCAGATGACGTCAAGGAGAAGCAACTTTATACGAATCTTCTGTCGGATTGTAATAAACACGTTGAGGCAAAGGTCGAGGGCATCGCTATGTATATTTACAAGTCCATCACTGGCGAGGACTCTGATAAGCGTTTGCGTTTTGCGCGGAAGCATTTGGGGGCAAATGCTGCGCCTGCCCAGCCCATGGGTCGTTTCAGACCTTTCAGAAATCAACCTGGCGAGGTTTCTGGATCTCGTTTTGTAGCTAATCCCAGACAGTGGGGCCAATTTCCTACAGCGCGACCCAGAGCTCGTGACATGTGTTTTCGGTGTCGTAAAAGGGGGCACTTCGCGCGTGATTGCAAAGAAACTGCTGGTTAGTGAGCTGCCTACAATTTCACAAATAAGGTACGATGTGTATGTTAACCTTATGGCAGATCGTGGATGTATAAGATGAACAAACAAAGCAAAGAGAGCAAGAAATAAATGAGTTAGAGTTTGGCATTGATTCAGCTCTGTGTGCAGGTGTCACTTGGACTTTGTTTCTGCATCGTAGTCGGTTATTTGTTTTGTTTTGTTTTTGTTTTTCAGGAGTACCAGCGCTATTTGAGAGTTTTAAAGACACACGAGTGGGAAGGTTCATCGGATGGAAACTTTGATCCATTTGCTGTTCGGGAGCGACAGAGACAGAGAGGAGTGTTTTCATGGGTCGATGTAACCGGAAGGTCGGCTTCAGCTCCGGATGGTTCAGCTCCGAATCCGATGATGGTGCTTTCTGATCGTTCTTTTCCAGACTTCGGCGCTCTTCGTTTTCGGGATCCAGATGTTTTTGTTACCGGAGGTCTGCACGATCAGCTACAAGATTGGGAACCGATTTTGGCCGAATGTCCAGTTATAGGACAGCGAGTGCGAAATTGGTTGCATGACGGAGTTGACATATTTGATTTCTTCAAACCATTTCGTGGAATTTATCGGGGTAGAAATTTCGACTCTGACATCCCGCCGCCCATGTACTTTCCCAACGCTCCTGTTTGCAAGGATTTTGTGCCTTTTATTAACAAAACAATCACGAAGCGCCTTATTGAAGGTTCGGTAGAGCTTCTGGGAACTATCGGAAGGATTGACCCGCCAAGGGGTGTTAATGCGCTGACAGTGGAGCCCAGCAAACCGCGACTGGTTTTATCGATGAAGGGACCAAACCTATGGTGCCGGGATACGCCCTTTAACTTGGTTTCGCTGGGAGAAATTGCCAGATCAATTAAAATTAACGGTTTTTTCTCGTGCACAGATGACGCCCAAGGTTACAAACAGGTGTTTTTATCTGACCGATCGAAGACTTTCTGTGGCTTTGAATGGGCCGGGTTTTATTTTGTCGACACAACTCTCCCTTTTGGATTCAAGAATAGTGCCTACATTTATTCCTCTTTCGGATTTTGCCTTTCGGCGTGGCTAAAGAACAGGGGAATCAACACAGAAATATGGATCGACGATCGTTTTATTGGAGAGTGTGGTTCCACGGCCCCTACAGAGGCTATCCAACACCAGCCGCACAGTGCGTCCAATGGTACAACGCCGGTGAAGGACGACGGAGCTTATGACAGAGCATCCCGCGCCTTATATACTGTTTGCTACATGCAAACGATGCTTGGATACTTTGTGAATCTGAAGAAGAGCCAGTTGATTCCAACCTCACGCATGGTGCATTTGGGCTACGGGCTCTGTTCTCAGACTTTATCTTTCTGGATACCTGAGAAGAAGAAGCTTTCCTTCGCTCAACTCAGAGAAGGGATACTTTCGTCGGGCGCTGCTAATCTGAAGACTATGCAACGGTTCACAGGAAAGTGTCAGAGTTTCAACCTCGTTTTCCCAGCTGCGTCCTTGTTTACGAGAGAGTGCTGTTCGTTTATGTCCCAGCTGGACGACGAGGAGCTCACGGCGCCTGTTCATCAAGAAGTTATGTTTTGGCGGTTTGTGGATTCTTTTACGGAGCCCATACCTTGGAAGGTGGAGCGACATTTGAGCGTGCAGCTCAGTTCCGACGCGTCTGGGTGTAAGTGGGCTGGAGTGCTCGACCTTGGTTCACGGGACATTACCTTCTCGGATTTTTGGCCAGAGAACATACAGGCGATGTCCGATATCTGTTTCAAGGAAGCCTTGGCCTTGTATTTTGTTCTCTTGTCTATCCTGGACATTCTATGGGACAGAAGAGTCGACGTCCGTGTGGACTCCAAAAGTCTATACCACGCGTGGACTGGTCTAAGAGCACGTTCTGTCAATCTGGCCAAGGTCCTCAAGTTGATCTTCGCTCTCTCGCTGGAAGTAAACTTCAGCCTTAAGTTGGAATGGGTACCATCTCAGGTTAATGTAGCAGATGCTCCATCCAGACGTCTTTCCAGAGATGATTCGCGGCTGACACAGCCCCTGTGGTTTGTTTTGCAACGACAGCTGGGAGACACATCGGGCTTCACGTTCGACCTCATGGCTTTGCCATCCAACGTTCCAACGGGCAAGGATGGCAATCCGCTCAGGTTTTTCTCCAGATATCCTGTTCCGGGCACGTCAGGCATCAACGTGTTTTCTCAACCATGTCCGCAGAAGGAAAATATGTATGTTTTCCCGTCATTCGTTCTTATCCCTGCTTTGATACGTTTGTTTTGCGAGTGGGGTGACGTGACAATCACAATGGTAGTACCAAAGCATCCACAGCCTCGATCATGGTGGCCGTACCTACAGACCTTTGTTCGGCAGTCCCTTTGCCTGGCACATTTAAATCAAGTCGGGGTACTTGAGTATCCCTCACGCCACGGCTACATTCCAAACACAGTGGGTATACCCTTCGAGCTTTGGGCATTCAAATGTTTCTTTCCGTCAAACGACAGAAGAGGGGAAAGCGATCTGATTTCCATATAGATAAGCGATCAGTTGTGTTAGTCGCCGACTCCATGTTTCGGGATATAACTGGTTTAGCTTGGTCGCCGCCCTTGGATGTAGATTTGACGGTCAAGGGGGGTGCGAAGATGCAGATTTTGGGTACAACACTGTCAGCTAAATGCGCGGTTCGCAGACCAGAGGTTGCGGTCTTGCACGGCGGTATAAATAATCTTAGCCATTCGCAGATGGGCGCTACGGCGGTGCAGGATCTTACCAGTGCATTCTCGTCCATAGCTAAGCACCTTAAAGACAGATTTTCAGGTTGCACGTTCGTGCTCTCTTCCGTTTGCCAGACCAAAGATGTCGGTATCAATGGATTAGTGGCCCAGGCAAACACGGCCTTGCGGGATTTGTGTGGAGACGTGGGCTGGCACTTTCATTCCAATGACCATATCGTACAGGATGACCTTCTCGACCAGGTCCACTTGACAGCGTGGGGAACGCTAAAAACGCACAGGCGCATACATTCGCTTCTGAGAAGGATCCTAGGTCTTCGTAACGGAGTAGTTGTTGAAATTTAGCTAGGTGGCTCAACATGATCTCTGTTTTATCATTTATTTCAGCTCCTGTATGTGCAGTCACGATTGGGTTATCTCTACGGCAAGGTAGACGGTTCGAGTTACAACAAGCAGAAGCACAGTCTCGTCAACAGTTTGGAGAAATTTCTCTGTGATAATAGCGGAGTTGGATACTGTACAGCAGGGTCAGACTTAAATTCAACCACCCCAGATGACATCGTCAAGTTTTAATAGACCGGGACTCCAGGGGTAAAACACAAGTTCACGTTTTAGGCTGTGTCAACCTAGGGAAGTCGGGAGTTTTTGGCTGTGGCTGCGGTCTTCATTTAGCCGCTGGAACTGTTGATTCATACGTCGGGCAATTGAGGGCCTACTTTAATTCGCAAGGCAAGACGGAACCGTGGCGCTCGGACTTTCAGTGGAGCAACCCGTGCAGTTCGCACCGTGTGCAGAAATACGTTAAGTGTATCAAGCTTGAGCAGGCTGAAGGACATGTTACTCCTAAACAGGCTGTGCCGATTTTCTCGGATAAGCTGCGGTGGTTATCGAGGGAGATACGTTCCCGTTTATTTGAAGGCCAATCCTTTATTCAGCGTTTCCTCCTACACAGAGACCGGGCTTTCTTCTTGTGTCTCTGGTGGTCCGGAGACCGGGCGGCAGACCTGGGTAGGACAAGAACATGCGAAGTCACGAGGCTTGAAGGGGGTGACCTCCTTTTCAATCACACAATTGGCAAGACAATCAGAGAGGGTGATTCATCCATCATCATAATTCCCAAGTTAGACGACTCGGAGATGGACCCGGCGGGATCAGTACAAGCGATGGTTCAGTTGGCCGAAGACAACGGATACAATTTGTGTGATGGTTTTCTTTTCCGTCCAACAGCGCCAGATCGGAAATCACTGGTCAACAAACCTCTTATGGGCAATGCACCAACTCAGCGTCTGAAGTCCTATTTTGCTGCTTCTAACAATCCGAGTGATCAGAATTTGAGACCGCATGGTAACCGTGCAGGGGTTGCGGCCACGCTCAAGATGCTCGGGGCCTCTGATCAACAAGTCATGGATCACTGTAGGTGGGCGACACATCGCACATACAAACACTATATTCAAGCGGAAAGGGTAACCAGACGTCAGGGAACAGTCCAACTTCTTAAGGCAGCAGTGGAAAAGCGCCAGGGCACCGAGCGGTCTTCAGCTGATCTCGCTGGCAGTTTCTATCGCGTTTTGAACTCGAACTTTGGGGCGGAGAGAGCTTTCGCCAAGCCTATGCATGGAGTTTAAGGAACGGGGAATAGGGGTCCCAGTTTGTCATTCTCCATTACCAGTTACGTACGTCGGGTTTCCTGAGGATAGGGGTGAGGTTTGGGTCAAGACGGTTTGCGGTTTAGGGATTTTGGCTGGAATAGAACGTCTGTTTACAGTACGGAGCGCAGAATCGTTGTTTCCCATATCTAAGACATGTTGATACTGGAGCCTGAGACGTGAATGGGGCGATGCAAATACCTTACTATTTGCATCGCCCCAAGCGTAGAGGGCGACTGTTCTACATCAGTTGTGATTCTGACTGACTAGGAGATGAGAGAGAAGTACGTCGTGTTTTGGTAGGTTCCAGTTTCTCTTTCCCGCCCGCCCTCCCCCCAAATTTTTTTTTTCCGTCTTTGGGCTTCGGTATCTACTCGCAGAATCGTTGTTTCCCATATCTAAGACATGTTGATACTGGAGCCTGAGACGTGAATGGGGCGATGCAAATACCTTACTATTCAGTCACTACAATTGCCTGAACCGTCGTGTTTCATTGATATGTAAATGCGACGGTTCGAACCGTCAGGCTATTACGTCACAATTGCCTGAACCGTCGTGTTTTATTGATATGGAAATGCGACGGTTCTAACCGTCAGGCTATTCAGTCACTACAATTGCCCGAACCGTCGTGTTTCATTGATATGGAAATGCGACGGTTCTAACTGTCAGGCTATTCAGTCACTACAATTGCATGAACCGTCGTGTTTCATTGATATGGAAATGCGACGGTTCTAACTGTCAGGCTATTCAGTCACTACAATTGCCTGAACCGTCGTGTTTCATTGATATGTAAATGGCGGTTTGTCCAGTCGGGTCCATTCACCTGTTCACAATAAACGGTCGAAGTGAAAACGTCACCCTATTTTTAGTTTCCTAGGCAGTGGCTCCACTTTAAAAAAATAACTGAACCGTTCCCTGCGCTTTTGAAATAGTGTTTTATCCGGCAGCCATGGTGTTTGTAAATTACCATGGCAATGCGTCACTTTTCGGCGCACTATTGCCCCAACCGTTGTTTCGTTGATAAATGTGGGTCCTTCTGGTCGTTCATATTCCAATTGGCCGAAGTTTGTTTCAATCACATCGACGGCTTTTCTCGTGGCTTGCCGTGGCTTTAAACATCATGTCCGTCGGAAAAAAGTAACAGGGACACGGTTTAGTTATTCTTAGTGTAGGCTACAGCCAATTGCCTAGGCAACCAACAAAAGATGACGTATTACTTCGGCAGTCTATTGCAATAGACTGCCGAAGTGAGTACGTCATCTTTAAACTAAAAAAATCACTGAACCATGTTCCTGTGCTTTTGCAATGGTACTTTTTTTCGACGGCCATGTTAGTTTACAGCCAATTGCCATGGCGACCACGTCATACTTTGGTTGTCTATAGGGTGCTTGTACATGGGGTCAAAAGGTCACGGTTCGCTATAGACAGCCGAAGTGTGACGTGTTGCCATGGTAATTGGCTCTAAACTATCATAGCCGTCGACACAAATTGGAAATCAATTTCACATGTATTTCATTTGTCACTGACGCGTTTATACAGTCTGACCATCCGACAAATTTGATCGACAAATTATCATAAGTCGGTTGAACAAAGACGAATTCATGATGCACGGATGATTTTCAGGTGAGACTGGTTTGATTAAAATCTCACGACATTGAATGAACAAATATTGAAATTGGTTGACCACTGATCATTTGGAAAGAAAAAAAGACCAATTCAATTGAAGCATTTGCGCGTCTTGGGACGAAATTGAAGTTACAGGTTATGGATTTGATTTAAAAAGTTTTAAAATGTGCGGGATTTGTGAGTTATATCCACAGTTTTAATGAATTCGTACCGAAGCGTAGAAGTGACATGAATAAAAAATAAGTATTAATTGTTGTGCTAAGTCAGAATTATGACTTATTTTTTGTATTCATGTCCGTTCATACAGCAACTTGAGAAAAGTAAATAAACGTCATTCGGTAATACGAAGACAAATGAATCCACCGGGTGCGCCACCCCATCACTGTCCTTTTCATTTGGCCGTTATATCAAAAGGATTTCGGCACCTGCTTCAATTTTGTTTAGAAATCAGTGAACATGGCACGGCGCCTTCTATTGTATCAGGAGCATTTCAGGAATTGACAACAGCAGACAGCGGGGGCGGCGCTGAGTCTGAGGCTTTAACACTATCATTGTGCAGTGGCTCGTTCATTATTTATAACA
Source organism: Henricia sp. BOLD:AAB3569 (assembly GCA_037783545.1). Classification (NCBI taxonomy): domain Eukaryota; kingdom Metazoa; phylum Echinodermata; class Asteroidea; order Spinulosida; family Echinasteridae; genus Henricia; species Henricia sp. BOLD:AAB3569. The sequence goes on along the minus strand of JBBELK010000057.1, from coordinate 825,895 downwards.
TGTAAAACAGACGGTCGTGGACGCTTTTGTGATTCGATGAGGCCACAGTGGGTTAGCAGTACTGTGTGTATGGGATTCTGATTGGACAAGAAAATTACGCACCGCCCAACACGTACGACAAGCCGTTTGAAACGAAAGAACGCTAAACAAACACGCCCGTAGTGTACAACGGTTTTTCTAATTTGCATATTCGTGTTCACACTATTTATTCAGAAACATGTTTACTGTGTACTATGACCATGCAAACATAGGTTTATACACTTTATGCGCTTTGATTGGGTACCTAAATATAAAAATACATTGAAAAGTAGAATTTGTTCTTATGACGGCAGGTAATTTGCATATTATGCCAATTTGACACCTTTCCACCAAATATGTTTTGGTAAACTTTTAGTATGGTGTTAAGGAGACTTTACTAAAATAAATTATGTTGCAATTAGTGGTGGGTGTAACCCCATTTTGACTGGACTATAGGGAGTGTGACACTGCCACCATACAGCCCTCTCTTTTTCCCCGGTCACCGAGTAAGCAAATTCGTCACACCTGTTACACTGAAAGGTATAAATGACGTCACGCGGTTTACTTGCGCTTTCCTGCGGCCCTCTAAACCGTCACTCCCTAAGACTCGTACAGAAACGCACAAGTGTAATCAAAGCGTGACGTCATTATGTCATAGGCCCATTGGTGCGGGAAATTTGCACTTTTTGTGGCATTGCGTACAACACTTTTGCATGGGAAAAATATATGGTTCTAAGGAAATTTGTGTTAGGACATAGCAACACGGGTTTTTAATTATTATTTGTTATCGAAATCAAAACGTAACCCTTATTTATATGGAGTACATGGTGCACGATTATGCAATAAGTAGCATTTGGTCTTGTAGCATTGTAGCATTGGGTTCCAAATTACGTGTATACAACTTAGTGGACCTTTTTATTAAAAATCTCCAACATTGTGGCTACCTAACTCTTCCAATAGAAATCTCAGTGGGCAAATTAACCACCACATACCTCCAAAATACTTTCTCTGGATCCCACGAGATTGTACACAGGTATCTTTATCTACAAGAATTTCGTGAAACAGCACGTCTTTCCTACACTTGTTGGTTTTCGACAAAAAACATTCAATGGTCTCTTTTTCAATTCATTTTATTGTGGGTATATTTCATTTTATTGTGAGTAAATGTTCTCGAAATGTCAAAATTAAGAAAATGTGCATGGAAACATTTACGGTTGTTAACAGAGGAAAATTGTTGGAAACAATCGACGTTTGAACATAACAGAACACCATGTAACGTGGTTTTACAGAAAGTTTCATACTATACTAAACAAGCTATTTTGTAACCATTTTGTACTTTAATTTGTAGATTGACGTATTTTTCCCATTTCATTTTGACAATATTATTAGGATATCGTAAAATTGATCCCAGTGTCGTTTTAATATAAACCGCAAGACACGGTTGCCTTTTTAGAAAATATGACAAAACTAAAGGCCCGTTCACACTGCAGCGATAACGAACACGATAACGAATACGATAACGGGGGGGGGGGGGGATCAAATCGCCACCGTGCATATCCGACGCAGATGGTCACACTGCAACGATAACGTTCCGATGCTCCAGAACCGATACGATAAAAATCGGATGAATCGTTCTAGGAGCGATTTTTATTGAACGATTATGACCAATCAGGCGCGTCCATTGTAATGACGTCACTTTTGCCGATGTTTGGAAGGAAAAGAAAAATGGACGACGAAAATCTAGTTTTGGCGGTAGAAAAGAACACATTTCTGTATGATAAGACGGATTAAAACTTCTAAAACGCCCATCAGAAGACAGACATTTGGAGAGACATCGGCAGTGCACTTGGGTATAGTGGTGCGTATTTCTTTTTATTGAAAAATCTTGTGTTTTTGTTGGGCATCAGTGGGAATCGGCTCGGACCGACCGCCGTTTGTTTGGACACATTTTTTGTGCATTATGCGTATGCTGCATTATGATTATGCATGCATGAATAGCGCATTTAATCATTTATGTAGCATGTGTGGACAGGACATTTACTTTTTATAGACTGTCTGTGATGACAAAGTCATGTTGAAACTTTGTTTCTCCTTCCATTCTCACACACGTCTCCCCGAGGCTTAGCATAATGGTCACGTTTTTTGTGTCCCATCCTGGGAAATTTGCTTTTGAATTGAGAAAACTCGCACCTTCCCCAACTCGTACATGTACCTTTGCTGTACGTAACCTTGCCAACTCGTGCCCTTGTCAACTCGTGCCCTTGCCAACTCGCACCCTTGCCAACTCGTACCTCGACCAACTCATACCTTCAGTTAAGACAACATGCACCGTACAACAGCGTGTGCATCTTAGTTTATGTTTGAGCAGTTCTGTCGGAATTGCTGCAATCTCAAGATGATTGTAAAGCATAACATAAGCTGGAATCATATCAGCTAGCTAAGTCAAATCGCACCCTAATGCCAGCGCCTAATAGGCGCTGGCATTAGGGTGCGATTTGACTTAGCTAGCTAGGCCATTGTACGAGTTTACTTACATTAACACATTGTACATGTAAGAGTTGGCTAATATAAAAAATCGAAGCCCCCAGTCGCCCCCCCCCCCCCCCCCCACCCCCCCCCCCCCCCCCCGAACTGGAAATTGTATAAATATTACCAGTGATGTTACTGAATGTTTTATTTTGTGTTGATCACAGTTTGACTTTTAAAAAAATAAACTGACGAAAAAACGAAGCTGGCCTTGTCATTTTGGTCTCATCCCATGAGGATTTTGAAATAAAATACCCATGCGGCTGAACCGGTGAATATATAATTATCAGTTGCTTTAAATTTTAATAACGATGCGTTCATTACTCCGTGACTTCAGCCGGAGATGTCAGTTTTCAAAAGGTATAAACCTAAAAACGTCGATTTCAATTGAAAGACCTTTTCCTCATGGGTTAGAAGTTGTTAGACCGGATGGCCATGCCCAACGATTTATCGTTCCTTTCTCGCACTAGTGTGACCTGCGTAAACGATATATCGTTCTCGGTTTTTGACGGCGATTTCGTTATCGTCTTCATTATCGCTGCAGTGTGACCGAGCCTTTACATTACCTGAAAAGTTTCCTGGCTCAATAATTACAGCAGACACGCCGAATTTTCTCATCTCGTAACGGAGGGTATCAGTGAAGGCTTGGACGCCATATTTGGTAATGGTGTATGGTGAACAATTGGGTGCTGTGAATCGACCCAACATGCTGCTCATGTTGACCACACGACCTGTATGTTTGAATACAGAGACCGAGTTAAATTCTACTCAAAAAAGAATAACGCAAGTCACTTGGAAATCGGTTTTCAAGGGGTGAGGGAGCGGAGGGGATGGTTTAGCGAATTATTTACACAAATTCTTATTTGAAATGTTCCACGGATCAAGCTGCTTGTGGTAAGCCAACTCTTGGATCCTCACGGTTCAGCTCACATCAATTAAAGGCTTGGAACCAATTTGAACTAATTCCCTCTCTGCTAGTGAAATCCCAAGTTCAATTCCAAATCATGGGTTTGAGCTCACATATTCAGTAAACCCAAATCAATAGTTCTTGTCTGCCGAACAATAGTTTTTGTCTGCCGGATATACTACGACTTTCAGAATGGGAGAGTATGCCTTTGGCATGCTACAAAAGGCGGCATGCCAGCTTGGGATGTTGCCAGACAGCAGGTTCCAATTGCGTGATGAAGACACTAGAAATGTTACCGATTAACTGCAAACTGGCTGATCTCGCGTTAAGACGCCTGCTCAGGACTGCTCGTGACCGGCATCGAGATAGCCGCCAGACACTAAGTTCAGGGATAACGGGAAACCCACATCCATACAGCGACCAAATTGTACGCAATGCTGCATGTTCTTCGCGGCACCCGACGACCTCTGTGATGAGGTCTACCCTGGATAAGACCAGCCCAGCGACAGAGGAGGCTGAAATGGTCATACCAAGCCGACCACTTTACGGTCGTGTGTATGTGTTTACTGCAGGCAAGTTGAGAAGTTCATTGATGGCACCCCATCCCACAAGGAACTTTATCTTCAAGCAAACTTTAATCCGTGGTTCTGATTGGTGGATCCATGGCAACAACAGTGTGACATTATCCTATGTCCCGTCTTCCGATTTTATGTCGCACTCTGCGTGATGCGCCCTGGTATTCCAAATGCACTGCGTCCCCTACACGGAGCTAGCTGCACACTTCAAACGTGACACGTGTGCATCTGTTGCGGATTGTTATGCGCGCGATTATCTGCACTGTGTCCCGCGCGTGTATTGCAGACTGTGTCACTGCAGAGTGCGCGCGTTATTAGTGTGTCAAGTTTGCTTGAAGATAAATTCGTTATCCCACTCGCGCTCGTGGAATACGGCATGTACATAGTGCGTCTGTGTCCCATATCCCACTCGGCTTTCGGCCCCGTGGGATATGGGACGCAGATGCACTACATGATGCCGTATTCCACTCGCGCTCGTGGGATAACTAATATTATAACATCTCGCCCACAGATTCTGTATCGTGGTTGGTCGAGAGCGTGTCACGTGACGTTGGCTATTTTTGCTATCCTTGTACAAGTACTCCGAAAAGACTATACCATGCATTCCGAAAAGTACTATACCCCTAGCAACTCCCGCGCGCGGATCTCGGTCGTGTGTGTGTGGGCGCTACACGCCTGCATTACGCGTAACGCGCGCGATCCAACAAAAACAACTTTACGCACAGCTAGCAGTTGTAAGAACGCGGTGGACACTGTAGGAAAGTGAATGCAAAAAAAAATTGATGAAACTGATTTCATTTAAGCCAAAATTAAGCAGAATCTGTAGGAGAGGTGTTATAAAACAAACATTGACTGCTTTATCTCGTGGTATAGTAAAACTAGCCTCCCTCGGTGACCCACGGAGCATTATATTTTCCCTCGGCTTCGCCTCGGGAAAATTGAATGCTCCGTGGGTCACCTCGGGAGGCTAGTTTTACTATACCACTCGAAGCAGTCAATATTTGTATATTATAACACCTCGCCGACAGATTCTGTATCGTGGTTAGTCGAGAGCGTGTCACGTGACGTTGGCTATTTTTGCTATCTTTGTACAAGTGCTCCAAAAAGACTATACCATGCATTCCGAAAAGGACTACATGTATACCCCTAGCAACTCCCGCACGCGGATCTCGGTCGTGTGTGTGTGGGCGCTACACGCCTGCATTAGGGCCTACGCGTAACGCGCGCGATCGAACAAAAACAACTTCACGCACAGCTAGCAGTTGTACGAACGCGGTGGACACTGTAGGAAAGTGGATGCAAAAAAAATTGATGAAACTGATTTCATTTATATTTAAGCCTCGCCTCGGGAAAATAGAATGCTCCGTGGGTTTTACTATACCACTCGAAGCAGTCAATATTTGTATATTACTATACTTCATAAATATTCATCAGGCAGCCGCGGTATTTCATTGGTCCATTCCAGCAACTCAGCCTAAATTTGTCCCAGTACACTGTGATCTTTTTACCAACGACGCATGCGCTTTTCGTTTGTGCAGTGGAGATTAGTGCAAGAGCTCATTGTACCAGTCCATTACAGGTATAAATCAAAATGGCGTTTACTGTGCTCGCTTTGCGATCGTACAGAGGAAGAACTTGATGAAATTTTGGACAAAAAAAGACGGCAAAGAATCAAAATGAGCTTTTAAAAATGCAGTTTGCATACTTGCAACAAACACTGAATGCAGGGAATGACCATAAATAAAGTAGAACAGTTGGAAGAAAGGTAATTAAATGACTTTCTACGCCGAAGTTCGCACCAAGTTTGACGATGACAGATCTGACAGTGTTCCATTTAAAACCCTTAAAAATGTTGCAACAATTTCATGTTCAAACATAATTCCAGTGTTTGTCTGAATTTCACAAATATTAAATGACTAGACATGAACTTTCTGTTCTGTGTCTCCTTAAATTCAAAAGAATGTTTTTGTTTAACCAACTACTGCACGATAACATTTTTAAAACATGGTGGAATGGACCAATGAAATACCGTGGCTACCTAATGAATATTTTATGATATAGTAAAACAAATACAACAGGGTTTTCTTGGAGATAGTGAAAACTAACGACCCGTCGGTGTTGGATGATTGGCACTATCTCCCTCGGCTTACGCCTCGGGAGATAGTGCCAATCATCCAACACCTCAGGGTTGTTAGTTTTCACTATCTCCCATCAAACCATGTTGTATTTGTATATTACAGCGGCTAGTGGGTTTTATATAACGCCCAAGTATATCCTTGTGATCTGATTGGACGATAGTAGGTCACGTGTCGTTCAATGTTTAATCCATTTAATGCTACGTCACTAACCGTGCAATTTTGTTCCATTTGCAGTGCAATTTTGTTCCATACGGGTTTTTTTTCATTGCACGCACGGTGCGCCCGCGCCCACTGTATTAATTCAGCGCGTATATATGACTTTTGTGTGTGTACGTGTATGACTATGCGCCGGTTCATCTATTCAAACCGTGGACGTTTTATTAGTTTTAACAAAGGGAACAATATCGTCCGCGATTGCCAAGCGAACGTCCTCGATCCGCTCGTTTACAAAACAAACGAGAGTAAGGGAAAAAAACCATGTCCAAACAAAAGAGGAACAAAGGGACGTCCGCGATTGGAGGTGAGTTCACACCTATATGTGTGTGTCGAATGTATGACGCAAGCGCGACCCCCGACACAAACCTTTTACAACTCACATGCACAATTAGCGACATGGCGGGTTTTGTACTTATGACGGACGATGAAATAAACTCGAAGGGTAAGCCTGAATAATTTGTAAAAAAAAAAAGTAGGATGACAATGATCTACTTGGCCGTCATATAAAACAAATAATGAATGTTTTAATTCGTGCAATGGGAGGAATATTTTGATTCGGTGAAAGATGGAATGTCTTCCATTCAACTCGGCTTCGCCTCGTTGAATGGAACATTCTATCTTTCACCTCATGAAAATATTCCTCCCATTGCACTCATACACATTCATTATGTGTATACTGTAACGAAACAGTATACATGTATTATAGTAAACATAGGGATCATGGTATTTGTGCATAATTAGGTTGCGTGCGCAGGGGAGGTCACCGACTGTAGCCTGTGCATGTAACCGTGGGCGCGCATGTGACTGCCAGCGGGCAGGGAGAGCGATTTTAGAGAGCTTCGAAGACGGACTAGTTTTCGAGTGTACCGGCTAGTCAACGGATAGTCTTGGCCCAAGACTACTCTAGTCGATACTGGTTTGTGTACGCGTTGGCCATTCCCAGTAGTGGGCCCTCTTGCAGCACTAACTGGCCAGCCCTTTGCTCACTAGAGTAGTCTTGGGAATTTCTCCCGGAAGTTCAGCATTGGGGGCGGTACCGTTTTATGTAAATAGCTGCAGAGGGTTTTATGATGGCACACAAGGGACATGGCATACCACAGATATCTTTGCAAATATTTGCAATGTCGCAATTATCTTCATAGACAAATGTATTTTGCGATGTCATACGCCTTTGCAAACATGTTTGTAAATATATTCGCAAACATTTGCCAAGAAACTTATGCCACCGAAAATATTAGCAACGATAAAACGGTCATGTTCGATGATTCTTGTAAGCCGCCTTATATTTTTCAAACCATTCGAAGCGCGTGCACGCGGTGTATTTGGGTCACGCGCTCTGCGGTCGACGCGCTGTATTTGGGTCGCTCACTGTAATCCGACGCGCTGCTGTATTTGGGTCACTCGCTGATTGGTTCCCTAGGAAAGCCTAGGCAAAAACAAAGAAAAAGTTAAACCTTCCGGGAGAAATTCCCAAGACTACTCTAGTGAGCAAAGGGCTGGCCAGTTAGTGCTGCAAGAGGGCCCACTACTGGGAATGGCCAACGCGTACACAAACCAATATCGACTAGAGTAGTCTTGGGCCAAGACTAGTCAACGGAAAGCTGAACGCTCCGGTCGGTAAAAGTAACGAACCGTTCGTCGTGGTTGTGCAGCAGCAATTGGTTTCTTTAATGGCAGTGTGTCTGCAGGCGTGATAGGCAGCGCTGCGGTGGGACGTGAGTCGTTCCTATAGCGTTTGATGCTGATGCCTTTTCGAGATAGGCGTGGAATAGTGTCGAAGTTTGGAGCCCGGGTGCTCCACATTCTTTGACTAGTTCACGGTGCTAAATTAACTGAGTAAGGGCACGCGGACTGCGGTAGAAGTACCGACTTAGGCTAAAGGTACGTGTGCTGCAAGGTACCTTGTGTCGAGCTGTGGGTCAGCTCAAGAAGTTCGCCATTTTGAGCGAGGCAACGTACTGGTAAATGTGCATTACTTACACATCGGGCATTGCCACAGGCTGTGGAGTCGTGCATAACTTATAAGCTCGTACATGTGCGTCACGTACAGAGCTGTTATTCAAAGACTTGTGGGATAATGTTAATTGTTGCCTGTGCATAACTTACTGAGCTGCCGTGGAACTTACCGAGCTGTAGACTTGAGGTAAAGTCTCTAAACAGTCGTATTTGGTCCGTCTGACGCCTATAATTCCCACACGCAACAGTCGTTGTTATGAATAGTACCTGTTTAGAGACTTGAGAAACCTGTATATTCGCGCCGATATTAATGCATTCATAGCGCGTAATATATAATCACGCAGTTGCCATAGAACAAGTCGGAGGAGTAACATGAATATTAATGTCGTCCTGCGTTTCGACCAATCAGCTCTCTACGTCCAATTCTGGAAGAAAACTCCATAGACCGTGTACAAAACGGAAACAGGTTTCTCAAGTCTGTAACTAGAGGTCGATTAGACTTGTTCCCAGTCCATTCGCGACTACGCTGCTGCGGTTTACGAACCAACCGGTCTATAGTTACAGACTTGAAATCAAGTCTAACCGAGCTGCCGTGTAACTTACTGCGAGTGCGTGTAACTTACTGCGACTGCGTGTAACTTACCAAGTTGCCGTGTAACTTACTGCGAGCTGCCGTGTAACTTACTGCGAGTGCCGTGTAACTTACTGCGAGTGCCGTGTAACTTATTGCGAGTGCCGTGTAACTTACCGAGCTGCCGTGTAACTTACCGAGCTGCGTTATATTGAATCAGCTGCACAACACTGACTGTAAGGTTCATTGATCCCTATACAGTGTGTTACTTACTTGTGTGTCAGTCACCCGAAGTAAGCCCTGAGAAACAAAGTGTCAGTCATACAAGAAAGCCCTAAGACCACCTTTTCTTTATTTCACTAAGTAATTGTTTACACCTACCATTAAGCCACCCAACGTGTTCAACATAAATAAAACTGTCATTAGTTGCTGACAAAGTCCTTGTCCTTTCCTTGCTTTATTTTATGAGTCCCGATTTGTCATAGGGCCTGACAACCGACATCCAACCGGCGGTATATTTCCACCAAAATGGACCAGCCCCCTCAGCCTTGAGGTCGCTTCGAGTGGTCTCTCGCCCGAGGAAGAATCTTAGTTTCAGGGAATTTGTCGTCGCCACAACACTATGAGCAAGAACATGTACATGTTCATTGTAACCCCATTGTTAGTAACAATGGTGTGTGCCACTTTCCATTGTTAGATGTTCATAGTGACAAATGGTGTCAGACTTGATCCTCCCAGACTGAGGTTCGGCACGGGGAAACCCGCCACAATACTATAGACCTTATGCGTAGCGGCCATTATAGAGGGCCGTCACATTGTCACAGTGCGTCATGCACGAGTAGGCACATTATGGATCTATTGTCACACATTTAAATATGAAAAAGCTGCCCTCTATCATGGCCGCTACGCATAAGGTCTATTCGATGCCGCATCGTGGCTTCCAAATGCAGCCAGATGTGGCCATACACCCCACTAAGTATCATGTTTGCAATTGGACTGCAGAGTAATCAACACTGAGGTAGTAAACATGGATTTGCCTGCGGTACGTACTGTGCCCCCAAATAGGAGTCACCGGATGTGAAGGGAGTACCGTTATTTACCCTGCGACAATCCACCCCCGTGTGGGAGCACTTCAGAGGAAGGACCTTCAGGAGTTACTGACTATTCAGAGACAAAAAAGGACGTCACGAAAGGTACCGAGACAAAAGCACCAACTGTACTTCAAGGACGATGTGCTCTATCGGCAGTACAATAGCCCAGATGGAACAAATATTCGATCATACTGATCTGATCGGCAGTGTGCTGCGGTGTTTACATGTTGACAATTGGAATTTGGGGGCTAGAGGGGCCTCAGAGCTTGAAAGCCACCACTGAATTATCCTGGCTACGAAGGCCTTAGTCTTGGTGCAAGACGAATATGCGTAATATTTGTCACTATCGGGACCAAAACAATCCTTGGTGAAATGTCCCCTTTACGAAGACCATGCCGATCACCCCGATCTGAAAAGTTATCAAATCGGGGCATAATGCGGGCGTCACATGCACACAGTCCCGAAATTGACGCCAGATGGACAGACGAATATGGAATTTTGAAATTCGCGCGAAGTTGGCCCCGAACTTGGTCAACAGCCAATCAACAGCCGAAGCAAATACGATGCCTACAGAAGGTCACACGATGGTACCCGAACCACACACGAAGGCAACACGAAGATGTGAATTTTTATTAAGTAGTTTACCCGCAGGCCACACGAAGGCCACACGATGGCTACAAGACGGCATTGCAAGGGCTTCACGTAGTGGTGTTGCCTACTTAAGACAATCGAGCAGCTTCTTGTTTCCTTCGTATTGTCTTCGTGAGGCGAAAAATGCCCGATGGCACCGATGATCACACGAAGCAAAGAGGAAGATGACACGATTTGACAAGATGCCCTCACGATGGCCTTACGAAGGGCAAAATGGACACACGAATTCAACACGAAAATGAACCTTCGCAACGTCTTCCGGCAATTTGTTGGCATGCCAAAGATTTTGCCACCGCTCACGAAGTTGCTGCCGGAGCCTGAGAAACTCCACCGGCGGTCATACGATGGCTTAAGATGCCCTCACGAATGGCTCAATGTTTATACGATCAGAGCCGAATTTGAAAATGTCCTTTATCGTGTATCCATCTGGCGTCAATTTCGGGACTGTGTGACGCCCGCATTAGGCCACGACCCGGCTACGCTTATTTTGTGCACGTTCAAAATAAGCGTGGGGAGAGCGTGCAGCTTGCCGACCTATAGGAGATCCCACCCCGACCAAACCACGATCTCGGCCACTTTTTCATCGTAGTAGAAGCGGCGTCTATGTGTGAACGGGGTATAACCGACAATCACCGACAATTGCCAAGAGGGTGACATACACACTGCTGCTCGCACATACGTCTTGGGACACCTTGTGAATCCGCTCGGAAAATTCCGAGCGCATTCTCATTATGCTGTACATACCTATGGCGTAGTGCTTATTAACATATTTTTTAAAGCCAAGCGCTTTGAAGTCTGGTACCTGTACGTCTTATCAAACAGGAAAAGCACATGTTATCCGTCAGACAAGTCCGTGCTTTATTTTTGTAGAAGAAAAAAAGTTCCGAAAATGTGGCAATGGAGCCAGTTTTTAAGTAGATAAATTGCAAGCAAAAGTGCGCTTTTCGAAAATGAGATTTTCGCGATTTCTGAAACGTGACCCCGTGACGCAATCCTGAGAAAGAGAAGTCAACACGATTGTTAGCTCCATACGTTTACACTCAAAAAACTTGGAAAACCGTATCGGTTAGATGGTGTTTTTTGAAGAATTGTGTTGGTCCAAAAAGCCAGAGATATGCCCAGTAGCTGCGTGGTTGTATGTTTTACCAGACACTATGAAAAAAAGAGCAGAAAGTTTTCTTTTCTATTACCAAGAGAGAAAATAATGAGTCGCTTATTCTAACTTGTACCGGCCGATGCCCGCAGGGAACCGTTCCATGCTGTACACAGACCGCTGTGAATGCCGTTCGTTCCGTGACAAAACCACCCGTCGCAATGCACCAGTATTTACTTCAAAAGAGCTTCATTGTGAGCCACAATTTCACCGTTTTTTCACAAAACAGGTAATAGTAGATTGTTGTCATATTACATGAAGTGTTTTTCACGTTTGTATTTTGAATTACAAGGACAAAACAGGCATGATAAACATTCACTTCGTGTATTTTCCATTCAATACTGCACAGACCGTATGTTTCTCAGGATGACGTCAAAACCCTGTTAATAAACAAACCTCGAGCGTTTCAGAATTTCGGGTGAAGAGGGTCGGAACTGCTTTACGTTTTAAGCAAAAGCCTGTCGATTTTTTTGTGAAAAACAAGTTGTGATGGTGTTGTAGACACATACACCTCCATGATAAACATAAAAAAAATACAAAAATGTGGAAGGGGGGATTCTAGCTGTTTAAGCATGAAGAATTAGTGGCAAACGTGTATACAAAAATGTTCTGAATTTTTTTCGAAAACAAAAGGTCATGTCTATTAGTTTCCGCAAATGACGTCTCGTAGCAAATTGGGGGAAAATCAAAAGTTCAATTTTAAATTAAAATGATTCTCTAGCTACATACAAGTTACAACGATTTTAAAAATACTTTGGCTGCAAAAATTGACTAAGCGGTTGCAGTGTTATGATTGGTAGAATTCGTCCCTGTCCGTGCGGAATGAAAGTGAATTCACCACTAAAAATTGTGATATGAAAAAAGCGCCCTTGTTATATCGCACTAATGGGACCATGCACACACTCGACTACCCTGGCAAAGGACTAGACTTGAAATCAATTTGGTATATACGGTCGTACGTGTTTTGTCCGTCTAACGCTATTTTACCGCGCACGATCGATAGCCGTTTCTATGTGCAGTAGGCCTATATATTTTGGTTTCGACTCGTATACTAAAAATCAAATCACTGAACCGTGTCCCTGTGCTTTTGAAATAGTACTTTTTCCGACGGCTATGGTGTTTAGAGCCAATTACCATGGCAACCACGTCACACTTATTGTCAATCCACGTTACCCTGGAAATCCTTGCCATAGAATTTGCGATGCTTGGACCTTCTTCAGATGGCTATGAAAACGTCCCAGTCAGTGGTAACTGACTTTTTTTTAAACAAATAAGTTATCAAAAGTAACGTCCTCACTATATCTCCCATTTCTAAATCCCATATATCTCCCACCACAATCCCGCCCTCGGGTTTGCTCTTACCTCTGCATTTCCGGATGAGCGGGAGAAATGCCTTGGTGACCCGAATCATTCCCCATACGTTGACCTCGGCAAGTTTCTTGTACCGATCCACAGAAACCCACTCCACCTCGCCCCAGCATGCCGTGCCGGCATTATTCACAACTCCCCACAGCACTGGTGAATTTAACCAAATGACTAACAATAATGAATCGTTCCTATCAATAATGGGAGGGGTTTGTGTGAAAGGCCTACCGTACCATTTGCGATGACATGAAATCTTTCAGAAAACAAGCCTTTTTAACGTGCGCCCATGCACAGCATTTTGCAAGTTTTGTTTAAAAAATACCCATCAGAAAACAATGTTGAGTATAGTGAACTAAAGGCACTGATCGACCAATCACTTTAGGCAGAGTGGCGTACCTTACGCTATATTACGGTGATTTCGTGCAATGTGACTGTATTGAAGAGTGCCATTGACTCGAAAGCGTTTCGGAAATGATGTCTCTAAAGTTCTCTATTCTTATAATTACCGTCCCCGGATGCCGCCAGAGCGCTTTTAAGATAGGTCACGGCTTCGGGCACCTGTTGGTCGGATGTGACATCTAGTTGGACCAATTCAAGTCGCTGCGAGCATTCATTCTTCAGTTTCAATGCCTCCGATCCGTGGGCGAAAAGACATCCGGCGAAGACGCGGAACCCCAGCCGGTCTAAATGCCGAACCAGCGCGTTGCCTATTCCGGTGTCACAACCCGTGACCAGCACTGCCTTGCCTCGAATACTCGGTATAGTCCCCTTCGTAACACGGTTCGCAATAAGATAGGAAATCACAACCGACAGAAGGAATCCCACACAACGAGAGAAAAACTCCTGGCCTATGTTTGGAACAACGAGTGTCAGGCAAAAATACAGACTGAGTATAAATACACAGATATTTGCTATCTTGCGTGCAGCCATGTTTTAAACCTAGTGATGTATGTGGACCTATTGCCACATCGAGTATGAGTTGTTTGTTTTGTTAACGGGATTTTGGTCTCCCGTACCAGTTCAACGGCGTTTCGAAGAGAAGTACAAAGTGCGATGTATGCTTGTACTTTGGAAGTGCATGCTAAGAAAAATAGTACCCGTAATGCTAGGTTCACACATTCCCGATTTTTAAGCCGAATCGCCACGAACAGCAATTCTTGAGTAAATCGGGGAATGGTTCTTGGCTGCCTCGGGATGATTCTGGTAGTTCGGTGAAATATCGTGAAAGATCGGGAAGCGCCCCGACAATTTTGGACATGTTCAAAATTGTCGGGGTGATTCGGGAACAAATTTAAATTAATTCTTGTTTAATTCGTAACTAATTCTGGATATTCTTTCGTAGAGTCATTATTGAGTATTAACAGTCCAGAACCATGCCGAATCATTACGAATGTATTAAGAACTGTATGAATATTACAAGAATAACTAAAGCCCAGGTCACACCAACGCCGGATACAACAAGGATTATCCCGGATAGCCACGGACCCAGAATGACCCTCTTCCGGGGCGAATCGGGATGATATCGTCCAGACCGTCCCCTCGACGGTAGAAAAACCCAGACACCCCCGTACTGTCCCGTACCATGACGGACCCAACACGGAAACAGTACGTTTTACCAAGGATTGACTACGGACCCAACACGAACCACCCCGTACTACCACGGACCCAACACGTTTCACCACGAACTGCCCTGGACCCAACACGAACTGTCCCGAACTGTCCCGGAAGAGCTACGGATGCACCCTGAACCATCCCGGACCCAACACGGACCCAACACGAACCGTCACGGAGACTATAAATACAGGTGCATTTTTCATTGGTTTTCACTTTTCGACAGGACTTTGTTGTGTCTGGGATGATCCGGGATGGTAGGTGGCGACAACGTGTTGGGAAAATTATGCCGTATCGCCAAGTATCGCCAAGCATCATCACGTTGCCACTACGGATTCACTATGTACTGTCCCGAACCCAACACGAACCGAACACGAACCATCCCGGATTGGGCTTCCATCCCGAATCACCCCGACTTTTTTAAACAGTTTAAAAAAGTCGGGGTGACCTCCCGAACCGCCCAGGACTATCCCGATTCATCCAGTACCATCCAGAACTACTCCGGACCCAACACGAACCAACCAGGAACCAACACGGATAGGACCCCGGATCGGCAATATTTCAGTCCGGGATGGTTCGGGACCTTGGTGTGACTGGGGCTTTACGAATATGATTCTGCAGTTATTCGTACATCATTCGTGACAACATCGTCACAATTCGGTTTTATTATGTACTAAATCGCAATCATTCGGCTTGATTCGGTCTGATTCTGCTTCCAATTCGAAACTAGTTCGTGATATTCTTATTTTGTTCTTAAGTTATTCTTACAGATAGCGAATCAGGGCTAACTTCTCCCGATGCCATCAATAATTTTTATTCTGGATGAATCGGGGTGTTCGTGGCAGCAATTCGGGAATGTGTGAACCTAGCATTAGGCCCCAGTCACACAGAGCACGATCTCAACACGATATAACAGGAATTGAAAATTTTGGAAAAGTCGTGGCAGATCGCGCTAAAACGTGTTAACATCGTGTGAGTTCTTGTTGAGATCGTCATAGGTCGTACTGATTCGCCATAGGTCGGGACAGCTCGGCCAAGGACCGCGATTGTTTTTTGGAGTGTTAAAAATTTTCGTGGTGATTCACGATTTACATCAGATCGTGTTAATGCTAGGTTCCCACTATCACGATTCGCGCCACGATTGAAATCGTGGTCTTAATCGTGGAGTAATCGTGGTGATCCTATCAGATCTTATCAGATCTTGAGGTCAGTAGTGGCAATCGTGTTGATCGTAGACAATTTTTGGACGGTTCAAACATTTTCTACGATCAACACGATTAATTTTCAATCGTGATCATCGCATCAGATCGTACTGGATCGTAACAAAGCGCGACAGATCGCATCTAATCGTGCTTCCAAATCGTGGTGATCGGGATCAACCTTGGACAAGACCAACACCACGCTCTGTTGAGATGCGCTGCGATATCCCACGATCTGTCACGATCTGTTACGCTCTGTCGGGTACCATTGCTCACGACCCGACACGACTGACTCACGAGTAGATGCGAGTAGATGCGAGTAGATACGAGTAGATGCGAGTAGATGCGAGTAGATACGAGTAGTCACGCTTTTTCACGGACGCTCACGATCTGTTACGAGTTCTCGCGCCCATATATATACCGGACAAGATTGAATGCGCTTCATTCAGCGATCTACACTGGAAGAAAGCACATATTTACTGTCAACTTGCTTTTCCTAGTATTTTTGGAGCCTTTTAGAGATGCCAGCCAAGGGTATCAGGGGCAAGAAGGGAAAGGGCAAGGCTGATCCACCCTCAGAGCCTGAACCAGTCCAGCCAGATCCGGCACCAGAGGAGGCAGAGGAGACCACCCCCAACCAGAAAGCCAAGAAAAAGAAAACAGTAACTGCCTTACTGAAAAGCAAAAGGAGGAAATCATTGAGTTCCTCATGAGAAATGAGGTCCTCTACAGCAAACGCCTTGCGGGGTTCAACGATGTCACCCAGAGGGAGGATCTCTGGGCTGCACAGGCTGCCAAGAGTGGTATCGAAAAGAAGCCCTTGTAATTGTAGTAGAGGCTGCCAGTGTGGAGTGGCTTCTTGATAGCAATGTGTTTGCCATCCAGGACCCTAATGGCGTGGGGGATGTTCCATCTCTGCTCAAACTGGTTAGCTAGGGCTGTCCATGCTTCAGGGGTCACAGGTAGGCTGAACACCTCATCTTTGTACGCTTGCACAATTGCCTGGCACACTTCTGGAACCATCTCTGAGATGCTGGACACTCCACATCTGAAGGCATACGCAAGGGACCGATAGTTGTCTCCAGTGGCAAGGTGCCTCAGTGTCACTGCCAGTTTCAGTCCAGGTGAGAGGGGTTGCCTGAAACTGGTGAGTTCCCTCTCAATAGCTGGGGCCACCCTCTGCAAGACTTCATCGAAGAGCTGTGGTGTTAACCTTGTGTAGTTTTGGAACGCTACTGGATCCTCCAGCCTCAATTGGGTGTCTAGGAGACTTGAGAACTGGCCAACCTGTTGTCTCCTCTCCTCTGTGAGCCATGGTCGCACCCAGAACTGCCTGACTGCAGCTCTCCTGGCCCTTTGTGGTTGGGGTTGTGGCTGGTCTGGCTGCTGCTCGTCTTCTTCCTCTCTGGCGATAATGTAAGCATACAGTAATACTGCAAATGTCACGTTGTCATCATCCTCAACTCCTGCCATCATCAATAATTGTGGGTTGTAGTCTTCACTCTGTAGAAGTTCAAGAAACAATGAAGTCCATGGTCAGTCGGGCTGTATATAAACCCGTCGGGGTCCAATCGTGGCTCAAATCGTGATCACTCTCGAGCCCAATCGTGAAAGACATCGCGACCACAATCGTATCCGATCGCAACAGAGCGCATCGGTTCGTGATGATCGTATCGGAACGTATCCGAACGTATCTGCACGTACCAGATCGTCCCAAATCGGGGACCCCGATCGTGATGATCGTGTCAGATCGGGACCCAATCGTGGACTCAATCGGGACAATCCTATCGGAACGTATCTGATCGTATCTGAACGGGAGCCCAGATCGTGACATATCGTGTCACCTGAAATTGACCAATCGTGACTTTATCGCATCCAAGCCCACCAAATCGTACCAGAACGTATCGACTCGCATCAACTCGTATCCAAACGTGAAATTTCAGAAAAGGAAACAAACATTCCACGATCAGCTACGAATGGCCAATCGTGGCGTTCGTAATGGATCGCACGACAGTGGGAACATAGCATAAAATCTTGTTGTTATCGGCATAGGGATCGTGTTAGCCTTGTCCAATAGGGCTGTGAAGTGTGAATCCGTGAAGAATTGGCCCGTATGCTATGCAGCGAAAGTGCGACACCGCGAGGTGAACTGTATAGCCAACTGCAAAATAGTCTGGTTACCGAAATATTTTGGTCTGGAAACCAGACTGACACACAGGAGGCTGAATTACAGCCTTGTTCTTTCTGTACACGACGTGTTTAATGGGCGGAGACTCTTTATGCCAATTTTTCAATAGGAGAGTACTGAGACGTAAGCTTATTGGCTATAGCGGTTGTTTTGACGGAGCAATACCGTTTATAGACCATATCGAATAGCCGCCATTTCGTGGGGTAGTTTCTTTGTTCCTTGAGGACATGCATGGTTGCACATATTGTGCTTCCAATGTTAAACGGTTTAAGTAACAAAAGGTGCCCCACGAAATGGCGGCTATTCGATACGGTCTATACGGCACTGTTTGAAAAATAGCAGACTTACCCAGTTCGTAAGTTCAAACACTACATACCTAGCTATCAAGTGCTTTTTTCCTGGTCTTCGTCAAACTCAAAGTCATCAACTTGCAATTTGTCGGTTGCATTATTCAAACTACATGTACCGTTATTTCCTCAGTTGTAACAGATCTAGGTCAAGCGAAGTCGCCATGCGTTGTGCACGCATACACAACAACATGGCTTGTACAGACATTATGTTTACAATTTGGTGCCGCACGGTATAAAAATAGTGAACTCTGATTGGATGTTATGTAAGATATGAATATTTATAACCACTCGGGTTTCGCATTGCGTCGGATTTCGAACGCAAATATGAAGAAACACACAACACGTCGTGTACAGAAAGAACAAGGCTGTGTTCAGCCTCGAGTGTGTCAGTCTGGTTTCCAGACCAAGATATTTCGGTAACCAGACTATTTTGCAGTTGCATGGCTACAGTTCACCGCAAGGTGTCGCACTTTCGCTGCATAGCATACTTCACGGATTCACACTTCACAGCCCTTGGACAAGGCTAGGATCGTGTCGATCAGGATGGATTGGGGACACGATCTCAACACGATTTCAACAAAAATCGACACGATTACATACAATATCAACAAGAATACAACAAGAATTACCACGACCTATTGCGATCTATGACGAATTGATGACGGTTTCAATACGATTACGCAAGAATACGTCACTAATATGACACGATTTAACACGACTATAAAACGACCATCACGATATGACCCAAATTTTGGGTCATATCGTGGGTTTGTATAACCCCAAATCGTCAGTTCGCGCCAATTCTTGCCGAGTCGTGTTATTTCGTACCGAGAGGGTGTCGATTCTTGTTGATTCTTGTTTACATCGTGTCGATACGTACTTGGATCACGTTGATATGATTCGTGTCGATTCTTGATAGGTCGTTGTGAAAGTCTTGTTGCTTTTGTGGAGCTTGCCGAATTCACACGATTGGTCGTATATATATATTCGTGCTGTTGCCATATTCGAGTTCTAGCATATCCAAGGCGATCTACCGCGATATTCGAAATTTTTCAAATCTTTTCAGATCGCCATAGATCGCAGCTTATAAAACGACATGAGGCACAGTGGTCGAAAACCGAATGCAGAAAAAACCCAGATGTAATTCGAAAAACAAAATAAGAACAATACACAGCTGTAATAATAATTTCACGTCTGTAAAGCCGACGCCCCCTTGTCCGATTTGTGCTGCGAAATTCCCAGATTAGATAAGATTTGTTGAGACTACCTGAAACTGACAACAAATCGCACACTCTCATTAGAACGTTGGTTAAAAATGTTAACCAACTTGGTTAAAATTTTAACCAACCATGTATTACCAGGTGAACATCCCAACAGTTGGTTAAAACCTTAACCAACCCAGGTTGGTTAAATTTTAATACGTGGTTGGTTACACCTTTTAACCAATTATTGGTTAATTTTATTTTAACCTGTTGGTTAATGGTGAGTTGGGCAAATTTTAACCATGCAGTTGGTTATACCCGAATGGTTGGGCATTTTACTGAAATGTTGTTCACAGTAATTGGGCAATATTTTACCAACAGTTGGTAAATTGATTATGTTAAAAGTTTTGTTAAAGATATTTGGTATAAAGGACACTAAATAAAGGCAAACACTACACGATGACTTGACAGTCCATATTTGATGTACATGTATATACTTTAGCAGCAGGTGTAGGCCAAATATATACTGGTATTTTATAAATGAAAGTGTTTGGCTTCCTTCAAACATGTTCATATTTAAATGTTTCACATCACACTGCACTGTAAAAGAATTGGGTATAAATATTTGCCTAACATTTTGCCCAACGTTGAGCAAATAGTCAGTTCAACCAATAGTTGGTTAACATGCAGAACACACTTGATGGGTACAACAATTTACCCAGTACCTGGCCAATAAAACGGTATCTCAACAACTGGGTGAGAGGAATTCACCAATAAATTCGCAAACTTAGCTCGCTTTAACCAACTTTGCAAACGTCTCCAAACTAATCTACCCAATGTTGGGCAAGTCGCCCTATTATTCCCCAGCGCATGGTCAAAGTTTACCCAGAACGATTTGCACCCATTTATTGATGAATATATGCCTTATGTATACGTATACAGAAACAAATCTATGTAACTGAACGAAGCAGTCCAGGTTAGTGACGACTGTTTCTTGTTGTCCGTTTGGGTGTGGATTGACAGTTTGCCCTTTACAGTTCACTTAGTTTGTGTTGTAGATGCACCACACTTCGTGGAAAATAAGTCGGCATGTTCCTCTCAATTTCCTAGTTTTTAGTTGCATGCCGGGGTGCAGCTAGTGGAGTTTCATCAGGGTGTACAGTATACCATGTATTAAACCCGACTCATTGGAATACGATACATTCAGGGGAAATTTCCGCCTGAATCTATTCCCGCACTTTGAGACAGGTAATATGCTCCCGTATATATCCACTGCAGGCAGTATATTGCACGGCACATAACACGCAAATAAAAACCAAAATATGTAAGAAAATGCCGACTTGCCTTTCACGACATGTAGAGCAGCTACTTCCCGTTCAAGTCGGCACTGCACTGAACAGTCTCCAGTACATATTTCGACATATAACGCCGGCCAAAAGCTGTCATTTCGTACGAACGGCACAACTACAAAAAGCGCACTGCGCAGTTTGAATTTACTGCAGTGATTTCCCAGCATGCAACGTACTGGTACTCGCTATCAACGCCGCGTAATTTCTGCCGCATACCAGGGAACATCAACGGGATAACAGAAGATCCTCCGTTACTAAACAGTAACATTGCTGTATTTTAACAGTCTGAGATAAAGATTCAAAGTTCCTGAACAAACCTGTAATTTAACGGCAAATCGTCTGTAATGAACCAGAATTTTTTTTTTTAAATGTACACAGACGGAAGAATGTTTGTGCAATAACAACAAATTCCAAAAACAGTAAAAGTTACTGTTCGATTTTGACTTTTTCAACAATAAAACACCTGTGACTCAACACAATTTTTTTACAGTGATGTGCATGATGATTGGTTGTGGCCTTGGCTTCTGCTGTCACGGTTGTTGTCAATTGCTGCCGCAAGATGCCAAATCAGCCCCTCCTGTGTGGATAACCAAAGAGTATTAAAGATCCAAAGGCGGTATATGTGACCCATCCATTCATACTGCTAAACTCCTAAAAAAAAGTTCGGAAAGTCAAGTTTGAATGACGATTTCTCTCTAGTTACTGAATCATTTTCCTTGAATTGTGTACCATTGGAAAGCATCGTTATTCCTCTTTACAGTGATGTGTCATTAATCAATTGGGGGATGTGCAGTATAGCGGAATATAGGGGTGGGTGGAAAGTGAAATGTCACAAAATTCACTGCTATTGTCATGCAGTGCATTCCCCTTTTGCTCGGAGGATGGGAATGTGTCACTGCACTTTTTGACAATAGCAATGCATTTTGTGACATTTCACTTTACACCCGCCCCCGTATTCAGCTGTGCTGCACATTCCCCAATTGCTTAATCATAACAAATGACACATCATCGTAAAGAATAACAGGGCTTTCCAATGATACCAAATTCAAGGGAATTGATTTAGTAACAAGAGAGATATCGTCAGACAAACTTGACTTTCCGAACTTTTTTTGAGGAGTTTATTAAACTAATGCACCTATCAAATTATTGTTGCCCCACCCCTCCCCCACGGTACCCCACCCCGCGATGCCCCACCCCTTAGGTGGGGATTCGGTCACGATTTCCGTGCCCCAGGGTGGGAACTTAAACGCATGGAAATCTAATTTTCAGCGCACAGGGAGCAAAACGTGCTTCTTTTGCCCCATTGGTGGGGAGTTTGTAACCCAAATTTTGCCCCAGGGGTGGAGAATTTGTCATTCGAAAAGTGACAATCTCTACCTCTTAGGTGGGGCAGCCCGGCGGGAGGGGTTGGGAAAAGTTACACGTAGGCCCAGCCGTGGTGTACACATGTAGTTTGTAGCCTACTCGCTACACACGGCCTAAGTAACGTTATATAATACAACGTGTAAGTAACGTTATAGTACGACAACCCGTACGGGTAAAAAATATCACTTTCGGCTTAAATCTTCGAGAAAGGTTTCCAAAACCGACCGCTATCATCAACCACTAAAATGTCTCCCCACCATCCACCGATCGGACCAGACAAATAAACGAGGCAGAACTTACCTTGCAATAGTTGTTTCAGCTCGGAAACACTACTACATTTTGCAAATTTGCCGTCAACACATTCGCTATTTTCACACAGTTACCGTACGTTTGAGTATAGTTTTACACGTACAATGTACACAGACACACACCGCGCGCGCGTGGGCATTTTGTCTGTGCTTGTATTCTGCAGACAAGCGAGTCACTAACCAATGGTAGCTTTCACTGGACACCACGTGACATGGTTGGGCGAATTTTGTTAACCAACATTGCTTTGCTGGGGGTAAAAATTATAACCATAGTTATATTTTACACAACCTGCAGTTTACCCAACCAGAAAGCAGAATATTTCTTAACCAACCCCTGGTTAAAGAAATATGTACCCAACTCATAGAATTTAACCAACATTGGGAGATTTTTAACCAACTGATTTTTTTAACCAGTGATATTTTAACCAGCGTTCTGAGAGTGCACAGATAGAAGCAACAATCGCACAGTGGGCCGTCGGGAAGACTGAGTACGTGTATGTTCATATTGCAGTTGGATATAATCGGTACCCGTCGGACAAGTATTGACAGCACCAATACGCGATCAGCCGTCTTACAAAATGTCTTATGGTAGCTAAGCTAATCACAAGGTGGCACTTAGCCACTTGCATCTAGATTTGTAGTTAGGGAAACGCTCGCTACAGGGGCAAGGGCATTCACCATAAGCCGTCACAGGTAATCATACCGACGTTGATTGGTATCATCGTAGGCAATGGAGAAACTACGACGGGGTACGACTTTTTTCACAACTCCCACGACAGTGAAGTCGTGGCTAAAGTCTCAAGCAGTCGTGGCGGTGTATCCCTGGCTTTACTTCTCGCCTTATAAATCATCCCACTGTCTTGGCGGAGATGAGTCTTGTCATTCACTATTCTGGGAACAGTAATGATTTCGATACAGATGTACTAAACGAGAAGTATATTTATACCAAAATGCTGAACAAGTGGAACTCGTACATTTATACTAGTTCAAAACAATGACCTACTTTCCAAAGAATAACAATTTTAACAACACCTTGTAGTATGCGCACCGCAACTGTGTCTAAAAACTGGGCGAATTAATTTTTGTGTACAACTTTTTTAGCGTGTGGCCACAGGTTCAAGAGTGGAACCCTATTCGCCAACTGCACGGTTCCGACATGTTGGTAAAACAGCGAGGCTTTCCTTGCATGAACAATGGGTGAGGTCACAATTCTGTGTGTGTTACGTGTTAGTGTTAGTTTAACAGATCTGTTAACAGATCTGTTAACACGGCATTAATCTCGACCTCTAACTGAACGTCCAGGTTAACATCATGTTAACAGATATGTTAACACGGTGTTAACACCATGTTAATTCTCTGCACTGTACATAGGGCGAAGTCACAACTCAGGGTTGCGTGTTAGTGTAACAGATCTGTTAACTTAATCAGAATTGTGACCTCAGAACAAACACCGTGTTAACTCGATGTTAACATGATGTTTAGGACGTGTTAGTGTTACATCTCATGTTAGTTCAACACCTCATGTTACACGTCGTGTTAGTGTAACAGATCTGTTAACAGATCTATTAAGTTAACACAACTTATAAATGTGTTATATCTTGCATTCTACCCACAATTGAGACAGTTTTTTTGCTCCGTGAAGATTTTGAAAATGTCAATCACTTAGTGGTTAAGCTCGTGTAACACGGACCGGAGGTCACAATTATGTGTTAGTGTTAGTGTTGAAAGTCGTGCAGAACCCCATACCGACTTGACATTTCCCAAGATGCCGAGTCAACAGATCTGTTAACAGATATGTTACACTAACACGGTTTCCCGAGACGCCGTGTTAACAGATCTGTTACACTAAAACTAACATGTAGCTCAGAATTGCGACCCCACTCACTGCAATTTGCGGTTCTGCGCACGACTTTCAACACACACTAACACGTCGTGTTAACACGGCGTTTGTTCTGAGGTGACAATTCTGATTAAGATAACAGATCTGTTAACAGATCTGTAACACTAACACTAACACACACAGAATTGTGACCTCGGCCATTGACTCCCTCGCATCGTTACCATGTCGATTGCTGTGACGTTGACTTTCGTCCATTGTAAAATATGACGCGTACCAGGAAAGCCTCGTTATGAGCGCAACCGTGCAAGTGGCGAATTCCACAGCAAGGCCTGACTAGGCTCGAGACCAGCCTGAGAAAAAAATCCAGGCTGTTGTGGATGCGTAAGGTTCTTGCACTTTGCTTAAGCATGTTGGTAAATTTGGCACATTGGTCTTGGACCCCTCGCATTTACAGAGAGTTGCTGAGCCTCTCAATAAGTGACTGTTGCACATGAGATGTAATAATATTTTGCGCATGTCATTGCAAGTGAGGACCTCAACGCATGAGCTTCTTTAATTTTCTTAGAACATTGGTTGTTCCATGTATCCAATCCATCAACTTTCACAAGGAGGAAGTGTAATATAAATGTGTTGCACACAATGTAACATTTTGGTCCCTGCATCCGAGCTACAATGCTGCGAAATTTTAGCTTTGTCACTTAATACTGTAGCTATAGCCTAATTTATAAGCCTTAACTTTTCATGGTTTATAACTAACATATTGCTATTTCATTGCATCATAAAGTAGTTGTCTCGTTTAATATAGTGTGTTGAAAATCTAAAACTTGTTCATGATTTTGAGTCTTCACCTGTCCCTTTTACCCGATCAACCGACAAGGCAAAACTCAGTTTGTACAGGCAGTCGGTCACGGTGGCCGGCAAATAACTGAAAAACCAGGTCAAGACTCTCGAGTGCACGTTCGCCGGGAAGAGTCGTTCGGACGGATTTTTGTCGGTAAGGGCGGCCTCTACGGCGGTCAAGACCGGCACGAGAGTGAGGGCGCTCGTACTATTGACGCTGTTGCCAAGTAGATTGCGCACACTGCGGTAGTATTCTTCGCCGTAGTCCCGCTTGATGTGGTCTGGCGTTTGACTCCACACGTTGTCTAGCATATTTGTTGCTTCGTCTTTTTTAAAAGCTTCTGTACAGGCTGAAACAACAAAGGTGCATAAAAGAAGAAATATAGTTTTTAAAATGAATAGTTGGGGGCCGGGATGGTGCTTATCGTCCATTTTTGCATAGTCGTGAACAAGGATGTTGGTCTATAACCATGCAAGTTTTTCTTTAACAATCATATCAAAAAGCGAGTTCGTAATTACATATCTTGACGTCTTCCCGGGACCTTTTGGGCGAGGTTGTTTATGAAAACTTGAAAAGTAAGTCCAGATTCGCATCCAAATATCAAATTCATAGGACATTAAAACAGGCAGGTTTTCCCCACAAATGATCCGGTGAGGTCTAATAATGCAGTGAGGTCAATATGATCCGGTGAGGTCACCTGTGAGGTCACATCGCTCAGCAACTATTTACCTATCTGGAACTTTCCATAATCGAATGCGATAATTGATGTGAATTCAACTTGTATGGTTGGATGCGTGCAAGTTTACGTCACATTCAAGGATCGCTAAAATTGTGAAATTCAGCTTCTTAATTTCACACTTGTCTAAAGCATAATCACGGTACCTGCAAAGTTGCCTGGTTCGACAATGATGGTTTTGACTCCCCATTTATCCAGTTCGTAGCGAAGACAGTCTGAAAAAGCTTCCACACCATGCTTAGAAATACAGTACGCTGACGTCAGCGGCGAACAGAAACGCCCCTTCATGCTGCTCATGTTTACCACTCGACCTTCATGTGGAAAAAAAGGGCAGCGATGAGAAAGGTGTTTTTGATGGTGCAATTGATAATAAAAATTGCCTGCAAAAATAATACAAGGTGTGAAAAGATGCGACAAAATAGGTCTTGCACCAATAGATTGCACTGTAACATTTTACGCCGTGGCCGGCAATCGTGGCACTAAATCGCGACAGCGTGAAATAGGCTTTACCTTTGTATTTCCGGATCATAGAAAGAAATGCCTTGGTGACCCGGATCGTCCCAAATAGGTTGACCTCCAGGACTCTTCGGTAACTGTCCATGGGAAGCCACTCCACCTCCCCCAGCGAGATGATACCAGCATTATTAACTATTCCCCATAATACTGAAACAAAAACGCACAAACGGATGGGATACTCAATCTGTGAATCGTTATGTTATCTTCCGTTGTTGTGTGTCGCGCCAGATCTGCAGAGAGCAGTTCCTGTCCTAGACAGCAATATATATTTTTTTCTTATTACGACAATCATGTACTGTACGAATCATCAGTTAGTGGGACCCTGTTGCAGTAACCCAAATTTAGGAGTAAAATAAGCAATTACTTTTATGAAACTTTGGCGCCTGCATGCAAGGATCTGACCAAGAAAATTATAAGGCCAGTCTCATAGAATTTGTACACGGGTTAAAGTTGGCCGTGTAAGAGACTATATGCTCTGCATCAGCTGATTGATGTACAGACTGTACATGATGGAACATTAATGGGTAAAGCAACCCGTCTGCTATTTGTTGTGTATTGAACCTCAAGAAAGCATAATACTCGGAAAAGCACTTTTAGTCAAAAATAACTAGACAATAAGGGTCAGCTGGGTGCAACTAAAAATCAGTCAGTATGACTATATTTTCTATAAAATCAGGATGACTAGAATCTTCGTAATGTCAAATAGATATCTAGTTACAACAACTACCAGGCGGATTTAGATTCATTGTCAGTAACTATATTTCTAGTCATTTATCAGTATCTAGGCCTTTAGGGTCCGCTAGGTGCAATGTTTTGACTGTTTTCTAGTCAAATTTGACTAAGTGTTTTTACAGGTTTGTGTTTCGATGCTAGACCTGTGTTATAATCGGTCACATCTGCAAAGATCCATCAAGATTTGTTTTGATGGAGTATCTGCATACCTAAAACAGGAAACCTGCACCCAATCATGTAATGGGCCTTAAAAATAGAACAAAAATAACCCCTCAAGAAGTCACTGGAACGGACGGTACGACATTTTTAAAGGAATTTTTAAAGGGATTTTTAAAGGGATTTTTAAAGGGATTTTTGTCAGTTCCTCAGTTATAATCACTAAATATAACTTTGAAACCAATTTCAAATGTGCAATTACACTTTTTGTATGCTAATGTAATTTCCATATTCATGAGAATTGTGATGTCACATTAGGCACTCACAAACATTCCCAATTACCTCATTCACAATATCTGTTTTCAGTTTTGAAAGTTGTTACCTATTGATATTTCTTGGAATAATAGCTTGACTGCAGTTAATAAGTCAAATGCATGCGTGTGGTAACTGCATCAGCTTCCAACAATAGACCGATCCAGTAAGCTCCGCCCATTTTGGAATTGATCAATCACAGCTTCAGGTTCAGGTAGCCAAAAAGTAGATCGCCATTTTGGCTACCCGAGTCCTCAAAATTGTGTGCACGGAGCTACGGCGAAATGCAGCACGAGTGACGCAAAAAAACATAAACATCATTTTTATCAGATTTTTATCATTTTTAAAACGGATTGTATAAGACTGGCCAAACCTACTTTTAATCCCTTCATGTGTTTTTGTGTAAACGGGAAAAATTAGCTTGTCGTTTTGCTATGTTGTGCATTCACTGCGTTCTAGATGTGTGTCGAGATTTTTTGTTCGATCGCGCGCGTTACGCGTAATGCAGGCGTGTTGTATGTGCACGCACACGACCGGATACTTAAGTGCACATTTTGCTTTCGAGCATGCAGTTTCTGTGTGCGTGTGCGTGTTTCAATACGCGCTGACCAGGGCGCGGACGCTGACGCACGGCGCGGCCACGCGACTCTACTGCACAGGTTCCTCACATGTTGTTGTTTTTGTTGTATATTTTATGGCATCTTCGGCAACTAAGGCCCTTTATGCCATCAACTATATGGTTTTAGCTTTAACTATACTATATTATCAACTTGAGATGACGAAGAAGGAGTTGCAGTTTTAGAAGTGGGAGGAAAAAACCCAGAGAAATGCCCCAGAGGAAAACCCACGCGGTCAAGTAGGGACTGCAAACCTAATTCACATACACGCCCCGGATTCGAACCCGGGACCCCAGAGGTGAAAGGCGAGGAAAGAACCCGTACGTCAACCCGACCGCCCTCCTCACATGTCGTTGTTGTTGTTGTATATTTTATGGCATCTTCGGCAACTAAGGCCCTTTATGCTATCAACTATACGGTTTTAGCTTTAATTATATATTATCAACTTGAGATGACGAAGAAGGAGTTGCAGTTTTAGAAGTGGGAGGAAAACCCCCAGAGAAATTCCCCAGGGGAAAACCCACGCGGTCAAGTAGGGACTGCAAACCCAATCCACATACACGCCCCGGATTCGAACCCGGGACCCCAGAGGTGAAAGGCGATGAAAGAACCCGTACGCCAACCCGACCGCCCCTCCTCACATGTGTGACATGTTGCTTGTATAGGCAATTTCTAAATGGGCGGAGCTTACTGGATCGGTATGATTCCAGTTTGAATTCTAGTATTTTTGTCGCTGTTGGGTTTCTGAACGCAAACAGCGCCCTCTCCTGGCGAAAAAAGTTGAACGGGTAAAAATAACACTTGCGGTGTCTTTTTACATGTCGTATATTAATCTTGCATACAAATTATAAGAACAAGCCAGCATGACTTAAAGGAACACACCTTCTTTGTTGGGCTATTTTGGGCTCGAAATAGACCCATACATTATTCTGAAGCGCATTCGAGAGTAAATTAGATATATCCTGAAAAGACGCCGTCAAATTTAGCCGTTTTTGAGCACTTTTGAAAAATCCAAGGTCACGTGACTTTTCGGAACCAAATTCTGGTTCCGAAAAGTCACGTGGTCTTGTGAGTTAGTTGTATTTCCAGCCGTATAAAAGTTTGTTACTGCAGAACTGCACCAAATTCAACACTGATTTCCCCCCAATATTTATAAGTAATTGACAAAAGAGAGACTATTTATACAGGTATGAAACAAAGTTAAACATAAGTATAAAAATTCGAACATAATTGTTTGTTTCGAGAGTCCGGAGAACGGGAGCGAGCGCGTGCTACGGCAGGCTACCGTGGAGTGTAGAAATTTGCCCCGCGCAGCATGCACGGCAAATAGCCTGATGAGTGCACACACAGGGTACAGGTCAACTCGGTCCCAAGTCAACTCGGTTGACCGGGACCGAGTTGACTTGGGACCGAGTTGACTCGAAACCCACACACACGTAGGCGTGTTGCTTCGGTGCACGTACGTTCGTGAAGAAAAAACATGATGCCAACTCCTCAAAAGAAAACGGAATTTCCTATTCGGTCGTCCGTGCTGTCCAGTGAAATCGTGAGCAGAAAATTGGAGATATCCTGAGCAGGAGAAGAGCGAATCGTTTGTGACAAAGGCGTGAGGCTCTCGCGTAGTTGCAACGACTGGTAAAGCGTATAACCCGTCTTTTGACCGTTTTTGTTATTTTTGCATTTCTTTAGTAAATTACGGGATATTTTGATGATATGTTTTTCGCATCGACCATCAAAAAAGTATTGTCAATGCTGCTACATCACTAAATCATGTAAACAGTAGGAAGGTGTGTACCTTTAATTATAACAATTTTAGGGCCCTTTAAAGTACATGTAGAAGAGTATCGGCACCTCTGAGCAGGCAGTTAGTGGTTTTCGGTCTGTTGGTTCTGTTTAAAACTTGATTTGTTGGTGCTATAAGTCCTACCGTTTCCTGTCCCATCCAGGAACGTTGTACATACCAGCTGCATGAAATGTTTTGATTATCGAGAAAATAGAGTACGCCGAGAAGATCTGCAAAGTCTACTCTGCTTCGCGCATATCCCGATATTTTGTGATGGTGGGATACAGTACTTCGCGAGAGCGACATCACCACGTACGTAACCAGATAATGAGATGAGGCACCATCACCTTCATCGTACTTGAAAGCGAGAATTCTCACACACCTCACACATGTCTTTCAACAGTTGATGTGCATAAAGATTCAATGGTATTACACCCTCCTCCACGTTTTCTCTGAGGACAGAAATCATTTGGGATCTTACCTTTTGGGGTAGGATAATAGTCCTCTCAGCTCTAGCCTTTTGACAAGGCTTCGTAAATTTGGGCGATTTGGTGACTTGAGTAGAGTCTACAAATGCCGAGTGTCTCATTCACTTGGCCTTTTTCGAACTGCGAGGCAATTCTTATGTTTTTCTTTATAATCGCTAAGTTGGTAGCGAAATTAGCCGGTCACGTGCAGCTCACCCTATGCAAATTACGTCATGAGTTCCTACAAACAAGGCCGAGGTAGTAGCGCTTTTGAATTCACTGGGTAAATTAAACAGCAAATAAATCAAATCAAATGGAAATTATATTCGTTCCGTAAACAACTTGGATGTAATAAACGATTTGTCAAATTTAAACGCATTTAAATGGAGCTCAATGGCGTATTTTCGAAGTAAATGTAAGTGCCGTACCTACATTGATAATGAACAAGTCCACAACGCCGCAGGTGATGTGATTGGTCGGATTGTCCTGTGGGAACTGTACTAGATTGGTTCCCGATCCTATCGCCTATTGCGAAAATATAAGGATCGGTAAAGGGCGGCCATGACAGGCAGAAATCTGCCCGCGGTCACGTGGTTATTATTATTTACTTGTTTAGTAAGTGCGTATATTCAAATATTCAAATGTAAATAAAGTACATTGCCTAAAGCAAAGGACTTCGCCAATTTTTAAATATATAACACACAATGCACACGCGCAAAGACGACCAATCACAGACCAAGACGAAGCGCCCTTTACCTGTCCTTATATTCTCCTATGTGGAATATGTGGACGGGAACCAGTCTAGGAACTGTACGTGCTTGCATCACACGCGCGCGTGCAAAACAGGTACCTAGCGCTCATTGGCTCAGTTGACAGTCTGTTTTCGATCTGTTTTCAAAATGTTTACGTGTAGAGTGGGGCGCGGGTCAAATAATTGCATGTAATGAATAATGTAGCAGTAGCCAGTTCGAAAAAGGCTTTATGGCAAGACAGAAGGCATAACGTTCGCCCAGCCTTTATATACACCGCTCAAGACTCTCAATTATCCCACATTTTACCAAACAATATAACCCCAAAGCCTTGCCAAAAGGCTATCTCAGCTCGCGTAGTGGAGCATCTGCCGGTGTGTAGGAAATCCCAGGTTCAAATCTCACAAGCGTTCTCCCTCACCCAGAATGAATTTTAATTAGACTGAGGGGCCAGATATGCTAGGTGCACGTACGAACGGCGTAAAACGGAAAATATTATCCGAAAGAAAAGAACAACTTTGAGAAACTACACAGAGCGATTACCAATACGATAATACCATCTCTAAAAATGCTACACTAATCATGGGCGTTTACCATCGATGCTTTGTTGCACACAGCACAGACGGTCAGAATTAAATTAGCCACAAATGCAAACATCTTCGAACAGCATATACAAAATGAGCGATTTACGGCGCTTATGCACATATCAATAATTGTTTCCTCCCCCACACCCCCCCCCCCCCCCCCCTCCCCCTCCCCCTCCCCCTCCCCCACCCACCCCCCCCCCCTCCCCCCTCCCCCAGCCCCCTCCCTCCCAGTCCCACCTCCCTCCCAGTCCCACCTCCCTCCCAGTCCCCCCTCCCCCAGCCCCCCCTCCCCTCGCCCCAACCCCCCCCCCCCCCGCTGCTCTACCCCTTATGTGGGAGTTTGGCCACGTTTTTCCCATTGAAATTAAAAAGTCTGTGGATCTGTATACAAGACGCGCATGTTTTGCCCCATGGGTGGGGATTTTGTCTCGCGAAAAGTGACAAGCCCCACCTCTTAGGTGGGGGTAGCTCGCAGGGCTTGAAATGAACGGAGGCCACGGAGGCCATTGCCTCTGTTGCCCCTGCTCTTGGCCTTGGTGCCCTTTTGCAATCCTTCCATAGACTTTTTCATTTTCCAATGGAAGTGCCCTTTTTAAACTCCAAAAGACAACTCCAAAAACAGAAATGGCAGTGCCCTTTCAGTGACGAATTTCAAGCCCTAGGGATGGGTGGGGGAAACAATTGATAGGTGCATTGGGTCAACAAACATCTTATATTATTGGGAATCTGACGACTTATGCTTACCATCCCCAGATACCGCGACAGCACTTTGCACAAACTGGGCAACCTCTTTCACCTGTTGGTCGCTTGTCACGTCCATCTGGATCACCTGTAGCCTGCCCGAACACTCCCGCTTGAGGCTGCTGGACCCCTCACCACTCTCGTCCAGGCAGCCGGCGAACACGCGGAAGCCTCGCTTGTCGAGGTACCGGGCCAGGGCGTTACCGATCCCCGTATCGCAACCCGTCACGAGGACCGCCTTCCCGGACACTTGCACCTTACCCTCCTTGAGATTAGTGGCAATGACATAGGACACAACCACCGAGACGATATACCCAAAGCACCTTGATAAATACTCTTGCCCGAGGCGTGGCACTATGTACTTGAAGAACACGAACGCGCAAAGTAGAAAAACGGCTGCATTCTTTATTGTAATATCCGCCATTTTCTTCTGTAAACCTTGCCAAGCACTGGTAGTAGTTCATTGAAAACAACGCGTTCGCCTCTGACCTTGCTGTCAATTTGACCCGCCTTTTAAGTTAACTATTTTACTCACCACCCACAATTCTTATTTTCCTTTTTCTAGGCGTTAATATCCGGACTAGAGCAGGTGAAGAGTTCAAAAGCACAGTTCTCGGAATGCCTAGCAACGTTATACGTGTTGTCATGCGCCCCCAATAACTGGGCCTACATGTCGGACTACTCACCACAGTCAACATTTGAATAGCGGCGCTGTGCATCGTATCATGACCCCAAAGCAAAACATGAAAACAAGCTTCACGCTGACCTACGGGGCCTTAAATATGCCATTGTATTTTTGCTGTGGTTTCTCTGCTCGTTGTCCGTTGTCGATATTTGTTTCCAAACAAATTTTGAATGACTCTAATCCACTCCACCTGTAGGCGCTCTCATAGCGTTATTTAAAATAAGAGGTAGTGTGCAAATTTGTTAGGCGGCTGAGAGATAAATGTGGTCTATTGAAAATCAGAATCAAGTAAAAGATCCCAAAATTCAATTCTTGTTGAAGCTTCAGAAATCGTATACATGTATATTTTGGGTAAGGGGAACACCCCAACTTTGACCCCCACATTTTTGTACGGTAGCTTGTTTTCTCGTAATGTATAGCTTGTGACCATTACGCGAGTAAGAAAATATTGACACAATGTTCAGTGCAATGTAACGACCACACAGATGAAATACCCAAATCATAATAGACCGTGGCGTGTAGGCCTCATTTCGGGTCACACTTCCGGAGACCAGTTAGGTAATGGCAATGGGTTTTAACGTTGTGGCGATCTTCTGTGAATTATCACCCATACCGTACCGCGTTTGTAAGCGTCCAAACATCAATAAATACATAAAAGGCACCTTAAAATCTATCGATTCATTAAATAAAAATGAAGATAATGTTGTCCGAGTTTGTCACAAACAAATACAAATGTTTGACTTTTTGTTTCCGGTTTGCAAGTATCTTTACGAAAGGCAGGCTCAGGTTTGGTGCATCTCAGAACAAATACCTGGTTTGAACGACAACTTGAACGTTCACTTCTGTTGAGAGTACATAAAACCACCACCGAAAAGTACACATGGTCACCGTCTGAAGCCGAATCAACAACTTGCAGACTACCAGCGACGCGCTGTCATGGCTGTGTGGTTTTTATATTACGTGTAGCATTACCAGTTTATCTCAGAGACGGAAATAAAAGGTCAGATTTAAAATTGTATGACATTTTTCTCAATTAACTTTTCTCACAAATAATAAATGGGATTTTAAGAATTTTTACAGTGAAACTGCTAAACTGCAAAAACTGCTACGGTAGGTTAAACTGCTAATTTTTACGTGGTGTCAAAATAACACCGAAGCTGTTAAGCTGTTATACGAGGTCTCCGGAAGTCGACGAGTCTCGCGGAGTCGAGTCCCGCACTTTCTCGAGGTCAACTTACACGGTCTATGGTCGACCGTTGGAATTGGGACCTGTGACACACCCATGAGCACATATACTTGTAAACAACGTACACTGAGGACTACGTGTACAACACCGAGGACGTAGTTTGCGACCGCGTGCTTATATAGCCAGCCTCAGTAAAACGAATTGCGTAATAGCCCCAAATACAATTGCCACACCATAATAAGGCCTAAATGCCTCTGCTTAAAATGATTTATTGCCAAAACTTAGATGAATAAGAATACCAAAGTCGTCTCCTGAATACAAACTGTAAAAAAAACCCACTTTTTTGTCCTGATTTTTTTCAAATGTGATTGTCCATAGGATGGTTATTTAAAATGCGTCATTTTGATGAACCTGACATAATTGTTTGACAGAGGCTGGTAAAGTGTCTTGGTCGACCGGGAAGGTGGGGGGTAGGAGGGGTGGTAGGAGGGGTGGTGGGTTGCATCCAATTTACCCACAAAATCAACCCGGGCAGACGCCATCAAACGAAAAAAAAATAATGTTAGACAATTTATGAATTGTGAATCTGAAAATGTTGTTTTTGTTATTGTGGCCATACTGACAACGCGATCCGCTGTCACGGTCTTATCCGACGATTTACCGCCGAACGGAATATATATATATATATATATATATATATATATATATATAATTTTTTTAAAAGGTTAACCGTTGCAGGCTTGTCCAGTGGGGCGCTTTGACATTCAATAACCACATGTATTTTCCAAATCTAACATATTACATACCTTCAATGGAAACAAATAAATAAATAAAATTACTTTTGTAAAAATTGCATCATTCAATGAAATGAGGAAATTAATATGAGATAAAACACAAATTAAACGAAATGTGTTTGACGACGGTCGAACGTTGTCGAAAGACCGTATACTTGTACCTTTCAGTACAGATATGGAAGAATAGACCTATAACATAATGACGTCACGCAATGCTTACCGCGGTGCATTATGGGTACAAAATAGGGACAAAATCTCTGCATCGCTAGTTTGCACAATTATTGCAGGGCCATTTTCGCCGCCTTTTGAAGCCTTAAAAGTTAACACCATAGTTCCGGTGTCCGTCGTGCGCTTACAACTCACGCAGGCACAACTAAGTTGACACGAACCATTTTATAAATTTACGATCTTTGTTTTGGACGTTTATTGCCAGCGAAGCGGTTAGTAAAGTTCACAAAGTTACGTGCATAATACGATAGGCGCTATGCATGCAACGCACGCGAAGTTCGAAAACTAGCGATTTCGGCCCCACTTTTCACCCATAATGCACCGCGGTAAACATCGCGTGACGTCATTACGTTTCGGGTCTTTTGCGGAAAGGGTCAGGTACGCTGTTATTACCCTTGGTCACCCAGCGCCGGTTTGTTGGTGTTGCTCCGAGGAGAGTCGTCGAAATAAATGTATTTGTGCAATAAATTGTTGGTAAATATTTAAATTAATTTCTGCTACTGCAATTCGCCTGTGTATTTTTATTGTTTCGACATAACGTGTTAGCAATTCTGTACAGTTGACGCAGCTAAGTTGAGGAGGATGTTACCACCCCTCCCCCCCCCCCCCCCCCAATTCAATGTTGTTCGGAGTTGCGTCCGCCGCGGCGAGTCCCAGGCCCAACATTGAAATGGGGGGGGGGGGGGGGGGGGGTCGAGATTGGCTCATTAAGTTTAGTAATTTTCGGCAAAGAAGCGAGGATGGTATTTATGATAAATATACATGTAACACTGTGTAGTTAAAAAATACTTGCCATTTCTGTAGTAATCACAAACCGAGGACGAGCTCGGTTTGCAGGCCGCCCTCGGTTTGTGTGAGTGTAACCACATACAAGACCTCGATTCGCATCTTGGACAAGTCCTGTATTACAAAGTGAATCTAATACATGTGTTAAGAACGTTAATACATGTATTTCCTTATTATACGGCTCGTGTTTTTTTTATTGCAAAACAATTTTACTTTTTCATTGCCAATCATGGGCCAATTAGCCTTTTGCGTGTAACAGTTGCATAATGACTGGCGCCCCGAATTACTCACTTTCAAATAGAGGTACAGTTTAAAAAGTCACATACGACGCTGTTATTACGTGGTGCACGTCATTGCCTAGCAAACGGGTCTGTTGCTTTATGCCATTCTGTCCTCAGCGGTGAACACTGTATTTATTCTGCACTTCATACCTGCCGCGTGCACCACATATCAACACAAATTTGTCTTGCGTTTGGATACTAACTAAAATTAAGTTTGCATGTGAAAGGAAGTACGTACGGACGCTGTTCATGCGAAACATTTTTGGTTTTTTTTGTACACAAAAAGTACCATCATGAACAGAAATGAACCCATAGTGTTTGTTATCATTTTCTTGTCAAAGTCATTGCAAATAATGTAATGATCTTTAAGTTTCTGAACTTGATTGGAGAGGAGCATCGATGAAAATCGGAGTTTATAGTGGAGGACAGGAATTTAATAATTTCGGTGGAGTCGTTTTAAATAGCGCGGGGGCGGGGGAGGGGGAGGGGGGAAGGGGAGTTAAAGATTCTGGTTCTGAAAAAAATAATGTGGTCAAAGCTTCTTGCATTAGCTCCGCGTCTTTAATATTTGGCGCCGTGTAGTATCAGTTCACGCCGCTAAAGTATGGAGACCCATGAATGTTCCCATCGGAAATTATAATTATAGTGTTTTACCGCTGACATGCAGGTTGTAAATCAGCTGTTAAACTCAGTCCAAGTTCACACGCAAGGTCATGTACATGTATATGCAAGTGTAATAAGAAAACAAATTCAAAACTAATACGGTTAGGCTATATAGGCTGTACAAATGGAGCGGGGCACGGTAAAAAAGAAAGAAGAGAGAGTAAATTGCGCTGCGAAATTTGAAAGGCCAATAGCCTCTTGTAAACTACAAAGAGAGATGAAAAGCAGAAATTGCACCTTTGTCGGGATGTTCACTTTTACACACATGAAAGAAGTATAATCATCGTTTGCTGGCCAGTATTACTCCTTGTCTTAACTTTAGTTAAGTAGCCCAGTAAAAACAACACTTGTGCTTATCTGCAAGATCTGTTCAGTAATGAGTGGGTCCGCCACCTTTTACAATCACCTCATTGCTCAAGACATCTTTTTGCGCACACTGCTCATCAAATTTCGAATGCGTTACTGATCTAGTTGGCCCTGGCCCGCTGTAAACTGTGCTGCAAATTCTGCAAAGACGTGTTGGCATTCACTTTCTTGTTCTCCGCTTGATTTCATCCGAGAGGTTCTCCATAGGAGATCTTCAAGTGCTGGCCATTCCATACGCTCAATCGTTGTCTTCCAGATACTGGCGGGTATACTGATTGGTGATTTGAGCACGGTGAGGTGTTGCTAATGCATTTTTTTTCCGTCCAAAGACGAAATCGTCTCCAATGGCTGCTGCATATACGGTAACGTGTGGTTGCAACACCTCGTCAACATGAATGACAACATTTCTTTTTGCAGGATCTGCAGCGTACATGTATTCTACAGTGGGTATTTTTCAGCAAGCGGCATTGCATTCCGGAAATTCGATAAACACTTGTGCGCAAAACGTGCGTTGAGGTGATTGCAAAAGACGGCGGATCAACTTGATGAACCGTTTTTGCAGATAAGCACAAAGTCGTTTACTCTTTTCAACGGGCTACGTAAAGACAAGGAATAATAATGACAAGAAAACAAAAATACCTTTTTGTCATGTGTGTAAAAGTGGACACCCTGATAAAAGTGCAATTTCTGTTCTTGCGCACAATTTCATAAATGCATGATTGGGTCCATAGGGAAAACCTGAGGGAGTATACTAACTGTGTCTTATACTAGCTCAGCTGGTAGAGCATCTGCCCGGTGAGTCTGAGGTCTCGGGTTCGAATCCCGATAAGGCTTTTGCGATTTTTCTCTCATCCCAAGATTGATGATTTCATAGTGAAAACGATGTCTACTGGTCAACAGTAACCACTCATTGTGTGAGTAAGACATCTACCCACTACTCACTTTTTGAATGACAAAAATCAGTAAAATAGTTGTTGAGTTTAATAGCCTACGTCAAAAAGTATTAGACGGGAACTTTTGTGGTTGGGTGTATATACATCACACATCATCCCGCAGAGAACCATTGTTTTTTTTACAAGCAAAACTGACCTGAGTCCTGAGGAAGTGTACACCCTTGTGCCGCAAGCACATCAGCTGGAAGAACATCTGTCTTCCAGCTGTGTCAGTGTTGGTTCGAACCTCGAGTCTATGACAAATGTGAGTTTTCTCTAATACCATTTTTATTTATTTCCATAGGCGTGCACCATATCAAATAATGCCACCCGTGATTATATACAATATTGACTAATAATATACATGTAGGCCTATCCATTGCACCGGTTAATCGTGGCGCAACAATTTAATACATTCTAAAATTTTAGGTCCTATATATACCTACTAGTATTTACTGTTGTAATCAGCGCATAAAAATGTCAACATTTAATTTGATCGGGCGTGAGGAACTCGTGCACCTTTTAATCAATCGGCCGTGGCGCATATTCAATACAAACATAGAATGATTACTAGGTGAAACCGTACCGATATTGCTAAAAATTTGGATGCCGCGGGTACATAGCATGCAGCAGCATGCACTGACTGAATCAAATCAACACTAGACTGAGCAGTCTGAGTATCAGCGTCCTTGGCAGCCATCATGAACGTGAACTTCGCTATTTATAATAAAGTGTCATATATTATTACGCTTCGTTTCAGGCGCAAAGGATGTTGGGATGGTTGTGCGGCGTTTTCATTTCGCGACCCGGCGCATTGCATGCAGTCCACGTCACCGGCACCGCGCTCAGGCTGCCAGTACAGTTAGTGCATACACAGAGCACTGCAACGACGACAAACAAGATCTTTTAATATTAATGATCCGGCGTGAATAAGATATTTGTGTTATCGAAGCAACAACTTGGGCACAAAGAATAGAGAGTCCAAAGTCCACCCCTACAATATTTGCCCTTCGCAGCGACAGTCGACTTTGAGGAAAAAACACGCTATTCAAACGACTTATTTCCCTTGTTTGCTACTATTATTTTAAACAAAACGAAAACCTTTTTCTTGGTTAGAAATTGTATAGGCATTCACAGACAATTTGTAAATTATTAGGATACTGCATATATTATAGCCACTAAATTGCGCTTGGGTTTTTCTTTGCAAAAACTAAACAGCTATATTTTATACAATAAATAGGCTAAGGGGTCTAAATTCGGTAAATTCTACTGGATGTTTAATAATAACCTCCGTCGCATGCAACCTGCGCGTGGAGTAATTTGCAACTACCACGCATGCGCGGTGATATTTACTTGGCAGCACACATCCCGCCCATTTCACGCGACGGTTTTATTCTTCCATCTTACTTCAAGTTCAAGGCTGCTATTGAAGCCATTTGCTAGGCTTTGTGATCCAATTTCGCCAGCATTCGCCGCGACAGTAACGACAGAAACTACGTGGAATAAAACATTCCAGCAGACTCGCATCCTCCAAGCAGCAAAATGGTAAGTCGTAAACACGGGCGTAAACACAGGTCTGAATTTTAGGTGAAATCAAATTATTATTATAATCTCTTTGGGAAAGCATCGGAATCCGTAATAAGCCACACTCGTACTCGCGCGTATAGTCCTGGTGGACTGGCGATATTAAACGTGGGGCAAACAATGGGGAAAACCATTGTTTTCCCGTTTGCAGCATGCGTCTACGGGCGTTTTTAGAGGAGAAATGTCGGACGCTTCTACATATTAATGTGCTGCATTGATTATAATTTGCGAGAAAACACGAATACTTATAATAATGTCGTCGCGTTTGGTGTGTCGCGCAGGTTTTAACGAGGTTTATTTGGTTCTAAATTATTCTAAACGAGACATATT
The DNA here is from genome assembly GCA_037783545.1 of Henricia sp. BOLD:AAB3569. NCBI lineage: Eukaryota > Metazoa > Echinodermata > Asteroidea > Spinulosida > Echinasteridae > Henricia > Henricia sp. BOLD:AAB3569. The sequence goes on along the minus strand of JBBELK010000057.1, from coordinate 785,244 downwards.
ACATTTGAACCCATCTTACAATACTGTATACTCTTTTCAAAACCGCTATTTAGTCCGGGTCTCTTAAAACATCTCTGGCAAAAACAAATTATGTATTTATTTTAAAAGAATCTTTTGTTTAATCAACCAGTACGCACAATAATCCATGGTATTTGTTCCTATACGTCCGGGAATTCAGGCATACCGAGGATGGGGAGAGGGGTAGGGTGCTATACATAGCTTTCCCAAAATCTTGTGGCCCCTCCCCATTTTTCCCTCAGGACTGGGTCTAGAACCATCTTTTTCCGCTGTGCGTCAGACCATAAATTTTTTTCAATTTTAAATGCAATGTTAATTCGCCCCTATTTTTTTACATATTTTTGTTTTCAATTCCACAACCTACAGCACATGGGTCGGGAATGTGATGGAAATAAAATAAAGTTTCTTTAATTTATAATGTGACGATTTTAAATGATGATCTCGTTGCTTACCACTTTCAGGCAGATCAACTGACTGAAGAGCAAATAGCCGGTAGGTGTAAATTTATTATTTGATTTTACTCGCATCGGCTTCTCCCAATAACCAGTCAATAGGCCTATAGATGTTTTTGTATAGAGTACGTGATTGGTAAACTGTTAAAAACGGCATTATTTCCACTCGTTATTAACGGCAAGGCTCGTCAGAAATGCGCGCGCGCCAAATTCGTGCCACGAAATACGCAGCTCCATAGCAAAGGCATGGAACTGCGTATTTCGTGGCACGAATTTGGCGCGCGCGCATTGCTGACGAGCCTGTGTCTTTAACAGTCTATGTCCAGAAAACTTCCTTGTAGAAATTTCAGCCACATAGATGCAGTAATACTTTAGAAAACCCGAAAAATCCACCGTTTTTTTTGGTGTGTTCATGTGTGTGTGAATAAATGGTAAAAAAGTTGTCTGCAGACAACTTATAAAAAATCATGTGGTGTTTGTTGCCATTGCCATCAACACTTTTATTCGTTTTTTGCTTGTCAACTCGTGTGAAAGTAAATTTGTTTGTAACTGCAAGTAATGTATTGGGAAGTATGTTTTGCAATGAGCAAATGACATTGATTATTGATTGGTGCATCCAAAGCGACGCCCCCGTTCAATTGACTTTCACTCGAAAACCAACCATCACACCATTTTTGCTCTTTTTAGACCATCTAACCGTATTTATCTAAAGTATCAAAAATGGTCCAGAAAAATTTAATATAGCTGAAACCCTTCTTGCATGGTGCATCCACGTATAAGTGTATACTATACAATTTAAGGTGCAACACGCAGGGAAACCGCCATATTATGTATTCGGAGATTTTGTGTGGAGCTTTGTCGTGTTAACGTGCATGGAAAATATGCAGATCCCCAGACTCCATATTATGATGTGAAAATAAATATACAAAATCGATTTCTGACTGATTGTTTAGGAAAACAAGCCTTTTCCCATCATCACCATATTCGGAACTATTGTCGTTTTTAAATACAATAACGTGCATGTAAAATACCATGCAGATCCCCAGACACCATATATAAAATAAATTATGATGTACAAATGAAAACAGAATCGGTTCCCCTTACGTTAATGACGTATATTTGAGGAAACAAGTTTTTTTTTCGTTTATTGGTTTCGTTACGTTAATTATCGATCCGAATTGTATTTGGCACACAAGTCATCTTTCCCAGTTTAATTATTTCCACGCGTGGTAATGTGAGATCAGCTGCCGTCACGGAGACCTGGCAAGTAGCAACTGCCGATGTAACTACAGCCTCGATATAATTATAATACCATAATGCATACTTGCAATAACTGCAAGTGCTTACAACATTATATAAATAACATGCACGCATACAGGGTGTCTAAAGAAGATGCAATCCAAATTTAACGGAATGTCAAACGTAGAATGCGTAACCAACATAGATGATATACATGGTTTGAATGGTACAACGTTACTTTTTCAAATAAGACATCAAACACTCAAATCTGATATTTTTGGACAGAGTTATTAGTAATTTCATAAGAGAGGTCAAATTGACCATGGGACCAAGTTTTTTTAATTCATGCTATATTAAAATGTTGTTTGAGGGAGTACTCTTGGACATTGCCCGAGTTGACATTTCTGTCGAGAGAAAACCCACCTTCGTTGCCGAATTGCTCATCTGAATGCAAGCAGTGGTCGACCTACTGACAAAAATTACTTTGTCTTGGTACGGTAAATCCCCAGGGTAAATCCGCCTGTAGCAGCTGATGTCGTGCGCACATTTGGTAGGGGTGCATGCCCAGATCCAACCGAGTGATGCAAGTGGTAGGCCCAGTTAAATACGTCTGGCACTGACATCTGGGTTGGCATCCAGCTGCGCCTCTACCAATTCCATGTTTTGCGCCGACTGCACAGCGGCGTAACTACGGGGGGTGGGGGAGCACAGGGGAGCACGTTCCCCCTTCCCCGCCCCCCCTTCCCCCCCCCCCCCCCATTTAAAATTCGGAAATTGGTATTATTTACAATTTTACAACATTTTAGAGGGTTAGTGCTTCCCTGGAAAATTGTGTGCAACCCAAGGTGGCCCCTCAGATGTCTAACCCTAGTTACGCCACTGCGACTGCCCCATCCAATGTCACCCGGAACGACATTGCAATTGGTACCTTCTCTTCGCAAGTTTCTCCATTGATTATCACACGCAGTCAAAAACTTGGTCCCATGGTCAATTTGACCTCTTTTGGGAAATTACTCCTAACTCTGTCAAATATTATAAGATTGGAGTGTTTGATGTCTTATTTGAAAGAGGAAGGTTGTAGTCCGCTGTTTTACCCCCGTCACGGCAATACCTCTCCGGGGGGGGGGGGGGGGGGATGCCAAATCAACATGGTTTAATAGAACTTACCATAAATATAACATTTCAACAGAGGCCACAACCAAACTATCAGGCTCCTGCGAGAAATCGGCGTTTTTTGTTCCAAAATCCCGCCCCATTCGAGCGAGAATTGACATTAAGCGCGCATGCCCAGAAGGTATTTCGTTAATAACTTTCTAAAATAACAACTAATTTATTCATACACATACATTTTATACACGCAATATAAGTTGTGCTATAAACGAAAATTGTATAAAACTTAATTAGCACGCATTTTGTGTTGTTTATCAGTTACTAAAATATAATAAAAAAGGCGTCATAGTTTAAATATTCCTGAGCGAGGTTTCGCTTAGACTGGTTTCCCGTCCACATATTCCACACACCGACACGATGATGACTTTATGATGACCGACATTGGAAGTGTTTTTTTACGCCATCGCATCGCGTATGCCACATAAACTCTTCTGGAATTTCAAATTGTCATCGAAAACGAGGGTCTCAGTGCTTTCGTTTGTGATAACATTTTCAAATGAAAAGACGCACGACGTAATAATGGCTCAGCATCTGAAACGAGGCTGCCAGTGTTAATTTGAAAGTAGGGGAGTCGGTGTTAGCCTGTTGTCTCGGGTTTTATCGGGATCGTAAAATAAAACAAATCTTAGTATTTTTCGCCACCACCAACGATGAGGCGTGTACCCAGGGCGTGTGCCGTCGACGTCCGTAAACGAACACCCTTTGTCACGTTGAATTGTGCTTGTTATTATGTATTACCGAACAGTATGTCTTTCAGCGCAGCCAATAGACTACCGAAGTGAATACGTCACCCTATACATGTATATTGTCAGTTGTCTAGGCAACGGCACCATACACTAAAAATCACTGAACCGTTTCCCTGTGCTTTTGCAATGGCGTTTAATCTGGCAGACATGATGTTTGGAGCCAATTTTCATAGCAAACGTCACACTTCGGCACTCCATTAACTATACTTAACACGATATAAAACAAAGGGACTCCTCCCCATCCCCTACTTCGCCCCTCGCCACCACCTTCCATTGTTTCGAATTCTTCCTTTGTGCCTCAAACATCCAAAGAATTTTAAAGGATTTCCTTTCAGGTTTTATAGGGGAGTTGGTATGTTAACAAAAGGGAAACGTGTGTTTAAGTTGTCATATTTACTGTAATATTTACAGTAATTTACTGGCAGCTGAGTTGCCAGCTATTTACTGCCAGCAATTTACAGTAGTAGCCAATTAATGTAAAAATCACATGCAAGGTAAATTACTGTAAAGGAACAGAGAAGGTACTGTAAAACGTCAAATGTTTCTATGTCCTTTTGGGAAATTGTATATACATGTACTTAACAAAGAGCAAGCGTGGTAAGCATTTCCGCTGTATTTCGGTATTGTAAGACAGACTATAACAAATGCCATGTTTCAGACTACCTATGGAAATCCGTTGGAAGTTAAGTAAGTATGGATTGAATTGAGATCTGATACAGGTAGTCTAGTCAAACGTACAGCAGGGCGTTTATGGTTTGTGTGCAAATGTTGAATCGAATACATGATATTTTATGTACGCATGCGCACAACAGACGTGTGAGACGGAGTGAGTTGAGTCAATGTTTTACGTGCACATGTTTCTATAGCGAACTTTACGCGATTGGCATCATCTTTCTCAGCTTTGGAGTCAAGTTGTGGCGTTTTGGCATGTTTGGGGTGTACCAAGAGGACAAATTCGAAACCGAACGATAAGGACTCCATTTATTTGCTTCTTCAAGGTTTACGAGGGGAAAAATAGAGGAAATGTGGTTTGTGAGGCCTATGCTAGGGTCATGTCAAAACATTTCGAAGGCGGGCTGCCGGCTGGGAGGGTTAGTGATAATCCAGAAGAAATGAACTTTAGGTCAACATAGCAAACTAGGCATGAGTGAACAATGCAGGAGGAAAGAATTTAGTGTGATCATGACTTTAGACCTTGTGTACCAAACATATGTGGCTGGCTACATCATAGGCCTACATGGTAATTTTCTCAGAAAATCTTAAATTCGTTTCACTCCTAATTTGTTTTTATCAGATCTGAACTTACTGATGCCTCGTTAGTGCTTTTGAGGGGAAAATATTCAAGACATGGACATTTTGCCGGAAGTGCTTCCCATGCAGCCAACCAAAAAGAACAGTCTTACACCACAACCCCTATCTTTTGTCTGATTTGCACTGTTGCATGACTGGGGATTTTGACACATAAAAATCAAATTGTCAGTGCATTTGAAAGCAAAAAGCGCATGTTTTGCACCCCGGGTGGATAGTCTTGCACTTAATGTTTGTTCCTGGGTGGGGAAGGGGTGGGTGAAACAACTGATAGGCCTATGTGCATAACGATTGCAATATATGCGTGGTATGATGCCTAATCATCATGGAAATGAGATAAACCAAACATGGAATGAAAAAAAAACATAATCATGGCCCTCATCGGTCTTGGAACCCGAGACCTCCGACACACTGAGCAGATATTCAACCACAGAAACCATTATGTACAGGGGTATAGACCCTTTGCAATGGTGGCAATGTTTGGGGTCAGTTTTATAACAAAATCATAAAAACACTTGTGCAAATGTGATTGCTCCCCCCCCCCCCCCCCCCCCCGATCTATGGTCTATTCACCCCACCAGTTTCCCTTGGAAACCCAGCTTTTCTTGTGCTGTTGCACGGTTGCACAGATATAAGCAAACAAATGATCACCATAGAAATTTAATTGCAAATATGGGGTGACAGCAAAGTCAGGTTGATGCTCTACCAGCTGAGCTATAGTATAATGCACATATACATTACAATACTTCCTCGGGTTTTCCATAAGAACCCAATCTTTCTCGCCGTGAATGTACTGTATTTCTTCAAGTAAATTTCATAAAATGTAAGCAAGTGCAATAAAACAATTGAAAATTTTTATTAAGCGTCTGTAGCTGTGACCTATGAGTGACGTAATTCCTTCACAGAAATCTGTGGCGGTGGGTACGAGCGAACTACATGTACAATACGGTAAAATGAGATTTTCAATTTTCGTACCAATTGCAGAATTCAAGGAGGCGTTCTCCTTGTTTGATAAAGATGGCGACGGCACCATCACTACCAAGGAGCTGGGAACGGTGATGAGATCACTGGGTCAGAATCCCACCGAGGCAGAGCTCCAAGATATGATCAATGAGGTCGATGCTGACGGTAGGTACACTGTAAAACATGCTGGGTAAAATAAATAAGGTGAATTTCATTTTGACGTTTGTTGGGTAATATTTCTTCAACATATGCAGAAAATGTTCTGTTGGGTAAAACATCCCGAACACCAACGTTGGTTACATGCACAGTTTTGTAAATTGAAGAAACGGCGGCTATTAATTGGGTATTTTTTTACCGCTTGCTGGAAGTATTAAAAGGTTGAGCAATATGCTCAGACAAAGAAATTTTTCTCCATCTGTTGGAGATTGTGAAGACAAGAGAGGGCGCTTCAAAGTATACTGTACACAATTTTGGGTAAAACAAAGTTGGAGAATTTCATTTGGACGTTTGTTGGGTCATATTTCGTCAACATATGCAGAAAATGTTATGTTGGGTAAACTATCCAAGCGACCAACGTTGGTAACATTTCAAGTTCTATACGGCCCTTACGATTTTTCTCTCATCCCAAGTTACGTTGGTCAAAGGGTGTCCAATTATTGGGCACTTATTATACCGTGTGCTGAAAGTATTAAAACGCTGAGCAAATTATACACTCATGACATTTATCTCCAGTTATTGGGGAATTGTCAACACAAAGCAGGGCGCATTCTACCAATTTTTACCCAACTTGGTTCAAATATCAACATGCCCATCTTTGGGGCGCAAAATACCCTTGGGTGCATGGTATTGTACAAATGTTGGTTAAATTCTACAAGCCAATGTTTGGGTAGATATGTGCATATCTAATCGTTGGTTAAAAGTTAATTATCCAACGTTTGGGTAAATGTGCTTGGCCAATTGTTGGTGAAATTCAACATAAAACAGAAATTGTTTCGTATATGCCCAACATGTTGGGTATCTCGGGCCAAATATGCTATTTGACCAGAAGGCTGTTGAACACAATGTTTAGGAGCGCATATTTATGTACGAGTTTTGTCCACACTTCATGATGGAGTTGTTCCAGATGTATATTCTGATTTTTATATCCTATTCAATATCTTGGTGTAAATTTTACTGGTGTTAACAAATAAGGCTAAATGAGCATGCACGAAAATCCAGCAACTTGATAGGCTACAGGCATTTATTAACGTTTCTCAACGTTTCACACACAAACCGTACACTGTAAAAAATTGTGTTGTGTTACAGTCGTTTTTCTGTTGAAAAAGTCAAAAACGAACAGTAACTTTTACTGTTTTTGGAATTTGTTGTTATTGCACAAACATTCTTCCATCCGTGTACATTTTAAATATATTTTTCTGTTTGATTACAGACGATTTGCCGTTAAATTACAGTTTTGTTAAGGAACAAGACACTTTGAATACTCATTTGTTCAAATACAGACAGGTTACTGTTCACCAACAGTTAAATATACTGTTTTCCGCCCATGTTCCCTGGTACGCGGCAGCAACTGTGCGGCGTTGATAGCGAGTACCAATTGTTTGTCGCGCGCGGGAAATGACAACAGCAAAATTCAGTCATTAACTGCACCGTGCATGTAGTTGGACGTGCAATTTAATGTCTGAAAATGGCAGCTTTTTCCAGGCGTTTCATGCCGAAATGTGTACTGGAAATTCCTCAGTGAAGTGCTTATTTAATTGTGAAGTAGCTGCTCTACATGTCGTGAAAAGCAAGTCGGTATTTCTCTTACATTTTTGGTTTTTATTTGCGTGTTATTTGTAATGTAGTGCAGTGCTATACTGCCTGCAGTGGGGGGTATACAGGAGCGTGCAGCCTGCCTCATAGTACGGGAATACAATGGATTCTGACGGCAATTGCCCCTGAATTCATGGTATTCCTGTATTTTAATGAGCCAAGTTAAATCCCCGGTATACTGAACGTTGTGTTGACCCTCCACTACATCTCAGCATGCAAATAAATGCTACGAAATTGAAGAAGATGCCGTCTTATTTTCCATGAGGTGATGGTGCATCTCCAACACAAAAAGCGAAGGGCAAACTGTGCATATCCACACTCAAACGTCTACAACAAGAAACAGTCGTCAATAAACCCATATGCTTCGTTCAGTTACATCATGGAGCTGGTTACATAGAGTTGTTTCTGGACAGAAGGCTATGTTCAGGAACAAAACCATACACAAAACGAACACTTAGTCGTCTGTTGAAAAACAGAAGAATCTTCTGTAAATCTACAATTCCAAATAACAGTAGAGTCTACTGTATGCAAACAGAGAAAACAAAAAAGTAGAATGTACTGTTCAAAAACAGTACGCTATGTAATGCCAATTGACATATGAATGTACTATAAATGAACAGAGATTTTTACAGTGTAGCACTGCGTTGTACCTGTGACTAGACTATCTATCCTGGTTGTTCTGTTGGAAAATACGTACTCCTTAAGGGGTAATGTAAGAAACGTTCCGATTATGAGGAAAATAGCATTTGCCAGGTACACTGCTGTTTCACCACGAACGGATTATAGTGTGGATAAATATTGAATAGGCGTTAATACATATAAAAAACAGGGAAAGAGTGCCGATTTAATATAGTTTATAATTCTTTATTTGCCGACAGCACCACTAATTTGCCGAATAAAATAAATATTGGAGAGTGTTACACACCCCCTCCCCACACCCCACCCCCCTTTAGCTACACCGCTGACAGTTTGCACTCTGCATCAAGCTGTACACTATACTCACATTGCACACAGTGCTTAGTGCAAGAATAACAGACCATATAACAAACGTGCTTAGTATACGAAGCTTGCCACATTAAGAAGCAGACATCCTGTAGTCTATATATAGACTAAGGACATAGACATGACTGACAAAGAATCACTGTGGTGTCACTATGAACATCTAACAATGGAAATTGGGCACACACCATTGTTACTAACAATGGGGTCACAATGAACATGTACATGTTTTTGCTCATAGTGTGTAGGCCTACATACAAAATTGGAACTAATATAACTTATATAAATGGAAGCTCCGCAGCCTTGTCCCCACAATAGTCCTACAGAAAAACGCATAATATAAACAAAATGTTTAACGTACGTCATTATGTGCTACATCATGTGTTATTTTTAGCCGCTTGTCAAGACACATTATAGGTCACATTACAGATCGAGTCACAGACAACATAAAAAAATCAATGGATGACACACAACACATTTCCCCATTTTCCTCTACCTGTCCCAGGTAACGGCACCATTGATTTCCCCGAATTCCTGACGATGATGGCACGCAAGATGAAGGACACAGACAGCGAAGAAGAGATCAGGGAAGCATTCAGAGTCTTCGATAAGGATGGAAATGGGTTCATCAGGTATGTGAAACAAATCCGCACAGATGCTTTGCAATTGACGCCTTTGAGTTTACTAACCTCGCAAGTTCAACAGCTGTCTTTTTGGCAAGTCGTGCTTTTCGCCAATGCACCTAGAATTTCGCCAATGCAAGAATTACTGTTAAAGCCCCATTACATCATTTGCAGTGACTCGAAAGTTTACAGAAAACCTGTTGTTCCTGGAATTCGTTTAAAACAAATTATCTGCAAATTATATAATGGGCTTTTAAAGTTAGTTTTTTTTCTCACTTTGTTCAGTGTGGCGTACGTCCCTTACAACACATAACACGGATTAAATTCTAATAATAATCTTGTGACTAATTATCATGAATCATACAGACCTTCATTACGCAGACGCAGTCATATTACAAAAGTGGCAAACATAAAGCGTAATGGGCCAATCAGTGGCAAATAATGTGATCCTAACGTGAAGAGGTTAAATTCACGATGTGCATTGAACATCACGTATAGTGGACAATCGTCGTTGGATGATCAACACTATAAAGTGAATCACATGCGGTATCGTTAAAAGGAAAGGGTGCGCTTTCGGACGCAGAGTGCTAGTGACACAAGCCATTAAAGGTACACACCGGCCTACTGTTTACATGATTTAGAGATGTAGCAGCATTGACAATACCTTTTTGATGGTCGTTGTGAAAAAATATCACCAAAATATCTTGTAATTTACTAAAGAAGTGCAAAATTAACAAAAACGGTCAACAGACGGGTTATACGCTTTACCAGCCTTTGCAACTACGCGCGAGCCTCACGACTTTGTCACAAACGATTCGCTCTTCTCCTACTCAGGAATGATATCTCAAATTTTCTGCTCACGATTTCACTGGACAGCCCGGACGACCGAATAGGAATTTCCGTTTTCTTTTGCCGGGAGTTGGCATCATGTTTTGTCTTCACAAACGTACACCGGAGCAACACACCCGGCCGTGTGTGGACTCAGGCTATTTGCCGTGCTGCGCGGGGCAAATATCCTATACTTCACGGTAGCCTGCCGTAGCACGCGCTCGCTCCCGTTCTCCGGACTCTCGAAACAAATATTTATGTTTTTATACTTTATGTTCAACTTTGTTTCATACTCTTTTGTCAATATCTTATAAATATTGGGGGTAAATAAGAGTTGAACTTGGTGCAGTTCTGCAGTAGAAAACATTCATGCAGCTGGACACAAAACTAACTCGCAAACCATGTGACTTTTCGGAACCAGAATCTGGTTCCGAAAAGTCACGTGACCTTGAATTTTTGAAAAATGCTAAAAAACGGCCAAATTTGACGGCGTCTTTTCAAGATATATATAATTTACTCTGGAAAGCGTATACATTTCCCGTAATGTATGGGTCTATTTCGAGCCCAAAATAGCCGAACAAAGCCGGTGTGTCCCTTTAAGAGTGATGAATAATCCATGACATGTTGCAGAAGGTTCATTGATTATTCACACTGTTACAAAAAAATGGGAAAATTTTGCCCAACGTTTTACCCAACGTTGGTTCAAATATCAACATATCCATCTTTGGGGTGCAAAATACCCAACTGGTGTTGGGTAACAGCCTTACCCAAGCCTTAATTGGGTGATACTGTATGCACAATTATTGGTTAAATTTAATCAAACAATCTTTCGGTGAAGGTGCATATACAATTATTGGTTAAAGATAATTATCCAACATTTGGGTAAATGTTTATGGCCAATTGTTGGTTAAATTCAATCACCAAATGTTTGGGTTAATGTACATGGCCAATTATTGTTGGTTCAATTCAATCACCAAATGTTTGGGTTAATGTACATGGCCAATTATTGTTGGTTCAATTCAATCATCCAAGGTAAGATTGCATAGCCAATTGTTGGTTACCATTTTACCAACTGGTGTTCTCCCCTCCCCTTTGTCCCAATAATTGGGCACAAGGAAAAGCTAAACGTTGGGCATCTGCTGACCAATGATTTATTACAAGTGTTTTCACATTGTAATAAATTACACTTTCGTACATTAATTTATGTTTTTAATTTGTAGTAACGCCTATTCAATATTTATCCACACTAATCCGTTCGTGGTGAAACAGCAGTGTGCTTGGCCAATGCCATTGTCCTCATCATGATTTGAGAAGACAGGCAAGAGCCTTTAATCGGAATGTTTCTTACATTACCCCTTGAAGGCAGTATACATGATTGGTATCTCGAAAATCAGAAATGTTCACAGATTTACGCCTAACTTACGCAATATAAACGAGATGACCGTAGAAAACTTCCCCTGAAATGGTTTTGTCTGAAGTGCTATAGTCTTTGAGAAATGAGCAAAAAGATATAGCACTTCTCCCGAGTGCCATTTCGCCCCAAATCACTTCGTCCAAACACTACATCCCCAAATGCTACTTCGCCCCAAAACCACTTCGTGCACAGGCCGTGGTTCAGGGCGAAATGGTTCAGGGCGAAATGGTTTGGGGGCGAAATGACTGAAAACCCTTTGTTGACAGTTAGACGAAGTACGGAGCTGGTTTTTGCTCAGGTTGGTTTTAATCACGCATATCTTCAATCACACAGGGGGATAAAACTATTTGTAACAGTTTACCAATCATCTTTAAGGAGTAAGTATGATCCAACAGAACAACCAGGACAGATAGTCTAGTCACAAATACAACACAGTGCTATGGTTTGTGTGTGCAAACGTTGAGAAACGTTAAGAAATGCCTGTAGCCTATCAAGTTGCTGGATTTTCGCGCAAGCTCACCTAGCGTTACTAAGTTGTTAACACCAGAAAAATTTACACCAAGATATTCAGTAGGATTTAAATAATTTGGTGTTACATTAACACTAAAATAATCACGTCAGGTTTTACACCAGGTTGGTATCAGCAATATAACACCGGAGTTTTTGCAGTGCAGGAAAAACAAGAGTTACGTATACTGTATCCCTGAATAACAAGATGGAAATTACCTCTTAGTGCTTGCTACCAAAGAAAGAACATGCTCCAAAAATACACATGCTCCAAAAAGGTTGAGTGTAAAGCAAGCATTTCTGCAGCACGTTGGTCAAAATTTATCCATTTTGGGGAAACTTGTTTTTGCTGTCATGTTGTATACCTAATGGTTTTGCCAATGGTGGCAAAATCAGGATATAGGCCTACATCTGGAACAACCAGAAGAGTAGAATAACACGTACATAAACATGCGCTCCTAAGAATTTATTTCAACAGCCTTCTGGTCAAATTCGGTACATACACTATATTGCTGTTTATTATTTGCAAGGAAACTGAACCAAAATTCAACAAAAAGGCCCATTTCATTCATCTTATCATACGTAATATACAAAAACCTTTTCTACAATATGTTGTCACACTGTATTTTGTCGATGATAAAATGAACACCACAATCCAAGCAAATTACGTCTCTGCTGCCCAACACGTTGGATATGCAGCAAGCTTTTTAGCAGTATGTTGGTGACGAAGTGGTGTGGTTTTTAGTATTTGGGAGAATAACCAAAAGCCAAGCAAATTAGGCCTGGGTTGCTCAACACACGTGGTGTACAGCAAACATTACCGAAACATGTTGATTATACCGTGGAATTCTGTATTTACAGAGAGAAAACATCCCAAAAGTCGAAAAAAAATGACATCAGAGCTCTGCCTAACACATTGGGTATATGACAAACATTTCTGCAGCACATTTTACTTTTAGGTTTACTTATAAAGAAAAAAAAATACTCAAATGCCGAGCAAATTATATCTGCGCTGCTCAACACATTGGGTAATTATACAGCAAATATTTTCTGCAGCATGTTGGTCACATCATGAACATCATGGCTTATTTGGCCCGAGATGCCAAACATGTTGATGGGTATACGAAAATATTTCTGCTTTATTCCCAAGCACATTTTAACCCAAGCACATTTACCCAAACGTTGGATAATTAACTTTTAACCAACAATTGGATATGCACATCTACCCAAACATTGGTTGATATAATTTAACCAACAATTATTGTACATACAATACCACCCAAGGGTCGGGTAAAGCTGTTGCCCCAAAGATGGGCATGTTGATATTTGAACCAACGTTGGTTAAACAGTTGGGCAACATTTACCCATTATTATTTACAGTGCAGGTACGCGGTTGTTCATATAGAATGCGTCCTGCTTTGTGTTTAAAAGTCCCCAACAACTGGAGGTAAATGTCATCAGTGTATATAATTTGCATTTTAATACTTTCAGCACACAGTATAATAAATGCCCAATAAATGGACATTCTTTGACCAACTTATAGAACTTCAAATGTTACCAACGTTGGTCGATTGGATGGTTTACCCAACAAAACATTGTCTGCATATGTTGAGGAAATGTACCCATAAATATCGAAATGAATTTGCTCAACTTTATTTTACCCAGCGTTTTTTGCAGTGCACGGTTTTGACGTGCGTCACTCGTATTAACCCGCTTCGTCTACTGTTTATATCTCTACCGTAACGACTGGAATTAGCTATGTAATTAGGCTTTATGGGGCCAGCCAGGCATTACCTTTGTGCTTTGAGAATCACTGATGACTATAGATATCGAGTGCGCCTGTCTGTATGCACAAACACGTTTTACTTCCAAATAAGATGGTGATTAGCAAATTATTATATCTATTGGTTATTGTGCTGAGTGGAAACGTAATTAAAACTGGGCTGGGGTAGAGGTTGGGTCACCAAGTCCCACTATGCAAATTCCATGTGTGAACATTGATTGGCCTCAGATGACATGATTGGCCTCATCTTCACATACACGTAATTAAGGATGTGTATGATAACAATCAACCTGTGTGCATACGCCAACTCAGTACCTCAACCACTTTTGGGAAAAACAATTATAGAAAATTGTGTCCATGCTTCAGGTCAAGACGTCGTCCTATTTAGGCTGCTTCTGTTGTTATAGTGCACAGTTTTGATCGCATGAGAGCGCCTTTGTATGTGGGTGATTCCATAAATTAGGGTACCAAATTGTGAGTGACATGCACATTTTAGGCCTTAAATCCATAAATCATCACCATTCATCCTTTATTTTATAAAACCATTTAATAAATTTGCATATTTACTCAGTTTCCTAAACGTTATGGTATGTAAGTTCTTTTCAGGGGTTAAGAATCATGTATACCCTCTAAATATCTCCATTCATTGAAAACAATTTGGTTTCTTGCGTAAGGGGGGACACCCAAATGCCCTTTTCTCATTAGAACCAGTGTATTATTTGTTTCATACCATTAAAGGAGCGTGACCAGGGTTTCTGGAAAATAGTTTTCGATGTAACTTACCAATATTATCAAGTAACTCCCATACACACCTCCCATGTCCAAAAAACCCGAAAACATTCGCGATTTGCAGTAAAAAATTGAACAAAACTATCGAGTCGGCTTTCAGCGGATAAATTTTGCATGAAGCCCGCCCTCTACATTCTGAATACGCTCAGTATCTAGGCTGAAGTCTTGATCATGCATATGTATGTTCACCTTCGTAGTACTTTTAGTCTTGATATTTAATTTGTTTACATTAAATAATTTATTTAACAAAATGTGTAACGTATAAATTGTACTTGTGCTTAAAAATATTTTTCTTTATCAGCTAAGCAACACAAAATGAAGAAAAAATAATTATATGTACGCGTTTATGTAGATAACACACGCACGCGGATATCAAACATGGCGCCCACGACTGCGCGACGTTGTCATTGTTGTTGCGTTAGCCTACGTGCTTAAAAATGTTGATATTTTCTCACCCACAAAAAAAATGACACTTATAAATCTTACATTTATAAAAAAGTTTATAGACAAAATTAATTATTTATTTTAATAAAAGTGATAAACTGAACTGAAAATGTGTACGTTATTTTTATCAATAAGATAAATTCTTATTCAGATGATTGAGGGCGCTAGTCATGTAAATCGAAATCGCATTATGGACGAAACCGGGCCGTTGATACTGGAAAATTAGTTTACAAATAATCGGTGGATTTTCGACGATATCCTCGGAAATATGCGGCCTAGAAGCGCGGGAGTTTCAGTTTCGTAATCAGAAAAATATAACGGATGTTACGATATAAAAATCTCATGACCCATAAGGTAAGTCCCGGGGAGTTATGGGTAAAAAAAAGTGATCTGGTCACACTCCTTTAATGTGTTTATTTTTGAAGTTGTAGTCAATTCCAAGCTAAAAACTCAATTGATTAGTCTGTCAGTGTTTTCATTACACTTTTATGGCACAAAAACAAAGTTTCACGTGTAAGGATTTTTTGGGGATACCAAAGTTGTTTTGCCAAAATTTTCAAATTCTGAAACAAGTTTACAAAATGTTTTGTGCTGTATGTTTAAAAGGCTCCACAAAAATATTTTTTTTGTGCTAGAAAAGTCCGTATTTTAAACAGAATCCCCCCGTCCACATTTTTAAAGTTTTTCTGTTTGTCATGGAGGTGTATGTGTCTACAACACCATCACAACTTGTTTTTCACAAAAAATCGACAGGCTTTTGCTTAAAACGTAAAGCAGTTCCGACCCTCTTCACCCGAAATTCTGAAACGCTCGAGGTCACATGGTTTGTTTATCAACAGGGTTTTGACGTCATCCTGAGAAACATACAAAACGGCCTGTGCAGTATTTAATGGAAAATACACGAAGTGAATGTTTATCATGCCTGTTTTGTCCTTGTAATTCAAAATACAAACGTGAGAAACACTTCATGTAATATGACAACAATCTACTATACCTGTTTTGTGAAAAAAACGGTGAAATTGTGGCTCACAATGAAGCTCTTTTGAAGTAAATACTGGTGCATTGCGACGGGTGGTTTAGTCACGGAACGAACGGCATTCACAGCGGTCTGTGTACAGCATGGAACGGTTCCCTGCGAGCCGTAGTTCCCACGTGTTTGAACATCGTCCGGTACAAGTTAGAATGAGCGACTCATTTTTCTCTCTCTTGGTAATAGAAAAGAAAATCTTTCTGCTCTTTTTTTTCATAGTGTCTGGTAAAACATACAACCACGCAGCTACTGGGCATATCTCTGGCTTTTTGGACCAACAAAATTCTTCAAAAAACACCATCTAACAGAGACGGTTTTCCAAGTTGTTTGCGTGTAAACGTATGGAGCTAACAATCGTGTTGACTTCGAAGTTTCTTGGACCAAATGTTCTTCACCGAAGCGCATAGGCCTACATAGTTTCACTTCAGTCTCGACCATTCGCCTGATAGCTAGCGTTGAAGTCTTTCTCACGCGCTGCCGGCTGCCGCTTGTTCACCGTAGCGTACGCTCCATGCGGCTCATTACACAATTCATTTTTGGTTCACGTATAACAGGGGCTTAAACGACAGGCCAATTTCTAACGATGGCCATGTTACAAATATTCAAGGTACAATAAAATTATCTGATGTCCGGGCATAATTATCTTTAATTGCAACCATTATCCAAGTAAACTGCATGTTGCCAGTCATTACCG
Organism: Henricia sp. BOLD:AAB3569; assembly: GCA_037783545.1. Taxonomy (NCBI): domain Eukaryota; kingdom Metazoa; phylum Echinodermata; class Asteroidea; order Spinulosida; family Echinasteridae; genus Henricia; species Henricia sp. BOLD:AAB3569. The sequence continues at coordinate 768,425 of JBBELK010000057.1, read as the reverse complement.
AAAGTGCATAGTGTCAAAAACCCTTTTCCCCCTTATTCTTTTAATCCAGGTACATCATTTGTTTCGGGAGGGGGGGGGGGGGGGAGGGGGGAGGGGGGAGGGGGATTTGGATTGTTTTTCCCTCCAATAATTATGGAAATGCAGTTTTCCGGGATTTATATTATATTCTTTCTCACGTAAAGTATGTTACATATGACAGTAATCAATACAATATCCACAGAGCACTATAACCAATACATACACAATGAACAGAATAACGGCTGTTATAGAAAGAGGAGCTTCACATCAGGAAGAGCTTTATATCAGGGGCGTTATAACGAGAGTTACGAGTCTCACGGCGAGTCGGACTTGAAAGAGTACCATAAATTGTACCGATTCAAAAAGAAAGGCCACCAAGAGAACTTAAGCAAGTAAACTTCACACGGGCAAGACAAAAAAAAAACACAAAGACCGAGCCAGAAGCCGAATCAAGTGATTTTGAAAACGACCCCAATACGAAACCTTAATTCACGCCAAAACGCTGCATTGACACCGTTCGCACTTTTGTTTGGATTGCCAGTGATACGCTGTGTTTTTTTTTTTTTTGAATTATTACACGTTCATATACTGTTTGTCTTATTAACGTTTCCCACAAGTAATAAAGTTTCAGTTTCAGTTTAAGGCCCTTAATACGATTTTTCTCTCATACCAAGTTTAAGAATTTTTAAAGAGAACCCCAAATCGTCTGGAGAAAATCTTTATGTGGAACCAAAATGATACGAAATAACGGTCACTTCATCACACGCTTTGGCCCCTATTCTTGGGTTTTACTTTCTTGACAACTGGTTGCTATCCGCCATTACTGTGTCCATACTATGGCACGCCAAAGCGAAAATAAATCAACACTGATAATTTAATGTTGACGCATATTTTAGCAAATGTTGCGCAAGAAAAAAAAGTTGGTATGACTTTTAAATGTTGATAGACTGTTTGAACTTGGCATACTGTGCTTTTGTTGGCAAGTTTTTAAAAACGTTGAGACTTGTTTTTCAGGGTTGATAGCAGAATTATCAGTGTTGAATTATTTTCGTTTTGGCGTGCCATAGTATGGACACAGTAATGGCGAATAGCAGCCGGTTGTCAAGAAAGTGAAACTCGAGAATATACCAAGTGCCATTGAACATACACGTCACGGTCTATAATTGTAACTGTGAAACACGTCCACCTCTATGGGAGGGCGCTGTCGCAATAAATATTCAAGATACGCGGGAGTGAGAAGGGTTTTACATTTAATATTTGATGTTCCAGTGCCGCCGAGCTTCGCCACGTGATGACCAACCTTGGTGAGAAGCTGACAGATGAAGAGGTAGACGAGATGATTCGAGAGGCAGACATTGATGGCGACGGCCAAGTTAACTACGAGGGTGAGTCCTTTCACATAAAATCAAACGTTGCTTAAACCAATCCCAAGCAAAGACGCGTTTTGCGACCATAATAAACAGAAACACGTATCAACTGTTATCCAATTATCAACGACGGTTGTCGTCAGCCAAAGCTAGTTTATTGTTCCAATTGATAACAGAGTCACGAACATGTTTCTAGCTACCGAATCGCGGTCCTGCATACAACCTAGTTCCTCACCACAGCAATGAACGTACACCTAGCTCTCCCCACTCATTTTGAGATCTGGGCCGTCAATTTGTGGCCGCTGTAGTAAAATAATTTAAACGCCACTAGAAAACACTCCCATATAAAAAACAGTTTTACCGAACTATGGAGCAAACCTTAAAGGCCCAAACCCAAACATGACAAAATTACTGACCAACTACGGCGGTAATCATTAAATCGAACCCGATTAGACCAAAGAAACCCAGTCAAAGCAGTTGACGAGGTTATCCTGTCCCCAAAATTATGAAACGTAATTCATTCACGAGCAATATCAAATTTGTCTATCACTGGACTGGGGGAGTGAAAAGCCGACTAGACATTGCTCAACATTATGCCACACTATAGACCGTATCGAACAGCCGCCATTTCGTGGGGCAGTTTATTTGTTCCTTGAGACATGCATAGTTGCACATATTGTGCTTACATTGTTGAACAGTGTAAGTAACAAAAGTTGCCCCCAAGATGGCAGCTAATCGATACGGTCTATAGGACGGGGAAGCCTGTATGATCTATACTCTTTGCACGGCGGCCACCTTTTGGACAAGTGGTATCATGCTTGGACGCGTCAGGAAAACCCCCACAAACAAGATACGTGCATATACGTACAATATAAACCGTTAAAGACATTACGTGATTGGAAACCTTTAAAAACAAGAACAACAGCATCACATAAGAATAATGTTGATAAAATTGTAGAAATTTCATAAACTTTATAAAATTCCAGCTAGATAGATGCAGTAATAATTCAGAAAACCATAAATATCCATGCATGGTTTTTGTGTTGAATGAATAATAAAAAGATTTCTGCAGACAGTTACCATTTTACACAGTAAAAATCACGTGGTGTTTGTTACCATAAATACCAACACTTTTAGTCGGTTTTTCTTGTCAACTCATGAAGTAAAATTTCTGGTCACTGCAAATGATGCATGTTGGGCCATTGTTCGGGCTTTAAATTCATTTTCTTTTTCTTAATGACTACAGAGTTCGTCAACATGATGACCCAGAAGTGAGGTGGTAGTCGCTACAGTTTACAGCACGTGCCTACTTTGGTAACAAGCGGAGAGGTGGTTTAAAGCAGGGATCGTAGTTTATTTCACACTTTTTCGTAGCATATTAACGTCACCACGTTAACATAATACATGTGGACGAAAATCGATTGGCCAATCCAGTAACTCCACCCACATAATTTATCAACGCGTCTAGTGCATTTATGCGGATTACCAAAAGACCACACGGATCACCAATGTCGTCCAAAATGATAGGTTAGTGGAATTTATGTTTACCATTTCTGGATCGGTATATTACGCTGGCGACCACAGAGTTTTGGGGTATTTATTACCATTTGCAAAACGAGATGTTCATATTTTCTTTGTCAAAATGCCCAATAGTAGGCCTACATGTGAACCTCAAATGTACGTGGTGTTTGTTTTAATGATATTTTGGAAAATAACACATCTTACCGTTTTATACTCCGATTCCTGCTTCATGTATGTGTCACAGAACACCAACCGTTGACATTGTACTTAATTTTTCCCTTGTAAATATTATGAATTTTTCCGTAATAAACGAGAGAACTTGCATTCCTTGAGTTGGGATAAAGTTGGGCATTCCGTCCCATAATACTGGTTGATTATACCGGAGCTATTTGGGATAGAATCTCTGTTGGACCAAAATTCTTTGCTCGATTTATATTATAAGTTATTTAACAGCCATAACATTCCCTTCAGTCAATCGTAGATCCGTTGAAATCGTCCGAAATACATACCGAACCGTATCCTTGCAAAAAGATTAAAAAGAGATTTTTAAAATGGTCGTTTATACATGAGTAATGCTCCACATTGAATGTACATTCAAAGGACAAAAAGGGTTAACAATTTGTCTTAATTCCCCAGACATCATTTGAATTTTTTCAAATTGTCTTGTTTGTGAATTCATTCCAGCTTTTTTACATAGGCGAGTAAACCATTGGCCTTTGATATTAATATTTTACTTTGTATTTGCTGATATTCTATCAGTATATGCCTACAGGGTGTCCCAGAAAAAAAGGAAACCGTGATTAAATTGCTAATTACTCGATAATTATTGAGAATTTTGGATTTTGGAAAACGGCAACTACTATCCGTTTTATCACCGTGCCTTTCTTTCTTATGACACAACAAATTCCAGTGTACCTTCATGGATGACTGCGACCCTGTCATGGAAAGCGACCCTGTCAGAAATAGCTTTGTACCAGATGACGAATTATGTTCATGGATAGGAAAACAAAACAAAAAGACAAATAATAACTTTAAAAATCTTTCACGACGTGCTCTCATTGGAAACGTGAAAAATTGTGTTTGACTTAAGATTTTTAAAAATGAGTTTCTGATCTTCTTTTAGCCGATACACCTATTCATAATCTGGTACAAAGCTATTTCTGACAGGGTCGCTTTAAACCACCGGTGTTCAGTCATCCTCGAAGCGGTCTCGATTTCTTGGTGTCATAGGAAAGAGGACTCGATAACGGTTAGTACTGATTGTTTTCCAAAATTCTCAGTAATTATTGAGTATAATTAGCAAATTAATATCGGTTTCCGTATTCTAGGACACACTGTATTTAGCATGTAGAAACCTATAGGTAAAGAAACGAGAATCCCAAAGCTTTTAAAATAATTGTACAATATGAAGCCTCTTTTTCTTAAATGTAAAAATTGTCCTTTTTTGTTTTGTAAGTTGATACACGTATTGTCAGTTTATTTAGTAATGTTTGCTGTTTCATTTTTCTAATTATAGATTTGTCGCACGAGCATTATTATCTTTAAGGCACACCCACATAGCTTAATGTATGGAGTGTCTGCATTTTATTCAGATGTTTAGTTTGCAGCGCAATATTTTACAACAATTTTCCCTAACTTGCGTTCCGTGACTTGCGTTCCGTGAGTGTTGACTGATAATGAGGACCGTTGAAAGAATAAGAGGGTATAGACTACTCCATATAATAGCTCGACCTTTTCATTCTGATTTGTATGCATTTAAACAGAGCTGAGTTGCCTTTTGCTGTGTGTGACAAGTGTACCATTTTAATCAAAAAAGGAAACTCGTTGTGGTTATCGGAATAAACAAATACTTATCTGCTTTCTCACGATGTGGTCAGCGCTGTGATCGCTGCGTTTCGGCTGCAGTCTTCAAAGCTTCAGAAACCAGAAAGGCCTACCTCTACTGCGTGGCGCGAGTTTTATAGGGGAACCCTTTGGGACATTGGCATCCATACATGCACGTGACGAACTGCGCACCCTAATCATATCATTTGAAGCTGTCAATCAGAACACGATTATCATCGATATCTTGGTATGAAATGACCTTGACACGCATAAGGTCATCTAAACGAACCGTAGCCTTGTCCAAGGCTGTGACTTGTCTCACCGTGCCGGCGATGGCCAAGCCGGCCGTAGAGAAAGGCCCAAGGAAAACCCAGCCAAGCAGTGACCGCGCGCGGCGGACAGTGCCCAACAGTGCAGACTAGTTTCCGGAATCTCTTGGTCTGTGTAACAAGGCTGTGCTTTAGCCTACTGAGGGAAGTTTGGTTTCTAGACCAAGATATTTCGGGAACCAGCCTATTCACTGTTGGGCACTGTTCGCCGCGTGCGGTCGCTGCTTGGCCAGGTTTTTCTTGGGCCTTTCCGGCTTGGCCACCTCCGGCACGGTAAGACAAGCCGCAGCCCTGGACAAGGCTTAAGGAACAGAGGCTTTTGTACCTAGGCAGCTTCTAAAGTGCAGGCTGATTTAGGCAAACATTTCCGCTGGCGCAGTTCGTCATCCAAATGCTATACGCCTTACATTATAATTTCATATCACCATCTGTCAGTGTGACACAGTATGTACATATACTAGGATGTTGACTTTTGGTTACAATGGTATCACATACAGTATAAAAGGTATTTTTAGAAATTTAATTACATGTATGGAATCACAACGCACTTGTCATTTAGTAAATTAAAGTCATTCCTGGTAAACATTCCTGCAAATTATTTACCATTTTGCATATTCCGACATTTAAGACTTTGTCGTAGGCACCGTTTTTAGGTCTGTTGTGTGTCTGAATAATCAGATTTGTTATAATCAGTTTTACCTTTGACCAGTTAAGGTGCAATATTTAGAAAGTTTAGATGGATTTTTAACGATTTGTTTATTCTCGTTTACATTTCAACGTCGACCAGCGAATCACTTGTACATGTACTTCATTTGCATTTCATCGACATGGATTTAGCTGTGAATAAAACGCTGGCTCGAAAGGCACTGTTAAAAATGAGAACTGTTTTGTGTGACCGATTACGTCTGAACGATCGTATTGTGGGTATGGCAGTAACTTGTGTGTGGTCAATATATCACGACGTCAGTTGTACACACTGTAAACAAAAATGCTGGGTAAAATAAAGTTAGAGAATTTCATTTAGACGTTTGTTGGGTCATATTTCCTCAACATATGCAGAAAAACATCCAGGACACCTACGTTAACTTGGTTACATGCAAAGTTTTGTAAATTTGGGAAACAGCGGCTATTTATTGGGTATTTGTTTACCTCTTGCTGAAAGTATTGAAAGGTTGACCATATTATACAGACAAACAATATTTTCTCCATCTGTGAAGACAACAGAGGGCGCTTCAAAGTATACTGTAAATAATTCTGGGTACAGTAAAGTTGGAGACTTTCATTTTGACGTTTTTTGGGTCATATTTCCTCAACATATGCAGAAAATGTTCTGTTGGGTAATCCATCCAAGCGACCAACGTTGGTAACATTTGAAGTTCTATACGGCCCTTAAGATTTTTCTCTCATCCCAAGTTACGTTGGTCAAAGGGTGTCCATTTATTGGGCACTTATTATACCGTGTGCTGAAAGTATTAAAATGCTGAGCAAATTATACACTCATGACTTTTATCTCCAGTTATTGGGGAATTTTCAACACAAAGCAGGATCGACGCATCCTAGCAACTGCACACCTGGGAACAACCGCATACCTGCACTGTAAATAATAATGGGTAAATGTTGCCAAACTTTTTACCAAACTTGGTTCAAATATCAACAAGCCCATCTTTGGGGCGCAAAATACCCTTGGGTGCATGTTATTGTATGTACAATTGTTGGTTAAATTCTATAAATCAATGTTTGGATAGATGTGCTTGGCCAATTGTTGGTTAAATTTAACATAAAGCAGAAATATGTTCATATATGCCCAATATGTTGGGTATCTCGGGCCAAATATGCTCGACTTTTGGGTAAGCCATGTTCATGCATAATGTGACTAACATGCTACAGAAAACACGCCATCCGACACGCTTCCCGACACAAATGACCCCAGTTGTGTTGTGAAGCAGGGGTGTGTAGGGGCAATCGGTTCAAGATTCCGACGCACCCACGACGCAAACACGACACATATAGTGTGTCGTGTGTGTGTGTGTCGTAGGGTTTCCGACACTTTTGAAACTGTTTAAAAAATCGTACGACGCAGCCGTGTGTCGGAATGTGTCGTGGGCGTCCACGACACAAATCGTGATATTGGTCAGCATATGCGATCCGGACTGGATCCGCTACCTGAACTTTGTCCACCAAGTGACAAATACCGTGTAAACCGCCATATAAACTCAAAGCAGCTTAAATGCGTTTCATTGAATGCACGTAGTGTTTTAAACAAAATAATTTGTTTGCAGACTATAATTGAATTTGAGGATCCTGATGTTATTTGCATTACCGAGACTCATTTGTGCAATGATATCAACTCCACTGAATTCCTCCCTTCTAATTACTTTGCTTTTAGAAAGGACAGAAACAGGCACGGTGGAGGTGTTCTTATTGCTTATAGGAATAATCTCGCAGTTATTCACCGGCCTGACTTGGACTCTCTCTGCGAAATTATCTGGTGTGAGATTGTTTGCAAGAGAAACGATTCGCTCTTTATTGGGGTATTTTACAGACCACCAAACAGTGGAGTCGATACTGTTGACGAGTTATGCAAATCTCTTGCATTTCTCACTAAAAACGGCGTCAAACACAAAAATATCATCTTGACTGGTGACTTTAATTTGCCCATTATTAAATGGGTAGATGGGTACCCTGTCCCTTTGGACAATTCGGAGTTATCACACCATGTGATTTCTCTTATTGAACACAGTTCGTTAATCCAGCATGTTACTGAGCCAACCAGAACGACAGAGTCTTCTAGTAACATTCTGGATCTAGTATTTAGCAGCGATCCCAACTCCGTTTCTGACGTGCAAATAATTCCGGGTGTAAGTGACCACGATGCTATTGTTTTTAAGTGTAATTGTAAGTCTAAGCATGTGTCTCTAGCCAAACGAAAGTTGTACTTTTACTCTGAAGCCGATCTACGCAATTTCCGTAATAAATTAATGCAAGCGCAGTTTACACTCATTGACATGGTGCATAACGATGACATTGAACTGAATCTTCTTGGCTCTCTTGGAAATTGTTTTTGCTAGAAATGGTAGATTCAACAATACCTCACAAAGTGGTCGGCGACAAACGTAAAACTATTCCTTGGATCAATGGTGAAGTTAAAAGTTTGATTAGGAAACGCAACAGGTATTACAAGATTGCTAAAAGAACTAACCGTGCTGACCACTGGTTAAGATACAAAGAAATTAGACTAGAGGTCAAACGTAAAATAAAACGCAACCATGCATGTCACATCAATCGCATTGTCACTAACGTAGACAGTAATCCTAAGGGTTTTTGGAACTACGTTAAAACACGTAAAACAGATAACTCATCAATTAACTGCTTATCTGTCAACGGCGATAAAGTTACCGACTCAGAAATAATGGCCGAAGCTTTCAATAATCAGTTTGCATCCGTGTTTAATACTTACGCTGAGCCAGAAGAACAAAATCCTGACCCCATACCCAGTGTTGATAATATGAGTGATATTAGGTGCACAACGTATGAAGTCTGTAAACTTCTCAAAGAAATTGACGCCAACAAAGCTCAGGGTCCCGACAACATCTCTCCTAGAATTCTAAAAGAAGGAGCAGAATACCTTGCGCCCTCTCTCACTAAGCTCTTTAACCACTCCCTAGAAACGGGTAATGTTCCCGCGGACTGGCGGTGTGCACACGTGCTCCCTTTGTTCAAAAAGGGAAAACGGGACGACCCTAGCAATTACAGGCCTATTTCTCTCACTTCCATTGTTAGTAAAACGCTTGAGAAAATTGTTTGCAATAGACTTATTAAACACTTACAAATTAACAATATACTCGATGAAAATCAACATGGGTTCAGAGCTCAGCGTTCTTGCGACACACAATTAATTGATGGAATACACGACTGGAGCAGGTACTTGGACGATGGTTTTAGTGTTGATATTATTTTTTTAGACTTTGCTAAAGCTTTTGACAGAGTTCATCACGGACTTCTTCGTAAAAAACTTATCATGTATGGTGTAGGCGATACGAATATTAAGTGGACTATGAATTTCCTAAATGAGAGAGAACAAAGAGTGTCTATCGGTGGTAAGTTTTCGGCATGGTCCAAAGTCAAATCTGGCGTACCACAGGGCACCATTCTAGGGCCAATTTTATTCCTGTGCTTTATAAACGATATTTCTCACAATATCCGGTCAACAATTCGTTTATATGCAGACGACTGCGTTTTATATCGCCGTATTGCCACTGACGAAGACACTGATATCCTACAATGTGATCTTAATACACTTAGTAAATGGTCTGAGCAATGGAAATTAAACTTTAACATCGATAAGTGCAAGGTCATGCACATGTCCAGAAAGTTGCTGCCCAGTCAGCACGATTATTACATAGACGGTAACAGGCTATCAAATACCAACAGCGAAAAATACCTAGGAGTCATAATTAACAATAAACTTAATTGGAATGAGCACTGTCAAGAAACTTACACCAAATGCCTCAAAATGCTGGGTCTCGTTAAACGTAATTTTAGAAACTGTTCCGAGTCTGTTCTTAAAAAATTATATATATCCCTCATTAGATCACGGTTGGATTATTGCTGCATAGTTTGGGACCCATACAGACTCGCCCACGCGTCTATTATTGAACGTGTACAAAAGCATAGCGTTAGATTTATTTGCAGAAATTGGCAGGCTAGCTATTATACGCTTTTAAACCAACTGGGCTGGGTCAACCTACAAATTAGAAGAAAGTACTTGCGGTTGGTCATGTGCTTCAAAATTCTTAAAGGAAACATTAATGCAAAATCTCTTCAAAAATTTACTCCTGCTGTTAGAATTGGAAGAAATGACCATAGTGCAAAGCTCAATATTCCATTTGCTAGAACTGACTGCTACAAGTACTCTTACTTCGTCCAAACTGCTAACGAGTGGAACGGCCTGCCTGAGAGCATTGTTCAGAGCTCATCTCTAAATGTGTTCAAAAAGACCCTCTTAGATTTTTTAACTGTTTAGTTAGTTTATAATTTTGGTTTACGTTTTATCGGTGTGAATTATTTATAATTGTACATATTCTTGTATGCTTCCTATAATTTATAATTCCTTTAAATTTTTATTGCTTTTGTCTTGTATCCTTTTGCCTTTTGTTGCCTGTGATTGCTTTAATTTGTTTCGTTAGGTCCGTGAATTTGTTTGTTAATTTGCTTGACTGAGTGTTTTAATCCTGCTTTATTCTCGTATAATATATTTCGTTTGTCCTAGAACATCCCCCTTTTTTTGTGGATTTTATAATAATAATTAACTTTTTACCAAGTTTTTTTGTAATACTTACTGTTTTAAGTTTTTATTTTATTTGTTTTTATCCGGGGAGTGGTTTTTATATGGATTGTATAATCTTTACCACGACCCTTGACAATGGTCAGAAATATATAATAATAATATGCGACACGAATTGCGACACACCCACGCCACCGACAAAGGCAGCTACGAGCGTTATTACCTCGTTACATCCATTTTAATGGCAGATGACAAGAACGCACAAAGACTCTCGGGTTAAGGTTTTGCCTATTGAGTGGTTTAATATACAAAATACTCGCAACATTTGGTGACAACTTGGTGTGGAGAGTTTTGGTTCCCGGCCGTGGTGCAAGATACCTGTAAGCTTCGTGTAATTCATCCTATGCGCTGCGATTTGAAGTTTGTTTTTATAACCATTATTTAAAATGAAAAAAAAGGTAATTCATAAATACCTTAGACAGTTTACGCATCCTCATTGGCTGAGAACACATCACGTGGTCGGTTTTAAACGAATGATAATAACCAGTTTTTAAAACTAGCTGGCTCGCGTTTTTGCCTGCGCCCTAGTAAGCGTATGAAACTCGCACACGTACGCAGCGCAGAAACTGCACGCTCCCGACAGCACTGAAACTTTGCACTGTGCATGCGACATCTACCGGGTCGTCGCGTGCGCGTACACAACACATCTGCATTATATGCGTAACGCGCGCGATCGAACAAACAACTCGACGCACAGCTAGCGGTTTGAACGTACAAACAACAAGATGAAGCGAAAAAGTGAATGCAACGACAAGCTAATGTTGGTGAGTTTTACCGATTTACACCAAAAAAGGTAATTTATGAATGGGATTAAAAGTGGGTTTGGCAGGTCTTAAACAATCCGTTTAAAACCGGATAGGGTCCTGGACGCTGTTAATGGCCTGCGCCTTCGGCTTGGGCCATTATCAGCAATCGTATATTGTACACATAGAGGTCAGTGCAGGGAGGGAAATGATATTGTACGTGATGTTTTAGTGGCATATTGAGATTAGTTGAGATTTGGGAAGGAGTAGTCTAGGCCATTGTTGTACATGTATTTTGTTATTTCAATGTGCTATTGGTTTTAAGGGGGAGAAAACGTTAAGTTTAGTATATGCAGCCCGATATGCAACAGAAGTACGCCCTTCCGTTGTTCCCCTACTGTGTCTCAGTCATCCAATTATGAATTTATAAAAGAATTCCTTTCAGCCTTTTGGGTTTTGTTTTAATAGGAGGCGGGACGGAGGGAAGTTGGTTTGGTGTTTTAATCAAAGGGAACAGTGTGTTAATGGTCAGTAGAGTAAGACCCTCTGGTCAAATATCCTGCTTAATAGCTACTTTTAGTAGGCATGGTGCATGCATTAGAATATAGTACTTTTCCAACTCGTTTGAGCTGAGCATTCTCAGAATGGTAATTTAGAGTTCCGGATAAAAGTTATTCGAGAAGAACTTCATTCAAAAATCCGCGCAAACCAATGACGACATTGGCAACCACAACTGTGTAAGACACACTTTCTCAGAACCTGAACAATATTATACGAAAAAACAAAAATATATGAAAAATGAAAAGGCAACATGAAACAAAATTTGTTTGACTCGTGTCTGCAATTCATCTCTAGCACAACAGTCGTAATATTCTTGAACATAATGCTCAGGGAAAAAAATCGAAACGCCGAATCTGCTTCTTTGTCTTATACTGCCCGTTAACGTAGTGAATACACCCTTTGCGCCGGAGGCCATGACAGGGGCAGTTTTTCACATTGAAATGATATGACAAGTGATCCACTAAGTGTCATGCGGTGAATATGGGATTGCGCCCTGTCATGGCCAGCCATGAAAAGGGTCTAAAGGGAACTAAGGGAATTGTTAAAAACAGAGAACAGCTAGGATCGGTGGCATTAAAGATAGTATACATGATTGGTAAACTGTTACAAATAGTTTTATCCCCCTGTGTAATTAAAGATATGCATGATTAAAACCAACCTCAGCAAAAACCAGCTCCGTACTTCGTCTAACTTTTGAGAAAACAGTCAAAAAAGGGTTTGCAGTCATTTCGCCCCAAAACCACTTCGCCCTGAACCATTATGCCCTTAACCATTCCGCCCTGAACCACGGCCTGTGCACGAAGTGGAATTTGGGCGATGTAGTGTTTAGGCGATGTAGTGTTTAGACGAAGTAATTTGGGGCGAAGTGGTTTGGGGCAAAATGGCACTTGGGCGAAATGGTTTTGGGGCGAATTGAATTTTCGTCTCATGAGACGAAAACTAATTGTTGTACTAATTTCTCAAAGACAATAGCACTTCAGACAAAACCATTTCAGGAGAAGTTTTCTACGGTCATCATGTTTATATTGTGTAACTTAGGCGTAAATCTGTGAACATTTCTGATTTTTGAGATTACCAATGATGTATACTGCCTTTAAGACTCAGGCGAGACCCCAAAAAATTGACAGAAAGCAGATTTTTTGAGCAAGACTTCTGGTTTGTATTTCAAAACGAACACTTGTAATATGCTATAATAGAACAACCCTACATAATTATGATGCAAAGAATCAGCCTAGATTGATTTACCAGTTCAGGTACCCTTGAAGTCACTCTAATAAAAAGTATAAAAACAAAAATTGAATTAGTATAAACACCAAAAGTATATTAAAAAATATACAGTCCGTGGTTCTCGGCAAATTTGATTTTTGTCTCCGAACGAATTTTTAAAGCATTTACTTTATTTTAACGACAAAACATCATATTTTTTATTTTAGACATCGGCAACCCTGAGAAAACGCCGTTTTATACGGCCGTTTTTGCGATTGCCAAGACTTTCCTTAGGTCTGACTTCCATAGTAAACCGGCGCGAAAGTCTGTGCGGTATACCTGGAATACCTCGCACATTACTCTTACTATGCATTTTTAAGCTTGACCATCCGAAAGTACATGTTGAAATTAACATATTGAAACATGTAGTCATCGTGAATGTTCGTCAAAATAACGAAATAGAACGTGTTTTTGACTTGAAATCGATGTCAACTTTAAAAGCTGGAACGTTTCCAAACTGCAATTATGCATTCAACAAAGTAGAGAAATTATATTGGGTTATGTGACTGATTTGAATTTGCTGATCAACATGTTCAATCAACATGGTCCAGCTTAGAAATACATAGAGTAATGTGTGAGGTATACCATGTGCCTGCGTGCACCCCCTAGAAAACGGGGCCGATTTGCCAGATATGGTATAGAGCTTGAGTCACTCGTACGCAAGCGCCATATAGCGCGAAGGCGGGACTCTAGCATTTATGTAAATTTGAGGCGTGACTCCAGGACTTATAGTCTAGGACCTGTGACAATTTTGTATGCACTTCATTTAGGAGAGGATTTCTCAACTGATCTAGGCTAATTTTACCCCAAGGAATAACGTGGGATGTGTGCCAAATTCGCTATCCGGGGCGAAATACCCGAAAACGACCACGCCCTTTTTAAGATGGCCACACCCTTTCTTCATCAGAAGTGCTGCTTCCGACACAGTTGTATCCACTGAATTCAACCGATATTAACTAATATGACCCCGGGGAACAACTTGGGATGTGTCCCAAAAATCGCTACCTGGGGAGAGGTTCCAAAAAAATGACCACGCCCTTTAAATGACCATGCCCCTTTTTATCATAAGTGCTACTTCCGACACAACTGTACATGTATCTACTAAACTCGACTGATATAAACTAATTTGACCCCGAGGAATAACTTGGGATGTGTGTCGAAATCGCCATCTAGGGAGAAGTACCCGACAATGACCACGCTCTTTTAATTGACCACACCCCCTTCTTATCAGAAATGTACGAAAGCCCATTAGCGCCAACAAAAACAATATTTCAAACTCGTTATTTCGACTTTCAAACTCGTTATTTCGACTTTCAAACTCGTTATTTCGACTTTCAAACTCGTTATTTCGACTTTCAAACTCGTTATTTCGACTTTCAAACTCGTTATTTCGACTTTCAAACTCGTTATTTCGACTTTCAATCTCGTTATTTCGACTTTCAAACTCGTTATTTCGACTTTCAAACTCGTTATTTCGACTTTTAAACTCGTTATTTCGACTTTTAAACTCGTTATTTCGACTTTTAAACTCGTTATTTCGACTTGCGTGTAGAACCTCGTTCCCCGTAGAATGCATTATCCGGTACCGCCCGCTTAGTGTGCACAGCCTGGGACGCGTACGAGGCTGCAGACATGTTCCCGCCTTGTCACTAATGTGACGTGGTCAAGTGTGTTACGTCGTTGCACATGCCCGCACCGTCCATGCCGTATGCGTACCTCACCAGTGCACCAGCGTCGCCATGCTCGAAATTTCGGATTTCATGTTTACTGTGTCATACAGGTGACAGAATCTGGCCAACCATCACATCATCAGATTCGTAGTACAGAGATTCTGGAGTGGTATCTTAACACAGCCCTTGTTAAGCCAACAGACACGCACCCATACTTTGCTGTCAACAGCTTCCACCCACGACACTGTAAGGAAGCCATCCCCTTCAACCAGGCCATGCGAATGCATTTGCTCAAGAGATGATGACTTTTTAAAAAGTGCCGTGAGCTAAAGTCCCGTCTCGTAGCTATGAACCTTTTTCATTCAGGAACAGAATAATATCTCTGGCCTTCAGCAGAGAAGACGCCTTCACTCCACAATTAAGAAGCCGCAAAATGATAATCTCTTTGGTGGTCACATACTATCCGAACCTTCCCAACCTTCTCCGCCTTAACTAAAAACGCCTCAAACCTCCTCAGTTGCGGATCCAGCCTCATTAAAATACAGGAATACAATGGATTTTTGTCGCCACTGCTCCTGAAGAAAGCTATCTCCGAGTGGGCTATGATACCGCATTCAAAAGAGTCTTCGCGACCTTTTGGTCCATGTTGAGGTCACGCCCGCGACAATCGTGTCATCTTGTGGAACCATGCTGCGGTAGCAGGCGTTGTGCACCTGCAACCACATTCGAACAGGAACCATCACCAGAGCACATCTACCAACCAAACCTTCAAAGTACGAGCTACGTTCTCAAAGACCAACAGCTAGATATAAGTGATTGTATGCAAAAAGTGCCACAAACAATATGTGAAGAGATGCAGAACTGACTCCATGTCCGCGTCAATGGACATTGTAGCGACATCATGCAGATGGGCAGAAGAACAAGCCGCGAGCAATTTGAACAGCTTTTGCCACTTTTTTATCTGAAGTTCCTGGTACTTGTACTTCAAATGATGACGACCTCAAATGAATATTTCAGGAGGATACAAGTCATGACAGCTACATGGGTTTAAACTTGGACGCTTAAAGGGGCGGGCGTTCAGATTATCGCGAAATAACACGCTTGTGCGCTTAGCAAAATAGAAAATTCCACTCCGGTAATTTGGCGCGTCTCCTCATTGGCTGCGCGTTGAATGGGAAGGTCAGCGCACTGAGGTCAAAGTTCAACAAATTTGAACTTCAACCAGCTCAAAACGTTTTGCGCGTTGCGATAGGCCGTGCACAGGCAGAAAAACTGGCTGCTGTACAAATCTATGGCACTGGCGCGCGCAAAGCCATTTTTCCGCGACAATGTGAACGCGCCTTAAAGGCCCTATAGATGATCTGTTTTTGAGCGATACTGGGAATAAAACTATTTATATTAAAAGAAACTCATCCGAAGAAATTTTATCAGCTCTGTCAAATGTACCACGTCTTCTAAAAACATGAAAATCCATATGCGTTTTACCAGTCTTGGCGGGGTGTTTCAAATATTCGTTCTCAGTCGGTCGCGCACTCTGTGGCTCGCGTCATGCACTCTGTAGCGCGCGTCATATACTGCGTGTGTGCGCGACCCACGCGATGCATTAAAACTGACTGCGTTGAAACAACATACACGTAGTACATAGCGCCCTTTTTGGACCGCCCAGATGAGAAGTAAATCGTTTGCAAACGGTCTAAATAATTTCATCTTCATGGACTATTTTCTGGTAAAATTATATCATCTCGGGTGGAAACATTTCATTAGATAGTTGCTACCAGTTCAATACTAATTTTACAGTAACTTAGGCCTAATCGATGTTTTTAAATGTGCAAAAACTGAAAATTGTCATATTTTCAAATCTAAACATATTTTCTGAATCGATGAAGGCTTCTGTACTATTTCCATTAAATGTACATGTTATTTTGTTTTATATGAAATTTGGCTCAATACTCTCTTAAGTATAAATCCTGAACCTACATGTTATGATACTCCTCAAGGAGCTAATTAAGTAATCAAAAGTTTTTTACCTGCACCATAACTTGGTATCTCACAGTTCATCAAACACCTCGAAGTGGTAGATCTGTATAGCAGTACTCCCCCACCCAGGCAAACTGACACAACTCAAAAACTGTTCATCATCAGGTATCAGATTAAAGGAGCATACAATTTAATGTTTTCCATATTCAAACATTCATAACAAATCAGCCGATTGACCTATGATCGTCATTCCTGCGCCACATACGATCACTAGCAAATGTCGTTAATTGATGACGTCATGATGACGTCATCACCTGACAGATTAAAGGTGATCAGATACAAGTATATGCAGACGCGCACATTGCTTGACCTTTGACCTCGTTTCCTAGTGGTCAAATCTTCGTTGGCTTATAATTTTAAAGTGATAACAAACAACACGGGACTCATAGCATTATGGTTAGGTATAGCCAAGCTTTAAAACAAAATGAAAAGGGTGACCTTTGACCTCGATAACCATTAGTCAAACGGTTGTTGGCTTATAATTTAAAATTGTTCAAAAATAGATAATTTAGTTAATTATTGTATTCTGGTTAGGCGTTTTTCAAGTTTTAAAGTTTAAAAATGTGAAAAAGCCCTACGCTCTGTTCATAGAACAGACGTAGCTCTAGTTTGCGTTTATCATTGTGATTCTCAAACCATTAATAACAAATAATCAAGGCATTATCGTTCACTTTGGCGGTCATTGAAATGCAGTCTTCGGTCATATTGTTTTCTCAGATTCGTGAGAGCCATCAAATCATGCATTTCAGGTGCGTGACGCAAAATTTCTCTGAAAAATACACGCAACAAGATCACCAGCAGCGACGCGGGAGGATTCCAGTGTGGAACATTCCAGTGCAGGACAGCTGCAGTAAATTTAGGAGGGCAACCGCATTTGGTCAGGATATCCACAAGATGACACAGTCAACAAAAGCAAAGTACATATTTCTGTGCCACTTCATGCACTTATCTTAATTGCAAAAGCCAAGCTACGAAGATCGAGTTGGTGGCGTTGATGCGGTCTTTAAGAAAACCACACTACTCTGGAATGACGACATTCGCGACGAACTCAAGAGGTCAGAGAAGGAAGCAGTGGGGCGCCACGACAGTTGCTGCAATCCATCTTGTCGCCTTTCTTCATTTGCACAGTGACAATGTTTGCATCTTTCCATTGTTGGGGAGGACCTCAGTATCTCAGACTTTGATGATGCACTCACGAAGACACCTTCAACGCGGCCTCTAGTCTTTCGGAAAGACTGCCTTTTTGCGCGCAATACACGATGTACATAGACTATTCACCATTGGCCGCCAGAGGGCGCACCTGAAATACAGTCGAAAAGACAGTCTTTCATATTCCGTATAAATCGCTCGCAAAATACCGAGCGAATTCCTGGCATACCTTTGTGTGACACGTTGAAATGCGTGACGTCATCTAATTTCCATAATTCACAACAGCTCTGGTCTGTCTGGTACCCAGAGTACACACTGGACAGGACAGTGCATACAAATGTCGCTGCTTTTCCAGTCGCTGATCGATCGATCGATCAGCAGTCAGCGGGCAAACATGATATGAGGCAAACACGTTGTCCACGGACAAAGCTATCTTGCGCGTTGCACTCAGTGGCTCGCCTGTACCGTACGTCCGGGCCTTGCCGCTTGCCGGCCTGCGTTGCTCGTACGGTCGGGTTTGACCCGTGAACGGGTCTACGGTTGGGTGTGATGATTGGGCGGCCAGTGAAGACGAAGCATTTTCGTTCCAAGTTGGGAATCGAAAAGTTCAAAGGCTATCAAAGACTGGCATTTAGAGATTTTCTTAGGGCATTTTCTGCTTGGTCACGATTTTTTTCATCGCTTACGCATGGAGGAAGAAAACGACTGGGATTGTTTTCTCCTCCTCTATACTATGGCATGCTTTTCATATTATTGGCTTCGGTAAAAAAAAAAGTGCTAAACGATTTCAGAGAAGTTATCCACTACTATTTTTCACTAAAATGACTTGCAAGCATCAGTTAGTTCAGATATGATAGAAAAAAACCAAAATTTAGGAGTGAATTAATCTGAGTGAAGAACCACCCACTTTCTTAAAAACTACTAATTTCACTCACTATCACATGCTTTGTACACAATGTTTGAAGTAATTGTACATTACAAAAGTAATTGTACATTTTCTAAAGTCAAATATGACCCATTTGATTTTCATTTAGGCCAACAAAAAATAAGGCAAATTGTTGTGACCCAAGGATCGACCTTTTACGGCCTATTTAAAACAATACTTTTTTTTCTGATTCTTCGTGCATGTTTTTGTTTTTACAGCAAGCAGAATTGCAGAAAATTAATTAGAGCAACTTGCTTGCATAAGCCTCCGAAAATATACTGGAATAACGTTTAATGGAACAAATTTAAATTTGATGTTTATTAGTTTACTAAATGTTTAAAATTTCACCATTTTCAGTGCTTTGAGGAGAATGCTTTGAGAAGGCCCATTAATTTTGTGGATATGAAGTTTTTTTTACGAATTCCAGGGAACAACAGCAAACTACTTTGTAGATAGGACAGAAGCCCTTGAAGGAAATTTGCACAGTTTGGTTAACTAAAAACAAAATGGAAATGTTCGTCAACATTGTCTGATTCATTAGTTTAATATTTGCAGAAATAATTTGAATTTTTAGGTTGAATTCCATATCCGACCACTTATAAACGTCTTTATTCTGTAAATGAAAAATAAACAATGCATGTTAGAACAAGTTTGATGATAAAAATGAGAAATAAAATTATGACATGTCTGATTTTAGGCCCCCAACCTGGATTTCCATTGTTATAAAACCATGTAAAATTTTAGTTTAGTTGTAAAAACCATGGTGTAAAAACTAAGAGAGGAATTTTCATGATTTTTTAATTTTTTCCCACTGCTGTCCAACATTGTCCAAGGAAATGTTCGTCAACATTGTCTGATTCATTAGTTCAATATTTGACTTCAAGTGCAGAAATAATTTGAATTTGTAGGTTGAATTCCATATCCGACCACTATAAACGTCTTTATTTTGTATTAAACAAAAAATAAACAATGCATGTTAGAACAATTTTGATGATAAAAATGAGAAATACAATTCCGTTATGTCTGATTTTGGGCCCCCAGCCTGGATTTCCATTGCTATAAAACCATGTAAAATGTTAGTTTGGTTGTAAAAACCATGGTGTGAAAAATAATAGAGAAATTTTCATGATTTTTAAATTTGTCCCACTTCTGTCCAACATTGTCCAAAGAAATGTTCGTCAACATTGTCTGATTCATTAGTTCAATATTTGACTTCAAGTGCAGAAATAATTTGAATTTTTACTGCTGAGGTTGAATGCCATATCCGACCACTATAAACGTCTTTATTTTGTATTAAATGAAAAATAAACAATGCATGTTAGAACAAGTTTGA
This sequence comes from Henricia sp. BOLD:AAB3569, assembly GCA_037783545.1. Lineage (NCBI taxonomy): Eukaryota > Metazoa > Echinodermata > Asteroidea > Spinulosida > Echinasteridae > Henricia > Henricia sp. BOLD:AAB3569. The sequence continues at coordinate 748,338 of JBBELK010000057.1, read as the reverse complement.
TGATAAAAATGAGAAATAAAATGATGACATATGTCTGACTTTAGGCCCCCATAGGCAGCCTGGATTTCCATTGTTATAAAACCATGTAAAATGTTAGTTTGGTTGTAAAAACCATGGTGTAAAAACTAAGAGAGAGAAATTTTCATGATTTTTAGATTTTTTCCCACTGTTGTCCAACATTGTTCAATGTTTTGGCCATGGCATTGGGTCTTAATCTACACGGACAGGCACCCCCGGCCGGGGACAGGAAGTCACCGGGCTGGGCTGGGCGCGCACTCGTACCGAGAAATGCCGCTTCTCGGCAGGACATGCACCACGGTCACTGCACGAAAACGGCCCGATATCATTTTCGCGCGGCACGGTGAATCACTGCACACGTACAAAATGTACACGGCAAGTTACCATCCCACATGACCTATTTATGGAGGCATCGCTTTCTCCTCTACGCAGGCGCCCATAATTTTTGACCTTGCTGTTTAATTATTCATGTGCTTCCATAAAGGTTATCGAACTTTTTTCTTACGGAGTAATCAAGACCGAGTTTTCGAGTTCACGTTGTAAGTGTAGGTACGCCCTCTGGCGGCTAAAATGAACAATGTGGGGATCGCGAACTCGGTCTTGCATCAAGACTACGCGGCCTCCTTTAATAGGCTTTCTTGGTAGTCTGTCAGGCCCAACAGCCTTACTTGTGTTCAGGCCGAGACACGCCTTACGTACTTTTGGGGTCGTCGGCGTCCGATCAAGACCTTGAACTGGCGGTAATGTGGAGGACTATCCAGGATACAGGGTTGGCGCGATTCAGCAGCTCGCTGAGGTGCTCGACCCATCGCCACGCACCATTGCGATCTTTGATGAGGGATTGCACAATCACTAGAACGTAAGAGGGTGCAGGTGCTGCAAACAGCGACATTTGTTATTGAAGTCGTTAATGTCGGCAAAACCCTAAAGTCCTACGCAGAGATGCCTGGACCTCAAAACGAAGTCGAGCATATTTGGCACGAAGACTAGAAGATATGGGATTATCTTGGGGCAGCGGTATATGAGCCTTGTTCTTCTTTTGGAGGAGCTCGTGGTTATGTGGCGTTAGTCTTGATGTCGACGTCGGGAAAGGCCAAGCACGGATATAGTGTAAATGCATGCCTGTTCGAGGAAATGGCATCCCACGCGCCTGCAAGGATCATCAGCTACATTATGGGTATACCAGTGAAATTTTTCAGAGCTACAGCATACGCACTGATTTTCGAAGGGCACCCCATAAATCGGGCACCCATATAGGAAACAATGCTAAATGCCCAATGTTCAAAAATCATTTTAAAATACGTAGAGCTCCCATAGCGTCTCGGGTAAAAGCAAGACATTTCTTGACGTCCCTTTTAAAAATTATGTTTAATTTTATAGACCTTTTGCGCGGGTGGCCAGGACAGGGACAGACACATTGTCACAGTGCGCCACGCACAAGTGGGCACCTTGTGGATCTATTGTCACACAGGGGCGTAGGCTTGAGGGTGCGGACGCACCCCCGCCAGCAGCACAGGAATACTTCCATCTATCACGAAAAATGAAAATTTTATGTAATTCATTCGCCAAAAATATTCGCCGGTGTTTAGCTCTAACCGCAGACCGATCACCTAACTTGGTGACATCAGCTTTACAGGGCGCGGGCTTTGATCGGCTTTGATCAGACGCAGGGTTTACACGGCACCAGTGAACAACTCAACGTGGCAAAGCTTTCTTCCCTGGAGGCCAGTGCCTACTTCCGACAGCAACTCGCCACTGCCCTGCTCGAGTTTGACCCCGATCAACACGCGACCGTTGAGAGTCACTGGAGTTCATTAAGAGACGTCACGGTATCTACCATGTTGCAGAGCCTGAGGACGTCCTGGGATTTACCAAGCGCAAGCATCGGGATTGGTTCAACGAGAACGATACAGCTGCACTAAAACTCATAGATCAACTACACCATGTCCACCTGAATTATGTGAACGACAGGACTTCGGTATCGACGAAGGGCATAGGCCACCATGTCAGGCAGACCGCGCAGGCCACCCTACGCAAAATGAAGGATGAATGGTGGATCGACAAAGCGGCAGACCTTCAGGCTGGGGCGGACAGGAATGACGTGAGGGCGTTTTACGACGGCTTTAATGTGGTCTACGGTCCAGCATCCCGGGTGAGCACACCTATTATATCCCGCTGGTGGCCAGACACTGATTAGGGACCAAGAACGTACGCATCCAGGCACGATGGGTTGATCACATCATTCATTCATTCATTCATTCATTTATTTATACATCGAAAGCATCCTGAACCGTGAATCCACAATCTGAGAAGACGCGGATTCCCAGCTCCCACGGAGTCCCATCGTAGAGGAGCTGAACAACCCCCAACTGTCATTGAAGTTACAAGAGCCATCCGGCAGATGTCCAGTGGGAAAGCACCCGGTGCAGACGGCTTACATGTACCTCTTGAGGTGGTCAAGTGCGGTGGAAATATCATCGCTGCACGTCTTACCCAGCTGTTTGTTGCCATCTGGGACAGTGAGGCAGTCCCTCAGGACTTCCGAGATGCGACGATAGTCCATCTGTACGCTTGTACAGATGGACTATCGTCGCATCTCGGAGAATCTCGATGTTGATGATAATGTCCCTCCAGGTGACACCACAGATCTTCCTGAGGCATAAAAGAGCATGTTTGGACGATCAAAGTATCCACTGGCAAAACCGAAGACGCTTCAAAAATAAACATGCTGATGAAATGCTGTTGGGAAAAAACTGCATTTTTTTAAAACCGAACAAATTCAAGCCAACTTGAGAATGCAGCGATTTTGTTGTTGTTGGGCGAAGGGGAATTGATCGATCATCCGAGAACACCAATGGAATTCATCAGCAAGCATTGGTGTAGGGACAAAGCATCAGCCACAGACGAAATGGTTTAGGACTGGCCCCAACCATGTTCAACAAAATTATCAGTGAGAGGACATCAACTTCTAAGGCGTCTTAGGTTTTGCCATGGATACTCGATCTGGATACTTGTCCAAACTGGTTATGCCATGGTTTAGGCTGTTCACTGGACGCATGTTAAAAAACGTGGCGCAAATCCCTAACTAGGCTAGGCCCTTGCAGAACATTTGCCACTGCACAGTCAACCAAAAACATAATGACATGATCAGGGCGTCCTTTTAAAGGAGATTTAACCTGACAGAGAATATCTCCCTTTAACTCATTTGTGCCTTACTGTAGTTACAATTAGCAATAATTTCTCGGTTTCGTTTATTATTAAATATTTTTGGAGCCGCCCGGTATAAGGATTTACTCAACCTGGTCCTGAGCGAGATGATTCTCTTGGACAAATGTACATGTATATTAGTACTCACTCAATCTGGTCATACGTGAAAGGGTTCTCTTGGACTACAAAGTGTCAGGATTCACTAAACCTGCTCCTTAGCGGGGTGGTTCTCTTGAACCACAAAGTGTCAGGATTCACTCAACCTGCAGTCGCCGGATTGGTTCTCTTGGAAAACAAATTATCAGTATTCTCTCAACCCTATCCTTTGGTCCTAAGCGAAATGGTTCTCCGGAACCAATTATTTGGATTCACTCAACTTAATCATAAGTGAGATGGTTCAAAGTATCATGATTTTCCTCAGCCTGGTCCTGAGTGAGGTAGTTCTCATGAGCAACAAATTATCGGGATTCACCCAAACTGGTGGTCTTGAGCGCGAAGGTTTTCTTAGACCACAAAGTATCATGATTCACTCAACCTGCTCCTGTGGGAGAATGTTCCTATAAACCACAGTATCATGATTTCCCCAGCCTGGTCCTGGTGGTTTTCTTGAACTAGATGGTTCTCTTTAAACAAAAAATATGATTAAAAGTTCGTATTGATATGATTAAATTTTCGTATTTACCTAAGAATGCCAAAGATATGTACTGACAAGCGCCCACAACCCACCGCAACTGACTAGCCGAAGCGAATTACTATTTCGCCTGGGCGGATTAGTATTTCGCCCGGGCGGATTAGCATCTGGGAAATTATTTTCAACCCTGGTCCTCAATGCACTTGGTAGATAACGTACCTTTACCTTTCCCAGTCTTGTGAACATACATGTATCCAAGCTGATCCATGCATGAAATAAAATTCGAAATTTCGAGCATGGCGACGCTGGTGCATACGGCATGGACGGTGCGGGCATGTGCAACGACGTAACACATGACCACGTCACATTAGTGACAAGGCGGGAAAATGTCTGCAGCCTCGTACGCGTCCCAGGCTGTGCACACTAAGCGGGCGGTACTGGGTAATGCATTCTACGGGGAACGAGGTTCTACACGCAAGTCGAAATAACGAGATTGAAAGTCGAAATAACGAGATTGAAAGTCGAAATAACGCGTTTGAAAGTCGAAATAACGAGATTGAAAGTCGAAATAACGAGTTTGAAAGTCGAAATAACGTGTTTGAAAGTCGAAATAACGAGATTGAAAGTCGAAATAACGAGTTTGAAAGGCGAAATAACGAGTTTGAAAGGCGAAATAACGAGATTGAAAGTCGAAAAAACGAGTTTGAAAGTCGAAATAACGAGTTTGAAAGTCGAAATAACGAGTTTGAAAGTCGAAATAACGAGTTTGAAAGTCGAAATAACGAGTTTGAAAGTCGAAATAACGAGATTGAAAGTCGAAATAACGAGTTTGAAAGGCGAAATAACGAGTTTGAAAGGCGAAATAACGAGTTTGAAAGTCGAAATAACGAGATTGAAAGTCGAAATAACGAGTTTGAAAGTCGAAATAACGAGTTTGAAAGTCGAAATAACGAGTTTGAAATATTGTTTTTGTTGGCGGTAATGGGCTTTCGTAGAAATGTACTTCCGACATAGTTGTATTTTCTGGGTTATGTTCAGAATGGTCATATAAGAGTTTTAAATTACTATTTTGATAGAAATTACATCTCTACCGTGTATTAGAGGGCAAATAGGCATCTTTGCTTTGGAGAAAAATATAATACCAGTATTTGATGGCAGAGCAAAATTTACTCTTGACTTCGTGTAGCAATCTGATGATGGTATAATGGTTTATTTTTAGGGTGAGGTTGCTCTCACTGCTCCTTGTACTTCACCTTGTTCAAAGTACATGTAGTTAAAAGGTGAAAATTATTCAAAATACACGGAGCTGCGTATTTCGTGGCACGAATTTGGCGCGCGCATTGCTGACGAGCCTGTGCCTCTAAGCTTGGAAAGTATGTTAATAAACATTTGGCAATTCCTATACAGGTACTGTAGTAAGGGGTAGCAGGTCTATGGTAATGGGTAACATTTGTGGCAATTTTTCTCTAATATCAAAATATACATATTCGAAACTCTTTTATGATACCCTGAACACCATGGCCATTCTGAACAACCCAGATTACCCATCTGTAACAGTTCTGAAGATACAACTACATGTATGTCGGAAGTAGCACTTCTGATGAAAAAGGGGTGTGGTCATTAAAAGTGAGTGGTCATTTTGGGGTACTTCTCCCCAGGTATTGATCCTGACATATATCCCCTGTTGTTCCTCGGGGTCATATTAGCTTATATCGGTGAGTTCAGTGGATGCAGCTATGTCGGAAGTAGCTCTTCTGATAAGGGGTGTGGTCATTTAAAAGGGCGTGGTCATTTTTGGGCATTTCTCCCCGCATAGCGAATTAGGCAAAAATCAGGGTCAAATTAACTTACATCAGTTGCGTTCAGTTGATACAACTAAATGTATGTCGGAAGTAATGCGCTTCTGACGAAGAAAGGGGCGTGGCCACCTTTAAAATGCCATTATCATTTTCGGGTACTTTGTCCCCAGGTAGCGATTTTGGCATACATCCCATGTTGTTCGCAAAATTAGGTCATATGACGAAGAGGCCCTATAAGATGGGCTCGAATATTAGTCACAGCAACAAAGTTATCTCTTTACGAAAGTCATTTTCGGGCATTTATTATATCAGTTGAGTTCAGTAGTACATCTATGATGGAAATATCATTTCTGATAAGAAGGGGGTGTGGTCATTTAACAAGGTGTGGTCATTTTCGGCTACTTCTCCCGGCCAGCGAATTTGGCCCAAATCCCAAGTTGTTCTTCGGGGTCAAATTAGCTTGTATCAGTCGAGTTCAGTAGATACAGCGATGACGGAAGTAGCACTTTAAATAAGGGGCGTAGTCATTTTTAAAAGGGCGTGGTCGTTGTCGGGTACTTCTCCCTAGATAGCGATTTTGACACACATCCCAAGTTATTCCTCGGTGTCAAATTAGCTTATATCAGTTGAGTTCAGTAGTTTGGCTTAGTCGGAAGTAGCACTTCTGAGAAGATGGGGCGTGGTCATTTAAAAGTGTGTGGTCATTTCAGGGTACTTCTCCCTAGATGGCGATTTTGACACACATCCCAAGTTATTCCTCGGGGTCAAATTAGTTTAGATCAGTCGAGTTCAGTAGATACATGTACAGTTGTGTCGGAAGTAGCACTTCTGAGAAGATGGGGCGTGGTCATTTAAAAGTGTGTGGTCATTTCAGGGTACTTCTCCCTAGATGGCGATTTTGACACACATCCCAAGTTATTCCTCGGGGTCAAATTAGTTTAGATCAGTCGAGTTCAGTAGATACATGTACAGTTGTGTCGGAAGTAGCACTTCTGATAAGAAGGGGCATGGTCATTTAAAGGGCGTGGTCATTTTTGGGTACTTCTCCCCAGGTAGCGATTTTGGGACACATCCCAAGTTGTTCCCCGGGATCATATTAGTTAATATCGGTTGAATTCAGTAGATACAACTGTGTCCGAAGCAACACTTATAATGAAGAAAGGGGCGTGGCCATCTTTAAAAGGGCGTGGTCATTTTCGGGTATTTCGCCCTGGATATCGAATTTGGCACACATCCAACGTTATTCCTTGGGGTCAAATTAGCCTAGATCAGTTGAGAAATCGTCTCCTAAATGAAGTGCATACAAAACTGTCACAGGTCCTCGACTATTATGCAAATCTATCACGCAACTGGTCTATTCATACAATTATGTTAGGTAAACGTGGCCACAGAAAAAGAGCGACATAGTAATCGATGCGTCAAACACGGTTAACGTATACAAAAAAAACAAAAACCAAAACATCCTTGTCTCGTTAGCCATTGTGAAGTATGCGGACACAATAGAAGGGCGCACTTTAATTTGGAAGTATAGTTTCGTAAATGCAAAATGCAAAATAACTCCATTTTCACCTGTCACTTATTTATTAATTCCGTCTCTGTAACATAATTACAACAGATAAATCCGGTTTTTGTATATAAAAAGAAGTACATTTTTACGGAAAAAATAAAAGTGCGCCCTCTCTTTTTGTTCCGCCATACTTCAAGAACGGCAATAAAACTAATTGCAACAAATTGTATCATGTTTCTTTGAAAACGTATTCTCAAAGTTTGCTTTACTCAAAGTTCAGCTTTTTGGGGCTGGAATTAACAAGATTTTACTTTGATACAAATTAATTGTTCTTTAATTTACCTATAGGCCTAATACCGTAAGGAAATTGACTTTCTGCATTATTGCTCTAAAAACTACATAGTTACCCAAGTTAAATTTCGCAACCTGCTTTGCGAGTCAATAGCCTAATAGTTAAAAAAGCTAGTGTTCTAGCAAACAAACTGACGAACAAACTTCAATGATGAATTGAACTTATAGTCCAACTACTTCCCATGGCTGTTGGCGACACCTCCTGGATTTCTAAATGCGCCCAAACAGTTTTCGGAACTCTGGGGAGTGGGAAATGGTAAAATAAAATAAGATCAAAATATTGTCTTCACATACCTCAATCAACTAAGATTTGTGTGAGGTTAAAGTTTGAATTTAAATAATACATGGTTGGTTTAGGGTCGCAGTCGAATTATGTGTTACAGGGAATTGAAAGTCTGGATTTTCTGTACTTTGTTCTATATATAATGCATTATACACACCTTCGAAGCTTAGTTTACTATCGGCATTAAGATCCACGTTTCGAATTTCCTCCACCAATTCGTCAGGAGTCATCTCGATGCCCATATCTTGAAACATGACGTCCAGCTCGCTAGGACTGTGGAAGAGAAATGGCAACGATCGTGTCCATGAAAGACATTCACGTGGTTTCTACTTGTAAAATTAAATTAGCGTATATATAACCATATTTTTTTTGATTTAGATTTAATTTAGCAATCATATAACAAAAGGACCTACTTCCCCAAATGATTATCCATGACGCTAAAACATGAAATTTGCAAGTGTCATATTTAAGGACAATTTGAAGATAAGTTCACGCCTTTAGAGATTTTTGTATATAAATTACCAAGTGAGATGAGCCTGGGACACCCTATATTCAAATAAAATATATTTATTGTAAACTTATTGACTGTATTTACCTGATAAATCCATCTCGGTCTTTATCATATTCATTGAAGGTTGCTTTCAAACGCTTATCGATGTCGGCGTCAATTTGAATCATCATTTTCACAAACTCCTCATATTCAATGGAGCCACTCACTTTTGTGGAAAATTGGAATAAAGGAATACTTTGTTGTCAAAATTAGAACATGGAGGTTGGAATAGACTGAAATGTACTTATTTAGTCAAATCCGCCTGTGAGGCGAACGTGCGGCACACCAAATAACGTGTGCCCATGCAGTTGGAGCACATTATGATGGAAATTTCGCACGGTTTTTTTCCTAACAAATTCTTGAAAATATATTTACGCCAATATTTGCAACAGAATTCACGACATCCCTCCAGGGTTTCCACACCCAATCGTGGAATAGCAACCTGTAACACCTGTAGTGAAAATATATTGTGTCACATGGTCGGACGGTTATACAGTGTTAAATATCAAAATATTTATTTTATGCATGTTGCCATTACATTTATGGACAATACATCCGACTATGCATTTAACACAGTGAAGTAATTTAGTTTTTAATTGGGAAAACTTGGAGAGTCAAGATTTCTGGACTCCATAGCTCAGCAGTGCACTATAGGAGCATCTGCACAGTATGTCCATGCGTGCATGTTTCTAGTTCAAATTATTATATAGGCCTAGTCCTATGGATTTCAGTTCCGCGATAATTATGCAACACGCCACAACAAAGTGTAGTATGCACTTTATTCGTTTCAAAAGTGCATAGGCCTACATTTATTTTGAAGTAAAAACTACAAAAAAAGTTAAGAATATGTATTTAGCCGAATTTTTATAAATGTCGGCCTAATTTGTTCATCTTTTTTTTTAAACTACGAAAAGGTGATTTTTTTTTCATGTTTACTTCACGAGTTGACAATTAAAAAAACGTGTTGATTGCAATGGTAACAAACACCACATGATTGTTTCCGTGTAAAATGGTACCTTTGTGTGAGAAATTGCCAATTAACTGAAGGTGGCTTCTTAAAAAAACGTTATAACCATTTATTCACACACACAAAACATGCAAGATCTTTCAGGTTTTCTGTATTTCAGGTTTTCAAGTATTACTGCGTCTATGTCGCTGAAATTTCTACAAGGCAGTTTTCTCGACATAGGCTTTTAATTACGAGTGGACACGACACCGTTTTTAACAGTTTACCAATCATGTACTCTTTAACAAGGCTTTTTAGCCCTACAGAGGGATATATCTTCCCTCTACCGTCAAAAATGTGCCCAGAACCCTACCTGTAGCAAACGGAAGGAAAACGGTACCAATGTGTCGGGAGTATTATTTACCATTTGTGTCGACCTCTGCCATAACCTTCTTCAGATTGTCTTCGGATGGATTTCGATTTAGCGCTCTTAAAGTCGCCCGAAGTTCCGTCGTACAAATCTTGCCGTCGCCATTTCTGTCAAACTGTGCAAACTTTTCCTCGTAAGCTGCGTGAAAGATATTGTCAGACGTCACGACTATACATGTACATTACTGTGCAAATCATGCGATGTAAGTTTAACAGTGTTGTCGTTTTGCTGTTTAAATATCATGATCGAAAGTCATATAATCGAAAGTCGTATAAACGGCAAAGGGAATACATGTGTAGCCTGCTTTAAAACGTAAATGATTATTTATCAAGCAAATAACATGAAGCATTTTATCAGACCAACTCTTTTGGAATTTTGGATGAGACCTAATGCAAGTTTTGGCGATCACTATTAGAAGTCAGCAACCAAAATGTACTCATTGGTTAAATAGACCGTATCAAATAGTTGCCATCTTGTAGGGCAACCTTTGTTGTTGAAATTGGTCAACAATAGTCCATGGGCCCACCGTGCACCTCCCCCCCCCCACCCCCTAAAATTGACGAAACAACATTGTTCTAGTAGGTTTGCATCTGTACTTCATTTTAACACTTGTTCACATGAGATTAGCTGGGACTCACTACTTGATTTGGGATGTTACATGAACCCTCAAGCCCAAGACTTTTGACGGCCATTTTAGGGTTAGGGGAAATTCAAATATCCATTGTTCCGTCAAATATTGTCGTAGAGATACTAGTTACCCCTACAAATGTAGGCCTTGGTGAGTTCTACACAGTGGTACATGAGTTATGTCTTTTAATTTAGTAAATAGGTCAGAGGTCAAAAGGTCAATCTTAAAGGGAGTTTCGCTAAATTTGGTAATCCTCGCCATCAAACAAAACTGTACGTGTAAATTAATAAAGTTTTACTATTTATACATGATATTATTCTGTCTCGACGTATTTTATTCGCCATATAAATACAGGTTAATTTGATTATATTGGTAGAAAGGCTTTCTGCCACAACGTGGGAAATAGGCGGGTAAATATAGCACCAAAAATACCCCAACATTAAAAAAATCCTTACAGGCATGGAAGGGGTGGAGACAATGACTTCTCTTATATAACTGCTGATGTCAGATATAGCTAATTTTATTATTCATTAATGTGTATAACATGATACTGTGGCAAGACTGGCTGCACCAGCCATATGAGCCGGTAAGGCAGGGTGGGCCACTCTGCCAGAATTGCCTCCCTGACAACCTACACTTCTAGGGCTGTTTTTGAGACGTGGGATTCAGAAAGTCTGGTCAGGCCCATGCAGGTTTAATAAAACTTGGCCTTCCCGGTTCATCCCGAAGCCATTCAAGCCAAGCTAAATGCTCTCCCAGCTATGCCCAAACCCCAAAACCCCAGCCCGAAGCCATCCCGGCCCAGCCTGATGCCATCCCGGCCCAGCCCGAAGTCATCAAGCCCCAGCCCAATGCACTCCCAGCAAAAACCTGAAGTCCAAAAGCCCAGCCTGAAGCCCCAAAGCCCAGCCAGCTGAAGCCACCCCAGCCCAGCACGAAGCCACCCCGGCCCAGCCCAAAGCTACCCCGGCCCAGCCCAAAGCCCTCAAGCCCAGTCTGAAGGCCACCCTAGTCCAGCCTGAAGCTGTACGGGATGACTTCGGGCTGGGCCAGGATGGCTTTGGGCTGAACTTAACTGGGATGGCTTCGGGCAGAGCCGAGAATGCTTTGGACAATGTTGGGAGGGTTCCGGGCTGCACTGGGAGGTCTTTAGGTTTGGTCAGGGTGCAGTGGCTTCGGGCTGGGCCCGAGGTTGCTTTAGGCTGGGCCGGAATGGCTTCGGGCTGGGCTCGGGGTATCTTCGGTTTGGGCTGGGATTGATTTGGGCTGGGCCCGGATGGCTTCGGGCTGGGCTGAGATGGCATAGGGCTGGGGTTTTGTGGTTTGAGCTGAGCTGGGATGGCATTAGGCTTGGCTGAATTGGCTTCGGGCTTGGCTGGAATGGCTTCAGGTTGGGCCGTGATATGGCTTCAGACTGGGCCGGGATGGCTTCGGGCTGGGGTTTTGGGGTTTTGGCTGAGCTGGGAGGGCATATGGCTTGGCTGAGATGGCTTCTGGTTGGGCCGAGATGGCTTCAGACTGGGCTGGGATGGCTTCGAGCTGGGCTGGCATGGTTTCGGGCTAGACAGGGATGGCTTCGGGCTGGGTTGGGATGGCTTAGAGCTGGGCTGGGATGGCTTCGGGCTGGGGTTTTGGGGTTTGGGCGTAGCTGGGAGGGCATTGGGCTTAGCTGGGATGGCTTAATTCGGGCTGGGCCAGGATGGCTTCAGATTGGGCCAGGATGGCTTCATACTGGGCTGCGATGGCCTCGGGCTGGGCTAGGATGGCCACGGGCTGGGCTGGGATGTCCATGGGCTAGGCTGGGATGGCCTCGGGCTGGGCTAGAATTGCTTAAGTTGGGCCGGGATGGCTTCGAGCTGGGGTTTGGGGGTTTGAGCTAAGCTGGGAGGGCATTGGGCTTGGCTGGGAGGGCATTGGGCTTGGCTGGGAGGGCATTGGGCTTGGCTGAGATGGCTTCAGGCTGGGCTAGAATGGCTTCAAGTTGGGCCAGGGTGGCTTCGGGCTGAGGTTTTGGGGTTGAGCCGAGCTGGGAGAGCATTGGGCTTGACTGAGATGTCTTTGGGCTGGGCCAGGATGGCTTCAGGTTGGGCCGGGATGGCTTCAGACTGGGCTGGGATGGCTTCGGGCTGGGTCAGGATGGCTTCAGGTTGGGCCGGGATGGCTTCGGGCTGGGACGGGATGGTTTCGGGCTGAAACGGGGTGGCTTCGAGCTAGGCTTTGATGGCTTCGGGCTAGGCTTTGATGGCTTCGGGCTAGGGCTTTGATGGCTTCGGGCTAGGCTTTGATGGCTTCGGGCTAGGGCTTTGATGGCTTCGGGCTAGGGCTTTGATGGCTTCGGGCTAGGGCTTTGATAGCTTTAAGCTTGCCTGGCATGGCTTCGGGTTGGGCTGGGATGGCTTAGAGCTGGGCTGGGATGTATTTAGGCTGGGCCGGGATGGCTTTGGGATAAAACGGGATGGCTTCGGGCTGGGCTAGGATGGCTTAGAGCTGGGCTGGGATGGCTTCATGGTGAAGTTTGTTAGGTGTTTATCCTGATTAAACCTGCATGGGTCTGACCAGATCTTTTGAATCCCATGTCTCAAAAACAGCCCTAGAAGTGCAGGTTGTCAGGGAGGCAATTCTGGCAGAGTGGCCCACCCTGCCTTAGCGGCTCATATGGTGGGTGGTGCAGCCAGTCTTGCCACAGTATCATGTTTTACACATTACTGAACAATAAAATTAGCTACATCTGATATCAGCAGTTATATTAGAGAAGTCATTGTCTCCACCCCTTCCATGCCTGTAAGGTTTTTTTTATGTTGGGGTATTTTTGGTGCTATATTGACCCGCCTATTTCCCACGTTGTGGCAGAAAGCCTTTCTACCAATATAATCAAATTAACCTGTATTAATATGGCGAATAAAATACGTCGAGACAGAATAATATCATGTATAAATAGTAAAACTTTATTAATTTACAGGTACAGTTTTGATTGATGGCGAGGATTACCAAATTTAGCGAAACTCCCTTTAAGATTGACCTTTTGACCCCTGTTGACCTATTTACTAAATAAAAAGACATAACTCATGTACCACTGTGTAGAACTCACCAAGACCTACCTTTTGAGGGGTAACTAGTATCTCTACGACAATATTTGACGGAACAATGGATATTTGAATTTCCCCTAACCCTAAAATGGCCGTCAAAAGTCTTGGGCTTGATCGAGGGTTCATGTAACATCCAAAATCAAGTAGTGAGTCCCAGCTAATCTCATGTTAACAAGTGCTAAAATGAAGTACAGATGCAAACCTACTATAACAATGTTGTTTCGTCAATTCTAGGGGGGGTGGGGGTGGTGGTGCACGGTGGCACTATGAGCAAAAACATGTACATGTTCATTGTAACCCCATTGTTAGTAACAATGGTGTGTGCCCAATTTCCATTGTTAGATGTTCATAGTGATGGGCACCTCTGGCCCATGGACTACAATGTAAGCACAAAATGGGCAACCATGCATGTCCTCACGGAACAAAGAAACTGCCCGACAAGATGGCAGCTATTTGATGCGGTTTATAAATAATGCGGTTGTGGATAATAATTGTACTGTTATACCAAACACACTCGGCCGATGACAAACCGTCTCATAAGCATTCATTGGACGATGTGCAAAACAAATTTTAAATAATTGGCCTATAATTAAAGAGGAATGAATAGACCTATAAGAAAAAACACTCTCAAACCTCTTCAAAAGACAGAGGTGGCGAATATTTTAAAAGGGAATACGCACCTTTCTGTTTTTCTGGACTCAATGTACCCTGCAGAAATTGAAAAATAGTCAGACTGTGAATCAAACATTTAAGTATTTTTTACTGCTCTTTGGCTGCATCTTATTTGCACAATGAGGTATAGTGGGAGAGCTGAGACCACACCCTTTGCACCCCCCCCCCCCTCCCCCCCCCCCCCCATACCCCCCCCCCCCCCCCCCCGAACTAAACCAAACCAACTGTTTTAGGTTCCTCAGACGACCCCAAAACACAATCAGGATGTTCCAAAAATAAAAAGTGGCCCCAGGCAAAAAAAATCAAGATGGCTTCCAAGGTGGCCGCCAAAATAGGGGTTTTTCATTACAGTGCCTTAAAAACAACACATAAAGGACTTGCAACACAATTTTTCCACTGCAGGGCATTTGGGGGAGGTCTACAGAATACCATATTAAAGGCACAGGCTCGTCAGCAATGCGCGCGCGCCAAATTTGTGCCACGAAATACGCAGCTCCATAGCAAAGGCATGGAGCTGCGTATTTCGTGGCACGAATTTGGCGCGCGCGCATTACTGACGAGTCTGTGCCTTTAAGCGTCCATCAGAATCGGCTTTCAGGAAAATAGCTCAAATTTGCATAATATGCAAATTATTGCCGTCATAAGGCCAAATTATACTTTTCAAGTGTCTAAACCTATGTTTTCATGGTCATTCATGATAAACATGTTTCTGAATTAATAGTGTTAACAGAAATATGCAAATTATGCAAATTAGCGGCCCCCGTTAGGCCACCGTTTCAACTATGCCTTTGTACGTAGGTTTCTAATCAAAGCGAATTACAAGTGTGCATTACATTTTTATGGCCAGAGAATATCATAAACACCTTTCGCATTTAAGTGTTAAGACATATATGCAAATTAGCTGCCGTCATTGTTAAAAGTGTTTTTCACTATAGCATTGCATCTGAATAACCGATCAAAACAAAGGCATATATAAAGTAAAAAGGGGGGGGGGGTGATGGTGCTTACCCATTCAGTGACACGGCCGTTCTGGTTGACTTGTTTTGACTGTTTGAAATAAAATATTATTTTATTTCAAAGTGTATTGTGTCCAATTGTACCGTTATATACTGGGTTTATTGTACATTGGTGGTATGGGATAAGATGTGGGTGGGTTTGTGCGAGCAAATGAACGTTTTTCAGTTCCTGTTGGTTAAGCAGGAGCTAGCTTTCTAGGTTACCGTCTGCCCTTCATCAGCTGCGGGTGGGATTCGGAAGAATCCGGGTGACTCGTTTTGGATTCCTTGAGCGGAAGGATCCAGCTTTTAAGAAGTTATTTGTTCTTCAAGCAGTGAGATAAGGATGTTTAGGGTTTCATCCGGTTCTTGGCTGTTTTCGATGTAACCTGAATCTGATAGTGGTGGGGAGAGCCGTTTTCCGTGGTTGGGTAATTTGGCTCGGATATTTTTTTGTTTCAGGCTTTCCGCTTTTCTGAAAGCAATGAGTGGTGGTTTAGAAAATATTTCCTTTAGTAGTTCAGAGCTTTCAATTAGGTGCCAGTGTTTATTTACCGCTTTTCTCAAGTTGTGGTTGTTTATTGCTGGCTTATAGGTTGTGGAGAAGACGAGTGGGGATTGCTTTGTTGCGTTATCCCTTTGTTTGTTGATAAGGTTGGCCCTTCCGGCATGTTTTACCTTTGATGTTGCCGCTTGGATTTCTTCGGGTGTGTACCCTCTAGGAGTAAGTTTTTCTGAGAAGTTTTGGACTTTGTTTAAGTAGTCGTTTTTGTTGTTTGTGTTCCTTGCGTATCGGAGAGTTTCTCCGTATATGAATGCTTTGAACACGTGGGGTGGGTGGGATGACGTATAGACTTTTGTGTCTAAGATGCCTCATTTACTGAAGCGTTCTCCTTTGAAGGTGGTTAAGTCCAGGTAGTTGATTGAGGTTTCAGATGCCTCGTAGTCCATGGGCCAATACCCCTAAAAATGGATGTCGGTACCATATTGGGGGACAAAGGCTCATCATATTTTTTTGAAAGATGACCACCTTGGGCACATATTTTGGTATGATGGACATTCTCAAGTGGTAGTTTTATACCATTTTGGTGAAAAAACATGGTTTTTGGGACAAAATCACGTTTTTAAATATTTTCCTTATAAAAAGAGTTTGCAGGCTTAAATGAAAAATCTAACGAGTGGATATTGTGAGCAGTGAAATCGTTGATTTTTTTAAATGGTTCGTTTCATCTTTTTTTCAATGGTTGCCATGGCAACAGCCGTTTTGGGGAAAAAAACACAATTTTGGGTATTAACACTTTTAAAATTCATATTACAGGATTCATATGGAATATTGGGCTACTTCCAAAGGCAAATTCATTGTGAGATACCCAGGCAGTTTTCAGGTACCTTAGAGTACAGTACATGTAGGCATAAAGGTACATTTTAGGCCAAAAACAACATTTTAGAATTGCTGTTTTGGGGTAAAATCACGTTTTTTGAGATTTTCCTTATAAAAAGAGTTTGCAGGCTTAAATGAAAAATCAAAAAAAGTGGATATTGTGAGCAGTGAAAGCGTTGATTTTTTTCAATGGTTGCCATGGCAACAGCCGTTTTGGGACAAAAAACACAATTTTTGGTATTAAGACTTTAAAAATTCATATTACAGGATTCATATAGAATATTGGGCTACTTCCAACGGCAAACTCATTCTGAGATACCCAGGCACTTTTTAGGTACATTAGAGTACAGTACATGTAGGCGGAATGGTACGTTTTGGGCCAAAAACAACATTTTAGAATTGCTGTTTTGGGGTAAAATCACGTTTAGATTTTCCTTATTAAAAGAGTTTGCAGGCTTAAATGAAAAAATCTTTAAAAATGAATATTGTAAGCAGTGGGGCGTTGATTATTTGTAGGTGGTTTGTCAAACCCATTCTGGGATAGCCAGGCAGTTTTTCGGTACAGTACATGTAGGCGGAATTGTACATTTTGAAACAAAAACATCATGGCCGTTGAGGAATATACCAATCCAGGAGCGTTTAAGCCCCGCCTTAACAATTTCCACCAATTAATCATTCTGAAGGACAATGGTAATCTACTTGGTTAATCTGATGATTATGCGCACTTCGACGTTACTAGCCGCGTTTATACGTGGGCGGGGCTTACTGGATCGGTCTATGGCCGAGGAGAACGGTTGCTTGAACTGAAGACCGCAAAGGATTTCAAAGGATTCTGGGTAAGTGACCTGCCCGCATATGGTGTGTGTACCCTTGAGCAAGGCACTTTTCTGTTAATATCATCTGAGGTGAAAAAAAAGAGTACATGTAAGCCTGTAAAGGAGATGTTTGATAATTAACTGTTGTGTGCATAACATGCAACCGGGCGGTAATGTATACCTTCAGGGAGCTGAGCTAGGTTTTCGGATTGATTTAAAGTGATTGGAATGACCAGTAGTAATAATCCAGTGCGCAAGCCACCGTCAGATCGCCGTCGGCTGGCAGGCGGCTGATCGGCATCGACATGCTGACCAAAAAACCACCGGCGGTATCCAAAAACCACCAAAAACCACCAGTGGTATGTCGCACCTAAACCGCCAGCAGACACCTGGCGGCAGCGTCAAACCACGAGTGGTCTGCCGCTTCTGAACTGCCAGCGGACTACTATAGCGGTAGCCAGCGTCACACCACCATTGGTCAGCCATTCTAAAACTGCCAGCAAACCACTAGCGGTAGCCAGTGGCAAACCACCAGTGGTCTGCCACTCTAAAACCGCCAGCAAACTACGAGCGGTATCCAGCAGCAAACCACAAGTGGTCTTCCGCGACAAAACCGCCAGCAAACCACTGGCCAGCCATTCCGGACCACCATAAAAGCAGCCGGTGGCATACCACCAGTTGTCTGCCACTCACACTGCCTGCCACTCACAGTAGTGGTTGACAGGGATATGCCTCGCCATTATGATGACCTGTCACTCATAATATGAACTATCATCAGCGGTTCACTGTCACTAAATATACAGGGTGTCCAAAAGAAAGCGTCCAGGTCAAACCTGGCAACCTCAGAATCTATGTTTCCCCGGATCCTGATAGGGAATTTCTTACATGAAAAAATAGTCTTTATCGCATCTTTATCACATACAAATCAGTCAAGTGAATCATGAGGTCAGCCCTCAACTTGGAGTCACTATTTCTCGTTGTCAAACAATCAGATACCTGGTACATGAACTTGGGTGTGACTTGTCTGCGTATCTCAGAGTGGGGTTGCAGTTGGAAAGACTCTAGTATTCTATATGAATCCTTGAATGTGGAGTTTTAAATTACCACAAATTGTGGTTTTGCCCCAAAATGGCTATTGTAATGTTTAACCATTGAGACAAATATTAATAAGCCTTAACAAAAATCAACGCTTCTGCATGCTTGTCGCGATATGTTTGTGTTGGTGTACACATACCAATTTTAGCAGAAAATAATAATAAAATAACACGTGAATTTACCACAAAACGACGAATCTCAAATGACGTTTTTGTCAAAAAATGTACAATTTCACCTGGTAGCGCCTTAATATGGTACCTAAAAACTGCCTGGGTATCTCACAATGAGTTGGCTTTTGGAAGTAGCCCAATATTCCATATGAATCCTGTAATATAAATTTGTAAAGTTTTATTACCAAAAATTGTGTTTTTTTGCCCCCAAAACGGCTGTTGCCATGGCAACCATTGAAAAAAAGATAAAACAAACCATTTAAAAAAATCAACGATTCCACTGCTCACAATATCCACTTGTTAGATTTTTTATTTAAGCCTGCAAACTCTTTTTATAAGGAAAATATTAAAAAAACATGATTTTACCCCAAAACGGCAATTCGAAAATGATGTTTTTTTGGCCCAAAATTCACTATTATATCTACATGTACTGTACTCTAAGATACATAAAAACTGCCTGGGTATCTCACAATGAGTTTGCTGTTGGAAGTAGCCCAATATTCCATATGAATCCTGTAATATAAATTTGTAAAGGTTTATTAACAAAAATTGTGTTTTTTGCCATGGCAACAGCCGTTTTGGGGAAAAAAACACAATTTTGGGTATTAACACTTTTAAAATTCATATTACAGGATTCATATGGAATATTGGGCTACTTCCAAAGGCAAATTCATTGTGAGATACCCAGGCAGTTTTCAGGTACCTTAGAGTACAGTACATGTAGGCATAAAGGTACATTTTGGGCCAAAAACAACATTTTAGAATTGCTGTTTTGGGGTAAAATCACGTTTTTTGAGATTTTCCTTATAAAAAGAGTTTGCAGGCTTAAATGAAAAATCAAAAAAAGTGGATATTGTGAGCAGTGAAAGCGTTGATTTTTTTCAATGGTTGCCATGGCAACAGCCGTTTTGGGACAAAAAACACAATTTTTGGTATTAAGACTTTAAAAATTCATATTACAGGATTCATATAGAATATTGGGCTACTTCCAACGGCAAACTCATTCTGAGATACCCAGGCACTTTTTAGGTACATTAGAGTACAGTACATGTAGGCGGAATGGTACGTTTTGGGCCAAAAACAACATTTTAGAATTGCTGTTTTGGGGTAAAATCACGTTTAGATTTTCCTTATTAAAAGAGTTTGCAGGCTTAAATGAAAAAATCTTTAAAAATGAATATTGTAAGCAGTGGGGCGTTGATTATTTGTAGGTGGTTTGTCAAACCCATTCTGGGATAGCCAGGCAGTTTTTCGGTACAGTACATGTAGGCGGAATTGTACATTTTGAAACAAAAACATCATGGCCGTTGAGGAATATACCAATCCAGGAGCGTTTAAGCCCCGCCTTAACAATTTCCACCAATTAATCATTCTGAAGGACAATGGTAATCTACTTGGTTAATCTGATGATTATGCGCACTTCGACGTTACTAGCCGCGTTTATACGTGGGCGGGGCTTACTGGATCGGTCTATGGCCGAGGAGAACGGTTGCTTGAACTGAAGACCGCAAAGGATTTCAAAGGATTCTGGGTAAGTGACCTGCCCGCATATGGTGTGTGTACCCTTGAGCAAGGCACTTTTCTGTTAATATCATCTGAGGTGAAAAAAAAGAGTACATGTAAGCCTGTAAAGGAGATGTTTGATAATTAACTGTTGTGTGCATAACATGCAACCGGGCGGTAATGTATACCTTCAGGGAGCTGAGCTAGGTTTTCGGATTGATTTAAAGTGATTGGAATGACCAGTAGTAATAATCCAGTGCGCAAGCCACCGTCAGATCGCCGTCGGCTGGCAGGCGGCTGATCGGCATCGACATGCTGACCAAAAAACCACCGGCGGTATCCAAAAACCACCAAAAACCACCAGTGGTATGTCGCACCTAAACCGCCAGCAGACACCTGGCGGCAGCGTCAAACCACGAGTGGTCTGCCGCTTCTGAACTGCCAGCGGACTACTATAGCGGTAGCCAGCGTCACACCACCATTGGTCAGCCATTCTAAAACTGCCAGCAAACCACTAGCGGTAGCCAGTGGCAAACCACCAGTGGTCTGCCACTCTAAAACCGCCAGCAAACTACGAGCGGTATCCAGCAGCAAACCACAAGTGGTCTTCCGCGACAAAACCGCCAGCAAACCACTGGCCAGCCATTCCGGACCACCATAAAAGCAGCCGGTGGCATACCACCAGTTGTCTGCCACTCACACTGCCTGCCACTCACAGTAGTGGTTGACAGGGATATGCCTCGCCATTATGATGACCTGTCACTCATAATATGAACTATCATCAGCGGTTCACTGTCACTAAATATACAGGGTGTCCAAAAGAAAGCGTCCAGGTCAAACCTGGCAACCTCAGAATCTATGTTTCCCCGGATCCTGATAGGGAATTTCTTACATGAAAAAATAGTCTTTATCGCATCTTTATCACATACAAATCAGTCAAGTGAATCATGAGGTCAGCCCTCAACTTGGAGTCACTATTTCTCGTTGTCAAACAATCAGATACCTGGTACATGAACTTGGGTGTGACTTGTCTGCGTATCTCAGAGTGGGGTTGCAGTTGGAAAGACTCTAGTATTCTATATGAATCCTTGAATGTGGAGTTTTAAATTACCACAAATTGTGGTTTTGCCCCAAAATGGCTATTGTAATGTTTAACCATTGAGACAAATATTAATAAGCCTTAACAAAAATCAACGCTTCTGCATGCTTGTCGCGATATGTTTGTGTTGGTGTACACATACCAATTTTAGCAGAAAATAATAATAAAATAACACGTGAATTTACCACAAAACGACGAATCTCAAATGACGTTTTTGTCAAAAAATGTACAATTTCACCTGGTAGCGCCTTAATATGGTACCTAAAAACTGCCTGGGTATCTCACAATGAGTTGGCTTTTGGAAGTAGCCCAATATTCCATATGAATCCTGTAATATAAATTTGTAAAGTTTTATTACCAAAAATTGTGTTTTTTTGCCCCCAAAACGGCTGTTGCCATGGCAACCATTGAAAAAAAGATAAAACAAACCATTTAAAAAAATCAACGATTCCACTGCTCACAATATCCACTTGTTAGATTTTTTATTTAAGCCTGCAAACTCTTTTTATAAGGAAAATATTAAAAAAACATGATTTTACCCCAAAACGGCAATTCGAAAATGATGTTTTTTTGGCCCAAAATTCACTATTATATCTACATGTACTGTACTCTAAGATACATAAAAACTGCCTGGGTATCTCACAATGAGTTTGCTGTTGGAAGTAGCCCAATATTCCATATGAATCCTGTAATATAAATTTGTAAAGGTTTATTAACAAAAATTGTGTTTTTTGCCATGGCAACAGCCGTTTTGGGGAAAAAAACACAATTTTGGGTATTAACACTTTTAAAATTCATATTACAGGATTCATATGGAATATTGGGCTACTTCCAAAGGCAAATTCATTGTGAGATACCCAGGCAGTTTTCAGGTACCTTAGAGTACAGTACATGTAGGCATAAAGGTACATTTTGGGCCAAAAACAACATTTTAGAATTGCTGTTTTGGGGTAAAATCACGTTTTTTGAGATTTTCCTTATAAAAAGAGTTTGCAGGCTTAAATGAAAAATCAAAAAAAGTGGATATTGTGAGCAGTGAAAGCGTTGATTTTTTTCAATGGTTGCCATGGCAACAGCCGTTTTGGGACAAAAAACACAATTTTTGGTATTAAGACTTTAAAAATTCATATTACAGGATTCATATAGAATATTGGGCTACTTCCAACGGCAAACTCATTCTGAGATACCCAGGCACTTTTTAGGTACATTAGAGTACAGTACATGTAGGCGGAATGGTACGTTTTGGGCCAAAAACAACATTTTAGAATTGCTGTTTTGGGGTAAAATCACGTTTAGATTTTCCTTATTAAAAGAGTTTGCAGGCTTAAATGAAAAAATCTTTAAAAATGAATATTGTAAGCAGTGGGGCGTTGATTATTTGTAGGTGGTTTGTCAAACCCATTCTGGGATAGCCAGGCAGTTTTTCGGTACAGTACATGTAGGCGGAATTGTACATTTTGAAACAAAAACATCATGGCCGTTGAGGAATATACCAATCCAGGAGCGTTTAAGCCCCGCCTTAACAATTTCCACCAATTAATCATTCTGAAGGACAATGGTAATCTACTTGGTTAATCTGATGATTATGCGCACTTCGACGTTACTAGCCGCGTTTATACGTGGGCGGGGCTTACTGGATCGGTCTATGGCCGAGGAGAACGGTTGCTTGAACTGAAGACCGCAAAGGATTTCAAAGGATTCTGGGTAAGTGACCTGCCCGCATATGGTGTGTGTACCCTTGAGCAAGGCACTTTTCTGTTAATATCATCTGAGGTGAAAAAAAAGAGTACATGTAAGCCTGTAAAGGAGATGTTTGATAATTAACTGTTGTGTGCATAACATGCAACCGGGCGGTAATGTATACCTTCAGGGAGCTGAGCTAGGTTTTCGGATTGATTTAAAGTGATTGGAATGACCAGTAGTAATAATCCAGTGCGCAAGCCACCGTCAGATCGCCGTCGGCTGGCAGGCGGCTGATCGGCATCGACATGCTGACCAAAAAACCACCGGCGGTATCCAAAAACCACCAAAAACCACCAGTGGTATGTCGCACCTAAACCGCCAGCAGACACCTGGCGGCAGCGTCAAACCACGAGTGGTCTGCCGCTTCTGAACTGCCAGCGGACTACTATAGCGGTAGCCAGCGTCACACCACCATTGGTCAGCCATTCTAAAACTGCCAGCAAACCACTAGCGGTAGCCAGTGGCAAACCACCAGTGGTCTGCCACTCTAAAACCGCCAGCAAACTACGAGCGGTATCCAGCAGCAAACCACAAGTGGTCTTCCGCGACAAAACCGCCAGCAAACCACTGGCCAGCCATTCCGGACCACCATAAAAGCAGCCGGTGGCATACCACCAGTTGTCTGCCACTCACACTGCCTGCCACTCACAGTAGTGGTTGACAGGGATATGCCTCGCCATTATGATGACCTGTCACTCATAATATGAACTATCATCAGCGGTTCACTGTCACTAAATATACAGGGTGTCCAAAAGAAAGCGTCCAGGTCAAACCTGGCAACCTCAGAATCTATGTTTCCCCGGATCCTGATAGGGAATTTCTTACATGAAAAAATAGTCTTTATCGCATCTTTATCACATACAAATCAGTCAAGTGAATCATGAGGTCAGCCCTCAACTTGGAGTCACTATTTCTCGTTGTCAAACAATCAGATACCTGGTACATGAACTTGGGTGTGACTTGTCTGCGTATCTCAGAGTGGGGTTGCAGTTGGAAAGACTCTAGTATTCTATATGAATCCTTGAATGTGGAGTTTTAAATTACCACAAATTGTGGTTTTGCCCCAAAATGGCTATTGTAATGTTTAACCATTGAGACAAATATTAATAAGCCTTAACAAAAATCAACGCTTCTGCATGCTTGTCGCGATATGTTTGTGTTGGTGTACACATACCAATTTTAGCAGAAAATAATAATAAAATAACACGTGAATTTACCACAAAACGACGAATCTCAAATGACGTTTTTGTCAAAAAATGTACAATTTCACCTGGTAGCGCCTTAATATGGTACCTAAAAACTGCCTGGGTATCTCACAATGAGTTGGCTTTTGGAAGTAGCCCAATATTCCATATGAATCCTGTAATATAAATTTGTAAAGTTTTATTACCAAAAATTGTGTTTTTTTGCCCCCAAAACGGCTGTTGCCATGGCAACCATTGAAAAAAAGATAAAACAAACCATTTAAAAAAATCAACGATTCCACTGCTCACAATATCCACTTGTTAGATTTTTTATTTAAGCCTGCAAACTCTTTTTATAAGGAAAATATTAAAAAAACATGATTTTACCCCAAAACGGCAATTCGAAAATGATGTTTTTTTGGCCCAAAATTCACTATTATATCTACATGTACTGTACTCTAAGATACATAAAAACTGCCTGGGTATCTCACAATGAGTTTGCTGTTGGAAGTAGCCCAATATTCCATATGAATCCTGTAATATAAATTTGTAAAGGTTTATTAACAAAAATTGTGTTTTTTGCCCCAAAACGGCTGTTGCCATGGCAACCATTGCAAAAAAGATGAAACAAACCATTTTTAAAAATCAACGATTTCACTGCTCACAATATCCACTTGTTAGATTTTTCATTTAAGCCTGCAAACTCTTTTTATAAGGAAAATATTAAAAAACGTGATTTTGTCCCAAAAAAACATGTTTTTTCACCAAAATGGTATAAAACTACCACTTGAGAGTGTCCATCATACCAAAAAATGTGCCCAAGGTGGTCATCTTTCAAAAAAATATGATGAGCCTTTGTCCCCCAATATGGTACCGACAAGTGTCTTGGCCCATGGACTTTGGTTCATTGTTTCGATGAGTTTTTGGAAATCGTTTAGTTTTCCGTCATAGATAACTAGTATGTCATCTTTGTAGCGCCACCATGTTAGGATATTTTTGGCCTCTTTGAGGATTGTTTTCTCCAGTTCATGTAGGGTTATGTCGCAGATTTCGGGGCTTGAGATGGAGCCCATTGCGCAACCAATTTTTTTGAGGTAGAATTTGTTGCAAAATTGGAAACAGTTTCGGCCAAGGATTAGTTCCAGAAGTCTCCGGATGTATGTGGTTGGTGGTTTGGTAACGGCATAGTTGTGGTTGGTTCGGTTGAAGGTATTGCAGACGCAGTTTATTGCTTCTGTTTGTCTGACGTTTGTGTACATAGATACCACGTCGATACTGGTTATGAGGATATTTTCTGAGAATTGTTTACCTTCCAATTTACGCAGTATGTCTGCTGTGTCGCGGACATGTTGGTTGCGTGGTTACGATTGGGAGAAGGAAGTAGTCGATGTATTCAGATATCCTGGTGGTTGGGCTTTTACAACCACTGATTATTGGTCTTCCAACGAAAGGTTCTCCCGGGGGTGGGGTTTTATGTATTTTCAGGAGGAAGTACATGGTTGGGCATTCGCAGTTGTGTGGTAGTGGTTTTAGGTATTCGAGAGTAGGTCCATCTAATATAATGTAGTTGTTATTTCTCATTTCCGTCAGTACGTTTCGAACCAAGGTTATTGGTTGGGGAGTTATGTCATGGTCCAATATTCAGAGTAATGTATGGACTGAAGGTGTTTGTTTCCTACTTCTAGGTAGTCGGTTCGGTTCATAATGCAGATACCTCTTCCTTTGTCATAGGGTTTGATTACGATTTCTTTGTTTTTCTTAAGGTTGGTTATTGCGGCTAGTTCTGGTTTGGTCATGTTTGTTGACCGATTTTGTAGTCGGGTATGGGCAATTTCATATTTTGTGGCTTCCAGATAGGTTTCCAGCGTTGTGCTGGGGGTAGTTGTTGGTTGCCATTTAGACGATTGTTTAAATGGGTGTGGTTGGGATTGTTTTTTGTGCATTAGGAATGACACTCTCATTCTTCGGGTGAAAGTTTTGAGGTCGCTCAGTAAGGATTTTCGTGTTGGTTTATTAGCAGGTGTTAGGACGAAATTCAATCCTTTGCCCAATGCTTTTTTTTTCAGTTTCTGAAAGTTTGGTTTTGGATAGGTTGGTTATGAATCGTTCGCAATTTTCTGCTTGTGTTTCCCGCTGTTTCATTTGGTTTGGCCATGGTTTGGCATAGTGATCTTTTTTTGTTTTTGTTGAGTTTCCTTTTCGCCATCGCCTTTGGTTTGTTTGGGTGGTGTTATATTGCAAGGGGGTTGTTTTAATATAACGTTAGAGTGGTACACTGTAAAAAATGCTGGGTAAAATAAATTTGGAGAATTTCATTTTGACGTTTGTTGGGTCATATTTCGTCAACATATGCAGAAAATGTTCTGTTGGGTAAAACATCCAGAACACCAACGTTGGTTACATGCAACGTTCTGTAAATTGGGGAAACAGCGGCTATTTATTGGGTATTTGTTTACCTCTTGCTGAAAGTATTAAAAGGTTGAGCATATTATACAGACAAACAAAATATTATCCATCCGTTGGAGATTGTGAAGACAAGAGAAGAGAGGGCGCTTCAAAGTATACTGTACACAATTTTGGGTTGCCATGGCAACCATTGAAAAAAAGATAAAACAAACCATTTAAAAAAATCAACGATTCCACTGCTCACAATATCCACTTGTTAGATTTTTTATTTAAGCCTGCAAACTCTTTTTATAAGGAAAATATTTAAAAACATGATTTTACCCCAAAACGGCAATTCGAAAATGATGTTTTTTTGGCCCAAAATTCACTATTATATCTACATGTACTGTACTCTAAGATACATAAAAACTGCCTGGGTATCTCACAATGAGTTTGCTGTTGGAAGTAGCCCAATATTCCATATGAATCCTGTAATATAAATTTGTAAAGGTTTATTAACAAAAATTGTGTTTTTTGCCCCAAAACGGCTGTTGCCATGGCAACCATTGCAAAAAAGATGAAACAAACCATTTTAAAAAATCAACGATTTCACTGCTCACAATATCCACTCGTTAGATTTTTCATTTAAGCCTGCAAACTCTTTTTATAAGGAAAATATTAAAAAACGTGATTTTGTCCCAAAAAAAACATGTTTTTTCACCAAAATGGTATAAAACTACCACTTGAGAGTGTCCATCATACCAAAAAATGTGCCCAAGGTGGTCATCTTTCAAAAAAATATGATGAGCCTTTGTCCCCCAATATGGTACCGACAAGTGTCTTGGCCCATGGACTTTGGTTCATTGTTTCGATGAGTTTTTGGAAATCGTTTAGTTTTCCGTCATAGATAACTAGTATGTCATCTTTGTAGCGCCACCATGTTAGGATATTTTTGGCCTCTTTGAGGATTGTTTTCTCCAGTTCATGTAGGGTTATGTCGCAGATTTCGGGGCTTGAGATGGAGCCCATTGCGCAACCAATTTTTTTGAGGTAGAATTTGTTGCAAAATTGGAAACAGTTTCGGCCAAGGATTAGTTCCAGAAGTCTCCGGATGTATGTGGTTGGTGGTTTGGTAACGGCATAGTTGTGGTTGGTTCGGTTGAAGGTATTGCAGACGCAGTTTATTGCTTCTGTTTGTCTGACGTTTGTGTACATAGATACCACGTCGATACTGGTTATGAGGATATTTTCTGAGAATTGTTTACCTTCCAATTTACGCAGTATGTCTGCTGTGTCGCGGACATGTTGGTTGCGTGGTTACGATTGGGAGAAGGAAGTAGTCGATGTATTCAGATATCCTGGTGGTTGGGCTTTTACAACCACTGATTATTGGTCTTCCAACGAAAGGTTCTCCCGGGGGTGGGGTTTTATGTATTTTCGGGAGGAAGTACATGGTTGGGCATTCGCAGTTGTGTGGTAGTGGTTTTAGGTATTCGAGAGTAGGTCCATCTAATATAATATAGTTGTTATTTCTCATTTCCGTCAGTACGTTTCGAACCAAGGTTATTGGTTGGGGAGTTATGTCATGGTCCAATATTCAGAGTAATGTATGGACTGAAGGTGTTTGTTTCCTACTTCTAGGTAGTCGGTTCGGTTCATAATGCAGATACCTCTTCCTTTGTCATAGGGTTTGATTACGATTTCTTTGTTTTTCTTAAGGTTGGTTATTGCGGCTAGTTCTGGTTTGGTCATGTTTGTTGACCGATTTTGTAGTCGGGTATGGGCAATTTCATATTTTGTGGCTTCCAGATAGGTTTCCAGCGTTGTGCTGGGGGTAGTTGTTGGTTGCCATTTAGACGATTGTTTAAATGGGTGTGGTTGGGATTGTTTTTTGTGCATTAGGAATGACACTCTCATTCTTCGGGTGAAAGTTTTGAGGTCGCTCAGTAAGGATTTTCGTGTTGGTTTATTAGCAGGTGTTAGGACGAAATTCAATCCTTTGCCCAATGCTTTTTTTTTCAGTTTCTGAAAGTTTGGTTTTGGATAGGTTGGTTATGAATCGTTCGCAATTTTCTGCTTGTGTTTCCCGCTGTTTCATTTGGTTTGGCCATGGTTTGGCATAGTGATCTTTTTTTGTTTTTGTTGAGTTTCCTTTTCGCCATCGCCTTTGGTTTGTTTGGGTGGTGTTATATTGCAAGGGGGTTATTTTAATATAACGTTAGAGTGGTACACTGTAAAAAATGCTGGGTAAAATAAATTTGGAGAATTTCATTTTGACGTTTGTTGGGTCATATTTCGTCAACATATGCAGAAAATGTTCTGTTGGGTAAAACATCCAGAACACCAACGTTGGTTACATGCAACGTTCTGTAAATTGGGGAAACAGCGGCTATTTATTGGGTATTTGTTTACCTCTTGCTGAAAGTATTAAAAGGTTGAGCATATTATACAGACAAACAAAATATTATCCATCTGTTGGAGATTGTGAAGACAAGAGAAGAGAGGGCGCTTCAAAGTATACTGTACACAATTTTGGGTAAAACAAAGTTGGAGAATTTCATTTGGACGTTTGTTGGGTCATATTTCGTCAACATATGCAGAAAATGTTCTGTTGGGTAAACTATCCAAGCGACCAACGTTGGTAACGTTTGAAGTTCTATACAGCCCTTACGATTTTTCTCTCATCCCAAGTTACGTTGGTCAAAGGGTGTCCATTTATTGGGCACTTATTATGCCGTGTGCTGAAAGTATTAAAACGCTGAGCAAATGATACACTCATGACATTTATCTCCAGTTATTGGGGAATTTTCAACACAAAACAGGGCGCATTCTACCAACTTTTACCCAACTTGGTTCAAATATCAACATGCCCATCTTTGGGGCGCAAAATACCCTTGGGTACATGGTATTGTATGTACAATTGTTGGTTAAATTCTATAAGCCAATGTTTGGGTAGATATGTGCATATCTAATCGTTGGTTAAAAGTTAATTATCCAACGTTTGGGTAAATGTGCTTGGCCACTTTTTGATTAAATTCAACATAAAGCACACTAACAAAAAATGCAACAATAACATAGTTTTGTGTAATATTTACTCTTTTGTCTCGTTTAAAATTTACTTCATGTCAGTTTCATTTTTTTTTAGTGCATAAATCTTTTTGTATATGCCCTACATGTTGGGTATCTCGGGCCAAATATCTCGACTATTTTACCAGAAGGCTGTTGAAAAAAAAAGTATAGGAGCGCATGTTTATGTATACGTGTTCTTTCCACACTTCTCATGATGGAGTTGTTCCAGATGTATATTCTGATTTTTATATCCTATTCAATATCTTGGTGTAAATTTTACTGGTGTTAAAAAGTAAGGCTAAGTGAGCATGCGCAAAAATCCAGCAACTTGATAGGCTACAGGCATTTATTAACGTTTCTCAACGTTTCACACACAAACCGTAACACTGCGTTGTATTTGTGACTATCTGTCCTGGTTGTTCTGTTGTCCAGCATACGTACTCAAGGGATAATGTAAGAAACCTTCCGATCAAATGCTCTTGCCTGTTTTCTCAAAACATGATGAGGAAAATGGCATTTGCCAAGTACACTGCTGTTCCACCACGAACGGATTATAGTGTGGATAAATACTGAATAGGCATTACTACATATTAAAAACAGAAACAAATTTATAAAAGTGTCCTTTATTACAATGTGAAAACACCAATCATTGGTCAGCAGATGCCCAGCGTTTAGCTTTTCCTTGTGCCAAATTATTGGGACAAGTTGGGAAGGGGGAGAACACCAGTTTGTAAAATGGTAACCAACAATTGGCTATGTAAGCTCACCCAAACCTTGGATGATTGAATTGAACGAACAATTTCATGTATTGGCCATGCACATTTACCCAAACATTTGGTGATTGGATTTAAATCAACAATTGGCCATAAACATTCACCTAAACCTTGGATGAATTAATTTAACCAACAACTGGCTATGCAATCTTACCCAAACCTTGGATGATTCATTTAAGCAACACTTGGCCATGCACATTTACCCAAACGTTGGATAATTAACTTTTAACTAATAATTGGATATGCACATTCACCGAAAGATAATTGGTTGATTAAGTTTAACCAATAATTGTGCATTCAGTATCATCCAAGGCTTGGGTAAGGCTGTTACCCAACACCAGTTGGGCATTATGCGCCCCAAAGATGGGTATGTTGATATTTGAACCAACGTTGGGTAAAAATAAAGGGTAAATTTTGCCCAACTTGTTACTCAACGTTGGTTCAAATATCAACATGCCCATCTTTGGGGCGCAAAATGCCCAACTGGTGTTAGGTAACAGCTTTACCCAACCCTCGATTGCATGTACAATTGTCACTTGGTTAAATTTAATCAACAAATGTTTGGGTAGATGTGCATATCCAATTGTTGGTTAAAAGTTAATTATCCAACGTTTGGGTAATTGTGCATTACCAAAGGTTGGTTGAAAGTACGGGCGTCAGTAATTTACCGTAAATAATATTTACCGTAAATAATTTACGGTAAATTACGTTTTACAGTAATTCATTGTTATTAATTCTAATACATCGTGCTGGTATGTACACTGTTACGTACAGTACATTAACGTATTCATTGACTATTGTTATCACGATCAAACATCGGTTTATATAACTGTGTGTTAGGCTAATAAAACTCGATTTTATGTTTCCCGTAACATTTTTGTCAAGCCCAAATGAGGCAACTATTTCATTATTCATTATTCATTATTTTGTAGCATTTCATTATTTGCAAAATAACAGCTATTTGATCAAAACTTAGGGCGCTCTATACCCTCTAGTGTGTTAAAACACAACCCTGATCAACTTATACACAAATTTGTATTTATTAAAATATCTTTCACAATTTCCCAGGTATTTATGACAAATTTATTTAAGAACCAAGATATATTTAAATAACAAAACACATTTATATCAGTCCACACATTTCAAATGGGAATTGCACCAATGCTTTTCTATATACCTTTATTTAATAACACGTACTGTTGTTTCCGAGTTCGACAATTGACTCAATTAACTGCAAAGTGCACGTTTGAGACACACTCGCGAGACGAAAAATAATTGTTTTGCTCATCTCTCAAAGACTATAGCACCTCAGACAAAATAATTCTAGGGGAAGTTTTCTACCGTCATCGTGTTTATATCGTGTTTAAGTTATGTGTAAATCTGTGAACATTTCTGATTCTTCGAGATACCAATCATGTATACCGGTACTATATTTAAGACATCAAAAACTGGTCTTGTTTTTCTATTTTGGTTGTAAATTTTACCTTCTTTGAGTATGGTTAGCTTTTATATGCAAAATTACATCCATGCACAAACAGTTATCAAAATATCAAAATGCTTGCGTAACGAATGAAAAATGCAAAAATTACTTGACGAATCGAGGTCAAAGCTTACTCTGCAAAAACTAACCTACTGCTGTGAATCGAATATACAGTACAATACTTCACATTTAACAGTAACTTTTTACAATGTAATTATCCAACGTCTGGGTAAATGTGCATGGCCAATAGTTGTTTAAATTCAATCACCCAATGTCTGGGTGAGAATGCATAGCCATGTTGTTGGTTAAATTAATTCATCCAATGTTTGGTAAATGTTCAAAGCCAATTGTTGGTTACCATTTTACCAAGTAATGTTCCCCCCTCCCCAACTTGCCCCAAAAATTTGGCGCGAAGAAAGGCTAAACGTTCAGACATCTGCTGACCAATGATTGGTGTTTTCACATCGTACTAGAGGACACTTTTAAAACGAATTCAATTGATTCGTTTTGCTTTTTTTTAATTATTAAACTGCAACAAAAATATTGGATGAGACGATATGCATTCCAAATACACTGAAATACTTTATCTACAAAACTATCATGGGAATAGCGAAATGAAATTTATGGGAGTACTCTCTAAAAACCACCATTCCTTCGTTTCCTTGAACATTTTTTATTTGAACCAGACAGGCCGTTCGTCGTATACATTGCAGGCTGCTACAAATTAAAAAGTCCCCAAGTGTTTAAAAGGCCCCAATACCTACACTGTAAAAAAAAAAGGGTAAATATTTGCCTAACATTTTGCCCAACGTTGTATGAGCAAATAGTCAGCTCAACTAATAGTTGGTTAACATGCAAAACACACTTGATGGGTACAACAATTTACCCAGTACCTGGCCAATAAAACGGTATCTTCAACAACTGGGTGAAAGGAATAAACTCGCAAACTTAGCTCGATTTAACCAACTTTGCCAACATCTCCAAGCTAATCTACCCAATGTTGGGCAAGTCGCCCTATTATTCCCCAGCGCATGGTCAAAGTTTACCCAGAACAATTTGCACCTATTTCTTAATGAATATATGCCCAAACTCCATGACTCCAAACATGACGAATTTGTATTTAATCAATATCCGACAACTAGAAAAATAACGAGCAACAAATGCAGAATTAGGTTTACCCAACGATTCATTTGCCCAATATTTTTACAGTGTAGAGATAAATGTCATGAGTGTATAATTTGCTCAGCATTTTAATACTTTTAGCACACGGTATAATAAGTGCCCAATAAATGGACACCCTTTGACCAACTTATAGGACTTCAAATGTGACCAACGTTGGTCGCTTGGATGGTTTGTATGAAAACATTTTGAAATACTATTTTGGCTATGATCTCATTTTACAAAGCAAAGAAATGTTGTGCTGAACAGCTCCATCAAATTGCACCCCGGCCATCGCTAAAAAGCATAGGGCCTACATTTCGTCTTTCTTGATGATGACAGCACACCAATCGTGGTGGTTCAGACTAAATTTAGTTAACAGTCGTAGATTTGCTGTTTGTATGTTAGCTTTTAAGAATAAATCGACATTTCATTTTCTCATTTTTAAAACTGCAACGTAAGCGAATAAAATGCAGTAAGGCGTATAGCAATCAAATTTTAAAAATGTGAAAATTGTTGATAGCTTGACGCTTGTGACTGCGGTTTTGCATAAAACAGAACAACAAAATACAAATCTGCCTACTTTTTTCTTCAATCTCCAAAATTATAGTTAGAATGGACTTAGTGTTGTTTTCAAATGTGAACAAACTGGGTTCTAACTTTAGAAAATGAAACTTACGGCCATTAGTGAACTTGGTCTCTGCTGTTTTTACACCGAAAATAATTGAGACAGCACTGTATTCAGGCAACTCGGTCCAAATGAATATACCTGCCTAATGCCGCACCCACGGTTTGAACAATGAAACACCGTATACCAAACACACTTGTTCAAACAGAACTTGACGTACATTGTATAGCAGTTTGCTGAAGGTTCCAGAAAGTAAACAATTCCCTATTATCAAGTATTTTCTGAGCAAACACAATTCGCTCGTTTTTAGAAAACTGATCGTAAAATTGATAATTGTGTCTGATAGAAAACAACATACTAATGTCAAAACAAGAGAACAGATAACAGTGCACGGGAATCTCTATTAGTTCTGCGAACAGAAACAGCTGACAAACGCATAGCCTTAAGATCGGCAACATGTGAGTGAATAACCAAATACAAAATAGAATATGTTCCTATAATTTGCTTGTTTCCGCTTTTATTGGATGGATGGATTTTGTGTGACCTGCGGGCCAACCAATTTTTAAATTTGTTTTTTCATTCAGTAGAATACGGTACTGCACTCGTACTTTTTAACCAGAAAAGATACTGAGATGTTAGACATACGCCACACTGTAACCCACAATGCATTGCGCACTTCATTCACTAATGACCTGAGCGCGGACTGTTATTTCCAATTTTTTGCTGGGTACTTTGGGAAGAAATAACCACATTGTTGTCAATCCCAAAACGGGATATCATGTGTCCACGAGACATCTACCGCGAGCGGTGTAGCCGGGAGAGCCCCCTCCCCCCCCCCCACCCCCCCCCCCCCCCCCCCCCCCTCCCCCATTCGCAACCCTACTGGAAATTTGGCAAACGGAGAAAAATATGGTGGCATGGCTTTTCCCATAGAACTTTCACGCGCACGCACTCTTTCTTCGCGCGCTTCACTCACCGCCCGGCCGGCAGCAGTTTCACACACTTTTGTATGGAGGCGGTCGTGACAAAAACACAGAATTTTCAGGATAATGCAACATTTGCGACGAAAATGCCAACGGAAAAGGTATTCTAAAATTGTCCAAGCTATCGATTCCAATAATTATTTTCCTTAAATTCGAGTTGTGACATAAACAAAAAAAATACCCACCAAGTTTACAACCCTGCAGAGGATTGTGGTCTTCCGTTCGGGCATAGTTTATCCGCCAAATTAAAACATAGGCCTAACGGTTGTACCATAATCTATCACTCAACTGCCCCTTGGCCCAATTTGCCCAACGCAACAAAGACAGAGACCCAAAAGTATACTAATGTGATACAATAATATAAATATGGTAACGTGAGGGCGCTCTGCTCTGGTTGTGTTCCAAGAAAGACCAGAGTTGGTCTAGCTCTCATCGGGTACACACACACGCTCGCCAATGTGGGAGTCCTTGCGGAGCGAGGTACAGGTACGTTGAGGTATACAGTGTACTGTGCCTTGAGGCATAGTAAGGTTTAGTTGGGGAACGACAGTTGAGGGTTACCTATGGTGACCCGGTATTCCCGTATGGCCGAGGTTTACTAGTTCACTAAACCTCATCCAGTTAATTTGGCTGAAGTACATGTACCTGTGTATTACTTATATGTTAAGAGGCTTATTTCCTATTCTTTGTTGTTGAGGTTTGGTTAACCTCTGAGTTCATTTTGTTATGAGGTTATCATTAAAACCAGTTGAAATATAAGTGAACCTCTCTGCCTCTTGTGTTTCTATAGGGCGTGAATTAGACCCCCTTTCGTTGGTAGATTGCCAACAAACGAACAGGCCTTAGGTTTACATTAATCCTCTGTTCGTCATGATATCCCCATCTCATTTGTGTAGCCGCTCACGCAGATGAGAAGTGTATCAATATATTTGTGGGACAATCGGCGACCTGCTCTCCGAGTAGTAAACGCGCCACAAATGGTGTCAGAAGTGGGATTAAGGGGAGTCAATTGGTCAAACGCACCTTATAGGGGCTTGAGGTTAATTGTTCCGAATAAGGAGCGTGGTAAAAGCAGTCATAAATAGGTGCCGATCTACTGAAGGTCATTATCATGAGAGATTGGGAGAAACTCCGTGATGAGCTTAACCGCTCTAAAATGGAGATTCAAGTCTTAGAATGGGAGAAGGATGGTCTAGTAAAAAGCAAAGCATACCTAGAAGCCGCCCTCGCTGAGGTCATCAGGCAAACTCGTGAAAATACCTCCCTAATGGCTGAGAAGAGTCAGCAAAGGACCAGCTCGGCTGATCCTGACAGTAAGGCGGGGATATATGAGTTCACGAAAAATGTATCCCTCGAGGCGCCCAGTCATACTGGCGGTTTGACACGAGTACCGAATGCGAGGGGAATGGAAATTTCCACGCCGGTGGTTACCGCGTCGACGCGGAAAAGGTACATAGAAGGGAATGAGGATGGCCCAAGCTTGTTTAATCAAGGCGAATCAGGATCGCCGTTGAACCCATTTGTTGGGTCTCGAGATGTGCATAGTGAGTTGCTTGGATTTGCCACAACACCTATGCCGACCACAAATGTCACACCGCAAGCAATATCCTCAAATCCCGATATCCCTTGGCCATTGGAGCGACAGGCGAGGTTAACAGGAGATGAGGTTTACAGGAAACATCAGGTACAGTCGCATCGACGCCCTAATATAACTCCTGACAGGGACAATGGAAAGGTACTATGGAATGAGTACTTTGCACATTTCGAATCTTGTCGTGAAGTGAACGGCTGGGCAGACGAGCAGGCTGTACAGTATTTAATAGCCAGCTTGCAGGACAGTGCCTTGAGGCTCATTGGTGATGGGCCTAACAAGGACGG
The DNA here is from genome assembly GCA_037783545.1 of Henricia sp. BOLD:AAB3569. NCBI lineage: Eukaryota > Metazoa > Echinodermata > Asteroidea > Spinulosida > Echinasteridae > Henricia > Henricia sp. BOLD:AAB3569. The sequence goes on along the minus strand of JBBELK010000057.1, from coordinate 711,891 downwards.
AAGTTCGCTTACAGTGAACCTGTGGCAATGTTAGAGAAAAGGTTCGGGCCCAGTCAGCAGGCCGAGAAATTTCTCATTGAGTTTAGGTGTCGGCGTCAGGGACCTAATAAGACCTTGCAGGAGCTAGGTCAAGGTATTCGAGAACCTTTGGTGAAGGCCTATCCAGAGGTCCCAGAACAGGCTAGGGAACGCCTGGGAGTGAACCATTTAATTGATGCCATTGACAGTCAGACGGTGAGGGAGGGCATACACCGTGCCCGACCCAAACGTCTGGAAGAGGCCATTCAGTCCGCAATGGAAACCGATAATTTTGAGACTATCGAGCGGTATAGAAGGGTAGAGCGAAGGCCGGACAAATTTGCCAGGGCCATCGATTCCTCTGAGGAGCAAAGACTTCAGCGACTTGCTGAGCAGATGAGGAAATTTGAAGCGCTCTCCGAGGCAGTTAAGAGCCTGACCGGACAGAGTGGGGTGGCCGAGGCAAGGTTACCTACAAAACTCACGGTAAAGTCTACAGGGGAGATACAGTGCTATAATTGTAAGGAGTCGGGGCACTTTGCCCGTGAGGGTTCTAAGCCAAAACAGGGCAATCAGCGGTCGGGAAACGCCGGTCGGCCGCTATGGAGCCCACAAGCCGGCCGCAGGAAGACAAAGGGCTATTAAGAGACAAAGGGAAGACCTTTCAGTGAGAGACGTCAAGAGGCAAAAGGGCAGAGATGGACAAGGGATAGATTCAGTGTCCGAGCCCGGTCCTGCACCACGCCTTGGATTATTTGTTGATGGGCTAGTAAGAGGAGCTAGAGTAAAGTTCCTGGTAGATACAGGATCCACAGACACGTTGATCCAAAGTTCGGTCTATTACGAGATCGACACGGAGCAAAGACCCGTTCTAGAAACGGGGAGGCCAAATGTACGACAGGTTGATGGCAGTCAATTGTCAGTACTTGGCGTTGCCTGGGTATACATAAAGGTCGGGAGAACCGTTTGCCCGGTAAAGGCAATTTTCGCTGACATTAAGTGTTCAGGCATATTGGGAATGGATTTCCACGTGCCAACGCATGCAAGATTAGATTTTCAATCCCTAGAACTGGGACTGAATGGAGAGAAAATTAAATACAAAAGTAGTGCAGGGGAATCCTTCGTTGGTAGAATTCTGTTGGCCGAGACCACCGAAATCCCGCCTGAGTGTGAGGTTGTTGTGCCGGGAAACATTGCTAAACCTTATGAGGCATCAATTGTGTAGTCCCGCCGTGATTGAGCTAGTGAATGAATGCGGGGAACTGGCCAGTAGAGGTTTTATTGGTAGCGAAGTCTCTTGTTGAGGCAGAAGAAGAGAACCTCCCTGTGAGGATTCTAAACCCCACAAAGAATAAAATGGTTCTCCGGCGAGGGACTACAGTAGGACAAATTTCAACTGTTGAGGTTGAGCAGCCGCACGAGAGTAGAGGTTTAGGTGAGGTTCATGGAAACCCCCTGCATATTTACATAAGTTGTATGATCGTAGTAGGGAGAAGTTGGATAATGAATATCACGCTGAGGTTTTGAAGTGCCCCATCGAGTTCCAAGATGTTTTCTCCTCGGGCGATCATGATATTGGCCTCACGAATGTGGTTCAACACCATATCGATACGGAAATGCCAAGCCTGTGAGGGACAGGCTTAGGAGGCACCCTGTAGCCCAGCCAGGGGAAATTGAGAGGCAGGTCAGAGACCTCAAAAGGCGAGGTGTAATTGAACCATCAGACAGTCCCCGGGCAGCAAACATTGTCCTGGTTCGAAAAAAGGATGGGACTCAAAGGTTCTGCGTCGATTATAGGCGGCTGAATGCTCTCACATTCAGGGACGCATTACCCGGTCCCCGAATTGACGATTTTCTAGACGCCCTTTCGGGCGCTCAGTGGTTTTCCACTCTGGATCTTGCGTCTGGTTATTGGCAGGTTGCCCTTGATGAAGATGCCAGCCAGAAGTCCTCTTTTATTGTCAGTAGCGGGTTGTACCGTTGGAACTGCATGCCATTCGGCCTCTGCACTGCGCCCGCTACGTTTCAGAGACTCATGGAGAAGGTACAGGCTGGTCTTCAATGGGACATCCTGGTCTTCAATGGGACATCCTGCTGATATACCTCGACGATATCATTGTGTTCGGTCGAGACATACCTCAAGAGATTGAGCGTCTACGGAAAGTATTTTCCAAGTTGAGGCAGGCTGGACTCAAACTGAAGCCCAGCAAATGCCATCTCTTTCAGAGATCGGTCAGGTACTTGGGGCATAAGGGCGTTGAAACAGACCCTGACAAGGTCCGTGTTGTGGAAGAATAGCCCGTCCCTGAGAATGTTGGAGAGGTTACAAGTTTCCTCGGTATGGCTTCCTATTATAGGAGATGTATCCGCGGGTTTGCGCAAATCGCCAGCCCCCCGCACGCACTCACTAGCAAGGCGTGTGAGTTCAGGTGGTCGGAGGCCTGCCAGCAATCGTTCGAAGAACTGAAGGAACGGCTTCAAAGTGCTCAAATACTATCGTACCCCGTACTGGGGAACGCCTTCATTCTAGATGTAGGTGCCAGTGGAGACGGCATAGGTGCCGTATTGTCCCAGGTATAAAGTGGGGAAGAACGGGTACTGGCCTATGCTAGCAGGAAGCTCTCGAAGGCTGAGCGGAAATATTGTGTAACTCGCCGGGAGCTCTTGGCCGTGGTGTGCTATCTGAAGTATTTTCGACAGTATCTTTATGGGCAGAAGATCACTGTTCGGACAGACCATGCAGCATTGCGTTGGTTGCTAAATTTCAAGCACCCGGAGGGCCAGATGCCCGTTGGCTAGAGCGAATCTCTGAATTTGACATGACAATCGAACACAGGCCTGGGAAAAAGCATGCGAATGCAGATAGCCTTTCCCGGAGGCCCTGCAGGCAGTGCGGACTCCTGGCTGATACCGCCGAACAACCAGCTGAAGTTGTTGGCCACTTGAAGAAGACCGACGGATTTGTGAGAGGCATTCTGGTTAACCCGACTTTGACACGTGAGGCCCTGAGAGAGGCACAGTTGACTGACAAGACTACTGAGTGGGTCTTGTTGGCAAAGGAAGGAGGCAAGGATCGCCCTGAATGGAGTGCTTTTGTTTTCATTCCTCAAGGTACACTCCTTTAGCAGCGCTTTGCGCGCGCCACTTTAGTTTGCCCGCTCCAACCACTGCTAAACTTCGCCGCAAATCCTGCGAAGCGCGTGGGTGTGACGTCACCCAAGACCGAGCCTGGATGACACTTGCCATGATTGGCTAGATTCTGTCACCTGACGTTGGTTCTGTCACATGACCTGCATCTGACACAGTAAAGATGGCTGCGCCCAGGTACGTCAACACTAACGTTGCTTTGCCCACTGTCGCGTCGACATTTTTTGTCATTATTTCGTCCTGGTTGTTAGTGTGGTTTTACACAGTAAGTATTTGTTTCGCGGACATCACTAATCCTTCACCGTGATCACTGTACATCCCTATAGAAAGGTGGGGAAATTTTTCAAGCTCTTCTTTTACCGCGAAATCATGTGTGTAAACTGATAATACGGGGAGAGCTGGAGATGAAGAATGGGTATTTTTTTCATATACATTGAACACGGATTTGGGTAAATTTATGTTGGAATCGATAGCTTATTCAATTCTAAGATATACTTCCCACTGACACTTCCGTCGCAAATGGTGCATTTCTGAGATAAATAAATGATAAAATTACTGCATAAAGTAATGCACAAAATGACGTGGCGAGCGGTCTGTGCGTAAGCGCGACAACAGAGAGCGCTGCGCGCGCGCGTGAATGGTTATCTTTTGCACTAACTGAAGGCAATTTTTGAGGAAGAAAACGTGACGTTTCTACAGAAAAGCAACATTTGCGACAAAAGTGCAAGTGGGAAGCTAAAGTATATCTTAAAATTACATTATGTGTTGATTCCAGGAGGTAATTTCCTTAAAATCTTTGTTCAATGTATACGAAAAAAATAACGAAGAATGCGGTGCAGTATGAAGCGCCCCCACAGAGATATATTGCGCCAAGCCAGCGAATAATTCCTCAACTTCAAGTCTGATCAGTCTTAGTTCAGGCTGTCTCGTTTTCTGCTAAACTATAAGCTTTGTCACGAAAGCCTAAATGCAGCATGAGTACATTTCACACGTGGGGGCACGCAACGTCGTTGTCAATGTAATAGCACACATTTACGCCTGGAATGAAAACTACGCACTCGACGAAGCTCACGAAGAGGAATTGATAATCATTTTTGTGTGCTAAAACAAACAAACAAAGGCATGTTTATTACACTGAAATTTTGCACAAACACCGACAACAATCTCCCCAAACTGTCGCTGGTTTCACAAGTCTGTTTCGCAACACAAACTACCCTGTTTGGACCAGAAATCTCACTGTCAAACAAACATCTTGCTGTGTTCCAATTTAAATATTTTAAAAAATTGTTTTAAAAATAAATATCGTCAGAGAGTATTCTTTAATTTCAGTATCTATTCAAAAAGTTGGAATTGAACAATGCTGTTAAGGAGTTTAATTAATAATATTTCTTCATGATGTACTCTCTGCAACAGCAAAACCTTTTAATTGATGTGACTATTTATTCAGCAGATGGTTTTGCATGTACAGTGTATTATGGGTTACATTTTTGGCAATATTTACGTTTTTGAAATCCACCATGTCATATTTATCAGTTGTGTAGTGACTGTGTGAAGTTGTGTGACAGTGAATATTAAAATAAAGAAAACCGTTAACAGTCTATCATTTTATGTCATGATGTGTTTCTGTGTCACAAAAACAAGACCATAATATATATTTTTCCCAAAGTGAGTTTGGCTGTTTATTTAAAAAAAATTGGGCAGATGTAAACATAGAGCAAGGAAACAGAAGATTGGGAAATAGAGTAGCTGACCTTTACTTAAATCTTGTGTACAACAAAGTAAAATCTTCAGATTTAAATTTGAACTTGCAAATCCTTGCTGAGTGATTTTAAGTAAAAACTTATCAAAACTTGATTAAATACACGCCTGGCTTATTATTGGCTATGCTTTGAGTTTTAATAGCTTATTGGTTTTGATTTAGTGGGGCTTAATAATACTGTTCAAAGAAGAGAAATATAGATATTTAAAAAAATAAGGTATGTGTACTTGAATTCGGGGCGATTCAATAAAGCTCCTTGCGTACAACTTAACCAACGCAAAATATGTGGACCGTAAAGCAGTCTAATCTGGAAAATTACCGCCACGGCGGTAATTTTGGATTTTTGTTTTTTCGGAATGCCGTTAGATTTCGTTGGATCCGGACTGGACTAGACAAATGTACGTATAATTTTCATTATTTATGGTTAGAATATTACATATTCTTTGTGTAGAAGGGAAACATGGACTGTTTTGAGTATTAGCAGTGGGAAATATTAGCCGATTTTTGGTGTGTGTTTCATCGTCTTTTTTTTGCAAGCGTATATTTCACTTCTCGCGCTGCGGACCGGCGGTATATATGCAAATGCATGACGTCAGGAGGCGCGGCGCGATACCCGATTGTGATTGGCTATCCGTGCAACAATCCTAACGATTTTGTAAGCGGTGTGCTGATTGGCTTCGCAGGATATGCGGCGAAGTTTAGCAGTGGTTGGAGCGGGCAAACTAAAGTGGCGCGCGCAAAGCACTGCTAAAGGAGTGTATCCTCAAGGATATACGAAACATACTGGTGTCTCTGGGACCAGCTATACGTGCGGCAAGGACTACTGTATCGCAGGTGGGAATCGGACGATGGTTCTGTTGTCCGTTGGCGCCTGGTGATGCCAAGTGGGCTCCGGAAGGAAGTCCTAAGTGAGATCCATGCAGGAAGGCTGGGTGGGCACTTTGGCATCAATAAGACAGACGCCCTGGTGAGAGGCCGGTATTTCTGGCCTGGCATGGCGGCAGATATCAGATCATTTATCCGGAAGTGTGACTTATGTGCTCGGAGAAAATCTCCATCCAAGAAACGGAGATCACCGTTGCAGCAACATACAATGGGCGAGCCCCTACTAGTAGAGAGAGTAGCATTAGACTTGCTTGGGCCGTTGCCAGTCACTGAAAGTGGAAATCGTTGAATCCTGGTCGTCGGGGATTATTTCTCCAAATGGATGGAGGCATACCCCATCCAAGATGCCACTGCTGGAACCGCTGGCCTCCAAGTTTGTAGATGAATTTGTGTGTCGTTTTGGGAGCCCCAAGGAACTGCACTCTGATCAAGGTGCCAACTTTGAGACGGCTCTGTTCACGGAGATGTGCAAAATACTTGGCATCCAGAAAACTAGAACGACAGCCTACAACCCAAAATCAGATGGGCTTGTAGAAAGGTTCAATAAGACCCTTGTTGATACCGTAGCCATGATGATGGACGGTAAATGTAACCAGCGAGACTGGGATAGGTACCTCCCTTTTGCTACGTTTGCCTACCGGTGCACACCCCAAGCCTCAACTGGGGAAACCCCCAATATCATGATGCTGGGGAGGGAGGTGATGTTACCAATTGATTTGGTAACTAAAACCTCCAATCCCGAGGTCACCGCGAAAACAGACTATGCCGAGAAACTACGTGCTGGTCTGCAGTAGGCACATGATAGTGCAGGAGAGTGCCTCAAAAAGAACAGTACACGCCAGAAAACGAATTATGACCTTAGGGCATCTAACAGTAAATTGTCAGTGGGAGAGTTTGCATGGCTTCATAAGCCTGCTACAAAGAGAGGTATGTCTCCGAAGCTGCAGTTGCGGTGGGGGGGGGGGGGGGGGGGGGGGGGACCTTATCTGATAGTGGACAAGCTCTCAGATGTAACACTCAGGGTCCAATTGAAGCCAAAAGCCAAACCTCGAGTAGTCCATGCGGACCGGTTGAAGCCGTATACCGGCGAGGCACTGTATAACGGACGACGACTCTGAGTCAGAAGAGGCAACTAAAGGGGAAGATGCGAGTCGCGCCGGCAACGAGCCCGCCCAAAAGAAGCAGAGAGTGAAGCTGCACGTAGTAGAATAGTTTTGCAGGATGACCTACCGTGACCGCGATCATAAGTGCATCCGAAGGGAAAAACGTACTAAGGAATATTTCCGCTATGATCAGTGGTTGGAGTCTTCTAGTGGCGAGGACGATTAAGTTTTACATAAAAGAGTTTCGAAGTTGTTTTACAGTTTCTAAATACTGTGTTTAAGATACGTTTTATATGTTCCAAAAGAGAAATTACAACATGTAGTCCGAAATACTAGAACCAGGGGGAAAAGGTGAGGTTTGTTAACATGTAGAGTATTGTATTAATTGCTATTGGAAACGAGGACGTTCCTAGCTTAGCTTGGGCCAATGTGATAAAATAATATATATTCATGGTAACGTGAGGGCGCTCTGCTCTGGTTGTGTTCCAAGAAAGACTGGGGCGGATTGCAATAAAATCGACTTAGCCACTGGTCTAAGACCGCTTTTTATAGCCGGCTTTCCAACTTAGCCAGTCTCGGCTTAGTCACTGGTTTAGCCCATTGCAATAAACCATGCAGTCTATAACTGAAGTACGGCTGCGCCAGCAGAAAAACACGCACATCATAACAGAAAGTGATGCAGCCGGCTATCCTTGCGCGACTTCAAGCCAAACAAACGTCCTCACGAAGCCACTTGATGACGCGTGTGTGGTGCAGTTTTTGCAGAGAAACTGACCGCGAAAATTATTAAATAGCACTAAAAGGGCTCTAATGAACACAATGTGCGTTTTGTTCGCCTTTTTTCATGCAAAATTACGAGATGTAGCGCAGTGTCCAAAATTTATAGCCTGCTCGCCGCGGGCTTAAATTTTAAGACTGGTCTAACTTTATCGATATTGCAAGCGGGCTATAATTATAGACCGGTCTAGTGGACGCCGCGTTAGCCGGCTAAGTCTATAGACCGGTCTTAGACCGCATATTGCAATCCGCCCCAGAGGTGGTCTAGCTCTCATATCATCGGGTATGTTGGTCGCAATCCTAATGCGCACGCAAATTTTGAATTTGCGCAAGCAGATTTAAAACCTGCGCGCGCAAATTTTGAGCTTGAGGTACTGAATCAGATTGCGCACCGAAATTAAAACTGCGCTTGGGCATTTGCTTACGTCACGTGCTCTATGCCGCGTTAGACTGGTCCCCTGTCCTCATATTTATTTTCCCTTCGTCGTATGGTTTGAAGGGTTTATTTGTTATTGTTATTATTATTATTATTATTATTATTATTTCTTTCTGGTATTCATACCAAGGATTCCTCAATAGTGCTCATTGCACTGTCACTCGCAAGCGTGAGGAAACCCATGAAGAATTAGAATGATGTTAAAAAGCAAACCCAATTTATCTTTGTTTGGCCATCCTTTTTATACTAGCTCCATGGTTTGGCCTAGTCATAGCTAGACCCAGTAACTGAGTCGTTTCCATATTCATGAGCAAATCCGTGATGTCATCTCGGGACAACAGAGGAAATCTCCATTGACTTGTGTATAAAAGTTTTTGTCATTTTCAGTGACTTCTTGGTGTTATGATTTGTAACAATTTACTGAGTTTGTTTAGTATGTCATTTGCAACAATCCTAACAAGGTTGTTTGGGTCAGAAATGGATCAGTGGGCTACTGCAACTGTTTGAAATGTAGTGTTCTTTCTTTGTTTTTCAACTGTGGGTTCCCTTTATGACTAGCAATAAACAGCGCCCTCGTCTTTCTGAAATTAAAACAAATTTCAGTTTGCCCCTATGTCTGCAACACTTTGATCTTCTGATTCGTGTATAAAAACAAATGGTTGATAATTTTCACTTCACTAAACCTTTAAATGAAATTCATCACAGGGGACCTGTCTAATGCCGCGTATATGCGTACCGGATGCGATATTTTTTTCCGTACCACATATTCGCTATGGGGCTTCATCGAGGCGTTTGATTGGTGCATTGTAAATGAATATTCATTTGGTTAAGACGTAGTGCTATCAATCGAGAGATGGCAGGATCGAATCTCCCTAGAGTTGTATTAATTTTGTTTGTTCACTATTAATTGAGGAAAGAGTGTGGTATGGTGTGGGGTTATGTTGAGGTAGTTAATCAACGAAACACATCAGTATGCAACATATGCATGGGGGTTAAACCAATCAGAAGCAATGTTCGCTAAACAGCGGTACGGAAAAAAATATCGCGTACCGGATAGACTCGAGACGTCTTTTAGACATGTATTTTCATATGTGGACGGGAACCAGTCTAATTGCTTTGTTCAAAATTTGCGCATGGTTCAAAATTTGCGCCCAACTTATGTTGCGCAGATTCTGAAATTGCGCCGAGTTCAAAGATTGCGCCCAACAACCACATGATAAAAATCGAGCCGAGGTAACCTTAGACTGGTTCCCGTCCCCGTCCACATATTCCACACAGGAGAATATAAGGACAGGTAAAGGCGCTTCATCTTGATCTGTAATTGGTCGTCTTTGCGCGTGCGCATTGTGTTTTTTATATTTAAAAATTGGCCAAGCCCTTTGCTTTAGGCAATGTACTTTATTTACATAATTGGATATTTTCGACACGCACGGCCAAGTTACAAATGTCAATGCAAAATCTGCGCACTTACTAAAAATAAATAAATAATAATAATAACCACGTGACGGGCAGAATTCTGCCCGTCATGGCTGCCCTTTACCGATCCCTATATTTTCGCAATAAGCGAACCAAACTATAGGGATCGGGAACCAATCTAAGGTAACCTCGGCTAACATCAACCTAAGATGGCGGCTCCCAGGTCAGAACGTTGTCAGAAATATTGTTAAATTTTTCAAGACGCCGTGGATGGCCAAATTGACGATTCCGTAAGCTTTACCGTTATGTTATGAAACACTAAACTCTCAGGTGCCGGTTTTGACGATTTGGGGTTTTTTTGGGCATGTTGGGGGAAGGGCCTACAAAAAACAAACCAAAATCGTCAAAAATGGGGCCAACGACTCAGCTGGGTCATAAGTAACTAAGACTAGGCCAAACCATGGACATGATGGAGCTACAAGGATGGCAAAACAAATAGAAATTTGGTTTGCTTTTAAACATAATTCGAATTCTTGATGGGTTTCCTCACTCTTGCCAGTGACAGTGCAATGAGGAATCCTTGCCCTGGTATGAATACCAGAAAGAAATAATTATAATAAATAAACCATTCAAACCATACGACGAAGGGAAAAATAAATATGAGGACAGGGGACCAGTCTAATGCGGCATAGAGCACGTGACGTAAGCAAATGCCCAAGTGCAGTTTTAATTTCGGTGCGCAAACTGATTCAGTACCTCCAGCTTAAAATTTGCGCGCGCAGGTTTTAAATCTGCTTGATCGAGGCATTCGGTGCGATACATGTGGATGCATCGCACATGTTCCCGTTTATTTCCCAACATTATTTTCGGAGAATTTAGTGGACAAATGGTACCGAAATTCCGTGGACACACGCAAGGTGAGTGTCTCAAGAACTATCAGATGCAGTTTGGTGGCGATTGGGCAGCGGATTATTGCGCTAGCCGAAAACGTTTCGGTCCGATCTTAAAGTTCAGGCCCCCGCCATATTGGAAAAAAAACAACATGACCTATGGGGGATACTATATCCCCCATAGTTCTAGGGGTAGGCTTCCAGCACAAGGTGGAAATATTGATTTTTTTCCTTACAAAAATGTTTTCCCTGTTTTTGGAACTTCATACCCTGGACTTTGTCCCTGTAGTATGCGGCACAGAGTCCAACCTGGGCTAGCTTTTACCCCAAAATTGCAATAAACCTTATCGACGTTCTCAAGACATCATGGGATTAGCCTTTTTGAAGTAGGCTATGGCGGACACAATAGGAGGGCGCACTTTGAAGTGGGTATAAAATCTAACAAATGCAATATCTGCATTTTTCACTTTGCACTTATTCATTTTATTTATAATTCTGTCTCTGGCCATGAAAGTCATGTTTTTGGAAATAAATACAATTGTTATACCCCGTCTTGGAATACTGCAGTTCCATTGGTCCAGAACGGTCACATGTCCATGCGATAAAAACTCATATCACCCGCTGCCGTAGGCATATTTTAGTTCATATCGCCCTACCATGAAGCGATATGCATGCACGTTTTGCGCGTCCATAGCACGCGTGACGCGCTGTCCCGTTGGTAAAATAAACTGCGTGTTACGCCCACTAGTATTCCACACGCTGTGCGCCAAAACAACAAACTCGTACGCGTGCCACTTTCGCAATATTACACATGCACACGTGGTAGTTCAGAGACTAGCGAAGGTGCAATTTAAAATTTGTGCAATTTTTGTACAATTTAAAATAATAGAAACGATATTCTGAGACCAAGACGGGATATAACAAAACAATTGTTGACTGGTGTGGTGTGGGTTATGGGTTTTAACACCCTCGGAAGCTCATAGCACCCTCGGCTTTGCCTCGGGTGCTATGAGCTCCCTCGGGTGTTAAAACTCCATATCCCACACCACACCAGTCAACAATTGTTTATTGTTAAACAAATTCATACCCAAGTAAAATTGTGCCCTCTCCTTTTGTTCCGCCATACTTCTAAAAGGCTAATTAGATGACAAACGAGGCTGGCAATTTTCACACAAACCTATGGGGCTCTGGGGACATGACAATGTTCATGGATTTTAATCTCATTTCTGTGAAGTGAATGACATGTGATCTTCCCACACATTCTTTATAAAGAAAAGATGCAATTTTTGACAAATATCATTTTTATTCCAACTGTAGTAAAATGAGAAAGTTAAAAATAATGAACAGCACCTACTTTTAGAAGGCTAAAAGTGATTTTCTGATGTTTACATTGGGACTCTATGAATCACTTTTAGCCCCTTACCAATTGAACCCCATTCGCCATGTTGAATTTTCCTGCACGACCAAGATGGCGGCCTTTCTCCAAAGTGAAATTTCACCTTACAGACAAAATTAAACATTCAAAAACTTACCATGGAAGTCCCTGGAATCTCCAGAATGTAGTACCGTGGTCCATTTTCCCCGATGATTCTTCTAAACAGAAAAAAACTACCGGTAGTCCAACGTAATTTTTCTTTACATTTTCCCAGCAAACTGAAGAGAAGAGCGGGATGTTACACATGACCGAACATCGCAAATCACGGTCGAGATAGCCCGCCCTCTTGTGGTCACCTCATTGTACTGCAGTGACGTCATACAATGAGGTGACCACATACATGTAGAGTCCCGATGTAAACATCAGAAAATCCCTTTTAGCCTTATAAAAGTAAACAGCACTTAAAGGCACCTGATTGGCTCTAACGTGGTCTATGTAGCTCAACCCTGGCTCAACCGATCGTGACAGCCCGTCTATAGTGCTACAAACTGGCACTGTTCAAAAAGCCGTCCAACGGAATTTTTCTTTGCATTTTCCCTGTACTCGTGGCTGCCGATTTTCCATGGAGGGCCATACGTCATTCCACAAACAATGCAATACCACAAGAGGGCGGGCTGTGGGGTCACAGCCGGCCGCAGCTCACAGCCAATCGGTGCATAGCAATCCAGCCCTCTTGTACGTGGTATTGTATTGTTTGCTATGTTTGCAGAATTATGACGTATGGGCCTGCATTTTCTCCGTACTCGTGGCTGCTTAACGGGCGCCATTTTGGTTGTGCAACATGGTCAATATTTTGCCATGGACAATAAAACGTTATCAGCTAGAAGTGATTCCTAAAGTCCCAATGTACCGGTAAACATCAGAAAATCACTTTTAGCCTTCTAAAAGTATGGACAGTCCTAATTTTGGGAATGCCTAACAACAATAAGTCTATTAAGTTGGGTCCATTAGAGAACAGAACAGTGTTCTTGTTAATAAGGTACATGTACATGTAGTTAGGACCCTGTTGTGTAATGTAAACTCGTTTAAAACTGTACTGGCTACATGTATGCTTTGCTGTCTTTAATTTCTACATGTAGTACCCACCTCTACAAGTGATGAGAAGTGAGACACCATGGGAGATCAGAACAAATTGATTGCTCGCTGGAGGACATCCTTGAAAAGGGGTATGGGTCATGATTCGTGGGGGCAGCTCGTTGAGGCAGTAGATGAGTACCAAATGTGAGTATTCTCACGGTTAAAATCTTGGTAGGAATTGAGAAATTTGATCAGGAATATTTTTCTTTGAAATTACAATATTTTTCTCTCATCTCAATAAAAATGTCCTTGGAAGTTTTATTTCCAAGTAAACATTTTTTTCTGCCAATTTTTTGTTTTTCCAAATGATCTACACCTACTGATGACTGCTGATAAGTCATTTTAAAGAAAAAATAACATGTCTGACTTTTAAATTCTTGCCGTTTGGTTTTAATTCCAAGTGCAAATTATACAATAGGAAATGTTGACATTTTTCTTTGTTCTCAATTTAAGGTTGGCAAAACAGTTGCTTCGAGAGTCGCCGCATGATGCAACAGTATTCAGTGATAGTCAGAAGGTAAGAGGTGTTATTGATACAGGATGACATACCGGTACATGTACTCGAAAATGTTGACCCTGTAAGTATACATTTTTTATATTAGGGTAAAAAAATTACTTAAAGTTTCTGTACGCCGCATATGGGCTGTGTATATACTTGATCCCAGAAACTCCAAAACCTGTCTCTATTTGTCAGCCAAATGGGTCATTCCATGTCAATTCAACGTCAATTCAACAAGCTTTTGGACCTGACCCTCACAGATTGAAATGAAATTTGGTGTGCTGATTGGACTCCTTGAGAAACCCCGAGAACTAATATTTTATATCATTTGGTCAATCAATTTTTGAGATACGGGTCAACGAACTTTGACTTATATTAGCATGACCTGCTATGTTTGGACAGTTATATCTCTAAAAGTAATGGACCTATAGAGATAAACATTACATCATTTTAAATCTCCTGAAATGGCTTTCATTTTATAAAAAAAAACATCAAAATTGTATTTATAACCTTTGCAAAAATGAGTACATGTATTTGTCAAAATGCAATTTATTTTGTATTTGTCAGCCTTAGATGTAAGGAACATTTCCAGAAAGATTTAGGATGGGCACTCTTACAGTTTTTGAGTTATGATAATTTTAACATTGGCTAACATGTAAATAACATGTAAATAACATGTACCTACACAGCTACTCGTTGAATTGACATGGAATGACCCAAATGAGAAATTTTGAAGAAATACATGTACTTGCATCCCCTAATTTTGGACCATCTTGTCATATTTTTACTGCTAAAATTGCTCAGTTGCAGGCAGAATCTATCTTTAAACTCTTAATAATTTTATTCCTAAAATATGTTCACATCGTTTATTTGTATGTATATTTACATATGCATAATTTGAGAAATAATCAAGTTCTTGTTCCCGTTTGTAGAGGACGTTGTCAAAGATAGCTGCATGTTTGGATCTAAGGGCAAAAGCACTCCAGGTAAATTTGAACCAAGAAGTGTCAGAATTTCTTTGTTAACCCCAATTATGTACCAGACCCTTCCCAACAGAATCTCAAGTGACTTGAAATAACCATATCTCTACAAATTATGGAGCAGTGTACACCATATCCTATTAGAAGTGGCAATGTTATAATAGTATAATGAGCAGGCTCATTAAAGGCACAGGCTCGTCAGCAATGCGCGCCCGCCAAATGTGTGCCACGCAATACGCAGCTCCATAGCAAAGGCATGGAGCTGCGTGTTTCGAGCACGAATTTGGCGGGCGCGCATTGCTGACGAGCCTGTGCCTTTAATCGTTTCAGTTTATATCAAAGTGACAAATCATGTAAACATGTCACCTGACTGTCACATGACATGTTACTGCGTCAGGTGTCATAATCTGTCAAGTGTTATCCCGCCAAGGACTTGGGTGACTTGGGTGACGTCACGCATGCGCTTCGCAGGATACATTGCGAAGTTGAGCAGTGGTTGGAGCGGACGAAACCGGGCGCGCAAACCAATGCGAAGGGAGTGCAGTAGATAATATGCCTCACTCCTCTTCTATGTGCATCTCCCATAAACCAATTGAAGTGAATGTCTTTGTGTTTTTTCCAGTCACCAGACAATACCCATGATGGCTTCTCATTAGAAGAATTAAAGAAAGTTGACTATGGTAAGCTCTTTCTTCGTGTTAGGAACATTCTGCAAATAGAGCCCTTTGCCACAAAAGTGAGCTGTACTGTCTCATATTCGCTACGCCCATTGAATCACTGGTTTTATCCTCTATCCAAATAAAAATGGAGGATAAAAAGAAATACAGAATTGACTTTTGCTGTCATTTTAAGAAATGGATGGATTCAAGTTTTAAAGCTGTACATGTAGTACAGTAATATGCTGTTACACTTTATACACTGACATTATTTTTTTCAGCTCTTGGAAACCTCCTGTCCAATGCACAGTCAGCATTTCCCGTTGAAGTACCAGCTGAAGCAGCAATTCTCAGGTGAATGTACATGACAATTATAAGTACATGAGCCACAGGGAAAGAGGTTGAGGGAATAACTCCTTGTGATTTTGTTTATTAGATCTAAACAAATATAAAAGATAGACCTTGTGAAACTTCAGCTAAAAGTGCTTTTCCTTGCAAGATTTAGCTTTCTCTGCATTACTACGCAAAAATACGATGAACAATATATGGCCTCGTAAATCGAACAACACCTTTGCCTGTTAATATTACCCAAAACATGACGAGAACGATTCAATAAACTGGTGCGACATTTTTAAATTTATATTAAAGAATTATTAAAATTTCGCTCGTAATATAATTTGAATTTATAAGGTACAGGTGGGTAAAACCAGAAGCTACCTTTTCCAGAAAGAACCTGGTCAAAAAGACTTAAAATGTAATCGTAAGAATTAACAAATGCCTTGGTGTCCCCACTTACGTCGTTAAACAATTTTCTCGAATATTATAAAAACTATGACACCAAGACATGTCTAAATGTTTGGAAATTGTTTAAAATATCCTACACTATTCAGAAATTGCACGGACATTTCTTCAAAATATTATGGTAACTTGTTTTGGGGTAAAATCACGTTTTTTTTTGATTTTAAGGTACCGGTACCTAAAAAGTGCCTGGGTATCTCAGAATGAGTTTGCCGTTGGAAGTAGCCCAATATTCCATATGAATTCTGTAATATGAATTTTTAAAGTTTTATTACAAAAATTGTGTTTTTTGCCCCAAAACGGCTGTTGCCATGGCAACTATTGAAAACAAGATGAAACAAACTAACGATTCCACTGCTCACAATATCAATTTTTTTTGATTTTTCATTTAAGCCTGCAAACTCTTTTTATAAGGAAAATATTTAAAAACGTGATTTTGTCCCAAAAACCATGTTTTTTCACCAAAATGGTATAAAACTACCACTTGAGAATGTCCATCATACCAAAATATCTGCCCAAAGTGGTCATCTTTCAAAAAAATATTATGAGCCTTTGTCCCCCAAAATGGTACCGACATCCATTTTTAGGGGTATTGGCCCATGGACTAATGTACACGAATAAGTGTTACTCATAAGAACATATTGGATTTGTTGTGCTGCGCTCATTTTTACTATAAATCTTAAACAGTCGTTCGGCCTATTGCCAAAGTATTAAAGAGGCCGAGAATATAAATTCTACAGTTAAAAATGTAAGGAAAAGCACCTTTAGCTACTGTTTCAGAAGGTCTATTTTTTTCGGAAGTTTTATGTTTTTTCGATCTTGAAAAATCATAAGGGAATTAATTATAGTCCCTCTGCAAGTTTTATTTTCAAAATTTGACAGCATATTTTCTGTTAACTGTGTATCGGGCTATATGGCATTGTTAACATTAAGCAACTGAAAATGCACTACACGTATAACTGCAGAACCAAACTTTGCTTCAAACAGTAGTGCATGCATGCTTAAGCATACCGCGACCATAAAACAATGCTCCAGCCAAGCACGACTCGACTGCTAGTACATGTAAGCACACCTTTTCAGATAATGCTTTTAAAAGCAGCTCTATAAAAATGGTTTGGTCTAGGGGCATGTTCACACATGAATAACCATGATTAACGCAAGTGTGAATGTATTTTAGTGACCGAGTCATGACTAAAAGCCCATTTCAGGTTGTGCCTACAATGTATGGATATGCATGAATAGGGATATTCTTGCTTCGTCGCCCTGTGTGCATGTGAATGAAAAATTATGACTTGGTCATGACCAGTCGTGACTATTTATGGTGAAACATGAACTCGCCCTAACATTCAACTTGCAGGCCTCCAGTGCAGTCAGGCAACTTTGAGCTTGACTTGGAGGGAGATGAGATAGATGATGACGAGGATGATGACCAACAAGGAAGCAATAAAGTGACCAGCGGTATAACACCTGGGATCAAACCACTAGGTAGGACATAGGTATTATATTGCATGGGGTATTTGAAGCACAGCCTTTTCTAGAACTATGAAAAGTAATATGTAAAATTTGTATATCATTAAAGGGAGAGAAAACACCTGTTTTGAATTATCATTATATTTAACAAAAAGTGCTACCCATGTATTGCCAGATGCATAAACCCTTATAAAAAATCTGGGACACTTGTTTTCAACACAATTTTGATGACAAACTTCAAAGCCAATGCGGCTATGCGCTGCGCCATATTTAAAAATGTTGAAAGGGAAATTATATTACGTCAACCATTACGTCAAACATTAATTGCATGGATGACGTCGGGGTTGAACACTTCCCGACTCCAACACGCTGTAAAGTATGAACATTTTGCTGTGACCTGACTAACAGGGATGTGATTGTTCCGGTTTTTCCCGGAACTTTCTTTTGTCTCATTACTTTGTGACAAAGATTATTACGGGAAAAACGGAACAAATCACATCCCGGGACTAACGCCCCCTCAAGTCAGTGCCAAACTGCAAAACATGCCAACTTACTTGAAGCGTATTTATACGCAAAGTGAAAGTTGCTTTTCAAATGGTCCTTGGGGACCATTTGTAACAAACTTTGCGATGTTGGTGATATTTTGGAGAAATAGGCAACCTTCTGCAATTGTTTTCTCTTCCTTTTTAAAGTCAAACCTGTATAAAGACTACTCAAGAGAGACAGAAACGTAGGTCTCCATACACAGATAAACACTGCTGTTTTTAGTTAAAAGTGCTGCATCAGCTGCAGGCATAAAGTGGAGTTATATTACCACATGTGTTGGTTGTTACATCTGTCATTTTCATTATTTTAGCATTTTACTTTGATCTAAAAAAGCTGCCCAGGCCAAAAGCTTAAGCACTTAAAAGGGGTCTTTCAGATCGACTGTAATCTGAAAACTGGTGCATGGCAAGTCTACATGTATATTCAATGTAGAACAATGATTTGAGATAAAGTTTGAGTTTATGATTTGAGTCGCAACCTTAGTGTCTTGACACTAGTCATGGGAACAATATTCTACTTGACCAATGGCCTGCATTAAGAGTTACCTGAACTTTAGATCCCAATAGAATCAAGTCGCATGTAGTACACTCGAATTGACTCGGGTCAATGTGTTGTTAAAATTTGGGCAAGATCAGTATTCGGGATATCGTATTCGGACATTCAACCAGTCATAATTTACACCGTGTTTACACTCGAATCGGCAAAGGTGGATATACAGACCAAGCATTTTTATTGCGACCGCAAAACTGAACATTTGCCGCGTTTACACTACACCCCTAATTGGCTTTAAAGCCTTCAAATTGCCTTCAGAAACCGCAAAAGTCACCACTAATTGTAACTGCAGCGCATGCGTGAGCTGTTATAGTCAGTGGGCCAGAGGGGCCCACCATGCACCAACCCCCCTCCCCCTAGAATTGACGAAACAAAAATTTTCTAGTAGGTTTGCATCTGTACTTCATTTTAAGACATGTTAACATGAGATTAATTAACTGGGACTCACTACTTGATTTTGGATGTTACATGAACCCTCAGGCCCAAGACTTGAGATACAAAATGTAGGTCTTGGTGAGTTCTACACAGTGGTAAATAATTATGTCTTTTAATTTAGTATGTAGGTTAAAAGGTCAATTTTAAAGGTAGTTGTGAAACATTTGGTAATCCTCGCCATCAAACAAAACTGTACGTGTAAATTAATAAAGTTTTACTATAACATGATATTATTCTGTCTCAAAGTATTTTATTCGCCGTATAAATACAGGTTAATTTGATTGGATTGGTAGAAAGGCTTTCTGCCACAACGTGGGAAAAGGTGGGTCAATATAGCACCAAAAATACCCCAACATAAAAAAAAACACTTACAGGCATGGAAGGGGTGGAGACAATGACTTCTCTAATATAACTGCTGATGTCAGATGTAGCTAATTTTATTATTCATTAATGTGTATAACATGATACTGTGGCAAGACTGGCTGCACCAGCCACCATATAAGCCGCTAAGGAAGGGTGGGCCACTGCCAGAATTGCCTCCCTGACAACCTGTACTTCTAGGGCTGTTTTTGAGACATGGGATTCAAAAGGTCTGGTCAGGCCCATGCAGGTTTAATGAGGATAAAAACCTAACAAACTTGGCCATCCCAGTTCAGCCCTAAGCCATCCCGGTTCAGCCCGAAGCCATCCAAGCCAAGCTTAATGCCATCCCAGCTATGCAAAAACCCCAGCCCGAAGCCATCCCAGCCCAGCCCGATGCCATCCCGGCCCAGCCCGAAGTCATCCAGCCCTAGCCCAATGCACTCCCAGCAAAACCTGAAGTCCAAAAGCCCAACCTGAAGTCCCAAAGCTCAGCCTGAAGCCACGTACCCAGCCCAGCACAAAGTCACCCTGGCCCAGCCCAAAGCTACCCCGGCCCAGCCCAAAGCCCTCAAGCCCAGTCTGAAGGCCACCCTAGTCCAGCTTGAAGCTGTGGGATGACTTCGGGCTGGGCCAGGATGGCTTTGGGCTGAACTTAACTGGGATGGCTTCGGGCAGAGCTGAGAAGGCTTTGGACAAGGTTGGGAGGGTTCCGGGGTGCTCTGGGAGGCTTTAGGTTGAGTCAGGGTGCAGTGGCTTTGGGCTGGGCCTGGGGTGGCTTTAGGCTGGGCCGGAATGGCTTCGGGCTGGGCTCGGGGTATCTTCGAGTTGGGCTGGGATTGATTTGGGCTGGGCCGGGGATGGCTTTGAGCTGGGATGGCATAGAGCTGGGGTTTTAGGGCTTGGGCTGAGCTGGGAGCGCATTGGACTTGGCTGAGATTGCTTCGGGCTGGGCCAGGATGGCCTCGGGCTGGGCTGGGATGGCCTCAGGCTGGGCTGGGATGGCCTCAGCCCAGTGCGCAAGCCACCGACGGACCGCCGTCGGCTGCCGTCGGCTGGGAAGCGGCCGGTCGGCAAGTGGCACGCGAACAGCGTTTTACAGCTCCCGAGCTACTAGCGAACCACTAGCGGTATCCAGTGGCAAACCACCAGTGCCACTGCCGCTCCTCAATCGCCAACGGAGCACTCGCGGTCCGCGGGTGGCTGCCACCAGCGGCCCGCTAGCGGGCCGCTGACGGCCCGACCGCGGCTTGCGCACTGGGAGGCTGGGCTAGAATTGCTTAAGTTGGGCCGGGATGGCTTTGGGCTGGGGTTTTGGGGTTTGAGCTGAGCTGGGAGGGCATTTGGCTTGGCTGGGACGGCATTGGGCTTGGCTGGGACGGCATTGGGCTTGGCTGGGACGGCATTGGGCTTGGCTGAGATGGCTTCAGGCTGGACTAGAATGGCTACAAGTTGGGCCGGGATGGCTTCAGACTGGGCCAGGATGCCTTTGGGCTGGGGTTTTGGGGTTGGGCCGAGCTGGGAGAGCATTGGGTTTGGCTGAGATGTCTTCGGGTTGGGCCTGGATGGCTTCAGGTTGGTCCAGGATGGCTTCAGACTGGGGTTTTGGGGTTTGGGCTGAGCTTGGAGCGCATTGGACTTGGCTGACATTGCTTCGGGCTGGGCCAGGATGGCTTCAGACTGAGCTGGGATGGCCTCGGGCTGGGCTGGGATGGCCTCAGGCTGGAAAGGAATGGCTTCGGGCTGGGCCGGGATGGTTTCGGGCTCGGCTAGTATGGCTTCGGGCTAAACCGGGATGGTTTCTGGCTGAAACGGATGGCTTCGGGCTAGGCTTTGATGGCTTCGGGCTAGGCTTTGATGGCTTCAGGCTTCCCTGGCATGGCTTTGGGCTGGGCTGGGATGGCTTAGACCTGGGCTGGGATGTCTTTAGGCTGGGGGTTTGGGCATAGCTGGGAGGGCATTGAGGTTGGCTGGGATGGCTTCGGGCTGGGCCGGGATGGCTTTGGGCTAAAACGGGACGGCTTGGGCTGGGCCGGGATGGCTTTGGGCTAAAACGGGATGGCTTCGGCCTGGGCTAGGATGGCTTCATGATGAAGTTTGTTAGGTTTTTATCCTGATTAAACCTGCATCCCAATGCGCAAGCCGCGGTCGGGCCGTCAGCGGCCCGCTAGCGGGCCGCTGGTGGCAGCCACCCGCGGACTGCTAGTGCTCCGTTGGCGATTGAGGAGCGGCAGTGGCACTGGTGGTTTGCCACTGGATACCGCTAGTGGTTCGCTAGTAGCTCGGGAGCTGTAAAACGCTGTTCGCGTGCCACTTGCAAGCCACCGGCGAACCGCCGGTGGTTTTTGGTCGGTGTGCCGATGCCGACCGGCCGCTTCCCAGCCGACGGCAGCCGACGGCGGTCCGTCGGTGGCTTGCGCACTGGGATGGGCCTGACCAGACCTTTTGAATCCCATGTCTCAAAAACAGCACTAGAGGTGCAGGTTGTCAGGGAGGCAATTCTGGCAGAGTGGTCCACCCTGCCTTAGCGGCTCATACCGGTATGGTGGATGGTGCAGCCAGTCTTGTCACAGTATCATGTTATACACATTACTGAACAATACAATTAGCTACATCTGATATCGGCAGTTATATTAGAGAAGTCATTGTCTCCACCCCTTCCATGCCTGTAAGGTTTTTTGTTTTATGTTGGGGTATTTTTGGTGCTATATTGACCCGCCTATTTCCCACGTTGTGGCAGAAAGCCTTTCTACCAATATAATCAAATTAACCTGTATTTATATGGCGAATAAAATACACTGAGCAAAAATATAAACGCCCCATGTAAATTATTTATGTAACATGTCATTTAATATATTTTGCAACCCCTAAGGCTAATAAAAGTTTCAAAGTGTCACATGGGGCATTTATAATTCTGTTCAGTGTACGTTGAGACAGAATAATATCATGTTATAGTAAAACTTTATTAATTTACACGTACAGTTTTGTTTGATGACGAGGATTACCAAATTTAGCGAAACTCCCTTTAAAATTGACCTTTTGACCTCTGTTGACCTACATACTAAATTAAAAGACATAACTCATGTACCACTGTGTAGAACTCACCAAGACCTACATTCTGAGGGGTAACTTGTATCTCTACGACAATTTGACGGAACAATGGATATTTGAACTTCCCCTCACCCTAAAATGGCCATTAAGTCTTGGGCTTGAGGGTTCATGTAACATCCAAAATCAACTAGTGAGTCTCAGTTATCTCATGTTAACATGTCTTAAAATGAAGTACAGATGCAAACCTACTAGAAAAATGTTGTTTCGTCAATTCTAGGGGGGTGCACCGTGGGCCCCTCTGGCCAATGGACTATTAGGTGTTGCGACACTAGTGCCAGATTGGTTAAATCTACTACACGGCGGGCACTGCCCCAAGGACACTCAAATTGCCGAATCTGTATTCGGGTAGCGTTTACACTGCAAGCGACCTTGACAATTGCAGGGTTCAACCCTACCCCAAAGGTGACTTGGCGGTAGTAGGTGTACACGCACGCACCAACGCAAACACACAACCACGAACGCACCCGTGCTCCACGGCACATTGCTTGGCATGCAGCGCCAAGGGCGCTGTTCAACAAATGCATACTGTCATGGCCGTTATCGATGCGGATTTGGGTCGCCGATCCGATAGATATGCGTGGTAAATACCCGATAATGACACCAGTGGCTACCGAATCATGTTAGGTGAATTTACACCTCATCTTGGAATTACTTGGCTGTACTTTCATAGTGTTTTGGAGGAGAAATTATATATTTTTTTTGTCCGGGCGGCAAATTTTTGTCCGGGCGCTAACGGTAACGGTACCTCTGATGACAAAACCGGTAGTGGAGATCACTGCTTTTGCATTTACACTTAGTGCCTACCTGGCTTCAACTCCCCCTTTTGGAAATTGCAGAGGCGAATCGAGTGTAAACGGGCAACCTTTTTTCTTTCAGGCCAGCTCTTTAACATTTTTCTCTGCATGTCGTCTTGCCATTCAGGAAAACTGTTCCCGATGATTCCCCACGAGAGAGGAACGACAAACTTGACAGTGCGCATTGAAAAGATTGGTCTAAAAGATGCTTCGACGTACTTCGACCCGTTTATTGTCCTGTCGTTCAAAGGTACCGTAATTCGGAGTTACCAGCCACAGACGCTGATCATTTACCAGCTTATAATAATAACAGATTTATGAAGTGCACCTTCTAAAATGACCATTACTCATGGCGTTATTAAACCACTAGTCGGCATAAGCCTGATTAAATAGCAACATCTTGAGATTTCTTTTAAAAAGTAACAAGATTTAGTGTTCCGTAGAAAATCTGGCAGTCTGTTCCAGACAGCGATTTCAATGTGTGAGATCGTCAGGCCCTGTTCCCGTAATGTGTTGTCTGGGATCTAGAAATAATTAATTGGACCTGGTGGACCAAGTCCCTGAATAAAAAGAGTAAGATGTCTGCTTAATCTGGAGCAAGTCCTTGATGATGTTATCCGGTGCGAGATTGTAAGAATCTTGAAAACTTTTCTTTTGGTAACCAGTGGAGCGATATGTGGTCATTTGTTTTTTGGCTCGCCCATAAGAATCCTTGCTGCATATTGTTCAGTACACTGCAGCCTTATGGAGGCATCATCAGACAGACCAGCAAGAACAGCAATGCAAGAGCATAAATTATTTTGGCAGCTTTTGAGTGTGTGAGATATTTTCTGATTTTAAGGAAGCTCTATAAATGATAATGGGCACTTCTGCAGGTAGCGGAGATGTGAGTGTTCAGGTTAAGGACGTTATCGAAATGACCCCCAGGCCCCAGGTCACAAACTGTTTTGGAAATGGCTAAATCCTGACCTTTAAAGGAAAAGTGGAAGCATGGTGCTGCTATAGAACATTCTCAGTACTTCAGCAAAAATCTCAATCATTCCAGATAGAATCTATCCACTGTAGGGAGTGAATTTTCTTGACATTCGTCACTGCCAGGGTTCCCTACTCTCATTCGCGCACTTGTAGCAGGTGACATTAAACATTAAAGCTTTGTGAATTGTCATATATATAAACCCCTTGCTCAGAATAAAAGGTTGTGAAAATACTGTACCTTTTCGCTTTATGTAAAAATTTAACTGACGAGGACTAAGGCTCCCAAGAAAAGAAAATTGCCAGTTTCTGGTCAGGTTTTGGCTTCAAAAGCAATGCTGGGACACAGCTTTTTAGAACTGTACATGTACTATTATTATGATTTTCTGTTCACGTCTGATAGAGTGCCTGACAAGCATTGAAAAAGGTGACCTATTGTATGCATGATTCTTTCAAAGACAGCAAAGGTGTGAATATTGCTGCTGTACAAGAAACCCCAATTGCCATCAGGAGAGAAGACCCGTACATTGTTTTTGGAGTGGACGTACACGTACAGAAACCACTGGAAAAACTGCCAAAAGGTGAGTTGTTTGGAAAATTCTTAGTGCTGTAGAACTTGAAGTTGGATTAATTTAATTCACAATTTTCAAGGACTTCGACTTGGGTTGTCAGAACATGAACTCTGATTGTGTTCAGGATTTGCACAGCCAGGACTCGGACGGTCAGTGCTAATAAACACCAAGGATTTATATATTAAATTGCCATTTTTACAGGATATTTATACCAGGCGTTTGGCAATGTTCAGCAAGCTCGGTAGTCGAAACTTATGCTGAAGTATGCAGGATGTTGTGAGTTAGGGTCCCACCCGAGCATACTATGAGTTTAGGGAAGACTGCATTGTTTAAGGGCGAATAAATTCTACCAATATTTCAAGATCGCATGGACTGATGCAATATAATTACCTTATTTTAGCTAGAATAGTGCATTATTAACATATTTAACCTGTTACGACAAAATGAGCGTAAAGTCGCGCTCCGCTATTTTCTATAACGACGGTTCAAAGTAAACAAATTGAAGTGATGTCAATTTTAGGGTTTTGTAATACATGTGTATTATTCTACTTGATTCCAAATTGTTAGCGTCATTTAACAATTCAAAACATAATTTTCAGAAATGTAACTCGTAAGAAAGTTTGTTTTAAGATTTGTAAGATTGTTTAAACACTACCACTTCTCCAAGCTGTGTTGCAACGTTGGGGGAATATTTTTACCTTATGTGTTATATACCATTGAAAAGCTCTTTTTCTGCTGTATTAAAAATTACCAATATCAAATTTTTGAAAATTACGACTTTATGCTCATTTCGTCGTGACAGGTCACATATGTACATGTACTTGTTGACAGGAACTGCCATATTCTTCGAGTTTAAACATTACAAGCAAAAGAAACGGACCATCAGTACTAAGTGCTTTGCCTTCATGGAAATGGATGAGATCAAGCCAGGACCAGTAGTTATTGAGCTGTGAGTATGCTATGTAGTATATAGGTTTCCCCACTCGAATTCATCAGAAATGTATTCAATTTCGTTTGTGGAAGTACGTATTGAAGTGATTTTGATCAGATCGTAATTTCTCTGGTTCTCATTCATTTGCACGTTTTCAATTTCATTTAAAGACATTCACATTTGTTCGCTAAGATATTCAGATTAGAATTTGCGTCATTAAAATACAAAGCATCAAATCTTCATTCAATTTAGCACAAGCACAGAGCTTATGCGAACTTGAATGATTTTTGCTGGTATTTCAAAATTGAATGCACGTAGTTTTAAATTTAAGTGCAGACTTTTGCCGATTGCGTGCTCGAAAACCATTTTGAAAGCTCTCTTGAAGGATGATCCCAAACTGCATTCAAATTTGCGCTAAAACGAATGCATCTGAAACGAACTTAGGAGGTACTTTGTTAAAACTGAACGAGAAAACCTATATTTTCTTTGCCCTTGATAACCTGTTCATACCGAGATATATATATATTTTTTCCCTTGTGAAACAGTTTTCAATGTAATTTCATTTTTGGCTGTACATCACTGTATGTTCCTCACTGCTCAGCTGGTAGAGCATCTGCTGGGTGTGTCGGAGATCTTGGCTTTGAATATCGACAAGTATATGATCTTTCATCTTATATTTTGTATGTTTTAGATACAACAAACCAACAGATTTTAAGAGGAAGAAACTCTCATTACTCACCACCAAGCCGCTGTATCTACACCTGTACCTTAATCTCATTGGAGATTAATATACAAACAATTAGGAGGTTTAGATGCACGTACTATGCCTGCGCGAAGGCAATTTTGCGCATAAATTACGTGGGTGCTCAAAATATTCAGATGTTCAGCCGCAGGCATAGTTCACAGGCAGAGTTTGCAGGCAGTACATCTTAAGTGTGCAACTCGTAATCCGTTTCTGTTCACACTTAACTTTATTTATGTGATATACAGCATAGCTCAACCCTTAGCCTGCTGCCATTCAAATCCTTTTGCACGATAGCATTTCTAAAGGTTAAAAAGTGAAGAAACTTGTCAGGTTTGTGCCAACATGATTAACTGGGCATTTTTACATTGCATTTGAGTGCGGGAGCGTGCGTGTAAAGCCCACACCTCCTAAAGCTGAGGTAGTCAAGTTGGGTGATTGGTCTGCGGTTGGGGCTGAAAACCAGTGGAGACTTTTGTGAACTGAATACATTTTGGGAGAACATTTTTGCTGCTGGTGGTGGTGCCATGTCTGCACCCCCGCTCCCCGCCTACGCCCCTGCTATACACAAGCATTGATTATGTCATCACTGCGTACAACCGTAGGCAAATAATTTGCATTTACATGTACATGTACCTTTAGCTTGCATCTAAACCTTTTTAATGAATTATTGTTTATGTTCACACATAAAATTACATTTGGGTTCAAAAAGAGACTCCGGAAGTGCTCTCCCGTGGGGGTATTTCTCTGTCAGGCCATTGTTGCAAGCAGCTGTTGTTTACATTGCATCACTGGGCCAGAAGTAAGATGATTAATAGCTTCTATTTTGCAAGGTACACAAATAAATGGGGCTTGGCAAGGGGCCCAGATTTCCCAGGGTCATCCTGACTGTGAGTGAACTCAACAGGCCTGAGAATTACTCATAGTCTGAGCAGATTTGGACCAAAGGTGTTTTAGTAATTTTAAAATAATTACAAATGTGTCTTAAAAAAGCACCCTATCTTTCGAAAGCACCTCGTGGTCTGTCGGAGGGTTAGGTCATTCAAGAATTTAAGTGACTTAATTCTAGTCAAATTATTAAAAAAAGATTCAGAAACTCGAGTTCATTGACTGAAGTCATTATGATTACTGATATATCACACCTGATGATTTCTCTATGTTTAGCGTAAGTTGAAGTCTCCCAAAATAATGTGGTGACGCTGCTTTTTTGGGGGCGGGGGGGGCGGGGGGGGGGTGGGTGTAAGTGGATTCAAAGCAATAAAGTCAAGTTGACATGAAGCCAAAAGGCATGTTTTTATTCGAAACGCTAAACATAGTTCTTTGTTTTTGGCCAAACCACCATTCTTGCCTTGAATAGAGCACATAATTTGGTCGTGTGACCAAACAGATCATCGTAAGTTCAACTGTACTTTTATTCTTGAGTTTCACTTTCTTGACAACCGGTTGCTATCCGCCATACTATGGCACGCCAAAGCGAAAATTATTCAACGCTGATAGTTCTGCCATCAATCCTTAAAAACAAATCTCAACATTTTTAAAAACTTGCCAACAAAAGCACGGTATGCCCGTTTCAAACAGTCTATCAACATTTAAAAGTCATGGCAACTTTTTTTTTCTTGCGCAACATTTGCGAAAATATGTGTCAACATTAAATTATCAGTCTTGAATTATTTCCGTTTTGGCGTGCCATAGTATGGACACATGTAATGGCGGATAACAACCGGTTGTCAAGAAAGTGAAACCCAACAATAGGTTTTGTATCTTGAGAAATTTTAGGCGTACAAATGTAGTTTTAACTTAAGTTTTACTTGTTATTTTAAAGTAATTATAATTAAATATAGAAACTTTAACCAAATGGCCTGAATTTAACCCTAACTCCATAGGGTGTATGTAAAATATATTGATTTTGGAGGAGTGTTAAGGTTAAAGGACCGTGACCAGATCACATTTTTTAGCCCCCCTTTTCCCATGGGTGTTGAGATTTTGATACTATACAGAGATGTCAACATTGCAATAGCCTGTATTCCTGAATGCATGAGGGCGCTCCAACTAGGTGATTTGGGGGGAAATGGCTATAGATGACGGTGGAAAATGGGGAGGGGGGGGGGGGGGGGGGGGGTGGGGAATACGTCCGTACTTGGGGAAAAAGTCGCGTACGCGGAGCACGGGCCCGTGACGCGCACGGGCACAGATTTCAATTAAAAGTACACGTTTGGAAGGCGTGCGCGCATAGCGCGTTTTGTGTTCGAACACTTGACAGCTCCCTTGCGCGTTCAGGAATATGTCTATTATTTGCCACAGGACACCCGCTTTGGACATGAAATTTTATAACTTTAATACACCAAAGCCCTATACTTAAACTAACATTTGTCATTGGCTGAAATAATTGTACAAACTACGCCGTAAATCGTGTTTTGTAAACTAATTTGTCCGGTTACATAAAGCAATGCAGTGATAATCTTTTTGCTTCCACATCCAAACTGGGGAATGCACATTTTCTGTTTTCTTCACATGGATAGTATTTTAGGGAGGTGTTTTATTTGATTGTTAGCTTAGAACGAAATCCATTTTTTTGGAAAAATCTGGTACGCTCCTTTAAACTTTCAAATAAAAGTACATGTACCTTATTCGAAGCCGTCCACACACACAAACATATATTGTTTTTCCTTTCATAAATCCAGCTTTGGACACATGGAAGCAGCTGAAATTACATTGTATCCAAATGGCAAATGTTTTACATTCTGAGGAAATGATTACAACAAAAATGTATTTAGCACTGTATAAAATTTATGCAGTTATACAAAGAAAATTATTTTTGCTAAATTTGGCTATTAGAAATTTAGGTGGGTGTTCCTTGTTTACAATTCTGGCTTGGATTTATTGCACATAGGACTTCAAAATCTGGCGATGGTGCCTAGTTCATATTATATCACCACCATTATATGCATGTATTCAAAACGTTAGACAACAAAATCAAGCTGTACAATGTGAGGTTGCTTGACACTATAATTCGAGTGACTTGACTTCACATAAGCGTGTTCTGCCTTGCAATAAAAAAAATGAAATTTAAAAAAATGAAGGTACATGTATATTGGTACATCACCTATCACTATTGGCGACAAGTCAGACAAAATTGTAAAAATGGCACACTTAGCACTGTTAATTAAGTTACTCAGGACTTTCGGACTTACGGCAATAAATTAAGCTCATTCTATAATTTACAGAATTAACTCATCAAAGCAGTTTGTTATAGTCACTCGATTACAAAAAATGCCTTTCTTTTTTTTATCACAAATTCTAAAAATAAAAATTGACATTGTGCATAAAGTTTGTAACCACTAATATTGACGAGTATTTATTGTTAGCTTGACATAGAACATTTTTGGGCTCTGAACAAAAGAGTTAAATTTTTAATCTTATGACATCCAATTAGGCTACCGTCCTTATACTTGTGATTGTCTACTGATGTGGAGTATTCATGATACTTATTTTAATTTGTATTCAACAAAGACTTGTAAAAAATGTGTGTACAATTAATACATGTGCCAAAATGTCAAAATAAATTTTAATTGTACATAAAGTGCCAGTAACTCATTTACATGACTTGATGCATATGTGTGGAGTTGCTTGCAAGCTTGTCAGGACAGGTATATGTCATTGTACAGGTACTTCGAAGTACTTGCATGTGTACTTGAATAGACCTATGACATAATGACGTCACGCAATGTTTACCGCGGTGCATTATGGGTGAAATGTGGGGACGAAATCTCTGCATCGCTAGTTTGCACAATTATTGCAGGGCCATTTTCGCCGCCTTTTGAGGCCTTCAAAGTTAAAACCATAGTTCCGGCGTCCGTCGTGGGCTTAAAACTCACGCAGGCACACATATGTTGACACGAACCATTTTATAAATTTGCGATCTTTGTTTTTTGACGTTTTTTGCCAGCGAAGCGGTTAGTAAAGTTGACAAAGTTACGTGCATAATAGTCCGGTCAATTTACGGGAAAATTGTGCCTGACCTAGAATGAATTGCAATAGAATGCATTAGAATGCTTCGGGTAACACGACTACTCGCATCCTGAGATATCAGGGAATTTCCACTCTGCAAAGCGACGTAACAATACCCTGAGGAAACGCACGCAAATCCGTGGAGTGAGCCGGCTGTTGTCTTGAGCCAACTCACGCCCGAGTCATTTTGATGTAATTTAATCAATTCGGTCATGTTATGCCCAAAAGAAACGATTTCTATACTTTCCAGAAATTGTATTGGGTTCCGTTCCTTATGACTGTCCCATTCCTACCAAACTTTCAAACGACGATCTTAATTTACTCCGCAGTTTTTAAAATTAATAACAGGGATGGATGCATGCTGACGAATGTAATGGAACGGATTCCCCAGTATCCTTTAAATAGCAGCCAATCGCTGACGCGGACAACGGCCAGCATTGCCGAGTACATGTATCACATGCATGCACGGTGTTTACAATCTGCGCGCGTTACATTTGAATGCCTGCAACGATGCTGCAATGCACTGCCAAGCGTCCTGATTGGTCCAGCAGAGGCGACAATATTTCTGTCGCTTGTCCCACCGCGAAATGGGGCCTGTTTCAACAGGGCCACTGTACGCAAGAGTTAGGGAGTGCGTTAAAGGGGCACTGTTGCAAGAGGATGGACTACTCGTAGCAGACGAAATATTTCCCGTCGTCTGCTAAAAATGAGGCATTATAAACGAAACAGACATTTTATTTTCACATTTCGGAATTTTGTTCGTAGTCAAACAACTGCCCTACTGTTATTCCTTCTTGTAAATTGGTTTGTAATAATTGTACATTTTTGCTTGTGTGGATAAAATAGCACAGTGTTGTGTAGACAAATTATATACTGTAATATGGAGATGGTGATAAGGTCCATGCCAAAAACAACAAAGGAAAATATAACTTAGATTTTTTCAATTTAATTTTTTTTGTTAAAACACATGTACTTCTTGTGTTGTAAATGTGCTTATTACAAAAAATAAATCCCAAAATTCGGCCATCCTCATAGAAATAAGAGCGTTTTTCTTAAGCGAGCATCTGATTTTAGTGAAGACTGCCGTCTGCTCGCAAGTGGTCGTGATTACCATGCACCTACCATCGCGAAACATGTAGGTTGGAGTACGTTACCAGACTAGTTTCTGAGACGTCGTCGTCTGCTCGCAAGTGGTCGTATATACGCATCCACTATTACGAAACATACAGACTGAGGAACGTTACCAGACTAAATTTTAATTCTTAATGTTTGTCTTCAAAAACTGCTTCAAAAACACCTTTCCACTCAAAAGAAACAATTAGATTTTTAATATGTTGTTTATTTGAATGTTGCGGCCTAGATTCATGTTAGAATGATTTCTATTGCAATTAGTTCTAGGTCAAATCGTAAATTGACCAGACTATTAATACGCTAGGCGATATGCATACAACGCACGCAAACTAGAGGTGCAGAGATTTCGTCCCCACTTTTCACCCATAATGCACCGCGGTAAACATTACGTGACGTCATTACGTTTCAGGTCTATTACCAATTCGGTCTTGGGTAATTTAAGTACACAAAACATGAAGTGGTGTGCATGACTTCGTCAAGGGACCAGCCTTAAATCGGGGGAGTTCTGTAACCAGCCAGTGCATATGCAATGAATATATCAGCTAGAACTAGAAAAAATGAGTTTCATATCAGAAAGAGCTGTATATCGGGGAGTGTCTACTGTATAATTTGCTGAAAATACATGCACTCGGTGAACTACGGCATTCCCGAAATGTTGTCAAAGCCATTGCCATCACTATCGACACTTCTTATGGATATACATGTAGGCCCTACCTGTACATAATTTATACAAATTTATTTTCATTTCCTTGAAATTCTTCGTTTCCATTGAAAATAACCGTACTACAGTACAATTATTACCGACTTTTTTCACCACTGCGTTATCGATTTATATTTCTCTTGATCAGTTTCTAAACAAATCTGCGCAGATTAAAGGTACACAACGCGGCCTATACTGTTTACATGATTTAGTGATGTAGCAGCATTGACAATACTTTTTTGATGGTCGTTGTGAAAAAAAAACATCAAAATACCCCGTAATCTACTAAAGAAGTGCAAAAACGGTCAAAAGACGGGTTATACGCTTTACCAGCCGTTGCAACTATGCGCGAGCCTCACGACTTTGTCACAAACGATTCGCTCTTCTCCTGCTCGGGATATCTCCAATTTTCTGCTCACGATTTCACTGGACAGCCCGGACGACCGAATAGGAATTTCCGATTTCTTTTGAGGAGTTGGCATCATGTTTTTTCTTCACGAACGTACACCGGAGCAACACACCCAGCCGTGTGTGCACTCAGGCTACTAGTATTTGCCGTGCTGCGCGGGGCAAATATCCTACACTCCACGGTAGCCTGCCATAGCACGCGCTTGCTCCCGTTCTCCGGATCGACTCTTGAAACAAACAATTATGTTCGAAATTTCATACTTATGTTTAACTTTGTTTCATACCTGTATAAATAGTCTCTCTTTTGTCAATTACTTAAAAATATTGGGGAAAAATCAGAGTTAAATTTTGTGCAGTTCTGCAGTAACAAACTTTTATACGGCTGGAAATACAACTAACTCACAAGACCACGTGACTTTTCGGAACCAGAATTTGGTTTCGAAAAGTGCTCAAAAACGGCCAAATTTGACGGCGTCTTTTCAGGATATATCTAATTTACTCTCGAAAGCGCTTCAGAATAATGTATGGGTCTATTTCGAGCCCAAAATAGCTCAACAAAGCCGGTATGTCCCTTTAATGTTGACGCAATTTTTGTTTGTGTAGACCTAAAAATCACTACTATAGTACCACCTTTCATGACATTTTCTTTGACTCCCAGTATTCCAGTTGTTACAGCACAAAGCAGACACAGATCTTTCTTGGATTGACAACGTCCCATCTCAGTATAGAATCCCGCCCGCCCTGCATCGTCAATGCAACATTTGAATATCAAGAGGCGTTTGGACGCTGGTTTTTCGTCGGTATATATACCGTGGGCGGAGCATATCAAGCACGGGCCTTTCATTGGCTGCGACGTAGATGACCGTCGTATACGTACGTTCAAAACAAAGGAACACGTACTAGCTATTGCTTCATAGTGAAATGTTTTGCTTGACATCTGTCACGGGCTTCCATGTCTGAAAACAACCGAAGGAACATATTAACAATAAAACAAATACGTAAAATTTCTACAAGTTAATTGTATAAGGTGTCTAAATGATAAGACGGGTTTTATTTTGCAAACAATTATTAAACTGCCCCTCAAGAAATTTCGAATCCTCTATCGGTTAGCTGCGGTAAAACGAGAAATTTTGGACTTCACGCGTTCCTAAATTTATTATCCAACTACGTTTAGATGTCTGTCTAATAAAACGATCTGCAAACTAGCCGAAGTCGTTTGTCCTGCAATACTGTTCATTTTTTGAAATGTTTTTTCTCCAATTTTTCAGAAAGTATATTTTATTTTTAAATTTCAGCCAGCTGGCCAATCTGAAGACGCAAAGGGCGAAGTAAGAAATGAAAAGAACCATCCATAGGTACATTATAATAACAACGAAAAAGACGTAGAAACGAAAAGCTCACGTCGTGTATCCCCTTCGATCACGCGTACATTTGTGCATGTTTCTTGAAAGGGATTTTGTTTTGTTGATCTGTCCAAATATCTGTGACCGAAGGGGCTATTCAAAGGTACAAATGGGTGCGACGTAAGGAATAAAAGAACCGACGGTGGGACAATGGCACGACATAACGAACAGTGGAGTGCCAGGTAAGGAATAAAAGAACCGACCGACGCTGGGGACGGTACATCGTTATAATGACAATGGAGAAGGATATATACGAAGAACGAAAAGCTTAGGTCGTGTATTGCATATGCAGCACGATATGTGGCAAAAGGACTGCCCCTACCATTGTTCCCCTATTGTGTCTAAAAAATCCAAGGAATTTCCAAGGAATTCCTTTCAGTTTTTTTTAGTGTGTTGAGGTATAGGGTCGTTAGAGGGGAGTCCCTCTACCACATATCGTGCTGGGTATAGTGTATTGAAAACTAGGTACAAAGGAGTGCGACGTACTAAAGAATAAAAGAACCGACCGACGCCGGGTACGGTGCCTCGTTTATGGAGAAAGACGTAGAATTGAAAAGCTTAGGTTAGGTATTTAAAGGTACAAAGGGTGCGACGCGACGTAAGGAATGAAAGAACCGACCGATGCTATAGGTACGGTACCTTGTTATGACAATGGTAAAAGACGTAGGAACGAAAAGCTTAGGTCGGGCATTGAAGGGTACAAAGAATGCGACGAAAGGAATAAAAAGAACTGACGCATAGGGATAACTCGTTATGATGACAATGGTAAAAGACGTATATATACGAACTAAATCTAACGTCGGGTAATTAGCCTTTCAGAAGTATGGCGGAACAAAATTTAAGGAGATGGTGCAATTAATATTTGGCTATGAATTTTTTAACAATTGTATTTCTTTCCCAAGACTTGATTTACATGTTGTAATTATAATACAAAGGCATCAATAAAATTAATAAATGCAAAGAGAAAATGCAGTTATTTTGCATTTAATTTGAATTTATACCCAAATCCAAGTGCGCCCTCCTTCAAAAGTGTGTCCGCCATACTTCAAAAAGGCTAATTAAAAGGTACAAAGGAGTGCGAAGTGGTATCTATTTTTAACGCATAGTTCGCAAAATAAAACCAACCAATTAATTTAGCCATCCACTTCAGAATATACATTTTACTTTACTTTTAGACATTTTACAATATTTCTTACATAGTGATGTTCATTAACCATGTTAACGTGACACACTTCAGCAACTTGAAAATCATTCACACATGCAGCACAACTAGCAAAACCAAGAACATAGCAGGTTCACGATTTTATAACTGTACAATAAAATCATTGTGTCCTGCACAAACAAAAAGTCATTTACATATTTTGACCAAGTGCAAATGACAACAATAAAGCAAAAACTTCGACCGAAGCATCTAAACCTCCCTATTAACAGTGCGTTAAATAACACAAGGCGGTATTTTTTATTCATCACGTAAGCTTGCTCTTCGTCTGCACTTGGAACGTCCAGCATGGCAAAAGATGCTGGGGATCAAGCCAGTCAACATTTGGAACAGCCGTAGCCCACTGCGACCACATCACCCCGCCATCCCACCGCCTCCCCTCAATCGGATATACCAAAAATTATTACAGACGGTCTAAGCTTTTCATTTTCCAACAAAAACTCTTTAGTACTTTTACTGGAGTGATCCATCTCTGCATGGAGCAGTGCATGGATGGTCCTCATCTTTAACGTCCCAGAACGCAAGCCAGCGGCTGAGTGGCAGCTGAGCAGCGGCTGAGCGGCGTCGGCATGCCGCCTAGACTTGAGGTCAAGTCTCTATATAGACAGTCGTATTTGGTCCGCCTGACGCCTATAATCCCCACACGCAACAGTCGTTGTTATGAATAGTACCTGTCTAGAGACTTGAGAAACCTGTTTTCGCGCCAATATTAATGCTTCATGGCGCGTAATATATAATCACGCTGTTGCCATAGAACCAGCCAATAACATTTCGTCCATCGTGCCGTGGTAACATCCACTTCTACCAGAGGGGATGTAATGTTATCTGATTCGGTTAATGCGTGTTTTAAAACTTAAATATTGTTATTTAGAGAAACTGTGTTAAGCGTTTAGTGAAATGTAGTATGTTAAGTTACAGTCAAGAGCATTTATGATGTACAAATAAATGTACAACAATATTCATAAAAAGATCTCCCCTATAATGATTATGGGAGATCTTGTATCAGCTTCTTTTGATGAATGTGTTCTAACAGTATATTCAAGTATTAAATCGGTATCAGTCCCTTTATGTGATTGCGCCAATTACTTGTGTCAAGGGCTAAATACATCGATAAATTAAATTGCACAGCCCTTTATCACGTCGCAGAAAACAAATGAAGCTGAGCAGAATGTATTAAAACTACTTTTACGTTCTTTTGCTTTATCGTTTTCCAACTTTCGTGGCACGTCCAGTTAACGCACTTTATGTAAAATTGAAAGGGATCGAGCGCACTGCCAACTTTCCAAACTCGACGAACGCGTAAACGATGTGATCTAGCGGGTCAGTAATTTTGCCCGGTGTTGTTTTTGTTTGTAACATTCTTCTTCGACTAGTTGGTTTTCAAAACGGTGGCTAAAATGGCCAGCATTAATACCCACAAGTGGCGTGCGTGCTTAGTTTGTAACACGACTTTACTATCCTGCAAGAAATATTAGTCTTGATAAATCAGATCTTCGCTCCAGATTAAAAAAAAGTCCTGCAAACAAATCTTTCCTCACCATCGAAGATCTGCGGTCCTTGTCATACAAAACTGGCAAATGTTGAGAAGGTGACAGATTTGACCGAAAGCTTGAAAAGCACATTAAAACTGCCCCATTTGCTTAGCGACTTGGAAAATAAATTATAAATTTATATTTTGAGTTAAAACCATTTTCACACAACGTACACAGACGAGTTGCAACAGATATCAAAAATACTTTTGTTGCAAAAATTCATCAAGCGGTTCCTATTTTATGCTTGTTAAAATGTGTCAAATTTACGTGCGGAATTGTCAATGAAAATGAATAGACAGCAACTTCAAAAATTGTGATGTGATACAAAGTGCCCTCCTTGGCACGAAGCACGCTATTTTTTCTTGGTTAATTAGTTTTAAATTCAAGCGTTAAATATATATCTTGTCATTCAAGAGCAGGGCGCCATCAACTGACTAGTCTTTACTAAAGACGTTAACTGTCTGTGTTTGTCACACGTTCATGTGAGCACACTTGCATGCCCAATAGAGGGCGCACTTCAAGTACTTGTATTTGGACTGTCGTACGTGTGGATTTGGACTCAGTTAACGTCTTTACGATCTTGGCATTTGAGGGCGGGACCAGACTATGCTAATATCAGATGATGTTTGCATTATTCATTGTCGTGGTTGGTGATTGACGGAAGATTGTAAAATGATGCATGCATCAGCAAAGAGTTCACAACGCGTAAGGTCAACAGGTCAACTGTTCGGTAAACATACATAAAATTTGCCGAACATGTGAGCCGTTTTACGGGCGAGTTTCCCGGTCCAGCTTCCGCGTTGTGAACTGAGCCTCAGATCTAGAATGACTGAAGCGTACGGTATGCCAAATATGGAAACTAGAATCCAGAGGGGAAGTGAGGTCACCTCACCCCCACCAGCACCCCCCCCCAACTAGTTCCAACTAAACCCGCTGGCCTGTTTGAAAAACAGGGACTACAATTTGACATCTCGTTAACCTCATTTTGTACTAAGTGAATCTATGAACATCATTAGCATACAATGCAATATTTCTTAAAAATAACTGATGCCGTGGAAGAAAATATAAATGTTTCAACATACCCACTGTTCCAAGTAAACACCTCTCTTCTACTAATGGTGTATAGCTGTATTTCGATAATTGTTTTCATGTTATGAACAAGTTAAGTGCCCTCTGCCAAGTTTAATAACTGCATGCATCATACATGTAGGCCTACAAAATGCCATATGCAGTACGTAAAACAATGACACAGTGACTGTGATTTTCATAAACAGTATTATCACTAAATTTACATGTCTTTTTTCATAAGTTTGGGATTTGTTTCAGTACTTGTATGTGTTTATATACTGTTTGTATAACTAGGCCTACAAGTCGGCAATCCATAATTGCTGAAATAAGCAAATGTAAACCAAACCAGTACAACCAAGATTAAAACCTTTTGTTTCAAGACAATTTTAAATACTGATTTAATGTTTTTGTTTTTTTACTTGGATGCAAATATCCTGCCTGCACCAAGTGCTGCAGTAAAGTGCGACTGCTTATTCTCTGTAAACAGACTTCAGATCCGGAATGCAGTAATTAATCTCTGACAATATCACGTCTGCTCTTTCAACTACGCGTGTTCAAGGCTGTGATTTTTGGATAATCATTTTTTTAATGAAATGGCACGAAAATGTACAATGCTAAAGCGAAAAAATGATTTAGTAAATCCCAGTGGTCATGCATAGATTCAAGGACTGAGTTGTGATTATACACGACTGTTATAGTCAAACTACCAGGGCAATGTGAGGGAATTTAGTGCAGTGAATGTGCACAAAATCAAACAAACCAAACAACGTGAATATTGGATGTCATTAATTTCTCCATATCAGAAATATCAACATCACTTTAGTACATGTACGTTGCAGATTAGATGTAAACAATCCACATTTGTAGAAGGAACAGCATGCCTGTGTAGGCCTATAATCCTCCATGATGGTAATGGGTCATTCTGTTGCATATACTTGTACATGTATAGTTCTTTTTTTAATCTGATGATATGTTGTCCAATAAAAAAACAGTAATGTAAATCTCAAACAAGACCTATGCTATCAACAGGATTGATAAAAATGTAACATTGTGTCATATAGGAAATTTGTACAGCAAAAGGTCTGTTATTTCCTTTCTTGGCTCTACATGTGGGCATCTCTTTTTTATTTAATCGTCTAGTACTGATGTGCTTTTTTAGAAAACATGATTGCATTATTTCAGAAAGATGAACTGCAAACAAGAATAGGCAAAGAATCTCTTAGGTCATTTCAGACTGTTTTGTGATGCAAACAGGCTCTCAATTTAAGAGATGTCCAGTCAAGGACATAAACATCATATTAAAATTCCATTCTGTGAATTTCTGTTTATACCCTGGATGACACGTTCTTTCCTTTATTGGTCAAGTGGTACTATATACAATGTGTTTACTGACCGGGTAGGGCCTACATGGACGTGTGTTGAGATTTTGTTTTGCCCTGGTATTTGTGAATTTTGTTGAACAGCATTTCAAATTAGTTTGTTGTTGAGACTATAACTCGAACACTTTACTGTCAAACTTGAACATACAGTTTGTGATGATGTACTTTATTTTCGACCGAAAACAGTCGAGCAGGCCGAGAGAAAAAGGAGTATAGGCTGGGCATAGCTTGAGACCCTGTGGAAAAATACAGGGGGCTTGATTTCATCTAATTCACCTATCAATTGTTGTCCCCACCTAGGGGATGGGGATTTGGTTTTTATGCCCCAGGGTGGGGATTTTGTCACCTAAATTTTTTCCAGGGGTTGGAAATTTGTCACTCGGAAATTGACAATCCCCACCTCGTTTGTGGGGTAGACCTAGCCAAGGTTACCTAGCTCGGCTCGAATTGTATCCGATGTGGTAATCTGTTACCACAGATTACCACATGATAAAATTCGAGCCGAGGTAACCTAGGCTAGGGTAGCCCGGGGTGGGGGAGGGGGAGGGGGTTGGACAATTGATAGACCTGTATAAGAAAATTATTAATATGGTTTTCCCTTCCAAAATTAGCCTTTTTTTAAACATCGGGGTAACCTCTTAACATTTCCCCTCTTATTTGTCTGTTTTTATAACCTTTTTATTTGGTTTAGAGATCGATTATCTATAGAATTTAATTCAAGACGAGTAACAAGCTATAACGCGTCAGGGTACTGAAATCCCCAGGTGAAATCCCGGCGGCCGTTAGCCGGGAAGCCGACCGTACCGATAGCTGCCTGCGCCTGCAGGCAGTGCGGTGTTGCCTGGCCCGGGCGCAGCGCTCGCTTGTCCGCAAATTTTCCCGATGCCGAGTTTTCCCTACACGTCAAAAATAACACTTGGGGCTGTTGACTCAATCAACCCAACAGACATCCCGCAGGCATTTTACACATACATAATCCTGTTTTACGTTTGCCTAATGAATAATAGGTCAGTCGGAATTTCGTCGTCCGTGTAGGACTTTAATACTTAACCAGACCTAAACAAGTTGAGTCCTTATTTATTGTTGAAAGTAGAAATCGATGTTAAACATAAATTCTGAGGGCCTTTTTCGCGTTTTTGTCGGTTTTTGACGCTGGAACTACTTTGTTTTCCCCGGATTTACAACGAGTGCGTCGCCATTAAACAGGAAACCGATTGTTACTTCGCGACAGACCATACCATTATTTGTGGGGTGTCTGGTTTATGAAAATTGAAGCACATTGTCAATGTATACATTATGCAACCATCAGAATTGTAGCTCATAACATTTAAAATGTTTAACATTATGGTGTAGTAGAATAAATTCTTCTAGTTTCAAAATTTAAATCGTTGATGTGTTTATTTTTCTTGTGCATTTCCTGCTATAAAATCGACCACTCTGATGATTGGCCTTAAGTCTGGGATCCAGGCCTGTGAAATATAAATACACGGCATTTTAACGTCATGTCAGAGAGCCAGACTAAATGTCCTTTTTGTGTATGGCGCGGCGCCGGCCGGCCAGCAACAATCATGATTTTCATCGATGGATCGCGAAAGATTGCTGTGTATATGAGCAACAAATAACTCGTAAAAATAAAGTAAGTAATGAAGGTAACAATATTATAGTAAGCTTTATGTTGCTAGCGGTCCGTGTTTGCTAATTCGTGGTTTAAGTGGCATAAATTCACAACTGAAAAACACACTCCAGGCACCAGCGCAGTGTACACGGTACAGCGAACAAGTGACAGCGACAGTCGTCCCGTTTTAAGACATCTCGACCGGTCACGGTCGAAAAATTCGGAGAGAATTTGGTGGTTGATCATGGAAAAACTATCATGCACGCTCGCGAGTTGAAACTCCATGCACTAAGTCTATGGAGCATGACAACAAAAATCCTGAGTGTTTTCAAAGAAAAACTTGATATTTTCTTATTGTGTTTCCTGACCAAATTTTACACTTTCTGGGGCATTTATGATCATGACATGGTTACTTTTATTAGGAAGAATTAGTGGCGAACGTGTACGGTATTTATACTGTTCATCATGTCTTACGACCTTTTGCACAAAACATATGAGACTAAGTGTTTCCTCACAAACAAACAAAATTTCTAACTCAAAAATGTGGGTATCTCCATCAAATTTGCACTTACCGATGCTTGAGTCATTTTAAAAAAAGAAAAACATTCTGATCAACTTCTCAACCCTCAGTGCCATTTATTATTAATGTTAACTTGTTATTCATTTTTCAGTTCAACAGTGATGGGGACAAGGCAACAAACCACCAGGTGCATTAGGGGTCAGGAAGTGAAGATTTCACTTACCTGAACAGTGATTGGATCAAAACTGTCAAGGAGCGAAGACTTCAGATGCAGCACATATTGTCCACACCTGTACCTACATTTGAGGCTCGAGGATAAACAGGATGACATCGCCGGTGAACCCAAACGTATGAGCAAGCGTCAAATGCCAACCAGGTATTCATCAAGTGATCTACAATTGTATTACACTTGTTTTAACGTCTAAAATTGTTTTAACGTCTAAAATTGTTTTAACGTCTGTATTCTAAGCATCGATTTTGAAGAATGTAGATATGGATATTAAACAATGTTTTTAAAATTAGTTAATTGTTTTTTTTCCCTAGATCATTCTCCCGAAGAGGTGTATTTGGCATTTGGAAAAGAGCAGCCAACCCATGTCCACTCATTCCCATTAGGAGATGGACCCGCGAAGGTGAAAGTCGTTCCCAAATGGCATGAAGGTGATACCCACCAGCAGCAACTTCAAGACATTATTTACGTGACTGGAAAACTTTTAAAATTAGGAACAGCAGCATTACATAAGTATTACAGTACAAGTAATTAATTGTATTTCCTTGTTATCTACACTACTTGACTCGCATTCTTGTCATTCCATTCCCTCATTGTGTGTATTAT
This sequence comes from Henricia sp. BOLD:AAB3569, assembly GCA_037783545.1. Lineage (NCBI taxonomy): Eukaryota > Metazoa > Echinodermata > Asteroidea > Spinulosida > Echinasteridae > Henricia > Henricia sp. BOLD:AAB3569. The sequence goes on along the minus strand of JBBELK010000057.1, from coordinate 669,712 downwards.
GCAATCAGTTCATTTCTCCATTGTATGTGTTGTGCAATCACCTACAGGTACAATATATTCTAAAGAAATCACTGAATTGTCATAATAATGCTTTGCGGGTTGAAGCTGTTTAATAAAGTGTTAAATAATTTGGAACATGTTTTATTTCCCCCACAATTACAGTCGTAGTAATATGTTGATAAAGAGCCTTGTAGAAATTTAAGCCAATGCATGAAAGGTAAAAAAAATATTCAAAACTTAAAACACCTTCAGTTAGCAGTTTTCTTCCACAAAGATACCATATCATGTGATTGTTACCTTGCTTTCAACACGTTTAGTTTTCGTGAAGTAAAATTTTGGGGCTTTAAAGATAATGAAGACTTTGATGACGACTGACATTGCAAAAGATGAGGACAGCAGTGATGGTGCAATGAAGTATTGAAAAAAAGGGAAAACATTTCTGAACTCCAGGGGCCAATTTCATGGCGCTATTGGCACGAAACATTACTTAGCACATAATTGATCTGCTTTATATTGCAAAAGTTGATTGCCTGACAAAATATTGTGATATGTATTTACATGTGCACTAAAATGTTGATACTGTTTTTAAGCACAATTTGAAAATACAAATTTAGCTGGTCCCTCATCTTACAAAGTAATTCATTAATAAAATCTCCCAAAACGTCCCAAATTGTTTTGTAAATTTTGAGGTTCAGAATGTTTCAATTTACTGATCTTAATTTTCGGTTTGTGGAAATAAAGCAAGAAAATCAATTGATCACGTTCAAATGCGTCACTTAATTCCTACAAATCGCCACGTGCATCAGAATTTTGAGCGTAGTTTTTTATGACGCGCATCGGCTGCGCCGTATTTCGAACAAATTTCGAGCAACACGCGCGCGTGTTTGGAACATATTACAGCGTGTGCGTGCGCGTACTTGATAGCGTTTAATACGCAGTCGCATTTCTTCCTACGAAGATGGCTTTCCCATTTAGTGGCACGTCCGTTCCGATTTTTAGATGTGGATCGGAAACCAGTCTAGCGCCGTATTCGAAAGGACGGATCACGTAATATATGGACGGGGGCGGCCGATTTTGGCAGGGATTACACACTACGAACAAACGCAACAAATATTAATATTTTCAAACAGGAAGAATTTATTCCTCTCCCAACACGGTTTTAAAACATTCAAATGCAGTTTCAATGGGTATATGATGCATTTATTGGCGGCGTACTTGAACTTTCATAAACTGCATACCCTACAAATAATGGTACGATCCGTCGCGCAATGACACTCGAGAGCCTTGTCAACTGGGCGCGCGGCGAAGCACTCATTTTGCTAATCCGATAGGAAGAAAGTAGTTTAAAGATACAAAACCAGAAAAAAACGTAAAAAAGACCCTTACATTTTCTTTTTAACATCGATATATGTTTTTATCAATCAATAAGGATTCTTACTGTGTAGCTCTGGTTAAGTATTTTGGGTGTTACACGGACGAGGAAATTCCGACTGACCTATAATTCACGCTATGGTCCCAACCTAATCACTGATTGGCTCCCTTGGATTTCCAAGGGAGAAATAATGAAAAAGTTAAGAATTGCTGCCAAGATCTTCGTGAAGGTCCAGTATCGTATGCATCACTGGTATCGATACCAGTGCAACGAATACGTACTACCGCTACGAATACACAAAATAATCGATTAAAATGTATGAAAAAACGCCCTCAATAGTTTCGCACACTGTTCATCGCGCGCTGTGAGAATTCTGTATAGCAACAACAAAAACTAACACGAAGGTCTTGGAGCCAAGACTATCAACTGACAATTAAACAGCGGTGCCAAGTAGAGCACGATGAGGGCACTATAGGCGCGGGTTTTGTTATGCCTGTAGTCATGCCTGTACTGGTGTCTTCAATCAAGTCTAAGTTGACGGCGCCCGCCAACTGCCGATTTTGGTGATATTTTGGGGCGCAAGATCTCACCACTGCACAGGTTGATTTGCGTGATATTTGGCACAAATACAAAGAAAACCAGCCCCATTAGGCCTGTACCAAAAAGAAATCAGCCTGGCAGATTAAATAACAGAAACTAAAGGCAGCATGATTTACAGTGCAATTTCACGCAGCGGTCCATCAAGCTTGCAAACTTCGGTTACGGATTTGACCAATAATACTTGTCACGACTGCGTGGCTGGTGATGTCACTATATTTCCAAGTCCCTAGCTTCGGCTTCAACGATCGAGGCCGACAACCCCATTCTTTGGCGCCCATGCTCGACAGCACTGTTCACAATTTAAGCTCTATCTTTCTCCATAACCACGATCTGACAATCATGCAATCATCAGCGTTTGCGATTATATTTTAAAGAAAAAACATCGATAATCGCAAATTATTATTATTATTATTTCTTTCTGGTATTCATACCAATGATTCCTCAATAGTGCTCATTGCACTGTCACTCGCAAGCGTGAGGAAACCCATGAGAATTAGAATTAGAAATGGCCAGAGACACCGGGGATGATCCCCCTTGCTCTTCACGAAAGAATGCTCTGGGATCTTTAGAGTGCGTTTCCATTACCTAACACACTGGACCAACGGCTTTACATCCCTTCCGAAGGATGGAGCAAGTGTGGTTGAGTGCCTTGCCCAAGGGCACAGGTACCGTAGCCGTGAGGAGGTTCGAACCTGCAACTCGCCGTCGGTAGCCACCGTGGGCCGATGGTGGTCCACCAGTCTCTTGCTGACTGGGAGCTTGTCCTCCCACATGGAAACCACCAGCATAGTCTTCAGCATGCAGTTAAACTCCTCAGTAGGAGTGGTTTGTGCCTTGTGCACACGAAACAGTTGAATAAACTCACGCCCCTGGTCCAAGTGTGGGATCTCCAGTGTGACCTCGAATCAAGTCGCAACCTGCAGCTTGCGGGCTTCCTTATTAAAACAATAAGGAATAAGGAAATAGGAGCTAGACTTTTCCTCGGAGATAAGGGTTTAATCAAGTTTATCGCACCAAACCAAAGCCCATTAAAATCCACACAATTGAATCACTGTTTTTAAGTTAGCTTTGTCTTTATTAACCAACCAGCATACTTGTCCAATACAAGGCAGCCTGTGTGAACTGGTTCAAAAATTGCTGTGAAGCTCGACCAAGGAAATTAATGGTACATTCTGCCCTGGTATATCTTAATAGACTACTAAAGTGTGACGTCAGTTGCCATAGTTATTGGGTCTAAACATTCGCTGGTAATCTGAAACGTCCATTGGTAAAGCGCAGGGAAACCGAGTTCCCTGGTTTTTAGTGTAGACCCAATAACCTTGGCAACACACAAAGGGTGACGTTTTTGACATTTCATACATTGCATCAATTTTTGTATTCGTAGGATTGCTATAAACAAGAAAAAAGTGCCTGTATGTTGCACCCATGCCAGAAATACTGCAGAGTACGTATATACGCAACACTCACAACATGGCTCACAACACGGGAGGTCTCCTTTCGACATGCTCGCAAGGTACATTTTGAAAGGATATATTTTGTTTGATTAATGTGGGCATTTTATCAATCGATCTTGGGCAGAATGTACCTTTAGAAATCCCTAGATTTCTTCCCATCATTCCTGAGATGTCCGTGTAACAGTTAATAGCACATAAGGTGTGTGGTCAATGCAGCCTAGTCCTACATTTGCTTAAACTGTTTCAAAAACAGCGTTAAAAAAGACAAAAACATTGCTATTTTTTAGGACCTGCAGCTCATTTGCACATAGGCTAGTCCACTTTGAAGTGAGAAAATCACTTAGTTACATTTATTCAAATATGAAAAATACTTGTGCTCGACTGCCCCTTTGACAAGCAATGGTAGAGGTAAGTATTCATAAATTCACCTGATAAGAGGGCAGTGCTGTAAAATAGCACCAAAATAATCTCAGCTTGGAGTTTTTCTGTAAACGAACTAGCTGCACTCCAAAAACAACTTAGTCAAAAATAACTGATTTTCAGTTGCACCCAGCGGACCCTTATTTTCTAGTCAGTACAGTTTGACTAGATTTTCTAATCAGGATGACTAACATCTTTGTAACGTCAAACAGATATCTAGTTAAAACAACTACCAGGCGAAGTCAGATTCACTGGTATAACTATATTTCTAGTCATTTATTAGTAACTATAGGTTTTCAGGGTCCGCTGGGTGCAATGTTTTGACCGATTTCTAGTCAAATTTGACTAAGTGTTTTTTTTTACAGTGTGCATCAAATTCATTGTAAGTGCTGCCTATTTTAAGCTACGTCTCTTTGCAAAGCATAACCAGGCAATATTTTTGTTTTGTCATTTTCAATTACGCTTGTTAAAAGCATTTCATTCTCAACTACCACGCAGTACCACACATTTATTAGACCGTTTATCACTGTTACTTTACCAAGTTCAAACTACAAAATGAATACTCCGATGGCTGACATGTAAATACTGGTATCAGCTAGATATTACATGAATTTCTTGCAAAGCTACTTGCTTTAGAGCTGCACTTCGGAACACGAATACCCTGGTAATATACATAGTAATACCAACTATAGGAGGGAAGAGATACAAACTAGCAATCATTTATTTAGACAAAATATGCAGAATCATTTCTAAAAACTATACTTTTCACATGCAGTTAAATTACTTAGATTTGTAATTGATATAGTGATATAAGAGTTTAAAATATTTAATTTTTCCTCTATAATTCTTGCATCAGTAATTGCAACATGTACCTGCAAAATTAGCACAATTGCCTGTGTTCACTATCCTGTCCAGAGACGGTGTGCAACTTGAGAAATAAAAGACAGACATTGGGAACACTTGTCGGAAACACCAAATAAACATACATTGTAGTATATGTAGTATATGTAGTAAGTCAGGCAGATGCAGTTCAGGCAGAAAAAAATACTGCCGAGAAATCAATGAGTACAAACTTAGTTGTTGCATTACCTAAATTTTGTAGCATTGATTCCAATGTACTCCTCAAACGATCCCAGAACTGTAATGACTAAAAACAAATCTTGAAAAGTTGATGAAATGTACAAAATTGGAAGAAAGGTCCTACAGCACCATGTGAGGGAGAGAGGTATATGTCTGAAGCCAGTACTGCTGAATGTCATAAAAAGGGCAAATGTAAATCCTATTTCAATGTAAAAACTACAATTGCAAATCTGTTATTTAATAGACGTAAGTAACATTCTAAGTAAAACTACGTGCATCTCCATGCTACAAGTACAATTACCACATCACTATTTCTCTATTCTATACACACGCAAAAATTCCATTAAAATGTGTTTATCTTCGTTTAAAACGGAGGTTCTCAGCAGACAAATTTGGATTGGAAGGGTGACAATGTGCCACGTTTAAATCTCTCTTACAAATTTCCCATGTAACTTTTTGCAGAAAATATACATGTGTACGTAAGTCCATGAACCAACATGTACATTATGCAACATGGGAACTATTATATTGGTTGCCAGACAGTACCCTTTTACCATGGGAAAATCCCCAATCGAAAAGCTCAGCCTATTGGGCTATTGCAATAAAATGACTCGAATTGAGTTTGTTCTATATTTGAATACATAACTAATTTAAAAATACCAAAATACATCAAGCTTAAAGTCAAATTATTTTTTTTCTTATAAAATATCAAATGGTAACTGAAGACATTCTGGTAACAAAAGCCAACTTCAAATTAATATAACTGTTTCCTAAATTTTCTTTCTCTCAGGCAACAGGATATGCCACCTAATGATTACAAGCTTAATTCATTTTTTAATTCCATCCACCATCCTAACAAAACTAAAACAAAAAGACTCACTGCCACCATATTATGCTTTTTGTTCATAGACAAAAAGTCCAGCTAAATCACGAGTACTGTACGCATTATCCAAAATATAACCAACTAGGGAAAAATATATCTCAAATCCAGAAACACTACTTGCACGAGTAACAATACACATGTGCATGCCGATAATGGTAATACAGACTACACATTTAGAGTTCCTTTAACATTTGTACTCATGCATAGAAGTTGTAAGAAATTTAATTAAAGATTTATATATCGAGATTCAAAGACAGTGAAAAATTTAAACTCTTCTACTGTTGGCAATGCAACCTGGGTTTTCCCTCTAACTTTCCACATGGTGTCAACCAGACGACAATGTCTAGGAGTACATGGTCACTGTCAGGAACTGCAAGAGAAAAACAAAAAGCCGGTAAAACTACCTGAAATTTGCAAAGAAAACGGACTGAAATTGCAGAAACAAACCTCAAGGGAATGTGGTCATTTCAAGTTAAGCAGAGTAAAAGGTCAGGTTTTTAGGACCCTTGCATTATACACACTTCACATCAGGGCTCTAGATGTTATCCGCCATTGTAGACTAATAATTTTTGGTGCAAAGTTTACTATCATCCTGAGTTACTACTGAGCTGCCAATCCTTGGAACATTTCCTGAAAACAAATGGCTGATTTTGTAACTCCTGACAAATAAAAAACCCTCCTGGGTTGTGAGTTAATCTCAGAGATTTCTAAATGCATCTAAAGCCGGGAGCTCGACCTATTTTCCGGGTGTCTTCTCCAAAATCAGGAAAAGGGTTGGCACAGCTCTGCAGGCTGGTGACAGCAAAAATGTACTCCAATGTGAATTATTTATGAAGTGTTAATTATCATAATTAACCAATGAAATATTTACCAATTCGAGGCCAGTTTTTGTTTCTAATTGAGTAAAAACAATGTTTCAGTAAAATATACGAGGGTAAACGGGAGGCAAAGGAAGTTGACAAATTTGCTTTTAAACCGTTGGCCGTCAGTCGTCAGTGCCGACCATAGACAAATTGTTGTCCTTGTCATCTGCCCGACTAGCGGCCCTCTGCAATCTTTGGTCAAAAATTAACTACATGCATTAGGTTAAAAAACAAACTACGCATGTGGAAAGAAAAGCGCTAGTTGGTTAATGGTGAATGCCCAAACCTGCTCTAAACTGCCTTTGTGGCAATTGTCGGGACGATCCCAAAAATTCAAGAACTGGTCCCACCATCTGGTGTACCAATGTGTTTTTGAATGTGCACTAGGGAACACCATGAATGCATGTACCTTGTGTTGCGCTATGTGGGTCTGTCCACAGTAATGGGATACATTTGAAAAATAAGTCAATAATTCCTTTCAGATGTCTTTAGTTCATCTCAGAATTAAAGAAATGTCCTTGTTTTGTTCTCAGTAGATAACTTTTTCCCAAAAAAGTAAGAAATTGCTGCCACAACATACATTTTTGAAAAGCTTGTGTACAAATTTTCCTATTACGCATGTAATGTGGACAGACCATTTTGTGACCTTTTTTCCCCGTCTTTGTTACATGCGTACTAGGAAAATTTGTGCACGGGGTTTTCACAAATGTATGTTGTAGGACTATTTTTCGTACTCCTTGGTGAAAAAGTTATTTCCTCAGTTTAGCTTGATAATTTAAAGATAAAATTAAGACATTTGAAGTGAACTGGGACCTAAGATCTTGAATGTTACCGGTACAGAAATGTACCCCATTACTGTGGAAAGACCCACGTGTATATTAACTTAGCGATACATACCTCATCCAAACTGTACTGAGCAAGACCACCATGAGTCTTACGCCGATCAAAGCTTCCTGTTACGGACAAAAGAAACATGAAACAGTTTGATTATCATAACCTTGGTTTTGCTTTTTTTGGGGGGTGGGGGGAGGGAGGGGGGGCGGGGGGTGGTGAGTGGGGGCAGCAGAGGTGTATGGTCTTTTAAGTCTGCATGGACTGGAAGGACGAAACATTTACTGTAAAGCCTAACATATATCAACCTTGCAACTGGAAGCAACTAGTGGCAACTGATGTTTCTGGCAACTACAAAAGTTGCGAGTTGCCCTTGTTATCCAGTTGCGGTCAGTTGCATCGATGTACGCATACATGTACTTGCAACTAGTTGCTGTCAGTTGGACGAGTGTGTCTGATCACGTGGGCGCACATCGACAGCAACTGGAAGCAAGAGTTGCTTCCAGATGCAAGGTCAATGTATGATAGGCTTTACCAAGTTGCCATGTCGCTGTGCGCGCTCTGGAAATGTAGACATGACTCGATGCTCCCAGTTGCAGCTAGTTGCACAACTAATCAGTTGCTGTCGATGTGCACGCTACGCACACATCAAGAGCAACTGATCAGGGGCCAATTTCATAAAGCATGTTAGCAGAAAAATTTGCTTAATCAAAAATTTGTGTGCTTTATAAAAATGGGTTAATAAACAAAATTGTACTTCAACTTGTGTTTTTAGCAAGAATAGCAGATATTCTTGTGAAAAACACAAGTTGACATGCAATTTCGATTATTGACCCATTTTTATAAAGCAAACAAATTTTTGATTAAGCAAAAATTTCTGCTAACATGCTGTATGAAATTGGCCCCAGTTAAGTTGCTTCCAGTTGCAAGGTCAATGTGCGCCAGGCTTAATGCTAAAAAAAAGTGCGTTGCCTCGGGGAACACGCCGCCTGTAACAAGCTACTGAAGTGCGACATCAATTGCCTGGGTTAAGTGGGTCCAAATATTAACTGGTAATCTGAAACGTCCATTGTTAAAGCGCAGGGGAACAGTTCACTGGTTTTTTAGTGTAGACACAGTAACGTTGCCAACACACAAAGGTTGATGTTTTCACTGTCAGTACTCTATTGAACCCACAACGTGTAGAATTCTACAGGTCTAGCATAGAGTTCTAAATATAAAACTAGAGGGCGGGCTCACTATTCCATGTGGGAACCGTGACGATTTGGGCATTGCCATTTTGGCTCAATGCTAGTTATGGGTCAATTATGGGCAAGACCAACAATGTGCCCATTCGCCCGGAATGGTCTCATGGCATTTTAACCCAAAATAGCGGCACTCAAACCGTCACGGCATTTGACGAGAGTTTGCCTAGAGTACAATGCACCAGACTGCTCAACCACAGTAGGCCTACTCCTATTTAATAAGGTCTATTATATAAAATGAAGCTTTTGCGGATACCGTGGGTTTCTGATACTGTGCAGCACAGAGCCCCAATCCAATGTGCGTCTACGCTGGGCGCACCAAAGGACACGCGTGTCATGCATCGAGTAAATACTTTGTGCGTGTGTGCAACGCGTGCGCGAGTACGGTATCAAAAAATACTGTAACGCATGCAGTTGTAAATCTTGCATATGAACTAAAGTTTTCAACACCAAAGGGACACAAATCTTGGGGGAAATCTTACAAAACAAAGGAATATTAAGCGTCATTTTATATAACATAATAATTTTCACTCGTCATGAAAATACCGAACTCGCCTTCGGCTCGTTCGGTATTTTCACGACTCGTGCATTATATTCTCATATCACCCTCAAAGCCATCCAATATATAATTATACCCACAGTAAAAAGGTATGTCTTCATAATTGTGACCATCTACCACAAATGGGCTGTAAGATCAGCGCCAACTCAATTTGGGTATTTGACATTTTCAGAGAATGTGGCCACGTCTGAAAATACAACTGTGAAAAATCTGTGCTGAAAGTCAAAGCCTATTTAAAACATTGAGATATGAATCGCCATGTTTCTAAGCTACTTGTACCAAATTACATACACATAATTTTTTGACTTTATTATAACATCACTATATTTAACTCTGTAGTTTGCAGATTTTATGGCCCATTTGTGGTGGAGGATAACAACTTGGTTAAGTTTAATGGGTGGGTTTGGACCAATGACTGACCGAACAAGTGCTTGAGCTTGACAGCGATCATGAGGAAATCATCGATATTGATATTTCCGTGTCTGTTGGCGAAGCGCAACACGATGGGGCCGAGAGTTTTGCTGCTCACTGTGTAGCCTGTAGGGAGAAGTAGCAAAATCAAAATGTTAATAGAGCAACACTAAACACCCAGTATTTAAAAATACTGTCTTCGCAGAACAGTGAAAATAGCGCATGTCTGTCATACAGATTTTTGTAGTGCAGTGACTTTAAACTTCAATTAGGACTTGTTGCGTTTAAAGGGTTTACACATTTTGAGTATTTAAACAGTCTTGCCCGAGACTCACCAATTTCATGTAGGGCTTCTCGCAGCTCGATGGTGTTGAAAGAGCCAGATCTGTCTTTGTCAAACTTGACAAAACTTTTCTGCAAAGAGAAAAAGAAGTAATATTTATTGCTGCAAAATGGCAATGATGGGCGATTACAAATATTAAACATTTTTGCAAGCTTTCAGAGCCTTGTGCAATTTTACTGCATGCAGCAATGGTGCCTTTTACGAATTTCAAGTGAGAAACGAGGCTTATTTTTTCCCCCGGGTCACCCCCCAGCGCCACCCCTGAGAGTGGGAAAAGGCCTATAAGGGATTGTGCTCAGCCAACATGATTTTTATGCCCAATCCCCATGTACTGTTGAAAACAAAACCTCGACTGTGCAAACGATGCATGAATTTTCTCAGTGCAGTGCATGATTTTTTCAAAAAAATTGATTTTGTTCCTAACAATCATATAAAATGACATGATATGGTATAAAAATCGTTGAGAAAAATGGGGAGCTCAAGAATGTGATCAGGGGCCTGTTTCACTAAGCACTAAGATGCGTCTTAAGCATTCTTAAGTCCGGTTATAGGACTTAGTATAAGATGCATCTTAGCGGGAGTTTCACAAATACCACTAAGACGCATACGGCACTTAGTACCCATCTCACTAAGTTGCATACAGGTCTTAGCCTACGTCTCGTCGAGACGAGACTTAGGAACTGTTCTTAGTGTAAATTGTCATGTGTTAACATATCGGGTAGTAGTCAAAACTTCCAGCCGGACATCCGTACCCTATTTAAATCCGAGTAACCCCCCCTCGCCTTGAGTACGAGGCTCGAGCTCAGCTCAGACAAAATCAAAATGTAAAATTATAAATACATGGAACTTACAAACTAAAAGTCTAAAGCCAAGCTACAGTAGCTGCATGCCTCCTAATGTATGTACCAAGTCGAAAGCCCTAATTTCAATAAGAATGGCCCTGTAGGTGTAGCTGGGCCTGGCCTAGGCCAGGGCTAGGCTGACTAAACTGTTGACTATCACTCAGCCTCAGGAGCCTTGCCCTTGCCCCGATTATTATAGTGACTTAGGTCTTAGGCGCTAGGCTTTAATTGTCACATTTATAGTTCCAAATCCATGCTTAGATAGAGCCTAAAATAATTATAGCAGTCACAGTGACGAGTGTCGCATTCAATCTACTTGGATGTTTAATACACCGTCTGGCATGCAATGCATTGCACTGTGCATGTAATTGTTCTTCGGAATCATATCAAATACAATTTCGATCACAAATTTCAACTAAAATCATGTCACTTTCAATATTTTACTTCTATGTTGTCTTAAGAAAAAGGTTAATACCATACCTTGTCAAAATTATGTTAAAATGAGACAATAAACCTTATCGACGTTCGCAATGCATCATGGTATTGGATGACAAAATTGCCCGGCTAATTGTGCATAAACCTATGGGGCGGACGTGAACTCGGCAACTTTTTTGCTCATTTTCACGAAAACCAAAAAGAGTTCAAGAACCAACCTCCCACCATTTTATCGTCAATACATATCAAACATACTGACAAACATGTCCCGAAACAAAAATGTTGCAAATGCGAGAAATCATCGGGGATTCCCTTCGTAGTGGGGAGTCCGTGTACCGCGCTCGCAGCTAGCTCGGTATGCGCAATGCAACACGCGCCGTATAGCTACGGCGTGGTTGGATTTAGTGTTCTGCACTGCGAGTCCGTGTTACACGGACTCGCCAGCCGGGGAGGGAATCCCCGATGATTTCTCGCATTTGCAACATTTTTGTTTCGGGACATGTTTGTCAGTATGTTCGATATGTATTAAAGATAAAGTGGTGGGAGGTTGGTTCTTGAACTCTTTTTGGTTTTCGTGAAAATGAGCAACGTCGATAAGGTTTATTCTGATGACTTTCGATCTTTTGCTGGCAGACAAATTGACGCGGCAAAGTTTTTTTTCCAGGCAGGTCAAAGGTCACAAAATTCAGCTTTGTAGACTCAATCGCGACGCTTTTTGTTAAAGACGCGTCGTAGTAAGGATGCGACTTAGTAAAGACGCGACTTAGTAAAGAACGGTTTAGTGGAACTGAAGCAAGAACACGACGTCAGTAAGACCCGTCTTAGTGTAAGACGCATCGCAGCGATCCTAAGTCCCGTTCTACTAAGTACTGTTTAGTGAAACAGGGCCCTGGTCACGCTCCTTCGATTGGCAATTACATGTCATAAGGACTTTTAGTTAACTTTTGTTTCCAGTAATGAACATATAGGCCCTATTTCTTTTTACCTTCCAACTCTTGACGTCCATCCACAATCCCATGAACTCCTCGAATCCCAGCTTGCCAGAACGGTCAGCCTGCATTAACTTGTCAAGGATAAAACTATCAGAAAATGGTATGCAACCTCTACGAGTTATGTACATGCACGCCATACGTGAAGTGATCGTCTGATTTAGAACAACATTTCCACCTATGTATTGCCAGACCCTCATGGGAATCCAGGGCAGTTTTCAACATTGGCAACACAATTTTAATGATAAATTGCAGCTAATGCAGCTGCTATGTGTGGAACATTTAAGATTTTGAAAGGGGATGACGTCAGGATTATACGCTTGTTTCTCGACTCCAGTGACAAACTGCAAAACATGGTGACTTATGAAGCGTATTGAGATGAAGATGGAAATGGTCGGAAGAGATACAAACTGTGTGCCACTAACGAACTTGCTGGTGATATTCTCAAGATTTTATAGGCAACCTTCTGCAACTGTTCTCTCTTCCTTTAATTACCATAATTATTTAAAGTAACATTCTTACATTACCATGCTTCTTTTCCTAAAAGAGGAAGGAAAAAGAACAAGTCTTTGTGGTCATGAAGGGGTGCCACGTCACACCGTCCCTCCCACCCTCTACACACCAGCAACCCCACCACCACCAAAAAGCTTTATCTTTATATAACAAAGGATACATCACAAGATGCCACCATTGCCTTGCAATTTTCGATGCCAACTTTTCCCTTTCCAAGCTCTGAAAAGTAATCACAAAAAATTTATTAAAATAAATTAACCAGATTTACCAGAGCTGCCCGTCAAGTTCTTTTGTAAGTGCAAGATCCATGTACATTATTCTGTAGGTGATGTGTTCTTTAGTGAGCAAATATCACTTCTTAGCTCCTACAAACTCCAAAGCATTAACAGTGATCCGGCACATTTCACATAAAAACTCAATCAAAATACACCCTACAGAATTACAAATGGGTAAAAACAGCGGAATAAGAACACTTTTGGGCAGGCCTTTTCTCTGCATGCACAACTGCAATAGACTGCCGAAGTGAATACGTCACCTTTTGTTGGTTGCCTAGGCAATTGGATCTAAACTAAAAATCACTCAACCGTGTCCCAGTGCTTTTCCAATGGTACTTTTCCCGACGGCCATGATAGTTTAGATCCAATTGTCATGGCAACGCACGTCACACTTCGGCTGTCTATTCCCAACACATATAAAAGCATCTTTATTTATTGTGACACTTCATATTTAGCATAAAACACATTCTTGCAACACTGTGCATAAGTACAATACACAAAGTGCAGTGTACAATATCACATCTGTATGAAGCACTATGCATGGTGCCAACGAGTGGAGAAAGAAGGTGATCAATTCATAAGCAATAAAGCTGTGAGGCCATTTGGCACAACAGAATGCAGGCAAGTACACAAGCAAATAAGCCTACACTGTACAAAACGAATGCTTTCACACTCTAACTATGGTCGCTGTGCAAGGCCATAAAATATGGAGCATACACAAAAATCATATCTGCTATTTAACCTTTTTTCAATGGTGGAATCCCGTAAAAATAGTGTGCTTTAGCATATCACTGGAAATTGCTCACATTGCAACAAAAATCACTTAACGAGTTTAATTTAATTTGCTAGACGTGGTGTCTAATCACCCCAAAAATGACAATCAAATTTGGGATGAGAAAAAAGTCAAAGTCCTCATTGGGATCCAACAAGACCCCAAAAACATACAAAGGAGACACTCCCCAAAGGACAGGTTTTTCTTTGACACAGCGACAACTCAAAATCCCCTCTGTTTGGAAAATAAGCCGACATCAACTACAGCATGCAAGACTAAACAATTGGCCTACAGAGTGCTACTGTAGCACAAGCATAGCCACAGCACTTCATAGCATGCAACATACATCAAACCCACAAGGGGGGTGGGGGTGGGGTGGGGGGCTTTGTGGGGGGGGGGGGGGGGGGCAACAAAACTTGTTAGCACTGATCAGCAATCAGTGAATAAAGCAGAATGGCAGATTTATTTTGCATCGGCATTGATATCTACATGTAGTATTAAGGTAGTGGGTGGGGAAATATTGGGGAAGACAAACTAGGGAGAGTTTTACATGTAATCGTCCACTGTAGGGTTGCATATTAAGTCTTGAGTGAAAATGAGTCCATGAACCCATTCTTACCAGAGAAATTGCTTCGTTCGACCATGGAGGAAGACAATTTTGTTTTCTTCCTCCATGGTTCGACGATGATTTGACAAAGAAATTTTCTGATGTGAACGCACACCTCTTCATTCGACGATTAGAATCGCTTCATTCGTTAAAGCAAATAGCTTCATTCGACGAAGCAAAATTGTAATGTGAATTGCTCCCTTTGTTCAACGAAGTGATTTGACACGTATTGAGATAGGGGCATTCCACTTCATTCAATCTTCGTTAGCGGTTGTCTTACTCTTATGTGAACAGTACCACTCTTCGTCCGATCTTCGTTCAATTTTTGTTAAGTGAGATCTGAACGCATGCTTTATTAACTAACGATGATAAACTAATCTTCGTCAAACGAAGCGATTTCTCTGGTGAGAACGGGGTCCATTTCAACAACACCAACTCCTGTTGGGAGTGGGAAGATAGAGTTTGCGGCTTAACAACATGTAATGCCGTTTACTGTGAAAATGCCTTTATACATGTGTGTAATGACTAAGTGAGTTCGTCTAGTCATAAGGCTATTTTTATGGTACAATGTCACTGACATTACAATACATGTTATATTACAAACAGTGAAAATGCTTAATAGTATTGATTCTTTGACCATTTGGAAACATACTCTATGTTAAAAGGGCCCCCTGAAATTGTCAATGAAGTACATGTAACGCTCATTTGAATTACATGAAAGATTATTGCACTAACAAGACATCGCAACAGTTTATTTTGGTTTGCAATCAAATGGCTTTTAAATAAATATGGAAAACCTTCTGGCGATTTCATTATTTGACGTTAATTGCAAGAATTTATACAGTAGGTTTACCAGAAACCAGAAGTTTTTTAATTATGTTAGACAAATTAATATCAAATTTCTGAAAGTTAAGAGTACACATATGCACGAGTAGATTCAATTACTTGAGATCAGGGGTGGATTGCAATACAAATAGGTTAAGATGTCTTAAGACATCATACACTGATTTTCTCTTGCAATAAAAATATATGTGCCATAACTTGTATCCTGACACTCGGGACACCTAAATTCAGTTAAGATTATGATGCGACTTAACACAGTGACCGTATATTACAATCCACCCCTGGGTTTTAGCCAGGATTTGGAAATTGGGCAACAAAATTTGTGTACTTTGTAAAAAAAACAACCCATCCAAGAAATCCCCCAATTTATTTATTTTGTTTATTTTTTTTAGTAACAAGCACGGACTGAAATACAGTATGCATTGCTAGCTAAAACCTTGCCTGGGAAAGCCACATCAAATGCATCTAATCATGCTTTTAACTTTTAAAATTTACACTTTAAATCTGAGCAGAGTGACCTCTAATTTTGCTAGAAGCCAGACACAACGAGCATCTTTGCATTTACAGATGCGAAAGCGTATAAATAAAAAGCTGCCGTGATCAGATAAACACAGCCAATTGCAAGCTGTTCAGGAAAACATCTCACCCATCTCCATCTCTGCAGTAGAGTCAACAGAATCAACCGCATGCAATATTACCCCAGATACGAGCCGATTGCAATCCCAAAAAGGGCAAAAGAAAGCAGTAAGTGGACTGAAAATAACATGCACCATTATATTGTATTCGTCAGGGATAAAACAAAACCAAAACTGTAGAAGAACTGTAAATGAGAGGCAAAAACTGAACAACTCGGTCAATGTTTACTAAAATACAAATTACTGACTGAAATACAAATGTAACAGGCCAGTCCAATATGCCTTCTGCAGGCCTTAATCACATGGAAGCAAGTTTCTATCGTGTTCCTTGAATCTACGAAATGCAAATTGCTGATTGGGAAGATGCAATGCCAGTCTAACAGTACTTTCAAACCTCATCGGCTATGTACAAAATTACACAAGTCTATGAAAAGTGATCAACCCGCCCAACTACACATGTAGTCATCCAACGAATCATTTTAGCCACAGGAAATAATTTGGACAAGCTTTAAAGGCCCACTGTATCATTTGCAATGATCCAAAATGTTAATGAACGAGTTGACTAGGAAAACCTTCCTCAAAGTGAAGATTCAATTGGTAGCAACTATCCGATGAAATGTTTCCGCCCGAGATTATGTAATTTTACCAGAAAATAATCCATGAAGATGAAATTATTTAGATCGTTTGCAAACGATTTACTTGGTTCGCATCTGGGCGGTCCGAAATGGGCGCTGTGTACAGGCTGTACAATTTAGGCTTCGCACACTTTCCGTCGGTAGGTTAGGGTGTGCACGTGGACTGGATTGGTCGCGCACACAACCAGTATGACGCAAGCCACAAAGTACATTATACGTATGAGACCAACTGAACGAAAAGACGAATTTAGAATAAGTAATTTTGAAACACCTCGTCAAGAGTGGCAAAACACACATGGATTTTTCATATTTTTGGAAATGTACAGTGTAGTGCATTTGACGAAGCTGAAAAGTCTTTAGATAGGTTTTTTATGCTTTTGATTTATAATGGTTTTGTTCCCAAAATCGCTCAAACACAGACATATAGGGCATTCATAAATACCTTGGATAGTTTACGCATCCCTATTGGCTGAAAGCATGTCACGTGGGCAGTCTTAAATTAGCGATAAAGAATAGTGATAATGCCCGGCTGGCTGTCCCGCGTTTGTGCCCTAGTCAGCGCATATATGGAAAACGCACATGCACAAAGAAACTGCACGCGCCTCGCCTGAAAGCAAATTGTGCACTTATATCCATGTCAAGGGCGTGCGCGAGCAACACGCACCTGCGTTATTCGTAACGCATGCGATCGAACAAAAACAACATCACGCACAGCTCGCAGTTGTACGAACGCCGTGTTGACACTAGACTGTAGGCATAGGAAAGTGAATGCAAAATATGGCAAAACGACGAGCTAATTTTGGTAAATTTTACCGATTTACACGAAAAGGTATTTATGAATGGGATTAAAAGTAGGTTTGGCCAATCTTAAACAACCCGTTTAAAACCAGCTAGGGGTCCTGGGCACTGATAATGCCCTCGCCTGGCGACTCGGGCATTATCAGTGCCCAGGACCCCTAGCTGGCTTTAAACGCGTGTTTAAGATTGGCCAAACCTACTTTTAACCCCTAATTTAAGGCCACCTTTACAATGAGGCCTGGAATACATTTATAGTCTGGTACCTTTCCAATACCTTATAGAATGTTTCAGAGGACATGATTGAAACTTGCTTCCGCTGAATGAAGTCTATTGTACCAGAACTGCAGCCAATTTCATGAAAAAGTGTGTAGCTTTAATGCATCGTAGATGTTGGCATCTCTGTTTAATGGCATTACTTTTGTGTAATTACGGCAAGATTGTTGCACAGCTTACGTAATAAAATGGTGCACAAGCAGTTTACGCAACTGCGTAAAGTTTCATGAAACCGGCTGCTGATGATAATGATACATGTATCTGGCTACTGCTTATTCTGAAACAATAGTTGGAACTGTGCCAGGGGTATTGTTAAGCAGCAGTTAATGTTTGGGTCCCGGGTTACTACGGTTTTGAATCGTGGTAAAACTGGTGCGTTTTGGCCACAGATATCATGCAAGGTTTTCACTTTCATGGTTCAGGGTGCCAGAAGCCCACAGTTTTATCCTTAATTACCACCAATAAATAAATCCGTAGACATGACTGTGGTGTTCCAGTATAAATCCCTGCAATTCTGTAGCATACCCTTATAGTAGCTTATCCCTTGCTTTCCGCATGTGGGAA
This sequence comes from Henricia sp. BOLD:AAB3569, assembly GCA_037783545.1. Taxonomy (NCBI): domain Eukaryota; kingdom Metazoa; phylum Echinodermata; class Asteroidea; order Spinulosida; family Echinasteridae; genus Henricia; species Henricia sp. BOLD:AAB3569. Next base: position 651,471 of record JBBELK010000057.1, on the reverse strand, counting down.
TATGCATGTATACTGCATGTGTATATACATACGTGAGGCAATCAGCACACATCCTACCCCTCCAACTTCACACCCCATACACTGATTCAGGCGACAATTGAAAATTGCTTGTGCATGAATGAAATTCGTACTTCAAAATGATTGGCAATGGTACTCCGTAACTACTTCATCAGAGTGGGCTAAAGGAAACCTAACCAACACACCAGACAAATAATTTGCCAAGTCATGGGCGTGGAAGTTACGAAACAAATCCTCTCACCTTTTTGGAGGGCAGAGTTCAGAATATCTTGCAGCTCCCAAGCATCAATCTCCATGTCCTGCCAACAACAAATTGTAAGCAGAGTTACATTAGTTTACCATGGTACAATGTACTTCTTCCAAAACGCAATGTACCTGGGTTTAATAGTTCCAGGATAATTCTACAATCTAACCTATATGAAATTTCTGTATTTTGACAGATATAGCGTTAAAAATACAGTAAACTCGACAAGTCAAATTTGAAATATTACAGGTACCGTAATTTTCGGGCTATAAGCCGCCCGGGGTATAAGCCGCGGTGCGTACAAATTCCCAATATCAAATTCAAGTGTCGACATACAATGTATGAGCCGCACCACGGCGCCCTAACAAAACGCCGCCGTAAGTGCCGCATATCGGGCCGTGTACGCATCAATAGTCTGGGCAAGGTGCAAGTTGCAGACGGCAAATGGAATAGAAGGCATGGATCCACGCACCACGTCTGTGGTGTAACCAATAGGTGGCATTCTGTCCGTGTAGCTTACTGTAAGGTCTCCAGAGATTACGTTGAATTTTGATTCACTATTCACAAATTTATCATTTAAATTACTTAAGCCATCAAAAAGAAAATTCCACAGACATAACGTGGTTTAATGGGAGTTATTTAAGGTTTGAAGTGGCAAATAAACGGAACTACATTGTAGATCCATCTATTCAGGTATTTTGGTTGGCACTGCCGTCTATCGTCTGTGGCCGTTTCAAAATTCTACATGTACCGGTACCAATAGGTGGCATTCTGTCCGTGCCGCCTTGGCCGGTCCTGCCATGATATCACAAAATTGTTCACAAATAATGTCGATCATGTCGTTCAAAAGCTACTTCGTCCGTGTGTGCATGCACGTTCTCCAGTCCATAATCATTGTGGTATCACTGCGCAGGTCGTACTACCAGTACACTGCACTAAAGTGATAACCAGGCCCGGCACTAAATTCTCAAATTGGAAAAATGTAAAAATTCCAACATTTTGCTAGATAGTAAATTTTGGTAGTGCTTCAATTTGTTTTGCTAGGACGGCCGTGATTTAGATCAGGTGGTACAATTGTTAATTAAAGGCGGCCCGCCCCTGGCAAAACACCTCTTAATTTAAACAAACAGCCGGTCAAGTATGTCACACGCACGCAATTACATGTACATCGTTAAAATTACTAAAAGACAATTTTCCACAGACACGCAACTCTTCAAATTTCAAAACAACACAAACTAAAAGAAAAGAATTGAAGAAAACACTAAAGGAACCGACGCACCAAATTGTTTGGTGTTAGACGAGTACCGGTACTCACGGCCGATGCGATGCATGGTCCGATTTGCGGGTGAATGGTACCCCAGTATATTATACAAGTTATTTCTAGAATGTGTGCTATACTTGAAAACATTATGTATAGAGCAAAAAAGTCTAAAACAGACGAGGAAGAAGTTTGTTAGTGTACCTATACATGAATATCCCCGTTTGGAGTTTATTTATGTCAGTAAGTGTAAGAGTATGAAGTTTGGCAAATAAAGGCGCAGTGTGGTCACGTGAACGAGAAAAGGTGCACAGTCTGATGGCTCGCTTCTGCCTAACAATAAGATAATGTAAAAGGTTAGCAGTATGTACACATGTACTAGATCATGCCCATACAACATTACAATAAGTCAGGTAGGGTCAGATGAGTGGTCTAACACAGACACACTTGTGGGGTACCAAACACAATGGAACAATGGTACCCCATAAAGAAATTCAAAAGGAACAGTGGTACCCCACAGAGGAATTATAAAGAAAAGGGAAAATAGGACAACAATGCAAGTACCCCATCAACCCCTGTGTACACAGATACGTGTACATGTATGTATTATACAGGTTAAAAAGGGTGCTTGATGAAAGAAAGGCTCGAAGCTTACATAAGACACCTGTATTACGAGAAATAACTTTAGTAATGGAAGAAATGTGGTCACTCCATGTATGTAAGACGATCATTAATTACTACACCTGGAAATGTAGTGCTGTGGGAATAAGAGATGACTGTAGCATCCATATACCGGTAGATTACAGGCAGTGGATCAGGAGATCTAGCAGCTTTAGTGAAACAAAGGCACTTTGTTTTGTTGGCATTAGAGAAAGCTTGTTGGCTTTATACCACGATAAGACTTTGGGGAGTTCAGCATTAAGGATGGGAGTCAAAGAATGAATATCATGATTCGAGTAAATGGTGGTCGTTTCATCTGTAAATAGCAGAAAGGAAAGCAAAGAAGAGGGATTTTTTCAGGTCATTATAATAGAGGAGAAACAGCAAGGGACCGAGAATGAATCCATGAGGCACCCCATGTGTTATGACGCTTCGGCTTGAAGATGCATTGTGCAAAACTGCTGTCTGTCTGTGAGGTAGTTCTCATACCACTCAAGTGCTCGTCTTCAGATACCATAGAAACTTAGTTTAGAGAAAGAAATGCTGTGATCTATCGTGTCGAATGCCTTGGATGATTCCATGAAAACGCCTACCGTGGAGAGTTTATTGGAAAGAGAGCTGGATATATCAGTGAGGTAGATGAGAGCCATGTCCGTGGAATGTTCATCGCGAAAACCGAAAAAGAATATGAATGGAAAGAAATTTAGATAAGCGCAAGTGAATGATTTTTTTTCAAGAATTTGAGAAATACGGAAGACCACAAATAGGACGATAGTCATGGATCTGTGCTGGGTTGCCAGACTTGTAGGTGTGCAGTGTAAGACAATTCCTGTAGTTCTTATAGAGATGCTCATTGCTTGCTGAAGGATTGGGTGAGAACCGTTTGTAAAGTGTGTGTTTATTCTTACAGAGGGTACTGATGACTCTGCTAATCCATGGCTGCTTACAGAGGGTACTGATGACTTTGCTAATCCATGGCTGCTTTGTCCGCTTATGCGTAGTCTCTCTCGTGACTAATGGAAAATTATAATTGTACATATTAACAAAAGCGGTTAGGACTAAATCGTAAGCGGCATCATCTTGTTGACACTGGAAAATGTCTGCCCAATCCATTGATTCCATTTCTGCAGTGAAGGAGCCGAGGGTGTTGATATTGACATCTCTGGTGACATAGTACGTCCTGGGTACAGCTGTAAAGTCTAGAGAAAGGTCTGTGGTAATTTGGAACAAAGGTAAATGGTCAGAGATATCAGCAGTTAGTACACCTGCAAGGATATTACTTTGATCGTTATTAGTTAATATTGTGTCAATAAGCCTGGAGCTACTTATGTGGTTATACGGGTGGGTCAATCAATCAGGAAACGAAAACCATAAGAGTTATACATGTTCACAAAGTTGTACTTCTTCCCACCCGACTATTAAGCAAACACAACAAATAAGTGACTAACACATAGCAAGCCTGATATTCTTATTTGCACTGCAGACAGCAAGTTGGTTATGATATCACAAGATTACAACAACTTGTGACGTGTATCCATACAATTGAGAAACATCTCTTGAAACTTACGTCACCAGTCAGCTTCTTAAACGTTTCATAGAACTGTTTCTTCAGGGTATCCTCCTTGGCCAGATCTTCAGGAGTTTTCTTCTCCACCGACTGTTAACAGAGAAATATAAATAATGAAATTAGAGCCATGTTAAACCACAATTTGAAGTGAACAAAGTTAGCTTGCTACTAACGGGATGCACTATGTTAATATTTAAAAGACAAAAGTCACTTAAACTTATTATGGACTTCTTACAAGTACATTGTATTTGGTTCAATAAAAATACAATTATTATCTGAAGAGCTGTGATGTATGACCTTTAATGTGCCAATTAGAGGAAGTTTGTTATGACCATTGGTGGAATGTCTGATATATGAAAAGGATGTTCTTACATTTGATCAACGATAGAGCATCTGAAACATGTACTATGTAAACAGAAATTACCGACCCTGTTACATGTATGACAATAACATTTGACCATTTTATTGTTGCAATGTATCTTATGTTAACAACAATAGTCACTGATGAAGCCTGTACATGTATGTATGATCCCTGTCATGTCTGATAGACAACAGTCAACAGTGAAGTACCTGACCTGCTGTACATGTATTACTAAGATTAGTGGTATGTCAACAGGAATTACCGGTACATGTACCTGACCAGTAAGCTCTGTCAATATCAGCAATTTACCGATATCGATATATCGGCATATAACTATGGAATAAAACCGATATACATTGTATCAAATATTTTAGCAATTTTTCAACGTACATTTTGAGGGCCAAAGCAACTTGAAGGCGCTGCTAGCTGAAGCCGAGCGCTTCGGCAGGGCATCCACAATTGCTAATATGCTGCCGTTGCCTTTCTAATGTCCGCATGTTTTCGTCTTATAATTGACATCCTAGGGCCATTTTTGCCATGCTACTTATTTTTGTCGGCTGCCGTACTCGTACCAAAACATGTACATCGAAAGAGCCTGGCACGGCGCGGGGGCCCGGCACCACATACAGTTGGTGAACTGGTAAGGCCGATCACATGCAACTGCACCAACACAGCGAACAGAGCACATACTCCCTCTGGAATTTATTGTTGTAATGTATTTCCAAGGGAAGGAAAGTTGACATGACATGTGCCTGCACTACCGGACCACCTGTGCTATACATGACGAAAGGACCACACACACACGCACTCATCTTGGCATAAAAAACCATGTGTTTTAACCAGCTGGAATAGCAAAGTTTTAACAAGATGCGCAAGCAATACGTGAATGTCTAGTTTGTGCGCATGCATGGTCAATAGACTGGTATAGGGTTTTGGGCTATGCAGTATGGTGTTTTGAATGAACCGCTATTTTTGCGTTTCAACTTCCTTATTGATACAAAAATTGAAACGGTAACCAGCGTCGCTTTTTGTCCATCGAAAACTAACATGAGGAAGACATCACGCAGCCGTGACGTCTGATTTTCGTCACCTGCCCGATCGAAAATTTTGCGAAAGATAAAACATGCGATTAATGCCCTGCATTCGTTTTTCTCCAGATAATTGTTTCAATATCGGAAAGTTTGATATTGCCGATATCAATATTAAAATTTAATCCATATCTAATAACATCGAGATATCAACAGAGCTTACTGACCAGTGAGGATTTTTAGTGTTTTCTTAAACTGTAATATTCACTACAATCTGTCAGTTACAAATATGTACAAGCATGCAAGAATCTTTTGCTAATAAAAACTTTCAAAGACATAAAAATATTAGGTGATTCTCAAGATAACGTATTTATATAGTCGCACTGTCCATCCAAAGAGATCACAAATTTAAGTTGGAAATGGTTTTAGTCGACTCTCGGATCACATGGGTGACAGGATATAGTCGTGTCTCCAGAATCAGTTCTGAAAAATGTAATCTGATGATGGTGAGGACGCCAGACTATTTTGCAACGCAAACCTTGTCTTTACAATGATGATTGTGTTACATTACATACATTATATACATGTATGTAGCTGCACCTTTTAGGGTGCGTTTGGGCGTGTATTCACGTTGACAAGAGTATAGTACACTCCTGCACATGTGAATGGAATGAATAACGACACTCGGGTCAGTGAGAGCATGGCGAGTATGCTCTCCCTACTCCTCGACAAATGGGGAGTGTGCTCTTACTCCCGATGAGTGCCGTGTGATTTGCTCAAAGATGGCAGAGCATGGGTGGAATTTAGGTGAATTTGATCAACAACAACTCACTAAGGTTTGTCATTCTCGCAATGTGGATGAAGTAAAGTGCGTAAGCATTACTCCGAAATAACTGTACAGCCGAACGCAGCCCTAGTGAACACTGTGAATTTAGTCAAATTGTTCTAGAAACACGACTGAACCATCTGTATATATTGTCAATTTTTATTTTCCCAAGCTGCCTCTATGTGTGTACCTGCCGCTATGTATGTGTACGGTATATTGTGGTCCTCCATAATGAAAATGTGTATGTAAACTGATGGTAAAGTGACAAACTCATGCAATCAAAAGGTTGGGGCACAAAATATTAGGATTTGGTATGAACTTTAGTCGTTATCAATCTATTTGGTCTCAACTACATTGTACAACACTGGCACAAAAAGTATCTTGTCAATTGATACAGCACTCGCCAATCCGAATTATCTAGTTCTAAATGTACCTAAAACGTATTCGTGATGTGGATGAATAAACATTTAAAATTTAGAAAACAAAAAAAATGTCTTTAACTTTACCAACACCTGTCATTTAACAGGTTTACTGCAGGTTTTTCCCCTCAAAATCATCTGGCAAATGTAACATCTTCATCCAAATGCCAATTTTTACCAGCAAAATGGACAAGAAAAAAATACCTTCACCTATTAACCAACACCCAAAATACTGCAGCTTCCTTGCTATTTTTTTTTAAACCATGATGATCCAGCAAATGACACAATTTCATCCGCATGCCTTTTACCAGCAAAATGGATAAAAAAAATGTGGCACTGGTGAACATTTAGAAGAGTAAAATTAGAAGGAAAAATAACCTGCTCTTTATTATAATTACCCACAAAGACTTTTCGGCAAAACACTTTTCATTCCTTCATAGTTTTTAGTGGGTAACCTAAGGCCTTTTCCCACGGCACTTTAACCCCGAGATAACCCGGGTAACAGAAAAATTTAACCCCGAGATTACCCAGGTTAAGGGTTCGTTTCCCACGGCAAATCTCGGGGTTACGAATTACCCGGGTTATCTGGCCCAAAATGCCACTTAACCCGGGTAATTTCTAGCCCTGCTCGGGAGGTGGGTTAACCCACCAATCTCGGGGTTAACGGCGACCTTGAGACGATTCTCCGGGTTAACGTTTGTCGTGGGAAACGACGACAATAGCCTACCCGGGTAGGCTATTTAGCGAGTTAAATTCTTGCCGCAATAATTATTTGATCAAAGGTTGCAAGTGCGCCCGCGCTTGAATGGCATTGTCAAACTGGTACTCTTCTGAAGGCAGTGTAAAACAAAATACGTGTGGGGCCAGTGACAAAGCACACATCGTAAATATTATTAAACATGCGAAATATTAACAGCAAAATTGCCAGCGATGTTTCTGTGTCGTCCGCCATGTTTGTGCGTGCGCAGCCTAATCAATCGATTTTCCTGGGTATTTGTGCTGATTGGTGTACCCGGGTACGCGCGCATGCAGAAATGCCGTGGGAAAAGGGTCGCTGTTGTACCCGTGTGAGAGACGACCCGGGTAAGTGCTTCTCCGGGTTAACGCTTGTCGTGTGAAAAGAAACTCCGGGTTAAATGTAACCCGGGTTATTTACCGCTACCCGGGTAGAAAAGCTACCCGGGTCGGAGGTGGGTAGTGGGAAAAGACCTCTACATGTAGTAGTCTTTAAGGCCAGAATTGGGTCGTGTGTAAATGTATTGCATTGTGGTCATCCTTGCGATCTATTTCTACTACATGTAGGACCTATATGGAGTACTTTCCCACATTATTTCAAATGACCACAAATTTCCTTCCTCAAACAGGTCAAAAGAACCATGCTATTAGAAAAATGATGTACTTTGAAATACCCTCAACTCAAGATACATCATTTTACCAAAACAAGGCTGAAAACTGGATCAGTTGGAGATACGTAAAGCAGGAAGTTAGAAGAAAGTAGAGTAGAACTGCATCCTGGCAACAATTCAGTTGTTAAGAGGCAAAGAAATTGTTAGTACAAAAAGGGACTCCTGTTTACATACTACATGTACATCTCCCAATGCGGAATATTAAATTATCAAAAATCTCAAATTTACTCAATAAACAGATTATCGCAATCTAAAAACAGGATTTAGCAATCATCTGTTAAAAAGCCTTACACAACAACGAACAGGAGTCCACTCGGGAAATTGTTAGAGAAATTATCACGACACAGAATAAGAGGAAAAGAAATAGAATGACCCGAACATGCGGAGGAGCAGACTGAAGACCAGGCTGCTGAGAGACAGAAAGAGTTGATCAGGCCACAGATATAAAGTGTCATATACATTCAGTGATAATTGAATAGAGTAATGTATGGTACCGGTAACCAAGAGGTAAACCATAGGATGTGGCCAGGTGATACATACATGTACCGGTACCTATGAAAAGCAGAAATCGTGGTCCAGCATACATGTACATATGTACACAAGACACCAGGTGGAGGGGTTGGGGGCATTTTGAAGGGAAGGGAGAGGGTGCACTCACCTATACATACATGTACATGTAGGGCTGTACTAAATATTCAAGCATTCAAATATTTGATTGATAATGAAATATCTGAATAATTATTTAATATTCATAAATACCTTTCTTTACGCATCCCAATTGGCTAAAAGAGGACGTCACATGGCCAGTCTTAAATGGATAAAGACTGGCCGGCCAGTTTTAAACACTTTCCTGCCTGGCCTGCATTTGTGCCTGCGCCCTACATGTAGTCAGCACGTATGGAACACACATACGCACACAGAAACTGCACGCGCCCGACAGTGCTATGTCACTGTCTGGGCAGACGTAACCCTATAGCTATTACAAGTACTATTAGGTATTACATGTACCTTACCTAAATCATTTGCATCAACAGTAACCAGACCTACATGTAAAGCATCTGGTGACTACACATTTTACTGTTGCACAGTGGATGTTGCTATAATAAACAGTTGTAAAATGAACATTTTACAACTGGTGAGCATCATCGTGGCTCCCAATAATGAATGACTACTAGAAAATTAAAATTTGTATTAATGCCTTTGTGTTCGTTATATCAACTTTGCACTGTACTCAAACAGAAACTCTCCCATCTAATGAAAGAAACTCCCAAGCATGTCGAGTGAAATGGTTGATTAACCTCAATACTGGTGCGCCTAAGAAAAAAATTGCATGAATGCATAGGGACAGGATTTCCCCTCGGAGTAGATACATATCAAATGGAATACCTGGCAGTTTGGTATGTAGTTCCTAGTTTGTGAAAAACAGAACCCCTTTTTTAATCAAATTACATGTACATGAATGTAGGATGGAATGTGCATCCATGACACCCATTGAAATGTAGTTTATGAAACCAATGTTGCCAATAGCTTTATTCCACGATAAACTTTAATGTTAATGAAATTCGAAATTGAGGCAATTAATTTTGCAATGCACATACATGTATGTATTTGCAACATTGTACATGTAGATTTTGCTTTCAGTTCTTTATCTGGGTTGGCGCTTACATAGTTGATCTACATGTGATATGAATGTCTAGGATGAAGTTCATTTGAAAAAACCCATGCATACATGGTACCAAACATGCGGAGTCCTCAGTGCATGTCAAGTTGTGCAGCACAGCCCTTTTATGACAACGAATTGGAAATTTGTTCTCGGAAAGACTTGACAACAGGGTTTTAAACCACACTTTTCTTTAACTGATGAGATTGTTGTATCACTCGGAGGCATTGGATGCAGGGAGGTACATTTACCGTACATGTACAAAAATGTAGCTCCAATCATCAACAATAGTACAGTACAGCAGGGTTGTTGTCGAGTCCATCACAAGTCTATCACAAGTCCAGAGCTGATAAAATCATAAGTCCGTGACAAGTCCCGCACAAGTCGAGTAACGAGAAGCAAAGGATGAACACGCACAAAAAAGGCCTTCGTTGGAGTTCATTTGAATAGCTTGAATTAAGACCCAGGGACTTGTGGTGGACTTGTGATGGACTCGACTACAACCATGCAGTACAATACCGGTACATGTAGTTCCCAATACTTTCTCAAACTTATCCATTTTTTCCCCACAAAACCTCAGGAATGTTTATCAGGCAGCCGCAACATTTTACTCCAAGCGAGTTTGAATTGTTCCACATGTGAAGCAATAATTGTTGTACATGTATTATCAATGGCTTTTTATACTTTGTCCTCCAATTAGCCTTTTGCGCGTTTCACATAAAAATCATCGATGTAACGACATACATGTACGTATTTCCCTTCACATGCACGCTCAGCATCAAGATAACGAGACTAAATTTCCGTTGCCATGTAATATGACTGGATGCACGCGGCAGGTTTAAAGTACAGAATCAATACCATGTTCACATTGGGAGAAATGGCATAAAGCATCCAGTAAGACTGTTGGTTGCCAGGCATTGGCGTGCACCACATAGCAACAACAGCATAGTATGTGGACTGTATCTGCATTTGAAAGTGAAGAATTTGAGGCACCAGTCACAGTGCATAGGTCACACGCAAAACGCTAATTCTGTCAGTGACGCACCATTGCCATTACACCTTTTTGCCCATCCAAGTCACCATGTGCACAAAAAGAAGTAGGCAAACTGTTTATTCCAAGATCTACTGAGGAATACGGTATGTCACAAAAGGGCTATGCTGCAAATGAGATGAAAAATGCAAGACTGCATGTAACCAACTTACAACATTAATATCACTTTACCTTTTTATCTGATGGGTGTTGGGACGCTGGTCCCTGACCACAGAGACAATTATTAATAGCAAAGATCATTAACAACGAGTAAGGTCAATAATGAATTCAATAAGTTCTGGGTCCCGCACCAGAGAGCGGGTCCACCACCCGAGGGTGGGTCCCCCACCCGAGGGCGGGTCCCCCAAACTCTCGGGTGCGGGACCAACTATCTTGAGTGTGGGACCGACTGTCGGCTCCCAGACCAATCCCATTTGACTTGAGAGTCAGTCCTGAACCCTACATGTAGAAGCATTTGACTCAATTCTGGATGACTCCTGGATGACTCCTGGATGACTCTGTCTCAGCCCAAAATGGTCTCAGCCCAAAAAATATTTCGGACTAATTTGATACTAAAACCATCCAGCAATAAGGCAGCATTTGCTATGGAACAGTCAGTCAGTCTGAATAATACCTACAATAATAAGCCTTGGTATTACTTTTTCTTTCCCCAACGGAGAAAAGAAAGCAAACAAATTGAGCCAGAACCACCACTGGAGTTGTTGGTTTCACTCAAAATTCCCTCCACATGGCGGACGTGGACAGGGAAGGAGTCCTTGGAATAGGCTACATCTAACCAGTGACTTTCCAGAGACACAAAGTGTTTGTGGCTCAAAACAAGTTGATATGCATGTTAATATGCAACAAAAAAAGTGGTTCTCCATAAACTTGGAGCAAATTATAAAAAGATTAATATAATAATAATAATAATGAAAATTTATAATGCGCCGGTATCCATCAAAAAAGATGCTCATGGCGCAGAAATATCACCAGAAAAACAATACAGTTACATGTACCTTTTCTTCTGAAAAGCCATGTTAAAGGAATTCTTACCTTAGGGATATCAACGGTGCCAGTTCGCTCATCCAAGGTCCTGTGGAACATAAAAGCCATGGTTAGAAATGAGATGTCACATACCAGTAAAATAGTATGACAGTGAAATAGTATGACACTAGTACAAGGCAATGAATATAGACAAAAGCAACAGGAAATGAACTAAGGCATGGCAAAATGTCCTAAATTTCTAAATAGGTATTGAACAGGAGAACCTTTAACACATGTCTCCGAGTACCAGTATTATGTGGGAGTATTTCACTGAGATGATGGTGAAAATATTTACGAGAAAGTTCCACCACTTTTACTTTGAACTTGGGTAAAAACAGCAGACTTGGGCATTAAGAGGCTTGCTTCAGTGTTCATAACTAAGAACACAGTGCACTCAGGAAATTTTACTATCTGTATTTTATTTATTTTTTTCGTGTTGATAAAAACCACCTGGTAAATTTTTAATGGAAGGGTTAGCAGGAAAAGTATGCACCGAGTCGGAGAATGTACTGAAACACCTTTGGGTCAATTCCGCTCAAACTCCATGTAATCATCAATCAAACCCCCTGTAGTCACCTTAAATGTTGAGTTCAATCACCAGTCAGGCTGACCCTGGGATATCTGGGCTTCTAGCCAAGCCCCATTGATTTGTGTATAAACCTATATGTAAGTCTTCGAGTATAACCCTCTTGCCAGATGCATAACTGAAGCTATCAATCATCCTACATGTACTTCTGACTAGTGTCAAAATGTAAACTGCCGTTTGCTACCATGACCAGTGGCCCGACAGAGAAATAGCCCCAAGGTTGGGATCTGGAATCTCCCCTTTGATTCCTCGTGTGATTTTGTGTGTGTTGCATGTTCAAGGGTACCATTTAGCTTGGTGAGTTTTACCAATAAAGGTCCAATTTGACAATGTCTTTGGACAACTTACCCGGCAGCAACATCCTTCATGGTATACAGACGAATCAAGAAGTCACCTTCCTGGTTGGGTTCAAAGGTCGAGGGAATAATGCAATAGCGACCAGGTGGCAGCTTGAATCGGCCCATAATCTCCCTGGTGTTGATGAACGTGTGGGAGCGGGCCTTGGAAGCATTGTACAGGAAGTAGTCCTTTGGCAGTTTCTGGATCTTGTCGTCTTTGTACTGGGGATACGAGAGATCGTAACTAATGAGTTGTAGCTATTAAAAGTATTCATTTTGAGCAGTGACTATAGCTATAGTATGATCATTTGAGCCCGAACACAGTCAAGTCAAATTAGTAAGTTAGTCAAGATTCTTGAAGAATCTTCAAGTCAAATTCTGACAAATTCTAATTATTGAAAAGTGCAGCCAAGACTACTTTATGAATCTACGTATAATACTGAACATAGACCCTTAAAATTTCACAAGATTATCTCGAAAATTAACTGAAATAATGACCTTTCCAGTCATGAAAAATTGACAAGGTTATTCTTCTGAGACCCAGCTCGCCCTAAAAAACTTACAACGATAGAGCGTAAAGCTTGCAAGATTTCGATAGCCAACACTTAACAATTTTGGGTGTTTTCCGGCCGTCCGCATTGGACCAAAGTTTGTAAAATTAGCAACAATCTCCGTAAATTTTAGCAAAATTAGTCCAATGCAGACATGACTTTTGTCTAGGTTTTCGCAAACAACCATCACATTCTGAACCAATGCACAGGGCATGTACCCCTCCTACCGTGAGTTGAAGCATTCCGCTATGAATTGTAACCCCTGTCTAAACATATCCAATCATGGCTTTAACAGTACATTAATGTAACCAAAGCACAACTCAAACCAAAAGGTTGCGCACATGCATACTTTGTAACAAGAACTCGTAAAGTTCTCTCACCTCATAGACGGCAAATCCAACGGTTAGGTTGCCGACTCCCATCTTCATCTGCTTGCGCCTGTTCTTCTGCAACAGGCCGATCATGACAGTACAGCCTTTCTGTTTAGCAGCTGGATCATCGTCGTCATCGTCATCGTCGTCATCGTCATCAAGATCTTTAAGCGTCATCTCAATCTGAGGGTTGATGAAGAACGTGTCTGTGGAATAATCAACAACAGCCATTTCAGTATTCTAAGAACAGAGGGTTCATGCAAGTGAATTTCAACTCTTTCACAACGACAAGGTGCGCCCGCTCACAGCGGCTTAGGAAATGTCTACTTCCAGCCGAAAACCCACTGCCAGCAGCTCACCTGTAAAAACAAACGGTGGCCTTCAATTAATTACATGTGACCTTCAAATTTTTTGTTAATGAAGTAAATAAAGACTTTTCAAAGATTTTCCATGACAAATCAAGAAAATAGGCTTATATGACCTTTTTGTCAGCTATTATCGGTTTGGCCGTTATCAAACTTATCCTCCACTAGACCTGTAAAAAGCTTTGCCCCCATCTCAGACTTGACACATCTCAGAAACTCCAAAACACAAACATCATTCAATATAAACTTGAACTTTTTTCTTTATTAAGCATGCATAAGTCCAACAAAAGGTGCTTGAGCAATTAAACTGCACACCGACGAAGACAGCAAATCGCCAAAAATGAGTCTTAAGCTAAATCTAGTATTTTCGAAAATCCGTGTAATTTGGCGCGGCACTATTGGGTGACCTGTAGCACATGACTTTGTGCTTAAAAAGGAAGGGACAACACTTAGGGTTGCCTAATTATGTAGGCTTCATGTAAGTCGCCATATTTTGCAGTTTCGGCGCTCGGACTTGAGAGGGCGTGAGTCAGATTTTTACATACTTCACAGGGTATGAGAGTCGGGAAACAAGGCATCAATCTTGACGTCATCCATGCAATCGTTGCATGGTTGACGTCATCATACCTTTTAAATTTGAAATATGGCGCAGCACATACATGTAGTTGCAGAGTTTATCATCAAAATTAATTGGGTTGCCGACGATGAAGGTTTATGCACCAGGCAATAAATCGGTAATATTTTTGACTAAATTCGTCGATAACTTCAAGGAAGTTTTGTCCCTTTCTTTAATAATTTTGCATTCAGCCATAATTATAGGCGTTGTTTAGCAAAAATAACAACATGTAAAACTGTGCTTAACAAAAACAGGTTACCAGCTAAACTCTCATGCCAGTATTTACATTTGATTGGTACTCTTGGTGCAACTTTTCCTAAGCACGAAAATTTGTCAAGCAGTATATTTTACTAAACACTGCCAGGAAAAATAATGGACCTCTTAAATGACGTCACTTCCTACAGATTGCCACGTGCATCAGGATCTTGAGCGTACATTTTTCTGATGCGCATCAGCTGCACTGCATTTCGAACAAATATTGTGCAGCACGCGCTAGTGTTTCGGAAAATTGTCCATGATGTGCGTACGTGTATCCGATGGCGTTTAATGCGCAGTTGTATTTTTCCTACAAAGATGGCCCTCTGTTTAATACCCAAGATGAAATACCTGGGAAGTTGCGGCAACCGCCAGCACTCAAGTGTTTCTGCCAGCGTCCATCCAACTCCTTGATGGCCCATTTCTTCTTCTTGCCAGCGGTGTTGCTCTGCAGGTGACAGATGTCCACGCGATTGTACTCGCGCACGAAATCACTGAACTCCATCCTGAAATATCCAGAAACAATGGAAGGGAATAGAGCTTCGGCAGTTGACGTCTCATGAAGGGCAAAAACAAACACCAACATTCTGATTCACATATTTCTCTAAGAAAAAGGCAAAAACTCGGCAGAAATGTCGTCAATTGATTTGGTTGGATACAGCAGTTTATTTATTCCCTTAACGCACTATTGGTGACTCGGGTTGCCAGGAAATGCAGTGCATTGGAATTAGTGGGTGATAAAATTGTAGCGTGTTAACGGAGCTTGTTCAGAAAAATTGATTTTCGTTTTAACCTAAACATCATATAAAATACATACCTCCCCATACCTCATCATATAAAATATGTACCTCCCCAAAATACTATCCATGGGAAGAAAACAGAAAATGTGCACTCTTCAATTTGGATGTGGAAGCAACAAGATTGGTGTAATCACTGCACTGCTTTATGGAACCAGGTAAATTACATGTACATGTACACGTAGTTTACTAAACTTAGGAGTTTTTTTGACAATATCCCTGGAAATAAACAGATTGAGGGTGCAAAATTTCAGAATAATTATGAGAAAAATACGACACCCATGGGTTTTCCAGACATCCGTAGGTCAACGAAATCCGACGCGCGCACCACATATGCACACCATATGTATGTACATGTAGTTGATTTCTGCATTTTGCAAACACTATCTCTTACCAGAATTCCCCATCGTCCACCGTCACCAGGCCAAGTCGCTGGCGCTCGCTGTTAGGAATGTTCTTCCATTCAGGAGAGCTGGTAGTAAATTAAAGAAAAAGAATCTGACTGTGTACCGGTACCTGCTACGGTACATGTACATTGTACAAACAAACAAATGCAACCAAATTTTACTGAAAAAGGATTAAAACGAAAATTTATGGAAGCCCTACCGGTAAGTGGATTTTAAAATCAACAATAACATACGGTTTACTTTGGGTTTCCATTAGGTTCGAAAGATCAATAAAGTGTAAAGCACTATGAACTGCACAGAGCCTAAGGTAATTGACAGCATTATACAAACAGAAGACATCCATGTTCCATCACCATCAGTTAAACATTTGGATCATCACAGTATCTAGAGTATCAATTTTTCACAATGTCTACACAATGTAATGTTCTCCATGTGTGTCGTGGCGCAGAAGGTAGCCAGGGTTCTCTCCAGAGGGGATTTTTCTTTTCGCAATCTGCCTTAATGCTTTTGCAATAGACAATTCAAATTAGCAAAGACATGAAAGACAGCCCCACCATTAATTAATGTTCAGCCGCTGCAATAAATAACAGACACCTTTTTCATTTGCAAATGTTATCCCAAAGGAAAGCACTGAAACAGTTTGAATTTGACAATTTTAAATTCCTCTGTTGACCATTATGCTTATTAGAACATGATTATGCTTACTCGTCACTCCATCGTCCGTTCCACTCTTTTTGGCCCCAGGGATTGCGAATACGAATGAGCTGGATGCCCTTAGGGCCGAAACCCGACACTTTCACCTAAAATATTCATGAAAAAACAAATAATTTACATACATGTACAGTATACAAACCTTGTGATTTGAAAACATCAGGAGAATTAAAAATCACTTGCCTGGAAGGTCCCAGGAGAGCGATTTTCACAATTGACCTCAATAATCGGAGGTTCTACATGTACGCAGATCACCCAAAGAGTGCACTCCTTTGGTTGGTACAACAACATTTATAATGAGCCAGAATCAACTTCACAAGAATTCAATGTAATTGATCTTGTCATGTGCCAATTTCATGGAGCTATTAAGCACAGATGTTTGCTGAGCACAAAATGTATTTGTTTTGCAAACACGAGTTACAAGCCAAAATTATATACTACCGGTATTGCAAATGACTGGTATCCTACTACCGGGGGTGGGGAGGGGGTACTGTTGCTCAGAACTAAAAGTTGACGTACATGTACAATTTTGGCTGGTAACCCATATTTGCAAAGCAAATAAATTGTGCTGAGCAAATATCTGCGCTTAACAGTTCAATGACATTGTTCTTAGAATTCTGGCTAAACTTGAGCTCTGGAAATTGTTACGAGTGTTTTATAACCTATGCCCATCTATATGAGCCTTTGTTGGCCAACCTTGGATAAACATGAAGTTGGAACCTGTTGGGTGCTGTTGGATGTGCTCTTCCACATGACCCAACATGATCCAAAATATCTCAACTGCAGTTGACTTCTGCCGTCATGTGGCAGGCGGTCTCTGCTATTGGTCCATTTCATCCAACAAGGTCCAACAAAGTTGGGCGATAGCTACAGCGTTACAAAATGGCCCAACTTGTTGGATGATGTTGGACGCTGTCTGGAGTGGCGTCTACGCTGTTTTTTGTTCGCCAACAATGTTTGTTGGCTCATTTATATGCAGCTTCGAATTGTATTACATTTACAGACAGTACATGTACATGTAGCATATTTTGTCGCACCATGAACTGACACTCGGGTATATTTGCGTGTCACTTTGTGAAAACGCACAGGGGGATCTCACATTTTCATGTACTGTAAAAGCTGAAATATTCGCGGTGGTTTTTATTTTCGCGCATTTCGCGCACCAGACAGAGCCCGCGAAAATAACAACCCGCGAAAATATTGTTTGCAACAATTGTGGCGATCCCTGAAACAAAACATAATTTCCATCCGCGAACATAACAACTCGCGAAAATGTCAGTGATGTTAAAATGCGCGAAAATATCTGTACGCGAAAATATTGGCTTTTACAGTAGTGTGTAAGGGGGGGGTGGGGGGGGTGGGGGGGGGGGGGGGTGGGGGGGTGGGGGGGGGGGGGGGGGGGGGGTTGAAGGCTCTTACCCATTCAGTGACACAGGCGTTCTGATCGACTTGTTTTGATTATTTGAAATAAAATGTTATATTATTTTATTCCAAATTTGTATTTTGTCCAATTGTACCGTTTTTACTGGGTTAATTGTACATTGGTGGTGTGGGAGAGTTTCCACGGTTTTTGGTTGTGCGAGTAAAGGAACGTTTTTCAGTTCCTTTAGGTTTAGCAAGAGCTAGCTTTCTGGGCGTCCGTCTGCCCTTCATCAGTTGCGAGTGGATTCAAAATGAATCGGATTACCTCACATTTGGGTAAATCTTGAGAGCGATAGAACCAGCTTTTTTATTTTGTTTAGTTAGAGCAGGATTGTTTAGTGTTCAGTGACTGCTTTTTTTATAGTTCTGGTTTGTTACTGGTAATGTTTGGGTATTAACACTGAGTGGAGTTTTGTTATTTTGAAGTGTCCTTTCATTATTTTGATCCGTTGGCTTATTTAGGCGTGTGCCGGCATGCTTTCTTTTTTTTGCGTGTTTAACATATTGGCCACTCTCATTTTGGGGTGTTTTAAGGTTATCTACCGCTCGTAGATTTTCCCAATGTTTTAGCATTTTTTTTTTTTACATATTTGTAATCGTATATAAGTTTTATTGATGCTTTATTTTGGGTACATGTACTTCATTGGGCTTACCCTTCTGACGTCAGTGATGGTGTAGGCATGCCCCTTAATGAGTCCGTTGCTCAATTTGGCTTCAATCTCATTGGGGTTGGCATCAAGGGAGCAGCCCATCTGGGAGTCGTGATTGTAGGCTTCCATCATGATCTTGAACAGGTTCTTGGGGGCTTTCTTCAGGTCGTGGGACTCGGTGAAGCCACCGGTGAAGTCTACCATGGCCTCAGTGGTGTTGCCTCCCTTCAGGGACTCGTAGGAGCCGTGGAGCCTGCAAAAGAAGAGGAATGTTGGTCAAAGGCGAGTTTCAAATTAACATGAAATACACATTTTTTCTTTTCTTTTTCAAATGACTGTTTTCACCTATTCCTGTGCCAAGGTTTGTTTATCATCTAATTATACAAAAATTCATTGAAGCAGAATGCATACCATCAATCAAATATCTGCATACACCCCACAATCTCCCTAACTTATTGTGAGTAGTGTATCTATCAACCAGATGGTCAACATTTCAAGTTCACGTATACAGTACCTGAAAAATGTTTTTATTAACCAAATCCAACAGCGAGAACGTGTCGCCATTAACAGGATGGCATAAAGAAATAACGTACATGTGTACATCTATTAAATATATTAAATACAATATTTTACAATTAAATCATTAAGTTATGGAATTCACTCGATACTAAACTGAGATCAATAGAAAGACTATCATCCCTCAAAAAAGAATATAAAACTTTCCTTTTAACAAAATATAACAGTTAAAGGGACATCATGCATGCACTTACCTTGTTTGTGTTTCCATTACATTTTTTCTTTTCTGATTTATGCCTTTGCATTAGTATGGCTATATCATTTTGATTTCGATTGAATATGAATCCTTTGCTCATTCCCTAAACTTATTTTCATACCAGTATAGAAAACTAAATCCCTTCATTGTATCTTTATAAAGGGATCCCATACTTGACAAGCTTTGCTTTTTATGGGATCCCTCCATACGTGTACATTATTCTAAATCTCTGTAAAATTATGCATTTAAATGTATGTGTACTCAGTATGGAAATAAAGTGAATTGAATTGAAGTAAATTCAAAACATAGGTCACCAGGCGTTTCTGTCAGAGGTCAACATCAGTGTATAATTCGTTTATGGCACAAAACAGTTCAGATTTAAATTGAAAACAAATACTTGATTTAGAGGTTGAAGTTTATTTTATAGGAAGCCCGCCCAGATTAATTAAACACAGTTAACAATGTTTGTGAAGAATAAGTTCAATTTATGCTATTTTCTCTAGAACAGACAACATACATAACACACTCTTGTTAACTTTTTTTTCTCCAGACGTGCCTGCACAGTGAATGTACATGTAGCCTTTCCACGTCAAAGTCTTGGTGGCCCCTGTATTATGAAATCCCCGAATTGCGTATATATCAAAAACTTACTTGGCATAGGCCTTCTCCATCAGGGCACTCCAGAATTCATTCTTCTCAGTTGAGTGGACAAAGACCAGACGGCCATTGAAAGTGGGCAGTCGGTCGTCGACGATGACCTCAACCCACTCTCCGTACTGCCAGAAGTGGAAGTGGAATGCACCGCAATACCTGCTGCCAAAGTCCTGGTCGTCATCTGGAATCACCTTCTTCAGCAGGTATTCGTCCAGGGACAGGGAGGCCAGGGCAGCAAGGAACCAACAGTCGCCTGGTGAAAAATGGGGGGAAATGAAAAAATTTAATAAAATAATAAAGAGTTCAGTACCCCAGCTGTGGCATACACGTAGCTGGCATTCTGAGGGAATTCAGGCTGAATACAGCGGGAAAACTTTACCCAAATGGAAAATGTAGAAGTCATTCCGCAACTTGTGCGGAATCATTGAATCATTTAATTCAATGATTCTGCACAAGTTGATTTTTATTTTTAAAAATGCATTAAGATGAATTTACCCAGTATATGTGCGCACACCTTTTTTTTTTACATGCAAGGGCGCCCTCATGTGGGAAACTACATGTAGGTTCTTGATAACCGCAAAGTTATGGCTCTATTTTTCACACAGTATACCGGTAGCTATGTAACCAGCCTATAGGAGAGTGATTTCGCACAATTTCTTGTCTGGACAATTTTGTATTGTTTTCTCGGAACATACATACATACCACTCTACAAAATCCCACCTAGTTAAATAGTCAATAACATATAAATATCCCACAATAGTTTAAGCACTTGCATTAATTATACTACATGTACCAAAGTAAAGGTCCAATCTCAAAATTGGAGAAAGATTGCCCAATGAAAATATGAATGAATAGGGACTATAGGTAATGTAGCAGGGCACTATGCCATGTTAAATTAAACAAAAAAATGTAATTAACTTATACAGATGCTACATGTACATGGACATGTAACACTGTTTTGCGCCTATACATGTACATGTAGGCCTACACCACGCAACTCACCAAGCTCTCCCTGTGCAATGTCAAAGCGACTGGCACCTCCCACAAACAAATTGGGGTCGTCACAGATTTCCTGTAATTAAAACAGATGGGAATTATAGTGTGTATGAACATCAAAAAATGATTCTGAAACTAAATCCTAAATGCCGTTGGATTAAAATGTCATGGTAAAAAAGTTTCCATGACTCATTCAAAATTCAGATTTTCAGAATACATTACAAACGTTTTTTCCCCAGGCCACTGACTCTGAACAGAGAGATATTGTATTTTATTGAAGTATCGAACCTGACAATTTAAAAACAATCCCTTTATTTGTGTCTACACTTCTTGCGAGTTGCAATATTTTGCAGTTCAGCACTTGGACCGAAAGGGCATCACGAGTCAGGTGACGTGTTCCTCCTTTGTACAAAAATAAGTCTACACATACACGTGCATGGCACCTCTGCAATTGTTACAAACTACATACATGTATCATGATTAAAGGGCCCCTGAAATGGTACATGTACATTTGTATTTTTATCAATAAAAATTCCATTCGTTTACAGTCATAACAAAACCCACTTGGAAGTTGTTTTGGGGTTAAAAATCAACATTTTGATTTTTTGCAAGTATACATATACTTTTTGCAAAAATACATATTTATGGGGGCCAAGGTTGTAATGTCACTTTAGGCAAACACAGGAAAATCACATTCAACAGTGCTCAAAAGATTCTAGTATTCTCTAGTACAAGTCTCTGAAACTTTTGTGGCCTTGGTTGTTTGGGTTTGTTTTACATGATGCCCGTTGTAAGCCATGTGAAAACTAAAGCTGGAAACTACGGCAATACATGTATACATGTCTAATATGTTTTTTCTTTGCTTTTCTGCCATGTGTTCCTAAAGTGACATGCACCAAACAGCGCCCTCTTTTTGTGAGTTTCTGTAAAGAAATGTTCATACTGTAGTTGGGTCTTTCCACAGTAGGGGGCATTTTGGCAACACAGACCATATTTTCCAGGAAATACCTTTGTCTGGTCTCAAAATAAGAGAAATAAGTTGCAGTTGTTCTGAAGAGATAACTTAGGCCCAAAAATGGTTACAAATAGTGACAACATGCCTTTCTAAAAACCATGTGTACAAATTTCCAATATATTTACGCTCGTAACCGGGACGGCCTAAAATGTAACTAGTGTCCGTCCCAGTTACGAGCGTATTATATTGGAAATTTGTACACAGGGTTTTAAGAAAGGCATGTTGTCACACTATTTGTAACCCTTTTTGGGCCTATACCGGTAGGTTATCTCTTCAGAACAACTGAAACTTATTTCTTTTATTTTGAGACCATGCAGACAAAGGAATTTCCTCGAAAATATGGTCTGTGTTGCCAAAATGCCCCCTTTACTGTGGAAAGACCCAGTTGAAAAATGCACCTTTTATTCATGGGAAATAAAAATGAACAGTGGTATATTGTCTTTATAAACAAGTAATCCTTCACATGCAGCAAAAACTGTTGTGCATAAAGTTATTTAGCATTTCAGGGGCCCTTTAAAGGTGTTGCCGACATTGAAAAAAGTACCCCATTTTCTCATCAATGGGTATGCATCAGGCAATACTTGTATGTGTATACTAAGATTTTATATTTTACATTCATAAAAAAATGGGCCTACCGGTACATTGTAATTCTAAACCAATGTTTCCTCTCTCTTAAGCCCTTCAAGTGAAGACAAAAGCAACTTTCTACTGATCAAAAAGCTGGCATTGTATCACTCATCTACTGTACCAGTATGCTGGGCGATCAGCCAGCTGTGTTTAAACATGATAATTCCACAGAGACTGTCTGTCTGTGATGGACAGGAGCATCCTGGCTCTGTGCATTCCATTCCTTTCCCATTTTTGGTGCTAGCCTGCTATATCATAACATGGGCATGGCCACTGCTCTTGTATGTATGTACATTATACATGTGCAGCAGTCACAGGTTTATTACATGTACGCCAGGGCCATTTGGGTCTGGTATGAGCCTCATTATGATTTATAAATTTTGGGGAAGGGAGGAGCAACCTGGGGGCACAGGTGGACATTTTTAAGGCAATTAACACTTTGTAGAATAATGTTAATGGACACAGGTACTGGTACCACAAGGCTATGCATATGTTGCGCCCCACCCTTTTTTTTTTAAATGTAGGTCACCCTAGGCCCACATTTTTAAAATGTCCAACTGTGAAAATGTGTAAAATTTTCCAAGGCCCCTCAAAACTAAACAACTCAAAAATGCACAGACTGGAGGAAAAATCTATGAAAAGGAACAACACACTAGGCCCATAAATGCAGTGTCACAGATGACTGCCTATACAGAAATTGGTTTTCCAACAGCTCTGCTTCAGAATCTCCCAGTACATACAGGTACATGTACATGTACATGCACAGAATGCATGCTTAATCCTTTTCTTGTCCAGTCCCTAATTCCCTAGGTCAAAACAGCAAGTAATAAAGACCCTTGAATACCAGGGACTAGGATATATTTTATGAAAGCACCCAGGAGGCATGCTTATAATACAAATCCCCTCATTGTTTGCATACTAGGCTCCACATGCTGGGCCCTTGCTGTGTTTGTTTCTTCCTCCATGGTTTGTGTAACTTTAGTTTGATTGCCTTGAAATGAATGAGGCTCAATTATTTAAAGTCTTCTGCCCCACAAAAAACTGTTCTGTGTGAAGGCCACATGATTATCTTCACATTCTTTACTTATTGCATGGAGGTAGGAACCGCCTTGCTTATTGTATTGGTCACACAGAGCAGGATCCTAACAAGAATGAATGCAATCTACTGGTATCTGACAAGATTTGAAAATTTTCGAAAATCACGGTAGATCACCATGGATTTTAGAACACGAATATGGCAATGGCACGAATATAGTACGACCAATTGTGTGAATTCGGGCATACTCCACGAATGCAACAAGACTTTCACCACGACCTATCAAGAATCGACACGAGTCAACGAGATTTAAGTGGGTCTTTCCACAGTAATGGGGTACATTTCTGTGACATACAAGATCTTAGGTCCCAGTTCAGTTCAAATGTCTTAATTTTATCTTTAAATTATACAGCTAAACTGAGGAAATAACTTTTGCACGAAGGAGTAAGAAAAATAGTCCTACAACATACATTGCTGAAAACCACGTGCACAAATTTTCTTATTACGTATGTAACAAAGACAGAAAAAAAATTCACAAAATGGTCTGTCCACGTTACATACGTAATAGGAAAATTTGTACACAAGCTTTTCAAAAATGCATGTTGTGGCAGCAATTTCCTACTTTTTTGGGCAAAAGTTATCTCCTGAGAACAGTACAAGGAAATTTCTTTAATTTTGAGATAAACTAAGACATCTGAAAGGAATTATTGACTTATTTTCAAAATGTACCCCATTACTGTGGAAAGACCTAAGTACGAATCGACACGATGTCAACAAAAAATAAACAAGAATCGACACGCTCAAAGTACGAATTAACACGACTCAATGTGACTCAAGTCACTCAACGGGCATTTTTCATGGCGCGAACTGACGGTTAGGGGTTATAAAAACCCACGATTCGCAGTGATCTTTGTCAGTTCTTCAAAATTCACTGGTAAGTCAACCAAAATTTGGGTCATATATCGTGATGGTCGCCCTCAAATTGTCATGGTTGTGTTACAGTCGTGTTAAATCGTGTCATATTCGTGACGTATTCTTGCACAATCGTGTTTAAATCGTCATAAATTCGTCATAGATCGCAATAGGTCGTGGTAATTCTTGTTGTATTCTTGTTGATATCGTATGTATTCGTGTAGATTCTTGTTGAGATCGTGTCCCCAATCCATCGCGATCTCGACACGATCCCAGTACGAATCAACAAGAATTAACACGATTGCAGTACGACCTATGCCGATCACAACAAGATTTTAACACGATCTGATGTAAATCGTGAATCAGCACGACAATTTTTAATACTCCAAAAAATGATCGCGGTCCTTGGCCGACCTGTCCCGACCTATGGTGAATCAGTACGACCTATGAAGATCTCAACAAGAACTCAGTGTTAACACGTTCGAGTGTGATATCTGCCACAAATTTTAGATCGTGTTCAGATTGTGCTCTGTGTGACTGGGCCTTTATGCTGATGAAGGCTGGATGATAAAGGTTGTAGAGCTTTTCAGTGACAGTACCAAGCAAATAATGTTAATAACTAATCAATTCCACTATTTTACCTACATGTAAAGAATACCCATAATGCACGTGACCATAGGCCTCTACATGTACGGTGGGTCAATACAGTATTCTTCTGGTGCAGCCACAATCATGACAATTATGCAGTGCAAAACTGGGGAGACTATAGAAGTCTTTTTCCATACTGTACTGTACAGTTCTAAGCTCTACAAATGCAAACCCACCACTTGATTGTTCCCTACCCTGTATAGCAATGTGGGTCAGTCTGGTTGCATTGTATAGTGCATTTCTTTATTCAAACTTGGTCCTTGATTTCATGGATCTGTTTAGTTCCTCACACAATATCATACAACCCATAGTGTACAAAGTGTACACGCCCACTTACAAGTTACAGCATGCTTGGTGAGAAAATTATGTCCAATGTTTTTGAGGGTTCCAGCTGGAAATTTTGAAGTAGCCAAAGTTACAAAATTTGAAATACTCAAATGCAGAACCTGTATACATTGTACAGTTGTACATGTACGTATTATCAGGAATAAAATGAATTTGGTGCTCGTATACCGTACCGGTACCGTACATGGTACATAGGGAGTCTACCTGTATCAGTAAATGTACACAATGAATAGAGTAATGGCCAGGACTTAAAGTCCCTATATTTGCAATATAACACTTTTTACAGATTTGTGGAATAAGAGTGTAACATAGCGGTATCTAAGGAAGAATGTTGGTAAACTAGCCTGATGAAATTGTACATACGTACATGTAGCTACTTAAGGCCCGTTTACACTCGATTTGCCTTTGCCGAATCGAACTCTGCAATTTCCAAAAAGACGAGTTGAAGCCGGGTAGGCAATAATTAAGTGAAAACGCAAAAGGTGAATTGAAAAAGGCGGATTAGACCCGGGTCTGATTCGCCGTTTTCAAGTCACCTTTGGGGTAGGGTTGAAATAGTACCAGTACACATGTACATCATGACCTTTGAAAAGATCAGAAGTGAACAGACTGGAGCTTAGGCCAAAAAAAAAAATAGTTCTGCTTCCGATTACATGGCATTTCAAAATAGGGTAGGTAGGTAGGGAATTTTTTTTTTTTTGCCAATTTTTTTTGTGCACAATCATATGGAGGCATCTGCGTTTTTTTTTTTTTTTTTTTTTTTTTTTTTTCGTTTTTTTTTTTTTTTCATTTTTTTTTTTTTTTTTCATTTTTTTTCCGATAAAAAAACTAGGGTCGCAGCCTAAAAATAGGGTCGGTCGGGAAACCGGAAGCAGAACTATTATTTTTTTTGGCCTTATTTCAGACACAAAAAAGAAACCAATAAATTCAAAGAAGCAGACTGGTCCAACCTTCACATTATTGATACAGTCTACAGTGTCAGGACTGTGTGGGTGTATCAAAAGAACCATTATTGACTCTCAGGGGCTTATTCAATAGACTCAAACATATTGAGTGTACTGGTACATGTACAGTGTATGTACAAAATGTACTGGTATGTTATTTAATTCTTTCTTTTTCAACCTTTATTCACCAACTGCATCAAGTCGACATGAATACCCGGTAGGTTAAAAAGCAAAGTTTGTGAATACATTCCCAGGAACTGTAGATGAAGACTTTTACCGGTATTTCATACAAAATGCAGTCAAATTCACTAGACCACAGAGTAGCTCAGATTGTAATGACTTTTCTCTTCTACAGTACATGTACATGTAGCTGTTTAATCCGGGCGTGGCACCCGGACAAATTTGTGTGCCGTTAAAGGAGTTAATTGTCCAGATTTTTCCAGAAAATGGATTTCGTTTTAACATATTCATATAAAATACATCAGGGTTCTCCCCACGTACAAACGTGCGTATCGGCCCGATACGCTGAAATTCCGACCCGATACGCAGGAAAAATTGCCGATCAAAAAATTCAGCTCCCGATACGCACAACAAAAAATCAAAAATATCACACATGGTGCTGCTAAAAAATACAATAAAATTACCAGACATAAATTCTCTCTCGTGAAAAAAGAACCACAGAGAATTCATGGCAAAAAATCACTTCATTCTGATTCGCACGGCCGACCAAAAGCAGCTCTCGATACGGTACGGCTGGCCCGGTGCCCCGGTACGTGCTGGTCCACGGGCACCGGAACGTGCCTAGTCTGGTTTCCAGACCAAAATATTGCCCACTTTAGTGGGGCGGTAACCAGTCCAACTCATGCCGATCACCTTTTGTTAACTTGAACGTCATTGGCCAGAATTTACCAGCAACATGTCATATTATTTTTATCAGCCAATCAGCATGCGTTTTACAACACGAGTTGGCCTCTTACTCTGAAAGGGAAATTCCCTGCTCGGCCCCAGACCAACTCGGCCCCCATTGCCTTGTGTACAAACTCGGCCCCAGACCAACTCGGCCCTAATTGCCTTGTGTACAAACTTGTACCCAGACTGACTCGGCCCCCATTACCTTGTGTACAAACTCGGCCCCAGACTGACTCGGCCCTAATTGCCTTGTATACAAACAAGTGAATGGGTGCGGTATGGAAAAGAATTTAGGTACATGATCATGGCTTCAAACCTTGTGTGCAAAACATGAGGCAGACTAAAACAAAATTTAGGAAGTGTTTCCACACAAAATATTAAAATTTTCTCACTAAGAAAAAATCGAGTTTTTCCATTAAATCTGCACTCACAGATGCTTTATTATATTACATGTATTTAGTCCTAGTCTTTTACAGATTTTTTTTTTAAACAAAAAAATTCATCTGCACAAAAACAATCTTAAACTGAGTTATAAAGAGTTCAGGACCCCAGGATAGCTCTAAAATGCACCAGAAAGCTTGTAAAGTCACAAATTTCCCCACGCCGTGGCTTCGCAGTTGGGCCCCACACATTTTCAAATAACCTGGGGAGAACCCTGTACATGTACCCCCCCCCCCCCCAAAATACATGTACCGGTATGTACTATCCATAGGAAGAAAACAGGAAATTTACAATCTTCAATTAGGATGTGGAAGCTAACATTTTGGTGTATACCATAATCACTGCATTGCTTTATGTTAATGTACCGGTACCGTACATACATGAGTAACCTGATAAAATTACAAAACATCGGTGGTTTTTTTGACAATATCCTTGAAAATACATTGATTGAAAGCACGAAATTTCAGAATGGCAACGAGAAAATTTTTACAAATGATAGGGACCTATGGTATCAAAATCTCAACACCTAGAATGGCTAGATGGAAAACAAAATTGGGGGCGGGGGTAAAAATTTATGACACAATTTAAGTGCCTGACCCAAAATTTACCTCATAGCAAAAATCTTGGCCACCCGATCGAATTTAAACCTGGAGCCAAATTCATGGCGCTGCTTAAGCGCTAGCTAAAAATGTGTGCTTACGGTACTACATGTACATGTAGCAGAAAAGTTGTTAACATTAAGGCCATTTCACGGCATGCGCGTTGCTTGGAAACGGGCATTGTTGCATAACTAGTGTTTAGCAAATTTTGCCTCTAAAGCTAGAAAACGTTTAGCAGCGCTTTTAAGGTTACCAATGGTTACGGTCTCCATGAAATAGCCAGATCCTCCGTTAGCACAAAATCGGCTGCTAAACAGCGCCATGAAATTGGCCCCTGTTCATGCCGTTCACGAGTTTCCATGTGCACGTCCGCCATACATGTAGCTGGGACGCAGGTTTTTCTAGTGCATGGAGTGTGCGTTTTGCGTTGTTAAATCGAACAGCACACATTCATGACGTGCGCAACTCGCTCTTCGCGCACACACAAATTCACACAGCTTTTTAGCGTGTAGTTGCGACGCGCATCGCTTTGAGAAAAAGTGATGTGGAGGGAATTCTTGGTGTAACGATGCACTGAAAATCACTGAATTATAAAAACACTTTCTGTCCATCTGCGTTGTGCGTGGAAGGAATTTGGGGTGAAACAACCAACAGTGTTACATGTACAGTATGTACATGTAGCTTGGAATTAAGGACAGTTTTTTTTTTAGGGCTTATAATTCAGTGATTTTTAGTGCATCGTTTCACTCAAAATTCCTGAGCCACATTGCTTTTTCTCAAAGCCTTTAATATTTTCTCATCTTCTGCAGAGTCAACAGTAATACATTGTACCCGGGCCACACCTTTGTACCCCACTTCACAGTAATGTGGGTTACCGTAATTTAACTTGTGGGCATATACCAATAGGGCTTTCATTACAATGGTTTTGGCAAAATCTCAGGGGTTGGCCACTGCAATGCCATAGTGAATCAAACATTTGTCAAGTTACAATAATACATGTATTACATTGTACACATACTGGTAGTTGTTTCTCAATTGGAGATTAAAATCGACCTACATACATGTACAGGGTGACAATCACGTTTTTTGCATGCATGGTTCCAGCTGTCG
The DNA here is from genome assembly GCA_037783545.1 of Henricia sp. BOLD:AAB3569. Taxonomy (NCBI): domain Eukaryota; kingdom Metazoa; phylum Echinodermata; class Asteroidea; order Spinulosida; family Echinasteridae; genus Henricia; species Henricia sp. BOLD:AAB3569. Next base: position 621,872 of record JBBELK010000057.1, on the reverse strand, counting down.
GCCAAAAATATATAGACTTGTACAAATGCAGGCTTGTTTGTGCAAATTTTCCTTTATTTCTGGATATTTGTCTGCAACAAAAATGTGCATGTACCAGTATTGGGCCCATTCCATGAAAAAGGACAGTACATGTATACGCCTCTGTGCTTTAGACGAATTGCAGCCTTGCACAATTACACTTTTTTACAGGCGTTCAAAAATGTACAATGTACATATTTCTACGGTACACTATAAACGTATTTAGAAATTGTACAAACAAATTTAATTTTAAAAAGTGATAACTTCAAAAATCAAAATGCCACACATGCCTTAGCCTTCCTGCGGAAAGACCCACATACCATTCCAGGATTTGTAAGATCTTTGACAGCCTTAATTCACATTCCAACCCTCTGTTCCAAATACAGTGCATGTGCTTTTTTTTTATTGATCATACTTTACTGTACATTTGTACAGCTGTGTAGTTGCCAAGCCAGTCAAATTGTGCAAAATCAATAACCATCTCAATCAAACATTTTTTAGCAGATCTCAATGTGTTACAAATCCCGCTTTCATACAAGGCAAAGATAAAACTGTAACAACAAGAGGCCCGTTTACCGCAATTTCCAAAAACGGGAATTGAAGCCCGGTAGGCACTAAGTGTAAACGCAAAAGGTGAATTGAAAAAGGCGGATCAGACCCGGGTCTGATTCGCCTTTTTCAAGTCACCTTTGGGGTAGGGTTCAGGTTGAACCCCGCAATTCCGAACCCTGCAATCGTCAAGGTCGCTTGTAGTGTAAACGCTACACGAATACAGATTCGGCAATTTGAGTGTCCTTTCTTCCTCCATGATTTAATTGACCAATCTGGCACTAGTGCAGCAACACCTAACAGCTCACGCATGCGCTGCAGTTACATTTAGTGGCGACTTTTGCGGTTTCTGAAGGCGAGTTGAAGCGATTTGGGGTGTAGTGTAAACGCGGCAAATGTTCAGTTTTGTGGTCGCAATAAAAATGCTGGGTCTGTATCCACCTTTGCCGGTTCGAGTGTAAACACGGTGAAGGTGTGTAAAAGTACTGGTACACTGTATACCTAGCCAAGTGAGACTGAGAGCAGACATGGCAGAGGTGTGAAATTGTGACGGGTAAAAATTTCAGAAAATGCAGGCCTACTGTACTGCAGGGAGCCATTTTAAAAAGGTTTAAATAGGCCTACATGTACCGGTACATCATTTGCAGGATAAAACTTTTTTACGGAATCCTGGAATAAGGGCATCTGGATGGCTTTGAGAGTGATATGAGAACACAAAGTACACAGTACATGTATGTATGTATACTGTACGAGTAATGAAAATAATCATGAAAATACCGAAGGAGCCTTCGGCTTGTTCGGTATGTTCATAATGAGTGCGGTATGTTCTCATATCACCCAAAAAAGACAAAAAATATTAAGTTAAATATAAATGCTTTGCCTCTGTTTTGCAAGATTTCAAAAATATTTTTGTCCGTTTCATTTGCTACATTTTTGTTACCGTTACTGCTGTACAGTATTTTTCGATACCATACATATGTACTCACACAATGCACTCACTGGATGCATGACGCGCGTACACATGTTTTGTTGCACCCTGTTTGGACACATTTAAAGAAGAATGTTGGTAAATAAGCCGGCAGAAATTTCAACTACGGTACCTACGGTATCAAAGCTTCAGAAAACCTACAAAATCCATGCATGTTTTTTTGTGTCAGTGCAAGACCAATGTTTTAAATTACTGGCCTTCAGTCCAAATACACATGTACATTGTACATACAGTAGGTATTTTTAAGCACTCTTTAAAGTTCTTAAAGAGACTTGAGGCATGTTCCCATTGTACTTTCTTTTCCACTGCCTCCCGGAAAGTTACCGCGACCTTCGGTAACATTCCTTTGTGTAATCTTCCCATGCGTTCCCACTTGCAATTGCTTTTAGTGCCCATGCGGAAAGCTACCGCGACCTTGCAGTAAACCTTTGCTGTGCAGGCCCATAGTTTACTGCAGGGTCGTGTTCATTTTACAGGGCGAAACTGTTCCCATTGGACTTTGAGGGCCCTGTAAAAATCCCGCGGCTGAGCGGAAAGTTTCCGTGGCCTCTCTTGCCCTGTAAGTTTTACATCGTGGCCGCGGTAACTTTACAGGGACGCTAATTCTCCGTGCGTCCCCATTGGACTAAATTTTGTTACTCTCCCGCACAACTACGGGAGTTTTACCAAAAATAGTCCAATGGGAACACCATTTAATAAACTCCTTTATCCTATTCCCTCTCATGCTCACATTATTTCAGTTGCCTTACAGTAAACTAAAGGCCTTTTCACACGACATAAAAAAACCTCGCAAGGTTCGAGACAGAATTTACGAGCAGGGATTGTTTACTTTGTGATTACACAGTCGGGTAATTTGACATACCGTACTTTCACATGACACAGCGAAACCATCACTGGCGTTGCTTGAGACAAGAATGCTTTGTCTGCTGGTCGCTGTCAGACGATTGATTATGCACATGTATAACACCGCGTTTACACTCGAATCGGCAAAGGTGGATACAGATCCAGCATTTTTATTGCGACCACAAAACTGAACATTTGCCGCGTTTACACTACACCCCAAATAGCTTCAACTCGCTTCAGAAACCGCAAAAGTCACCACTAAATGTAACTGCAGCGCATGCGTGAGCTGTTGCTGCACTAGTGCCAGATTGGTCAATTAAATCTACTACACTGCGGGCACCGCCCCAAGGACACTCAAATTGCCGAATCTGTATTCGGGTAGCGTTTACACTACAAGCGACCTTGACGATTGCGGGGTTGAACCCCGCAATTGCGGGGTTCAACCCTACCCCAAAGGTGACTTAAAAAAGGCGAATCAGACCCGGGTCTGATCCGCCTTTTTCAATTCGCCTTTTGCGTTTACACTTAGTGCCTACCCGGCTTCAACTCCCCTTTTTGGAAATTGCGGAGTTCGATTCGCCTTTGCCGAATCGAGTGTAAACGGGGTGTAAGAGCTACTGGTATCAGCAGCCAAAAAAACCTTCCTCCATACAAAAACTGCGACAGACGGGGAGTCAAATTCTATTCGAAAAACAAGACATGGGTTGGAGTTGTCCACCATCCAGTTAAAAATTGATGACTTGGTCAAAATCGCCTTGAATAGCGAGAACTGGAACAGTGAGTAGATCCATGACCGGTAGACAATGGTAGATGTAATTTCTGAATACATTCGCTTCAAATTACGCTGTCACATCAAGGATGTGAACGGTGTATAAATGTATCCACGCATGCACATTGCGTTGGCTGTCACAAAGGACGTTGTACAAATCGTTTCACAAGATCTTTCTCAAGGATACCTTGAGAAGATTTTGTTGTAGGAGGTCCAGCCAAAATATCTTAAGGATTGAGAAAATGTCTCAAGGAATGCTTGTCACTCTCAATTAAGCATGGGTGTCCTTTCACACGATGGCACTTTTGCAAGATTTGTTCAAGCATGAGAAAGTATCTCAAGCCTTGCGAATTTGTTAGCCTTGTGTGAAAAGGGCTTTAGTTGCTTCACTGTCTAGTAAAATGAAGATGTCTGTACAGGGTACGCTACCTGGTACATGTACAGTATGTATGTGAGGGTATATGTAGGCCTACATGTGGGTCATTCCACAAATTTGGGGTCAAAAGTGTAACATTTTTCTGACCCCCACCCCCATTCCCCCACCCCAATCCCCCCCCCCACCCCTCTTACATACGACATGTGCTATTTAATTTGCCATACAAAAATCATTAAAAATGCCTTCAAAACATATTTTTGTGAATTGTTACTTTATCATTCTTTGAGATAAAGGCATTTAAAGAATGTGTCCTGAATTTACAAACTACAACATTTTAAAAGATGTCAGATGTAGCGAGGGAGGGACAGAAAAATTTGACCCCAAATTTATAGAATGACCCATGTGTATATAAAAGTACATGCACTATGCAGCTTAAGCTGAAAGACAGAATTAAGATTATGGTTAATGAAATTCATCAAACATGCCCAAGCAGCCTTGACTGTGTGCAATTATGGGTGTGCCATTGATGCATTTATTATAATCGGTCCAGATAATATGACACAGTGTACCACTACCAGTACATGTCTGATAATACTGTCATGTACATGTATACTACACATGTGTACAGTAGTGTTCATCATGCAGTCTGCATAGCTGTACAAGTATGCAACTTGTGACTGCAATCTATAGTGTCTGGCACAGATTGCACAATGCTAAAATTACCCAGTACCTGTACCAGTACACTCCACCAAAAAGGTCTGTCATCAGTAAGACATTTATAGATATTTATTATTAAATTGGATTTAATGTAGGAAAATAATATATTTTATTTATTTATTTATTTTGTGTGTAGACAATTAGTAAATTTTTAAGTGAGTTTGGATTGATCAATGTCTTGTGAAAAACATCCAAATCAAAATGGTTAAATTTTCCAATCTGAATCATCAGCGTTCGAATTAGCACTGGTCCGTTGGCCAAATGACGGTTGAAATCGTCTAGGGCCAGCTAGAAAGCCTCCCCAAATGGTCCGGTTGTATAGTTTAATTAAAATAGACCCATGCCATGTATGTGAAATTTCCGCGTTAATTTCCTTAATGCGCTTTTTATTGCAAACACTAAAGGTCGACTGTGTGTAAAATGAACCACCAGAATTGAAATTTGAACCAGGCCACTTGAAACGCCAACGGGCCAGTCAAATTTTAAGCCAACTGGTCCTGGTGGCCAGTTGGAAAAAAAAGTTAAGGGCGACCGCTGATCATGTTATTGCATTAGGTACATGTATGGTGGAAGCAAAATACCAGTACTGAACTGTAACTCCCCTTGCTTGAGTGCAATAAAGTTGGCATCGTTGTTTTTTGGTGCTTTTCAGTCTGACCCTACACTCCTTTGTTGCATTCCTGTTCCGTGAAGCTTGCTATCATGGACTCCGTTGAGCTCTATTCCTTTGTGTTTGAGCGATATATGTTCAGCTAAAATTTGATATATTATTTTTCTACATTAAATCCAATTTCATATAAATATCTACAAAGGTCGTACCAGTGACAAAACCTTTTTGGTCGAGTGTATTTAGAAAGTGATACATCGACTTCAAAAATAAAAATGACACACAGTACATGCCTTGCCTTCCTGTGGAAAGACCCACATACCGTTCCAGGATTTTTAAGATCTTTGACTGCCTTAATTCACATTCCCACCATCTGTTCCAAATAAAGTGCATGTGCTCTTTTTTATTGATCATACTTTACTGTACATTTTTATAGCTGTGTAGTTGCCAAGCCAGCCAAAATGTGCAAAATCAATAACCATCTCAATTAAAATCTTTTGGCAGATTCAATGTGTTACAAATCCCGCCTTCATACAAGGCAAAGATAAAACTGTAACAACAAGAGGCCCGTTTACACTCGATTCGCCTTTGCCGAATCGAACTCCGCAATTTTCAAAAAGGGGAGTTGAAGCCGGGTAGGCACTAAGTGTAAATTCGTGCCACGAAATACGCAGCTCTATAGCAAAGGCACGGAGCTGTGTATTTCGTGCGCACGAATTTGGCACGCGCGCATTGTTGACGAGCCAGCCTGTGCCTTTAATCCTGTGGTTTTCGCCAGGGCCTTAATACTGTAGACCTGAAACATAATGACTTCCTGGTTCATTTACAAAAAAGCGGGCAAATGAGTCTCAGAGCGTCACGTACAGTGTAAGGCCAGGGCTTGAAATTCGTCACTGAAAGGGCACTGCCATTTCTGTTTTTGAGCTATTTCTGGTTTTTCAGAGGATTGCAAAAGGGCACCAAGGCCAAGGGCAACAGAGGCAATGGCCTCCCTTAATTTCAGCCCTGTAAGGCCATAGAAAAACGTGGTACTGTACATAGTAAACAATCTGTGTTGTCATGTTACATCTTTCATGGCTATGCTAAAAATGTTATGCACCTATCAATTGTCCTCCCCCCCCCCCCCTCCCCCCCTCCCCCGGGCTACCCCACCTAAGAGGTGGGGATTGTCACTTTTTGCGTGACAAAATCCCCACCCCTGGGGCAACATTTAGGTGACCAAAATCCTCACCCTCGGGTGCAAAATATCCGCCTATTGTATACAAATGCACAGAAAATTTTATTTAAAAGGGTCAAATGCCCCACCCTGGGGCATGAAAAACGTGACCAAACCCCCACCTAGGAGGTGGGGCAGCGGGGGTGGGGGGGGGGGGGAAACAATTGATAGGTGCATTACATAATTAGGCCTAAGCAAATTCTCTTTGCTTAGTTTCTCTTAACAAAAAAGGCACTCCATATCCTCCCAAAAGTCTGGAATCTTGAAAATTCAATCAAGGTTTGTACACAAGCTGCTAAAGGTATGCCACACCACTGTGCCATTGCTTACAGATGCATAAGAAATTCTCTCTAGATGTGTCACACTGATGATGTTTCAAGGTTGACTGCACAACACAGAGGCTGTACTATAGTCATGTAGCTGTTTGTACTCTAGTATACCAGTACATGTACATGTACATGTAAGGTATGGTACAAACTCTACTAGTACTACATGTAGTACTAGTAGTAGTAGTACTGGTAGTAGTTTGTACCATGGTACATGTACCTTACATGTACTGGTATACAATGTACAGGTATTGTACAGTACCTACCTGTGTACAAGTTGTATTAGGCCTACTGGTACATGGTACACCACATGTAATGTGCTACATGTACTGGTACCATGTACATTGTACAATGTACATGTAGCATTATTATAGGCAGGTTTTAATACACAAGCGTATACAAACTATAGTAGTACATGTACATGTACAGTTGAACCTCATTAATAAGAAGTCATTATCAAGGTTTGACTGAGCATGTAAATGTATAAACAATAATGAACAATAGTTGAATGTCCATCTTTAAAGCCTTAGGTATTTTGGGGCCTCTTAAATTTCCCAGCGACATTTGATTGCCTTGCTGAAGTGCCAGTTGAATTGAATAGGCAAGGTATACACCAATCCGGTAACTAATATCTCCTCCCTGCATATCCACCATAGCTGGGGGGCGTCCAGTGCATGGGCTGTGCGTTTTGTGTTGCTGTCAGAACGAAAAGCGGTCATCCATTACATGCACGAACAAGCCTCCTCAGCGTATACGCGACGCGCCCGCCTTTGCGTACACGCGACGCGCCCGCCTTTGCGTACACGCGACGCGCCCGCTTTCGCGCGCACACAACCCTACAAAGACGCGCAACTTGTTCGAAGTAAACAAATGCAGCTTCAGCAACAACAAAAACATACAGTTCATTCAGTGGAAGCCCCCCAGCTATGGCGGATATACAGGGAAGAAGACCATATTACCGGATTGGTGTATAGACAAAGCTGCTCCGACATGTCGGATAGAGTGGGGTGCATGTTTTACAGAACGGTATCTTAGGCCAAGAAAAGAAATTACCTGCGTTCCCATTCCATCAAAACAAAATTCTTAGGGTGGGTAGGTGGGAAATATCTTTATATTTTGCTAAAAACAATTTAGCCAAAAATATTAGGGTGGGATGAGTCAGTATTTTATTTTAACACTTGCACATTACAGTACCGTACAACATTGCAAATATACAAGCCATTTGTTCACGCTTTGATGGGTAAAAAATAAAGGCGATGTACATGTACACAAAATTTTTGTTTCCGGTAGGCACAATAGGTTTTAATTTGTTATTGATTTTTTATTTGCAAAAATAATGTTCTGCTTGATATTCTAGGTTGAGGCGGGTAATACATGTACCTAGGAAGCACGGTTAATAACAGAAGCACAGCTATTATTACAATTGGGTTCAGAGGTTACTGGATTAGTATTGGCCAGTTTGTCTTTCCTCTGCACCATAGGCAAATGCATCATGCATGCAGTTCTTGGCATTGTAATACCGTAATATGCCTGGTGTTTGATTTAATACAAATGTGGACAAAATGCCTATGAGTTTGGGAAAATCTGGATGTAGTGAAAAGCAACTTGGCTCCACCGTGATTCGAACTGCGGACCTTACATGCCTTACAAATTGACCTATGAAGCCAACTGGTGATTTTGAATCACAGTATTGCAGTTGTTCCTCACTTATGGTGTTTTTGACAGTCATTTCTTTAACATTTTATCTTATTGCGGTGTCGCAATAAAAAAAAAAAACCAGATAAGGACACAAGCTTAGAAGTACATGTACCAGCACAAAGTGTTGTCAGTCCAAGGCCAGCTCCCAGCTCCAGCTCAGCCCTTAAAAATTAATGGAACATTTCTGGAATACAATGCAAACTACACAAGGTCTTTGTACAATGTAGCAATATGTACATATGTACTGTACAAACCTTTCAATGTGTCTCCAATTTAATTAAATCCAGGGGCCAATTTCATAAAGCTGTTAAACAGAAAAATTTGCTTAATCCAAAATTTGTTTGGTTAAAAAAAATGGGTTAATAGTCAAAATTGTATACCAACTTTTGTTCTTAACACAAGTCAATTGTAATACACATTACACATCATATAAGATTTTGTCTGATAACCCTATTTTGTGTAGCAAACAAATTTTTGATTTACACACTGTATAAGCAAATTTTTTTCTGCTAAACAGCTTTATGAAATTGGCTCGAGGTCGTTCATCCCCCAACAGCAAATTAAGTACATACGGTATGTACAATGTACTTGTACATGTACCAGGGAGCTCGGGGGAAAAATTATAAACTGGCATACATGTAGGCATGGCAGTTTACTATGCACTGATGCATTCTTTGCAATTGATGATGCATTTTCTTAATGGACACGATGGAGAGCACAAAGTAAATTACAAAACATATTGGCAAAACATATTGGCAAAACATTAAATTTGTTTATAAATACTGTATGGTAAAAGGAAAGAAAACATGTGCATCCTCATTTTTATAAATAAGCCATAACAAATGCTACTTATTGGTATTGCCTGACACATAAACCCTGAACAAAAGATTTCAGAGCTTGAAATACCCACTGGACAACTGGGTCGTCGTCAGTATTAAAGGCACAGGCTCGTCAACAATGCACGCGTGCCAAATTCATGTCACGAAATATTTATTTTGTGTTTAACGAGAAAGAGCCATTTAAATCAAATTAAAAAAATACAAGATAAGTACTGCAAAACTTTGTAAGGCATGGATACTCACATGGGGTCGCTTCCATTCAAATGACCTGGGCGGTTTCTGGGTGTAGAAAATGGATTCATCTACTGCAGGGAAATCCTTGTCTTCAAACAGGCATTTCTTTGCCTGCAACCCCTGTCGCAACTCTCTGTAGTTCTTGTATTTTAGTACGTTGTCGGCCATCTTGACTCGGTCACGACTTCAAGATTAATAGGAAAACCTTCAAATGCTTAAAACAAGAAGCTTATGATCAGTTGATGTCTGCAAACCTCTGTAGAGGAATATCCAAAAGACAGAGAAATCAAATTAAACCGTGTACATTTACACATGTATACTGTACATGTACTGGTACATTGTAGGTCGGGGGCGACCGCAGATTGAAGTACTGTACATACATGTACTTGCAAAGAAGGACGTACTTCAATTAAAGGACACTGCATACTTCAATTGAAGTACGCATGAAATTTTACTTTTTCAGAAAGCTTTCGAAAGTGCCTTTCTGAAATTCCATTGAAAAACACATTTTTTTTACTCCTGATGTTTGGATTGCTTTCACATGTGGGCGATTCCACCAACTTATGACATGCAATTCATCGAAAATTATTGGTTTCCTCGCGTAAGGGGTGACACCAAAATGCCTTTTTCTCATTAGAACCAGTGTCATATTTGTTTCATAACATTTATGTGTTTAATTTTGAAGATGTAGTCAATTCCAAGCTAAAAACTCAATTGATTAGTCTGTCTGTGTTTTCATTACACCTTTATGGCACAAAAAGAAATGTGTTACGTGTAAGGAATTTTTAGGGACACCAAAGTTGTTTTGCCTAGATTTTAAAATTCTGAAACAAGTTTACAAAATGTTTTGTGCCGTTTGTTTAAAAGGCTCCACGAAAATACATTTCTGCAAAATACATTATGCATGGAAATTGAAAAGTTGTGGCTGTTGGTGTGGCCAGAACACTTAAAAGTTGCGTACACATGTTTCACGCGTAAGAGGGCCTAGGGGCCACCAAATTTTACGTGTGAAACACATTTTTTGCCCATTTTATTGGGTAATTCCCAAAATTAGGGGTCCAAAAGTGTGGCAGCACCCCCAAAAGTGTGCCAGCACCGTGTGACATCTACTGTGATTTCTCGTGAAAGATTCGGGTTTCAAGGACGTGTGTACGCCAGTTTTGAGAATATTACGGCCAGGGAAGTACATGTATGTAGAACGTGTCCCCGGTAGAGATTTTGATTTTACCCAAATATTGCAATTTCCAGTAAAAAGACTTGCTTAAAGATTTCATTTTTAGCAACGAAAAATGATGGGGAAAAAATGGTTCTATTGAAAGTGATATAGATATCAGTAAAACAACCTCACAAAAAAGTAATATTTTTAGTCATTTTTAGGCAGCTTTACATCATAAATACGGCATTTACTTTGTCAGTATGCTATAATCTATTGATTTCTGATTAAAATGTGGTATTTGGTGGTAGTTGACGGCAATTAGTTCGTCGGGACCGAGTTGACTTTGGGCCGAGTTGACTTGGGACCGGACCGAGTTGACTTGGGACAGAGTTGACTTGGGACCGAGTTGACCTGTACCCGATAGGTACGGTACGTACCCACCGCACATCGGGGCAAAATAAACTAGGGGTCAAATGCTCACATACAAGTCGCTTCGCGCTCGCGGATTAGATTTCCAGAGTGTCGAACGGGAAAATCTCTTCAATTTCTAAAGTTACGATTGTTCGTTCAGCGGTTGGAAAAGCTCCAAATCTAAACGAACAAGATTTGTAATACTCATCAGAGCTGTCAACTAAAAATTCTGGATAAATTCATGAGATTTATTATAGAGTACGGTACTTACCTTCCACACCACGGTGTTCGCACGACCACAAACGCAACCGGACTGTACTAGTACAGCTGCATAGCCTAGCCTACAATAAGCAACGCAGTGGGCGTGCATATCAATCATGCAGCTAGCACAGCACATGCACAGCAAATCCTGCATACAATGTACGACGCGTAGGGCCAGGGGAAGGGGCACGCCCACGACGCGACGCGACGCGACATGGACCATTGAGCATGAATAAAAATATGGTGTCGATGTCGGCCATATATACAAATCACTGAATTACAGACAAAACAGATTACACATACAAAAAACTGGAAACAGAACAGAAAACAGTACCAAAATAGCTCCCGACTCCCGTAGGATGGCCCATAAGAAACAAGTTTCTATGGAGGGGCTCTCCAAACAAATACATTTAAGGATAAATACATTTAATAAAAATATTTACAAAATATTTACAAAATTAATAAATTACTCAAAATAAAATACAAAATCACAACACATGTAAATAAAAATAAATCCTGGTATATACCATATCCAAATAACAATTCTTTGAAAATTGTAATAAAAAGTGATAAAATGAAAGTTGGCACATGATGTTCAAGAGATCTGTTAAGCTCAAATTAATGTCAATTGATACAGTCTTGAGATCCTTGATGCCATGGCATCACTCACATTTAATAATCAGTGGGTGATGGCATCACCGACCGCTTGACTGTGCAGACAGAAGAGTATAGTCAGACATGTATGTTCTGTATAATACAGTCAAGTTATATAACTTTTAATAAACGGGGGGAGGGGGAGGTAGTGAGGAGGTGGGAACCTGAATAATTAACTAAAGTCACAATAGTACGGAAAATGCTTGTAATGAAAGAAAAGAGTGTGTTGAAAAGACCAGTCGCCGGCTGCAAAACAGTGATGCACTCTTTACAAATCCCCAAACTTACTCTTCAAAACGTTATCACTGCTATCCCTGACATGTCTTGAAAATCAAAATTGGGGCTTGAAATACCATCAAAAAATGCGGCCTTTTAACACAACACGTTTTAGCACGTGAATTCTGCTACTTTGTTGGTAAACTTAGTGCGCCTTAACAAAAATTCAAAGCCAATATATCCAATGTTCAGCAACTCACCCTATTATTCCCCCAAAGGCATGGTCAAATTTACCCAGAACAAAATCCACCCATTTCTTGGTGAATAGGCCTATGTGCTCAAGTTTCGTGGCTACAAATTTAACTATCCAACAATTTGACTATAGAAAAATAAAGACTAACAAAATGAGGAAATCCGTTTACCCAACGATTCATTTGCCCAATATTTTGTACAGTGCGCGATCTTTTTTCCTTGACAAGACAATTTTGATTCATTTTATGAATATAAGAACAAACGCATTATTATGATGCTCAATTATGTCTACAAAACATTGGTTATTTAATCAATCAAAATTGTACATGTATTATAATATGTACATACGTACATGTATATTTTAATTAAATTGAATGCATAATATGCGAATTTAATTCATAACAAAATGAAAAGGAATATTCAGTTCAGCCCGTGTCGCAATAAAAAACTTATTTTTCTGCAAATTGGATTGCACATTCGTAATAATTGGCAACGTATACTGAAATCGAAAGCCTAATAACGTATTTGTAATCCTTGAAATGAAACGTTATGCACATTCATTTATTTGAATGACGCAAAATGAAATCAAATGTTAGTTATAGGCTATTGCGAAAATGAAACCGGGATATGCGTCATTCTCCAAATCGGCGCGAAACTGAATTTATGTTTTATAAATGTAAATGCGCATTTTCCAAAATTGTCCAGGAAAACCTATAATAATAATTATTATTTTCCCGGCCAATTTCGCACAATCGTCATTCATTTTGTTGAAACGGTCATTCAAGTTGACACATATTTAGAGATTCTTTCGGACTCGAGTTTCTTTTTCACCAGGCAAGTATTTCATTTCATTATAATTCATTTCATTTCACGAGTGTGCATAATGTTTCGTTTTTAGCCAAACCCATTCACCAACTGGTTTTTCTTTTTAATTTTAGCGTTTGGAACACGATCACGATCCATGCAGCACGCACACTGTGAGTTTCATTTTCATTTTTAAGCAGTCAACTTAGCAATTCAAGCAAACAATTTGCATGAACACAGCAGGTTTTGTTGTATTGGTTGGAGGGAATAAAGATAAATAAACATCACAAAAATAAATCAAATAAGGGATGGAATCATCACTGACACAATGGTGTCTTTCATAAAGGTTTGTATTACGTTTCCATTAACATCTTTTAAAAACCTAAATTATCCATATTATTTTAAACAAATGCATCGATAAGACGGTTTCTATCCATAACTATCCTTCTGTAATGTCCTCGTGCCGCGGTCATTGCTCCGGTGATCGTATCAAATGTCGACGGATGACTGGAACTTTGTATCTGTTCTTTATATGGTATAAATCCCTGTTTGGAATTTTGTTTGCTATTTTGAATGAATCAAAGTTATTTTGTTTTCCCAAAGTCCACTAAAAAGGGTATCTTTGCGCAAATTATTGAATGCATCATGCACATATATAAACGCATTTGGTCGCCTATTTGTGAAATGTAATGTTCACACATATGAAACAGAATGCCTTTTCGTGGAATCGAATTGGGTTCGAGAATGTCTGTTCAAATTCACACGAAAACGAACGAGCGAGCTTCTAAACCGAATGACGATTTTGCGAAATTGGCCGGAAAACCTATAATAAATGATGTGGCTTTGGGACATGGCTGAAAAAGTATTTTCAAATTATCTCCCTTTTACAGGGTGGATACAAAAAACCGAAACCGAGGTATTACTGCTAATTAATGCTAAAGTATGGCACATAAATTATGAATGAAAGGAAGATATCTGCCGTTATAGGGTTAAATATCCTCTTTAAAATAACACCCTGCTCATGTCATTAGGTTTTCGGTTGAAATTATGAAATTGGCCCCAGACGACGACGTCTCAGAAAGTAGTCTGGTAACGTACTCCAACCTAATACATGTTTCGCAATGGTATAGGTGCATGGTAATCCTACTACTTGCAAGCAGACGGCAGTGTCCAAATACAGGTGCGCTCTTATGACAATACAAGAACTACATGTGTTTTAACCAAAAAAATTAAAGTGAAAACATCTAAGATATATTTTCCTTTGTTGTTTTTGGCATGGACCTTATTACCATCTCCATATTATATAATTTTTCTATTTTATCCACACAAGCAAAAATTTACAATTATTACAAACCAATTTACAAGAAGGAATAACAGGTATAGGGCAGTTGTTTTACCACTATATAACTATAAACAAAATCCCCGAAATGTGAAAATAAAATGTCCGTTTCGTTTATAATGCCTCATTTTTAGCAGACGACGGGAAATTTGTTTCATAATGTGCACGGCCTGATAGGTATAACAGACGAATTAGCGCCCTCAATATAATGATTACAAAACTTAGGCTACACAATTTACCGCGAAATGACGTGAAAAAAACCCCACATTTCCACTATTTAGAAAATATTAGATTTTTAGTATGTTAATGGTGATTTTGTACACACCAGCCAGTGTTGTGGAATGCATTCTATTGCAATTAGTTCTAGGTCAGGCACAATTTTCCCGTAAATTGACCGGACTAATAGACGAAATGGTTTAGGACCAACCACATTCAACAAAATTGTCCTGTGGTATATAGCCCTACCCCGTTACAGAATTATGAGACGGCATCAACTTTCTTGCGATCTTCAGCAGAGGCGTATTGGGTTTACCAGTGTTGTAGTCGAGTCACGAATATCGAGTCCGAGTCCGAGTCCGAGTCCCGAGTCATTAGTCTCGAGTTCGAGTCACTTTTCTGCTATCATAGTTTCGATGACGTGCTCGTGTGCTTCTCGCCGGCCTGGTGGGGGTAGTGTATAATGATATTCACGCGTCGTATACTGTGCTTTTTCCTAAAGAATCCTGCATTAAAGGCACAAGCTCGTCAGCAACGCGCGCGCGCCAAATTCGTGCCACGAAATACGCAGCTCCATGCCTTTGCTATGGAGCTGCGTATTTCGTCGCACGAATTTTACGAGCCTGTGGCTTTAAGCGCGCGATTACAAGTACATGTATATATATATATTTTCTTTTTTTAAAATAGGTAACTCGAGTCAAGAGTCACCATGGTCGAGTCCGAGTCCGAGTCAAGAAAAATGTGACTCGAGTCGGACTCGAGTCCGAGTCCTGGACTTGAGTACTACAACACTGGGTTTTACCAATCAGACTATGCCATGGTTTAGACCACTGGACGCCATTGGCACAAATCCAAAACTACTGACCCAATTGCATAACATTGGTCAACCGAAAAGTAACATAATGACAGGATCAGGGTGGCATTTAAAGGAGGATATTCAGCCCCAACAGACTGCTCCCTTTGATTCATAATGTGCCCTACTTTATAGTATTAACACCTTTTGGTGGTTATTGGGTCATAAAAAGAATTAGTAGCGACCAGTAAACGAAATTCTTTCCGTTTTTTTTAAATTTCGTTTGCAAACGTTTTTTTTAACCATTATTTTATTCAACACAATGCATTTAAGGTTCTGAGGTATTATTATTGTTTTTTTAATGTTTTTATTGATCAAACTCTCGCGACCAAAAAGGTCGAATTGCGATTTGATGTATACAAATAAAACATTTTAAACAATTTGAGTTACACAATAATCATATAAAAAAGAACCTAAAAAACACACAAAATATATATAGTAGCAAAAACATTATCAAATATGCATGTTAAGTAGTTTACTGCACCCGTTTCTGAAATTTCAATAAGGCAGTTTATCAACATTATTCTGTATAATAATGAGAATTCGTAAAAAAAAGTGCATCATCTGCAATCTGTTTGCCGAAACATGAAGGTGAAGATGACGCATCGTGAACCTAGCACTATAATGCGAACATAAAATGCACGATTCCAGAAATTACTTCGCGGGAAATAAAACGCCTGGAAGCCAATTATCCTGCTCCACAACCATACCCCCAGAAGAATGTGGAAATAAGGCAAGGCTTGCAGGACCAACACTAACAAACTCTAAGAAAGGCAAAGATGTGACGGTACGGTATTTCTAAACTCGATGGGGTAATAAAGTTGGATTTATTTCATCATAATTCTGAATTGCAATTGAGCTGCTCCTCGATTATCAGGGACGAAAATAAGGTACCGTTAAGTAGAATTTGTGACACACATAATTCGGAATGGTATACAATGGAAGTTCATTGTATAGAAAGCACCGTCACTTCTCTTTTCCTTACCATATGCAGTTTAAAATTAATAGATCTATTAATTGCATTTTACATTGTTATAATGTGGATGTTTCGAGTTCATACATCTAATTTTAAATCCCGCGCTGCATGGACAACTTACATCGTCATGCCCGTCACTGATGCAAAATATTGGGTCTTAATGCATAGTTCCGAGTTTGCCCAGTTAACCCCGCCCCCTTGGATATTGTTGCTATGCCTCACACGCTATCGTCAAAATGGCGACACACAACGCACAAAGCAATCGGACTTTCAACGGAAAGCATAGATTCATTGGAGAAAAGGTATTCATGTTTCAGGGTCGACAGTTACCGTAGCACGCACTTAGTAAAAGGCCAGTGATACAGAGAAGTCATATATTCATACCGATTCGCTTTCTTACCTTTGAACTGCGAACAACAATTAACGCACAAAGCAATCGGACTTTCAACGGAAAGCATAGATTCATTGGAGAAAACTCAAAGGTATTCATGTTTCAGGGTCGACAGTTACCGTAGCACGCACTTAGTAAAAGGCCAGTGATACAGAGAAGTCATATATTCATACCGATTCGCTTTCTTACCTTTGAACTGCGAAAAGCCCGGCCTTGAATCCAAAAATTCACCCGGAACACCGCATACAACGTATCGGCGGAAAATCGCGATCAATTTGTTTGTGAGGCAATGCACTTTGACGTATGTGGGCACTGTCTGCTAGCTCTGTTGTGACAGGTCGGAACTATGCATTGAAGATTATTGTGTAATCATGGAGGAAGGAAACAAGAGGAGTTAGAACGGCTATCTGATAATCCAATTACAGCCAATTATCACGACTGCAGAAAACCATGTGGCCACGCTGCTGCTCGATCGATTTTACGACCGGGATTACAGCCCTTTGTTCCCAATCGATGTTACCGCATGAATGCGCTTACTGCAGGTGTAATGAAACGTTCGTGCGTGATACTTTGGGCCATAACGAACGAACAAACGATTTCTTCTTTCGCATGCGCAGTCCAACTATGTACAATGTGTGCCTGCAATATCTCCAGCACGAGAATCGCGAAATTTTAAATTGTCATTATAAAGCAATTATAAAATATTACATATTTACTGTATAACGAAAGGAACATGTTTAAGTTTAGGAAATTTCATTTGACCACTTGCAAAAAATTAGTTTACATTGTATTTAAATTTTGGATCGAAATCCATATCTGACCAATGGTTGTTTCCTTCCTCCATGGTTATACCAGTTAACGGCGGGATTATTTCAAACATTGCTGTCTGTAGGCGCGGGTTTATTTTTAGTTGAAGCATGGAGGAAGGAAAACAACTAAACTCATTAACCATGCGTTGTAAAATGTTTTGCCCCTTTTCCTCGTAAATTACTGCGAGTGTAGTAACAGGGGAATTTCTCCTAAACGATAACAAGTCCTCCGCTATACACTGATGCGGACATTTTGGCGTGTTTAAACGTCCTCCGGCGTCAAGTGGTTAAATGTAATGCAGTAAAACAAAAGCAGTATGAATGGAATTTTGAGTGAAACGACGCACTGAAAACCACAAAATAACACACAAAAAACACATTTTATGCCCAAATTGATTCACGTCACATTTATGTGCAAGGCTCAGTGTGAATCCACCCATAGAAATGTTCACTTTACAAGCATTATCAAAGTGTTTATTGCTCCTGAAATATTCACTTACACAAGCACACAACCCTAACAAAATACGTATATACTGTATTGAAATGTTGCAGCAAAAAACCCCAAAAGCTCATTTCTGTAGACTTGATTAAAAAAGGTCTGATATGAAGTCCAGTTGGTAAGATGTTCATTTGTGAGTCTTATTTTTCTGTGAGTATAGTAGTACAAATTTCTGCAGGCCAGTTTACTAACACATTTCTTTAGATATGTAATGTCGTTGTTACAGGAATTTTCATAAAAAGAAAATTATCTGCAAGATTTATCCCAGATCTGGATTCAATCTGTATAAAGCAATCATCCCTCTGGTAACTGAGGTAACTTAGGGCAAAATCAAACAGCCTTTTCGCAAGTAATTTCAAGGCGCATCGCTTTGAGAAAAAGTGGCGTGGAGTAACAATGGAGTGAAGGGAAACTTAGTATTTTTGTGATTCTGTGATTTTCAGTGCGTCTCTTTACTCCAAATTCCCTCCACACTGCTTTTTCAATAGTGACGCGCTTCACATTTTTACGCGAAAAGCTCGGTGTGAATCCACCCTTATTGGCAGAACTGAAAACCCATCACCTCGTAAGTTTAAAAGATGGTTTTAATCTCATCGTGGTTGATGGCTGTTGGGTGCACAACTCTCGTTTCCACTGCAGCATAATTGGTGCTTTGGGCATCACTCGAAAGCTGGCCAAGGGAAATAAGAAAACAAAATTCACTCAGGCTGTGGTACAAATAAATTCAGCAATCCAGCTGGACATGCATACCTGATTATTCGGCCGAAGGTTTATATAGGAATTACATGTAAGAGGGCTTCATCACAACGCGACTATATGTATGAAAATTACTTGGTTGTAACACGAACTTTGTATTATAAGGAATGAAAGTAAAGAAAAACAAGGAATTGGATCTATTCTTTTCTCTAAATATCTTCCCCTTTGTAGTCCTTCCACGTTTTACGGATAACTGTAATGTCAAACGTTTAGCTGAATGATATTTGCACACATTTTTAAGGGGTGAATTCTATATATTATATATATTTTTAAGTTTTTCTTGTTCAAAATGCTCTTAGTGAGGTTCAGCTGTAACTTGATCAAAAATGTAAGCGAAGACCAACATAGGAAGCCAACTTTAAAAATAAAATGAACAAGCAATTGGCCAAACTGGGATCTGATCAGCTTTACCAACTGAGCTATCTGCCTTCGTGTTGGCATGCATTGCCCTACGGGTGCTAAATCAGCAGCATTGTCGCCACGACCAGGCTAGATGAAGCTCAAGACTGCAGCACTGTCACCATTGGACTTTTTTGTTGTTGGTTAAACTACCATAATTTACAAAACTACCGGTAAGTCCAATGAGATTACACATGTACATGTAAGAATGAACTTTCCTGTCAAATTACTTTGGCCACAATGTAAAACCTACAGGCCAATAAGAGGAAACATCTCTTTCCTCTCATCAGCCGCCGTACTTTTAGAGGGCTGTACAGGGTGTCCATAAAAAAAGGAAACCCATATTTAAATGCAAATTATCAGAAATCTTTGCAATATTTCCAAAAGAGGTGTTTCGGTAGCGAAGGTCCAGACTGTCCTCTGTAACTGTCATGCATGACTGAGCAAACATGGCCATTATGAAAGGTGAAATCATCACTGTGACAAGTTAGCAGCCTATCAGGGTTCGCTTCAATGGCCTCCCTTAAGGGGAGTTCACACTATCGCGGAAAAATCACACTGTTCCATTGGTTTGTACACAAACTGGTTTGCCGCTTGTGCGCGGCCTGTCGCGACGCGCAAAACGTTTTGAGCTGGGTCAAAGTTCAAATTTGTTGAACTTTGACCGCGGTGCGCTGACCTTTCCAACGCGCAGCCAATGAGGTATCAGAGAAGCCCCATGTTACCAGAGTGGAATTTTCTATTTTAGAATAATCGGCGATTGGGAGCTCATGCAATGCGGTGAGCGCAGCGCAAAAGTGTGATTTTTCCGCGATAGTGTGTATCCGCCTTTACAGTTTGGACATTTTCAGGAGACCTCCCAGTTAGTCTACGCCCGGAGTGTCCCTTGTTGATGTTCAGACTTGTTCCTTGTTCTTCATACTTTTTCACATTTTTCCAAATGTTTTTTTTTGTTGGTACCTCCCTCTTAGGAAACCAGTTTTTAAAGGCCTCTTCAACGGCAATGAAACTTCTCGTTTAACCACGAACACTCTCTGCTCAGTTGTCAATTGAACCATGTGGTAAATCATATGAACCGCGTGTCTGTGCTTGGAAATGTTTCTGGTCAAAAAATCTAACATAATGGAGTTACGTACTGCCCAACCAATTACACAATTTTGCAGGCCCTACCATCAAACATTATGTAACAGCAAAAGGAAGTTTGATATGCCCACACATCCATTACCACACAGGAAAATAACTTGTCACAGTGATGATTTCACTAACTTTCATAATGGCCATGTTTGCTCAGTCACGCATGACAGTTACATAACTCTTGGATTCTCTATACATGTATAGCCTATACCTACACACCTTTTTTGAAATATTGCACAGATTTCTGATAATTTGCATTTAAAGATGGGTTTCCTTTTTATGGACACCCTGTATAGAATCTATTCACGTATTGCACAATCACGGCCAAAACGAGGCACGGACCGTAAACAAAACATTTCCCATGGTTGATTATCACCGTTGTGTATGTGTTGCACGAATCATTCGTGCTGTGAACCGGACAAAATACGGTCTTTCCACAGATTTCTCAGGGCCCAGGGCAATGTACAGCGTAAATCATGGACTGTAAACATTATGTGAGATGTTGGATGTCACTTTCTGGTAATTGAAAATGTAGGTGTTTTATTCTGCCGTTGGTTGCGTCGCTTAGCTCACTGTGCGTGTGAGAGCATGCCATATTCACACGGCGGGCCGGCGTGGGCCTATGTTCGCTTGCTGGCGGTCAGCACTGCGGCATACACATGTTTACCTCAAAACTGCTTTTGCTGGGGCAACCATGAAATTCCAGTATTATTTGATGTTTAGGTATAAATTCCATATTTGTTCGCCAATAATAATTAAGACATAATAATGCCCCATAAAATTAAGTGCAAATTTGTTGAGGAAACATGGATTTTGGCAGCGAGAAAATTTCATTAGTTGTTCTTTGTAAATCCTTTGAATCGTATGGATTCCCCCGTTGACTAAGTCTATGGAGCATGACATAAAAATGGCAAGGGCTTTCAAGGAACAACTTGAAATTTTCTCTCAGTAAAAGTTCATGTTTCCTGAACTTACACTTTTAATATGGGACATAATTATTATTGGGATTAGTGGTGAACGAATACGGAATTTATACCTAAACTAAGCCTGTGTGATTAATCGATATTAATGAATAATCGAACTCTCGCGATTATTTCCAACTAATCGCGATTAGCAGCTCCATAGATGGTAGCACAGTGCATGTAGCGCGATTATAATCACGATGTACAATGCACTATGCAGTGTACACTACAGATGTCTGCATCGTATTAGTGCATCACGTGTTTCGGGCTATCCGGCTGCCCACTATTTCCATATTCATTGGTATGTCACTCGCAATGTCACATTAAGCTTATCCCGCTCACCAAATAGAGTAGACGATACATATTCATGACATGCCAGACAGTGCTTTGATTGGTTGAAGTACACTATGCACTGACTGAAGACAACGTCCAACCTGGGCTAGTGTGACACGTTGTACGGTACATTTAGTTCAAACAATCGGGCGATTAATCGATGTATGGTACAATCTCGATGCTTTGTATAATCGCGATGATAGCGAGTAGTGGTGATGTATCGCGAACTCACCATCCACATGTATACATGTACTCATAGGATCGGCTAGGTACTTGTGATGCCGGCCGGCCGGCCGGCCGGCCGATTGTGTGTGTTTTGGAAATTGGGGGCGCGGGCATTGACAGTTAATTGCCATGCACATGTAGGCCTACTGTACATAGTTTAGGTTGGGTACAGTGAAAAATATTGTACCATAATATGTATGATGTTAGTGTCATGTGATGTCGGCCGGCCGGGTGTGTGTTTTGAAAATCATCAATGGACCTGTTGTGGAAATAGTCTTTCTATGTGTTCAGGGAATAAGAGCCATGCTGTATTCTTTGTTATTGGCATTTTGAGCACAGTTGAAGGTTAAAAATGTTGACAAATTTTAAGCAAAATAATTGTGATTAATCGCGATTATTGTGCTCCCGATTAATCGATTATTAAATTTTGATAATCACCCAGGCCTAACCTAAACATCAAATAATTTTTACTGGAATTTCATGGTTTCCCCAGTAAAAATAGCTTTGGGGTAAACATGGAATGAATATTTTCGCTTGTGTATGCCACACTGCTGACCGGCAGCGAGCACACACAGGCCCACACGCCGGCCCGCTGTGTGAATACGGCATGCTCACGCAGTCGCCACGGCTCACACGGCAAAATACAACTCACGGCAAAATAAAACACCTAAATTTTCAATTACCAGTAAGTTACATCCAACATCTCACCTAATTTGTACAGTCCAGGATTTACGCTGTACATTGCCCTTGATAAATCTGTGGAAATTAGACAGTATTTTGTCCGAGTGCAGCATATACACAACAGTGATAATCAACCGTGGGAAATGTTTTGTTTGCGTTCCGTGCCTCGTTTTGGATGTGATTGCACAATACGTGAAGAAAAAGTTTCACTCTTAAAAATCTGTAAAAGTTACACATCCGGATCCCTGCAGTAAACAATGGGCTTGCACAAGGCATGTTTACACTAGGAGGTGTGGTACCTTGCATGGGCTATGAAGATAAATGGCAATAGAAATTGGAAATGCAAACTATGCAGAGGAATGTTACTGCAGGTCGCGGTAACTTTTTGTGAGGCAGCAGATAGACGAGAAAGTCCGATGGGAATGTGGTTAAAATCTGAAAATACGAGACCACAAAGACCAGGAATGGCTGATCCAGACCGAGACCTAGCTTTCTGTATTAAATTATCATGATGATACCCTACACATACAATGCACTGTAACCATGCAGTTGCACACTTATGGTTCAATCATGTATGCTGAATTTGAGTAACTGACCAAGTGCAAACAAATTATCTTGGAATCTATGCCAGAATAAGATAAAAAGCTATGAAAGCAGATATATTTACCATTTAAAATATGCATACAAAAATCATAGATAACTCACCAAGGGCTTTTCCTCCTCTTCTTGTTTCCTCTTGTACTTTCTGATACCAAGGATTATGGTAAGTAGCACAACTACAGAACCAAGGCCTACTAGGACATACTTCGCAATCAGGCATGCCAGGGTAGGTACACCAATGTGACTGTTATACATGTTCACCATCCAATCATTGGCTTCAAAAGACTAATGGAAAAATAAAGGGAATAAAGATGAAATAAAGATGGCACATTACAAGATAACTGGCAATTTATAACTTGCATGTATTTCTCACGCCAGGCTTACGCTGTGCCGCAACCCGGCTCATGCTGTGCCGCAACCCGGCTCACGCTGTGCCGCAACCCGGCTCACGCAGGGTCACACAGTGCCGCAGCCTGCCGGTTCACACAGTGTCGCAGTCTGCGGGTTACGCAGTGCCGCAACCTGCCGGGCCACGCAGGTATTTAACCAGAATAACAACACTGGTGTGATGACCTGACCTCGCGCCCGTGTCTAAAAAAAAACAGAAGTGCAGGATTTCAGGGAACACTTTATGCGGAATCGTGCACCCTAACTCAGCGGCTCTTACAGACGCTGGCCACAAAACGTGTTCATACACGTTACTGACCATTAGCCTTCCCGATTTTTGGGTCAGAGTATGATTTCCGTTTCTTTTTTATGAATGGAAGATTATTTTTAGGGATAATGACCCATGGACCGCCATGGTGAATTAATTCGATACAAATACGGACAAATGTCCATAAGTTTGGGAAATCTGGATGCAGTGAAAAACTACTTGGCGATCCACCGGGATTCGAACCACGAACCACTGCTTAATGTGCAGATGCCCTATCAATTGAGTTATGAAGCCAACTGGTGGTCTCAAAACACTGTGTTGCAGTTGTTCCTCACTGATTGGGATTTTTACAGGTATATCACGCGAGTTTAACTTGCCATACAGAGGGATAAACCCTTCAAGATAACCACCCTTCCAAGAGATCACTTAAGATACGACCCAAACCCCTGCCCGGCTTGCCCCATTTTAATTTACATGCATGTTTAATACTTGGCCAAATTTCGGGCAAGGTAAAATAAAGAGAAAATCATAAATGCGATTATTGGTTTGGTGGGGAAATTAAATTGTTTGACTTACCTGCTCAAACCAAAATACTGGGAAGTAGACTGGAATCAAATTCTGCATATCACTGGTGAGATAACAGAAAACAAAAGATTGTTAATACAAATGTACATGTAGTCAATTTGAGTTTTAAATGAATTTCGTGCAAACAAATAACAATAATCAGGTTTAGCCTACCTGATTCCACTGACTTTTTCCAGGTGAAGGCTTAACTGAAGTCGAAATTTTAGTTCAAACGTCACTCCAAGAATCTGTTGATGAGAACAAATTTATTCATTCCTGAAATAGGATAACAAATATCAGAATCTTGCTTACAGTCTGCCAGTGGGAGAGAAGCAAAGTGGAAGAAAAAACAGCAACTGAGACAGAGACATAATGATATAGACCAGGGGCCAATTTCATGGCGCTGCTTAAACGTTGGCTAAAAATGTGTGCTTACTGCAGCAGAAAAGTTGTGCAAACGTTAGTGTTATTCACGACGCAGCATGCTTATAAGCATATGCATGGTTGAAAATTCAGCATTGTTGCGTCACTAGCGTTAGCAAATTTTGCCTCTGAAGTTAACGACATTTACCAGAAGCATCCGTTACCACAAAATTTGCTGCTAAACATCTCTATGAAGTTGTCCCCATGCCAGGACTACCATTTGGGCTGATTTCACCAACAAAATTTTCAGATCATTAAAACAGCGCATATTGCTAATATTAATTGCACCACCCTGACACTAGTATTTCAATAAATCCACCACAACAGCAATGAGTAATTATTGAGAATAATCACAATGAACGAGGACGATCACCATAAACTTATGTTACTTGAACATGAAATGCGGGTTGGTTTGGCCGTAGAGAGATAAAAGTCAGCAAATAAACATCCCTATGCATGAAATGATCTTTAGTGAACACTAGGTGCTCTAAAAATGCCAATAAATTCTGCAATCCCAACACAAAGCGTTTTTGAAATCAACACTAACTCCCCACGGTGTATGTAAAATCACATTGATTTTGGAGGACTGTATGAGGAGTGTTAGGGTTAATTGCTAATTTGCAAAGAGTTTAAGTGATGAATGTGAGATTCAACCCTTCCAAAGTTTTAGTGAAATCTATCCTATGTCTTGTGACCCGTCTCCCCGTATAATACTCACTGGCTGCACAGAAAGATAATTTTTGTGTTTGTTAGGATCTGGTGCCAGTCCGTTCACTCCGTGTACAAGTGAAGAGTCGCCATACAAGAAATGGGGGTTGGAGATTGAAGCTGGTAGACCTGAGGAAGGAAAGTGGACAAAGGATTAATGTTTAAAAACTAATTTCAGTAGGTGCGTTAAGAGTTTCGATTTTAGTTTCTACTTTCTTTTTGGTTTTAAAGGCCCGTCATTTGCAATGACACAATTTTACTTAATGAAACGACAAGACAAACCTTGATAGTAAAATGATAAACTACATCAGTTTATTTCTTTCCAAGATGATACATATACAACAACAAAAAATCCTACTTTTGATCCCAAATAACTCACTTCCCAATGGATTTAAATCAAAATTTCAGCTCATTTCACTAATGCACGACAAATTTCACTAAGAAACTTGCATCAGCTTTGTTTGAGAGGTTGAAATTTCAAAGCTCTACAAGGAAAACCTCAATTTCAGAATTGTCAATTTCAAATTTTGACTTAGGAAATTGTCTGCCAGAGGTCTCTTTGAGTTGATAAGTAACAATCAAGGTTTTCAATGACATTTGTGATCCTCCATTCCTTCAGAAGCTTTTGGCTGCAGCACGTGCATTCCTCCCCCGTCTCCAGCGATGTATCAACATTGGAGAATGGCAAGTTAAAAATGAAGGATTCTAAATGTTTTTTTTTGTTTTTTTGTATGGCTTTTAAATCTCCCCCTCTCAGAAAAAATGTTAAGCTGATGCAACTCACTTAGTAATATTTGTCATGCCTGGTTGACTAATCGGAAAGTTTGGTTTAAATCCTTCAGTAAATGACAGAGTTACATGTATTCAGATCAAAAGTGGGACCTTTTTGTGAGAAGTTACCATAAAACAATACATGATTGGTAAACTACAAAATGTATTACAAAGGGCGTTATTTCCACTCGTGATTATAAGCTAGATGTTGATAAAACTGCCTTGTAGAAATTTCAGCCACATATAGGCAATACTTAGGAAAACTAAGGAAAAAATCTATTCATGGCTTTTGTTTGAGTTTAGATGAATGGTAAAACCACCTTCAGTTGTACAATTTCGACAGAAATAAATTCATGTGGTAATTGGTACCATTGTTTTAGCAAGACCCGTTTTCTTGTCAACTCATGAAACAAAAAAATGGGGTCACTGCAAATGATGTACTCTACTTTTAAGCACTGATGCATAAGGCTGAAATTTCTGCAGACTACTTGTAGTTTATCAACATTCTTGTTTAGGTGTCATGACCTTATTCCGTGAATCCATTATAAGTTTCATCTTGCAAATGATGTGTATTGGGCCTAATAAAATTAGGCCTTACCATATCTGCACTTATCAACCCTCATTTGGCCAGATGGTCCACACTTCTCGGTTTTCGCATCGCAAAAGCCAGCATTAGGTGGATACACACTGCTGTTCTGATACACAGTGGGCGGAAGGTAGAAACTGGACAGAGGGACCCCGCGGATAGTTTTGTAGCCATCAAACACATACGGCATAGACCTGCCAGTATATACAAAGTGATTGTGAGAATATAAATTTATTGTGACAGTGGCTGCTATGCAATTAACACAGCCCTTTGTCAGAGGTCTTGGGACCCCCTATACTTAAAGTCAGCTTATCACCTATGAGGCCAGTCTCCCTGCCTTACATGTATACATTGTACATGTAGGGAAGGCCTCCTACAAGATTCAATGCATTCTCAACCAAACCAACATCAATGTATACGACTCATGGACCAGGAAACTCCAAGCCACCATACAGACTCACAAGGAAAAGCAAGACCATGACATATAAAGGCTGTCATGGAGTGTACAAGATCCCCTGCGAATGTGGTTCCAAAGGTGGATATTGGTGAGACTGGTAGAGAGCTACCCACCAAACCCAAGAACACATCACCCACGGATACAGAGGAGACTGACAAATCAGCCATATTCAAGCTCTCACACAGCGAGGACCACATTATCAACTTGGAAGCAGCACAACTCTTGTGAAGAGCTGGGTATAATAGGGGAACAAAGGGATGAAAAGGTCTAGCTCCACAAGGAAATAATATACTATCTATGGGAAGAAAACAGGAAATTTGCAATCAGCATTTTGGATGTGGAAGCAAAAAGGTTGGTGTAATCACTGCACTACTTTATTTAACCAGATAAATTAGTCTACTAAACTTCTGTGAATTTTTAATGATATCCCTGGAAATATACGGATTAAGACTGCGAAATTTTGAAATGGTAATGAGAAAAATATGACATGTTATGGTATCAAAATCCCAACACTTATGGGGAAGAATGGATGGGTCAACATTTTGATCTAGTTACGCTCCTTTAAGCTCTGCATTACAAGTCCGGCACTTCTTCTGAAGATGAATAGAGCACACTGTTTGAAAGGTCAACACTCACGGATTGCAACCACAAACTGCTTACACATTGATTTCCACCATACAGAGGCCTCAAGTCTTCCTGCAGAATTTATTGGCATTTTATAAATGAAAATCCATTTACCAAGGAGTCATGTAATTACCCATCTGTTAGCTACATGTATAGTCCTCGTCTAATAAAAGTCATTTCAGTAATTGGTCATTCCAAGAATATGAGACAAATTGTTGCATCTCTCTTTATTTCCGCAAAATGGTCAATAAGGGAGCAAGAGTCATTTGTATAATGACGTCGCATAATGGAATATCGCCATTATGAATTATTTGACAAAGTACTGGCTATGGGCGCAACTGGGACATAAGGGGCATTTAAAAACATAATGCATTAACTGTCAGTTATTTCACCTGTTTTTATGAAATGTCTTGTGTGTTGGGCATTGCTCTGCTTAGGTACACCCACAAATTTCATTCTAGAAATGTCGTTTTGAAATTATACAAACATGTACATATTGTTCCATGCGTAATGCTTTTCGTGTCAACGAGAGAATGTCCCGTGCATAACACCAATTTTTTTTATTTCCCACTTTGATACTGTAATCTGAAAAGAATACAACCCTGAAGAAAAATACTTATAACATCGCCATCTCTCAGAAGGTTTTATGGTTATTTAAAGTCGTTAAAAATGTTGAAATTCTGGTTGACAGATATTTCATGTTATTTTGAAACACCCCATAAGTAATTCACTTTTAAGTAACTTTTTTTACTCCAAATGTTTTTATGAAGTAACAGTTCTCATGAAGTAATGTCAGTAACATAAGGAAAAAAATTGGCTCTCAGCACCTCCCCGCACCCCTCCCTAAAAAAAAAATGTTCTGGATCCACCTATTATTTACTTGGTGTTGCAAGCTTAAATTTTCTCTAAATCACCATTTCTAAGTATTAGCGATTCATGTGGTTGAGGGCAGAAATTAGGGCCAACATGTTAAAAAAAACTGATTAATGTGCACATTACACTACAATTGAGGACCTTTGTTCAAATTTTACAGGGTAAATTTTTCCCACAAGTAGTGTAAATTTTGACGTGTTGAAAGGCCTTAAGTGTAAACATGCCTTGTAAAGTACATGTACTTGACATTTTAAAAGACTCAATTAAGCCTGGCTACATACAGCAGTACTTGGTTTAAAAATGACACAAAGCATTAAAAAACTAGATAAAACATGAGAAATGGAAATTATGTACATTGTACAGGTTTGTCCTACCTGCATAAATTTGGCTGGAAAAGATGAAGCATATCATTCTCAGTAACAAACGAATGAAAAATAATACCATCTGTGAGTGGAAGGAAGATAAAGAAAACGATGTGACAAAACACTCATTAAATGGGACAGCAAAATCTTGCCATTATATAGTACGGCTTTGTTGATTCAGTAAACTCATCGCGTTATGACAGGGGGCAGTAACATTGTCACTGTGGTTCTGGTGAGCTACTGCATAATCTCCACACAATGGGATGTAACATGCTATGTCATGCACGAGTACGTAGGTACTTCGTGGATAGTACTGTCACAACATTTACAATGTAAATATTAAACCTGCCCCTGTCATGGCCGCCGGTACAAAGGGTGTACAATGGTCCCTGATTCTGAAATACAGTAAACTCATCATGGCGCTCTTCAAGGGACCAAACTAATTAGAACTTTATATCCAGAGAGCGCTATAACCAATGCACACACAATGAACAGAATAACTGTCGGGACTTGGGGGAAAAAATGAGCTTTACATGTATATCATCAGTTTTGTATCAGGGTGCGTTATAATAAGAGTTTACTGTAAAGCACACAATTCGTCTACATCCCAGCCATTACTGTACTCTATGTTGATAATGGCCCAAGCCTTCGGCCCATTACAGCATTCAGGTCCCCAGCTGGTCTTAAATGTACAGGTTAAGATCAGCCAGCCACTGTGACCTTTGTTGCCCTATTCATTTGAGTTTTTTTTTTCTTTAAACGAAATTTTAAAGCATTTACTCTATTTTAAGGAAAAACCATCAAACAACTGCACTACCGCGATTCGAGACCACTAGTTGGCTTCATAGCTCAATTGGTAGGGCATCTGCAGTTAAGCAGAAGATCCACGGTTCGAATCCTGGTGGAGCTAAGTTGCTTTTTACTGCATCCAGATTTCCCAAACTCATGGACATTCGTCCACATTTGTATCGAATTTATTCATACGTTTTATTTTAGACATCGAAAAACGCCGTTTTTATACGGCCGTGCCTAGACTTGCCTAGACTTGCCCAGGTCCGACTTCCCGTGTTTGGTCTGTGGTGCTGTGCATGCAGCACGCCCTCTGGACTGGTGGCCTGTCAAATCTCTTTTCTTCTGTCTCGGAAGACTTTCCGAGACAGAGGAAACAGAAGAAAAGAGAATGGACAGGCCACCGGTCTGGAGGGCGCACTGTGCGCTACTCATTGCATACCGAGCATGGGAGCTAGGTCAGACTTGGGCAAGTCTAAGCCTTGAATTATAGGCGGACCACTAATAATTCAAAATATTTACAGCAAGTGTTCGATACCTAAACCTTGGTCGATATTTTTGTCGTTGATATCTTATTTGAAAGCCAATAACTTTTATTTGATAAATTTTCAAGGTGCCACACCAAAAACGCACGGACTGTATATCTTTAAAGACCCACAGAAAACCCTGCTTTAATAGGCCTCAAATGGCCTTTCAATTTGAGAATTTTAAGACCTATTAACGACCCCTAGAAACCCTGATTTAACTAAACGACTTATCCCTAAATGTTGACTCGGAAGATAAACTTTATATCGTACCTGTGCCATTGATCATATTTGCCTCGGGGGTCAGCCACCAGGACAAAGCACTATTTCCATTCCACAGCTCAATCCAATTTATCCTAGACCGGAAGTCTTTGCCCGAGAACACTGTAAAATCATCATGGGAAGTTCCATTTTGCTGAAAGTTAAGAAGAATCAGAGAAACTAAAAAGTAGTGGGCATTAAAAGACTACGTTTTACACTACTCACAATAAGTTAGGGATATTGGTACATGTATGTTGTGGTTTCATTTTGAATTTTTGTTTTTCAAATGACTGTTTTCACAGTAGCTGTGACTATTTACGAAAAAAAAAAACCACTCAAGATATTTATTCACACAGTTATTACCAACAAAAATTGCATATTTTCAGATGTACCCACAAAATTAGAAATGGACAATTAGAGTAACGGGTATTTCGCTAAAGGGGAGGTGTGTGATGTGTGGGGGGGAGGGGGAGGGGGGGGGGGGGAGGGGGAGGGGGAGGGGGAGGGGGAGGGAGGGGAGGGGGAGGGAGGGGAGGGGGAGGGGGGGGAGGGGGAGGGGGGAGGGGGAGGGAGGGGAGGGGGGGAGGGGGAGGGGGGGGAGGGGGAGGGGCGAGGGGCGGGGGGGAGGGGGAGGGGCGAGGGGAAGGGGCGAGGGGGAGGGGCGAGGGGAAGGGGCGAGGGGGAGGGGGGGTGGGGGTGGGGGGGGGGGGGGGGTGGGGGTGCGCGTTACACACCGACTACATTATCCATCAAAATCATGGTTCTGTCGGCAAATTCATGGTGCTGTTGGAAAAAAATGAAGAAATGAAAGAACATAAGTAATACAGCACCGCCCATCAAAATGCCACGGCTGTATCAGCGCTGTCCATTGTATTATGTCGGCACGTGTGGTCCCGTGATTTCTGAGTAGTTCCCCAGTATGACAGACAAACCTTGTACACTGAAAGCATTTCCCAGACATGACAAAACAAGGTACCGTGATTTTTGGACTATAAGCCACCCGGGGTATAAGTCGCAGCTAGCGCCCACAAATTCCAAAAACAAGATTCGGGCGTCAACATATAACCCGCACCACCGTATTAGCCGCACCATTGTGTAGGCTGCAGCGTCCTAAAGAACCACTGCCGTAAGTAGCACGCATTAGGCCGTGTAGGCATCAGTGGTCAGACTTGCTGTCGGCACATCGGCAAAACTCCACAAATAGATCATTGTGTGGTGTCCAAATCACAGCACAACGGAATACAAAACTTTTCGTATTAAAATCGTGAATTAGGTTGATTTTTTTCCAGAGAATCTTTAAAGCAATTTGTCTAATCTTTTTTCCCTGGATCTGATCACCATGAAAATCACGGGTTATCGCGCACGCGTACGTGCAATAAAATATTGAATTTCCCACACTTTCTAATTTCCGCCCTTCTGCGGTTAAACGAGCCTTTCCCATGGGACCGCGGACAATTTATGAATGAATAAAACGTTTCTTTGACGTCATCGTTGAAGATCGTCAACGGTTTTGTCAATGTCGAGATCATCAGCAGGGCAGAAGTCTGGGAGTGCTCTGCCACAGCGACAGCCAAGACAGCAGCTTTAAGGGATTTGTGTTGTCGCTACAACTACACTTAAATCGAACAGCTATTTTCAGAGCCAACATCACCCCATGGTTCCTGTCCACATATTCCACACAGGAGAATATAAGGACAGGTAAAGGGCGCTTAATCTTGATCTGTAATTGGTAGTCTTTGCGGGTGCGCATTGTGTTTTTTATATTTAAAAATTGGCCAAGCCCAATGCTTCAGACAATGTACTTTATTTACATAATAGGATATATTCGACACGCACGGCCAAGTTACAAATGTCAATGCAAAATCTGCGCACTTACTAACAAAAATAAAATAAAATAAAAAATAACCACGTGACAGGCAGAATTCTGCCCGTCATGGCTGCCCTTTACATGTACAGATCCCTATATTTTCGCAATAAGCGAACCAATCTATAGGGATCGGGAACCAATCTAGTCCCAATAAAGATATTAAAAAGAAAGCAGATTGACCCACATATCTTTCCTCCAGAGTGTTGTGTAAACATTATTTTATTTTAAAAGATGCACCAAACGATTTGTTTGGCGTCAGACGAGTACTCACGGCCAATGCATGGTCCGATGGTACCCGGTAGACTGGTTGCCTGCTAATTTTGCAATGCCACATCAAAGATATACACATGACCACACTTAAGTTCTGGATTATACCTAATTTTTTGTGCGACGGTCTTACATGAAGTGTGGCAGGTCCCTTGCCCATGCTGGCAAAAGTTTGTCTTTTGTTAATTTAATGTATTATTTGGTTTGTTTTTTTAGTTTGTATTGTGCTGTGTAACTTTGTATGAGGAAAATAAATAATAATAATAATAATATACAATGTTTGACAATACAAATTCATCAGGTAACGATTGATAAATTATTTTAGAAACATTTGTTTATACTGTACTGGTATATACATGTAATGCATGTCCATGTCATTTTTTTTCTTTAAAACTCTTGCCAGCCCCAGGAAACTTTTTTATCGGCAAAATCAACGCTTACAAGTGTGTAATTAAGCCGCGGCTTATAGTCCGAAAATTACGGTATGTCTGTCATGCAGATACTATACAATTGTCTAATCATATACAAAATAATTCAAGCGGAATGCATACCCTCAATAAAATATCTGCGTGCATCCCACAATATCCCTAACTTATGGTGAGTAGTGAACTGCTTTGGGAAAAACCTGCTTTGGGAAACCCAGCAATCACATTCACTATTCAACATGTTCAAAATTCAAAATTCAAAATCGATGTTTCCTTGAGATATGATGCCATATTACTCACATCAACTAGGAAGCCAAACTGGCCATCTGGCATGCCTGGAATCGGGTAAAACTTGCTTATGAGCTTGACGATCTCATCATCGTATCCCCACAGCAGCTCTTTGACAGTAAGTTCTTTGGAAAAGGTGGACAACATTTGATGTTTAGACGAAACAATGAACAAGTGGTTTAACACGTGATGTGTATATAGTCT
This sequence comes from Henricia sp. BOLD:AAB3569, assembly GCA_037783545.1. Classification (NCBI taxonomy): domain Eukaryota; kingdom Metazoa; phylum Echinodermata; class Asteroidea; order Spinulosida; family Echinasteridae; genus Henricia; species Henricia sp. BOLD:AAB3569. The sequence goes on along the minus strand of JBBELK010000057.1, from coordinate 588,117 downwards.
AATTTCGTTAAAGGTACAGGTATGGCCACACTCAAAACAAGATAAGGTAAACTCTCTTTATACAATGTAGCACATTCGAGAAACCAAACGAATAGAGCTTTATATCCAGAGAGCGCTGTAACTAAATGCACACACAATGAATAGAATAATGGCTGGAAAAAGGTGCTTTATATCAGGAGGAGCTTTGTATCAGGGGGTATTATAACGAGAGTTTACTGTACACCATGTGGGTCTCTCCACACTGATGGACCTACATGTATTTGATCAGTGTAGATACAATGTATGAAAAACAAATAAGTAAATTTAACATTAAGTATTTGATTCATTTTGTCCCATTTTGTTCCTTTACATGCTATATCCTGTATTTTCTTCAATGACCAAAAATTCTAAGAAATTACGGGGGTTTCTTAAAGACATTATGTTCATAACATGGACGAACACTTGTATCTGGAGAGTGATAACGGAATTTGTTATACTGTAGTTCAAAATAATGCTCATTTCAAATCTAGCAATACTGAATGATTTTCCCATCTCAACATCAGCCGAAATACATGTATGATGAAAAATATGTCATGTACGTACATGTAACATGGACGGACATTTTGTTACAATTTTCCGTCCATGTTACAAACATAATGTAAATCAGTATCCCAGATACATGTAGGAAGACTACATGTATACATTTTATTCATGATATTGTCACAATTTCCAAAGTTGTAAAGCAACGAAAGGAGAGTGCACATAATCCTTGGAAGGCTTGGGATGTACTCAGAATAAAAAAATAATCAATATCAATATATCATTTTGTTATCAACTTTTTTTCCCCAAAAATGTCGCACCAAATAGACCCATATACAAAAGTATTGACACGCTGCTCACAGTGGCTCGAGAAACTTACACACCAACAAACCTGGCCTTCTATTAATTCTATCACAGACCTTGAAAAAAAATGGGAAGTAAGAGTGTGCTCGGCTTGGATCTGCACTCACAACCTCCTGCATACTAGAGCAGATGTCTAAACCACTACACTAAACCACTGTGTTGACTGGTGCTAAATAGCTAGTTTGAACACTAAGCCACTGCAATACTGGGTATATTATGTCCATACATGTGTACAATCTTTAAAATATGTTTTTTACAGGTAATACATGTAACGCACCTTTACAGCAAATTTGCACCAAATCAAATTATGTCTCTTACTTTTAAAAAGGTGTTCATCGAGGCCAGATAAGAATAAAGAGAGTACTTCCCGTAGATCCTTTGGTAACCAGTCTAGAAGATGAACTGCTGTCTGTAACAAATCACACAGAACAATATCGTTTAACTCTTGATCCCGAGATAGATGCATTTCTACCCCAAAATGTAAAACCCATTTGCAAATTTTTAAAAAAAAAGGAAAAAAAGAAGCTTACTCAAATCAAAGAATGTCTAAAATAATTTACAATTTTATACTAAAATTGCGAATAATTTATCAGAACATATCGTAAGTCACTTGCAATTCGCTCGATCAGCTACATTTGTATATTGTTGATGTCCCCTAATAACGTGGCGCGGCCCCTAACGTGGCGCATTTTACTTTCCGTTCTCTCTTGGTGCAATAAACAATCTGATGCACTTGGCATTAAAAGGAAATAAAGTTCTGAAGTACCTTCCTAAATTCCAAAACAAAAATACGGAGAAGAATCATTCATTTACGAGAAATTCACCAGAATTTGAAGGTAGCGCCGTTCGCTTCAGGTTGACATGACGTTATACACGAGAGCCTGTAATAGACATTTCACGTGAATAAAATTGTGTCTATCGGCGTTGTGTGCATGCAAATGGTCGTCACGGGCCACCGTAGCATGGTTCTCAACATTTTAGCCAATCAGCATCGACTGCGCCACGTTAGGACACACTCCTGAAGACCATTTTCCGTGAATAAACGTTTTCGGCATCGGTCGCAGTTTTTCCATTACATGTATTTGTATCATTTGTACTTGGCTAAAATAAATGAGTGGCTGTTTTTCTGGAAGGGATATAATTCTGGATTATAAGCTGTAAAAGCCTGAACCTCATATGCTGATGGATTTTGCTGCAATGAGAATTGATTTGTAGTGAGTTGTCAAACACGTCGAAGTGCGCCAAGTTTAATAGCGGACATCACTACATGTACATGTATAATGCAAACAAACAAAAACCAAACTGTCCAATGCAATGATTTCGTCCAACGCGCGGTATCTTTTTAAAAGAAAACGATAATTGAAGATAAATTCATATGAATGTGTTACAAGAACTAACTTTTTTTTACAAGAGTGCCCTCATGTGAAAGAATTAAAGCCAGGCCGTAGGCCCCTCGAATGATGGATTTAATATCCAATGTTCGGGTGGCATTATCCATTGTTGACAGGACACTGGTTGAAGTACATGTACTGTACGGTTAATTCTTGTACATGCTCAAACTTGCCTAAGAACAACCGGCAAGTTAACAGACATCTATGCAGTTTACATACATACTATGTACATGTATACATAATGTTATAATTCCTTACAATATAAGGAACATTCAGTGCAGTGATGGAGTCTGACTCCAGACCAACAGACAATCCAGGCTCAAAGAAGTAGGTGTAGACTGTTTCGTAGAATATTGTGCTATTGCTGTTGATCGTCACATTTTCCCGTTGTATTTCCAACCTGGAAGAAAGATAGTTGACAGGTAAAATTCAGGATTATAGTTAACTATATAGCTTAACCATTTTCAACCGAACGCAATACTCTACGATGGTTAGTCATGTCTAGTCGACCATTTGGAACCAGCCTACAGGGCACAGTTGCACTGGGGCGGTATTCACAAAATACAGTTAAGTGGTATTCACAGCATGTTTACTTTTAGTGCCCCGCTATTTTTTTAGACTTAAACTTAAGTGTGGTCTGACCTGTCTTAAGTGCATTTAACGCTGGGTCAACCGTCTGCAATTGCAGTGTTTTTCTGAAAACGACTATATGATTGATTAGAGAACAATTTAGACATTGGGAGATTACAACAGATCTCAATTACTGACAACGTGACATCAGTTTTACGAAGTTTAACGTGTGATGTGATTAGTTGATCGAAATAGGCCATTGCAAGATGGTGGCGCCCATAAGATGCTTTTACGCGCACTATTTTGCGTTTTAACAGAGGATTGGCGCAATTATATCTTCTGATTTTAGTGGGAATAGGTAGGCAAATATGATTTTTATGGGACATCCACTAACTAACTCATTTGACTGAAGATGTCCTTTATGCTACAGTCACACGGTCATATACAGATCTTGCGGACGCTGCGGATTTTTGTCCATAAAAAATCCGCAGAATCCGTATCTATCCGTAATGGATCCGTAATTAATCCGCCGAATCGGCAGCATCCGCCAGGATCCGCAGAAATATTTTGAAAATCTCAAAATATTTGTTAAAAGTTCCCGCGGATAAAAAATCCGTAATATACGTAACTCTCCGTAAACTATCCGTATTTCTTCCGCAGTCAACACCTACGGATCCATTTTGGAGGAGAGATGCGGACACCTATGAATGCATTTACGGTTCCTTACGGATGAGTTTTCCCGACTTGTTGGCATCCAAAATGCCACTGAAATGGCGTCGCGTCCGCTGCTGATGAAAATCGGAGAATGCGGACGCGAAAGTAAACCGCATCTTTCCGTAAGTCTCCGTATCTCTCCGTAAGTCTCTGCAAGTCTCTGCAAGTCTCCGTAAGTCATCCGAAAGTAATCCGTAACTATCCGTAAACTATCCGTATTTCTTCCGCAGTCAACACCTACAGATCCATTTGAGGAGAGATGCGGACACCTATGAATGCATTTACGGTTCCTTACAGATGAGTTTTCCTGACTTGCCAGACTGCATCCTCTGACCGTAATATCTTTAAGGAGAACACAGTTTGAGACTGTTGAACTCGGTGTCATTGTTGCCAGCTTCAACTGAACAGGTTGACCTTTGACTCCCAGACTTCATGGACTTGCAGTCGTAATTTCCAGAATGAAGGATGTTGTCACTCTGCGTATCTAACATGACGAAGGTGAGAACTTCGCGAGCAGAATTTAAAGCCGCAGCCACCCATACTGGTACAATCATCAATGTACACGAAGTGCTAACTCCCTCTGTGGCACAGCAGGACACAGCCGAGGCCAGTTGATTGCCTTCTTTAGCAGGGCCTTTATTCTCGGTGGTTTGTCTTCGAGGAGGGGCAGATGACTTAGCCCGGTTGGCTGCCTGGATTTGAGCATCTTCCTTTCGCAAGGGAGTTTCCCAAAACCCTTGATGAAACGAGTTGAGCTAGGCTGTATTCAGGTATATACATGAATTTTGATTAGCAAGTGACAGTAATCGCAATTGACCAATCACGCGCCGCGCATGTTGCTCGGTCATCGCGGTGCCGATATACTAAAGCGTGCATGCACGTAGCACGTACATGTAGCGCGACATTCAAAATTGCATCATACATGGACGCTGTTGCAACAGCAAGAGCCAATCACGCGCCTCGCTCCGTTTAGTGGTAGCGTCCACTTTCACTAGGGGGTGGGGTCTAATGTGTAAATGAACAGTCACTGTAAGGACGTTTTTTTTAATAGGCCTACATGTATCTTTATTCAGATGAACTGCGTTTAGCTTTTAGAGAAATATCGTAAGTCTTCCTTCAGTTACGAACATTTATGCAAGATATACATGTACATAAAAAGATCTCCCCATACAAATTGTGGTAATTGCGGCTATGATGTCGCGAGAGACAACGCCCGAGATGATTGTTCGAAACGGCTTCATTAAAAGGTCAAAAGTGCCAGGTCAAAAAAAAACCCTTGTCTCTCATTGGTTAAACAGCTAATTAGCTCAACTCGATGCAGCAACGGTTTTTGGAAACTCGGTGTTCATCAAAGACCCTTGCGAAAGGAAGATGGGATTTGAGGGACATTTGCTGTTGCTTGCTTAATGCTACAGTCACACGGTCAAATACGTATGTATGTATGCTGCGGATTTTTTATATCTTTTATATGCGCAGAAAAGTTAAATTAGCCATAAAATACGGATAATTGCGGATGAATTACGGATAAATACGGACATTTACGCCTAAATGAAAAACAATTGCGGCAGGTGACATCTAATTTTTACGGATGCTGCGGATAGTTACTGATGACTTTCGGATGACTTACGGAGAGATACGGAGACTTACGGAAAGATGCGGTTTACTTTCGCGTCCGCATTCTCCGATTTTCATCAGCAGCGGACGCGACGCCATTACAGTGGCATTTTGGATGCCAAGAGGACAAGTTCTGCTCTATTTTCCACAAATATCTCTAGATTTTGTAGGACTGTCTACAAGATGTCAAAGAAGGTCATGAATGTTCCTAAGTTCTACACCAGAGACTTCTTCGCTGCAGAAAGAACACTCATCCTCACATCGGAAACTGCCTCGAAGTGGCTGCATCTAGAGCAAATTGCTAGCGAGCTTCCTCCTACATGTACATATATGCAGAACTGTGAGATTGGAATGCTAATAGGGTTCAACTGTCCTGAAGCACTCACATTTTCACACCTAGAGAAACTGTGTCCGGTCGAAGTAACCAGCAGTATGCCATGAGGACTGATCTGGGTGGTCTGTGGTGTGAGGCTAATCAGGAGCCACAGCCATGTGCCACAGAGCAATGTCTAAGGAGAACCCAGTCCCCTTCAAAAGGGTGTTGTCAGTGCTTGAGAGGGACTTTTCTGACAAAGAGGGAGGTAAAGCTTCTCAGGAAGATCTCCAATGTTTGCACACCCTTGAATATTCCATCACGCAGCTCGAAGCTGGCCACCAACAAATGCCCCTGCTGTTCTGCTCTCGTCCACATTTACCGATAAATAAAGCCCAGGCATTCACTCGTCTTGGTCATTTCAAACGCAAGTTATTGAAGGACAAGAAGTACCGTGATGACTACGTGAATTTTGTCTGCGATGACATCGAGCATGGCGATGCAGAGGAAGCATCAACGGATGCCAAAGAGGGTGAAGTGTGGTACATTCCTCATCACGGTTGGGTGTTTACCATTCTAAGGGATTTAACATTCCTTTGGGAACACACCGGTTTTCCTATAGGAACGGGCAGCGTTACCAACGGGAACAGGGCGGTGTTCCCAACAGGAACAGCGAGCGTTCCAGCTGTTCACGCTGGAACGCTGGTTGTGACATCAGCGTCAAGCCTAGAGACATCGTCCTCTTACTAGAGCCAGACGTTGCTCTGAACAGGTGGCCAATGGGCGTCGTAGTCGAAATTACAATTGATATAGACAAACTTGTGAGGACAGTCAAGGTCCAAGTTGGCACAAGGAAGCTGGAGTAAGGACAGACTTGCCATGCTGAAATGTCCGGTACAGAAGTTGGTAGTCCTTCTGGAAAGCCCCAGCCTGCTTCCCCGTAAACTAAACCTCCGAGACAAGTCTAACAACTCAATTTACAGCCTTTGTTAATATCCTAGGTGGCTACAGGGCAACGACTTAAGTCAGCTAATCTCAGCAACAGATCCCTTTAGGAGATCACTCGAGAAGAAGAAGAGTGCGAGTGTAAATGACAGGTTCAGGTGCACTTTGTTAGATACCGGTATGGGCGTTTTGCTTTGTTGCTATGCACATAACGCGTTATTTTGTTTTTCGTGCTCTCAGTTGCTTCTGATCGTTCGATTAGTCAAGACATTGCAACCCCTCTGTCGCAGATTTACTCCCGTAATAGTTTGTGGCCAATTAGAGATGCTCTAGTCGATCATATCTCGAGAAGTCAAGGTGCTGGTGTTATGGCGTGAATGTTTTCACGGTGCCAAGGTGCCCCTTACAGAAATGTAAGCTTGACGCAAGCTTGCATTAATTAGCTTGTAATTAGATTGCTGCAAGCTTATTAAGCTTGCCGCAAGCTTGTACAAAATTGCAGTCTTGTGTGCAAGCTTGTGCACAAGCTAGCGGCAAGCTTGCAAGCTTGCTGCAAGCTTGCCGCAAGCTTGCATGTGTGCCTGCAAGCTTGCCACAAGCTTGCACGTGGCCTGCAAGCTTGCAGCAAGCTTGAAGCAAACTTGCAGCAAACTTGCAGGCCATGTGCAAGCTTGCAGCAAGCTTGCACGTGAGTCTGCAAGCTTGCAGCAAGCTAGTATGTGTGCCTGCGAGCTTGCAGCAAGCTATATCAAGTGTGTGTGTGTGTGTGTGTGCGTACAAGCTTGCAGCTAGCTTGCATACATGTGCCTGATGAGAAAAAATTTCCTATAATAATTTCCTACGTATAATAATCCATGTTTTTTATAATTGCATTTTCTCAATTCAATAGCATTTTTTTACAAATGTTTTTGTAAACCTTTTCTTCATATAAATTAATTTCTAGATCTGCAACAAATAATTGCCTTAATTAGAAAGAAAAATATAAATCCTTAAGTTCTGTAGTCCATACAGTAATGTCCAAACTTGTTTGGAAAACAAACAAGCTTCCAGCTTATAGCAACATAAATAAGACTAGTTGATAATCAAATTATTGAACCTTTTTACTTTTATTTGTTTAGACCAAAAAAAAGAAAAAAATTAATGCAATGCCAGGTTCCATTTATTTGCCTAATCTCCTACACTTTTAACAATGAAGATTGAGAACCAGTCTAGGGATATACACTATCTCTGGTTCCCCGACTCCAACATTAAACAAGTGAGCATACAGTAGCAGCTGGAACCAGACTTTTGTAACTGCATGCTGGTTTGAAAGTGTTGCAAGGGTTGGAAATCCAAATGTGGTGATATTTCTCATCTGAAATCAGCTTTATCAGGCCTCTTTTTACTTTACTAAGGTAATACTTGCACAAATTAACAAAACTGAAACAATGAAGAGTTTATTTTATGGATATTTGGCCACAGATCAGAGCAGGATCCATTTGTTTCTTGTGTAGACCATGGACTATGGAGCTACATGTAGGCCTACATGTATGTGTATAGACAAACCATTGTATTGTTCATTATCATGTTCACATATAATGAACAACATTGTTCATGGTAGGACACTAGCCAGAACAGTTTTATTTAGTCTTAGATAATTATTTTACTTACAAATATCACTAGGTATCAGTGTCAGGAAGTGTAAATTTGACATAAAAATTAAGCAGTTAGTTTAGCTTAAATTAAGCAGAAAAAAAGATGCTGTGATACATGTACATGTATCAGGATAGCCATGCACTTCTCAATCGATCATGTCCTTGGTTTTGCATGTGTACTGTGATATTCTCATAACACCTCTGATTTATGCCTAAATTCATTTTGTAGGACTGAGTTTTATTTTTTAGCAATTAACATGATTAATGCATTCCTTTCAGCTGCTCATATAGAGCAAGGAACATGCAGTTTTATCTTGTTAGGTTTACTCAAAAGCTTCAAATTTGTCTAAGTTGTCCCTGCGGCACATATATTAGCTTGCAAAATTTCAAAAATTCCAATCTTTGCAAGTTTGGGGCAAGCTTGCTGGCGAGCGGTAGGTACGCATGTACAGTAGGCAAGCTTGCGGCAAGCTTGCGGCAAGCTTGCGGCAAGCTTGCGGCAAGCTTGCGGCAAGCTTGCGGCAAGCTTGCGGCAAGCTATACGGCAAGCTTGCTGCGAGCTTATGGCAAGCTTGCCACAAGCTTGCTTGTGAGCAGGTAGGCAAGCTTGTCTGCAAGCTTGCGGCAAGCTTGCAGCAAGCTTGCAGCAAGCTTGCAGCAAGCTTGCAGCAAGCTTGCCCTCATTTGCATTTTTGGAACCTTGCAAGCTTGCAGACAAGCTTGTCTGCAAGCTTGCCGCAAGCTTGGAAGATTTCTGTAAGGGTCATGTTTTCGGTGATTCGGTGACCAAAAAAACTACTCTGAACATCAGTCAGTAAACTGCGTCAAGCTTTAATTATAGGCCAGCAAAAACGTGTGCTTTAGTCATGTTAGTGTGCTAAAGAAACACCCTTAGGATCAAAAGTAGGACTTTTTTCACACTTGGTACAATACATACAAGTGGAAAGAACTCTATACTCTACCTGTACACGTATGGGCCTCTTTGTACGACACTTGGTTTGGCCCCTTTTACTATCTCACTGGGGTTGGCAACATCAAAGAAGTAAAACTTCCAGTAGATGATGAAGGGAGGTTCCTTCCAGATATTGTACACCAAGGATGATGGTTCCAGAACCATCAACTACGAGTTCAAAATAAAATAGTGGATTTTCAGTTCATTTAATTTGAGCAAAAACAAGTACATGTACTTGATGTAATCAAAATTCGAACCCGAGCTTTTGGTTTCATACTACATGTACATGTACATTGCAGGCGCGGATCCAGAGGGGAGGTTTTGGGGGTCAACCCGTCAACCCGTCAACCCGTCAACCCCCCCCCCCCCCCGTCAACCCGTCAACCCCCCCCCCCCCCCCCCCCCCCCCCCCCCCCCCCCCCTCCCCTCCCCCCCCCTCCCCTCCTAGCTGCTCCGACACCAAACAAAATAATTTAATGCATTTTTTGTGTGTCCGCCTGTCCGAAACGAGCTGACATAAAAAATCTGACGGGCAAAACTCCTCCCTGGTGGCAAAACCCCCTCCTGGAAAAATTCCTGGATCTGCCCCTGCATTGTACATGTGTGTACCAAAATATAACTACCGGGCCGGTAAACACTTTTTGAGTTTCCATTGTTTGTGCCCGTTTTCTGGCACCACCAATTACTTACAATTAATTGGCACCATACACAATATGTAAACTGGGCTCAAAAAGAAACTTATAATTTTTCACATGGTCATATCTTAAAATCCTGTCCATCAAAATGAACCAAAATGACACACCGGATTACTTCAATACTCTACTCTAAACACATGTCAGTAACCAAGCAGTTGCCCAACTGACAGAACTTAAAAATGCACTGGCATGGAACCGCTTGCTGTATCACATGTGACAGCCTGGAAATTTCGGCAACATAGAGTTTAAGGCCAAGGCACGTGAAGAAGTCGAAACAAATTGAAATGAAGGTAATGTTACGAAACAGTGTTTCTCAGATTATTTATACTGAAGCCTGCTTACCTGTCCATATAGTCGACTGAACAATTGCATTCCTTTCTCGAGAATAAAATCACCCAAATAAACACAAAAAACACCCCCTGTAGCTCATGTGGTCTAGCCCTATGACCCCAGGTCATGCCATGTGGCCCAACAATCATCCTCACTACGTTTGGCCCGACAACAAAGACGTACATATCTTGCTGTGGGGCGGGTAATGCTCACAGTTCCCCTCTGGAGGGAGCGGAAAAGACCTGAAGTCGTCGACTAGGCGGTATCCCCCGATTGCTGACCACCATAACCGATGGGCCCGGGAGAAAGGGGCCCCTCCCGGGCGCAGAGACCTCGGCGGCCGCCAAGGAGTGTAAAATCGACGGTCCGTAGACCAACTGTTACAGCCCTGCTTCGCCTTCCGCGGTCTGTTGACCTTGGAAGGCGGGATCGGGCGGTCCTGACCATAGCCGAGACATAGCTACAGGATTGAGTGTGATCGGATTGGGTGGAGGCAGCACCGCTCTACCTACTCCGCCTGGACGGACTTGGAGCACCCACCAAAGGGTGGCGGACGCTCTACTGCCCTAGTCCACTGGGCGGGGTCGCTAATAAAAGCGACCTTCTTTCCTGGCCTTATCTCGCTTCGGCCTCATCCGCCAGTCCAAGAACCGAGAACGGAGGGGCGCGCTGGCATATTCCGAAGACGGGAATGCGCCTGCGAAAGGCCTCGGATGCCCCCGACTGGCAGGCCAAGAAGGCCGCCATGAGAGTGGGCTCGTACGAACAACTGACGAGGCCACGTTACTCAAGGACTGCCTGCGATCGAGGGTGACCAGCATAAGCATCCACGGGAGGCTTCCTAGGAAAGAGACAAGTCCTCCTGAGGAGGTCCTTGCAGGAAAGGAGGCGGCATTCTGTGGGCATAAGGGATGCCCCACAACAGCTTTGCTAACGACCCAAGACCGAGTACGTCGGCGGCCGGAATGCTCCCCGTTTCCTCAGCCGTACGGGCGGTCGGGACAGATTGACTCAGGGACAACTGGTCTCGAAATCTGGAAGCGACGAGCGGTCGCTTCCAAACAGGATCCTTGTTGGGATGATCGGATCTACGGTCCAAGCACCAACGATCAAGGGGTCCCAACGGGAACCCCTTGGGAGCCTGAAAGTCCGCCGCCCCGGTGTAGACCCTGTAGCAACCTGGGATGGTACATGGGTTCCGGGGGTGGTGGAGCCCCGGGCGAGGTTCGAGCAGGACAGGACTGGTGTCCACCTGCCATGGCATAAGGACAGGGTTTCCGCAAGACATTGCGGGCCCAAGTCGAACGGACCGAAAACTATTGGATCCGTCGCCGTCGCCCTCCGAAGAAGGGCATACCTCGCTAGGGAACACGGCACAGTGCTTATCGAGTGTGCGGGGGAGATCTCGGCAAGCGGAGAACCGCTCGCGAGGAGAGACCCGTGTGTGTACCCACGCCGGAACGCCATTGAGGCGCCTGCGGGGTCCATGCTAGGGGATGTCCAGGGGCTGCGTGCGGCCGACCAGGCCGAAATACGCTCCGAAGTGGACAGCTCTCTGTCTCCCCTACACTCCAGGGGCCTTATTCACGAAGCGCTCTTAAATTTGCTCACTAAGAGTGACTTACGAAGAAGTTACGAGGACTTTGCGAGGGCTTTGAGAGCGTACTAAGTGGTATTCATGAAGCCTTCATAACATGCACTTACCGAGATCTCAACTTGCGTGGTCGTTAAATAAGATCTGATGGTCCGGGGCATTATTTACGATGACGGTGTTACGCAATGCAAACTTATTTAGGGCGGCGCCCGACTGCCTTGCATGAACACATTCTCTACAGATCAAGGGACTAAGCACTGAAAAGATGGCAGGGTCCAAGAAAAAGCAGAAACGTGCACGCAAAGCAAACTTTAGCGTAGATGAAGTGGACAAGCTGGTTGGCCTCGTTGAGGTTAAACAGCTAGAATCCCCCTTCCACATTTTTTGAGTTTTTCTGTTTATCATGGAGGTGTATGTGTTAAAACGTAAAGCAGTTCCGACCCTCTTCACCCAAAATTCTGAAACGCTCTAGGTCACTTGGTCTGTTTATCAACATTGTTTTTACGTCATCCTGAGAAACATACAAAACGGCCTGTGCAGTATTGAATGGAAAATACACGAAGTGAATGTTTATCATGCCTGTTTTGTCCTTGTAATTCAAAATACAACAATAGTAGATTGACAACAATCTACTATTACCTGTTTTGTGAAAAAAAACGGTGTAATTGTGGCTCACAATAAGCTCTATTGAAGCAAATATATACTGGTGCATTGCGACGGGTGGTTTTGTCACGGAACGAACGGCATTCACAGTGGTCTGTCTGCAGCATTGCACGGTTCCCTGCGGGCCGTATAGTTCCCACGTGTTACATCGGCCGTTACAAGTTAGAATGAGCGACTAATTTTTTTCTCTCTTGGTAATAGAAAAGAAAATCTTTCTGCTGTTTTTTTTTTCATAGTGTCTGGTAAAACATACAACCACGCAGCTACTGGGCATATATCTGGCTTTTTGGACATGTTGGACCAACAAAATTCTTAAAAAAACACCATCTAACAGAGACGGTTTTCCAAGTTTTTTGCGTGTAAACGTATGGAGCTAACAATCGTGTTGACTTCTCTTTCTCAGGATTGCGTCACGGGGTCACGCGCATATCATGAATACCTAATGAGCGTTTCAGAAATCGCGAAAATCTCATTTTCGAAAAGCGCACTTTTGCTTGCAATTTATCCCTTTAAAACCGACAATTAAAAAATAATAAAAATCCACGTCGGCAAAAGGGATGTTTGGACTATCAAAAAAAGCCTAAATGCTGGATTTTCGTCAAGGGGGATTCTTCCTCTTTAACTACAAAACACTTTGAAGTGCAAAAACGACACGTTGGATAAAATTACGGGAAAAATAAACGCGATGAACAATCTCTTAGACTAAAGTGGACGTTAAGGGAGCTCAGACTTCCCGCAAGTTACGATGACGCTACGCACGCTCTTAAAATTTACGAAGGGATGGTGAATACCACGTAAATTACTAAGAGGGACTGGCGAGCCCTAAGAGCGCTTTGTGAATAAGGTCCCAGGAGTCTTCCCGGACGATAAGATCAGGAGCCCAGTGCACAGGACGTGTAGCCGTGTTGCAGCTACGTACGGCGGCTGCTGCGGCGATTGCCGGGGCAGCGCCGTCTAGTCCACCAGGTCTGGTCATGGGTTGTAATGGATGCTGCACCGAGCATCCCTTAGCGGTTCGTGGGGTGGCGCCCCCGACAGCCATACCACCGGCTGAGGGGGGAACGGGCCACTAGGAACTTTACCGTCGGTGCGGGCACCGCGGAAGTCTGCACCACAAACCAGCCGGCTCCCGCACGGGTCGTGCGTTATGAGGCCAGATTCTCCGGCGTGCTGTGGGAAGGCAAGCTTCCATGGGGAACGACTTGAGCCACTGGCCCCGCCCACCACGTCAGCTCCGCGCTCCCCGCAGGAGCTAGCAGGTGGGACGCATGTCGGAGGAGCGGTTACGCTCTCCAGAGTTGTTCCGCGTGCTGTAGGAAGGTAAGCCTACTTGGGGGTTGTCCCAGAGATCGGCCCCACCCGCCATGCCAGCTCCGACGAAGCCTGCCCCTCGCAGAGGAGCGAACCAGGGAAAGGGCGCAAGCAGTACTGAATTGCAACGCGCCGAGGCGGGGGTGGTACCAGGTGGAAATGCACGCCGCTGAAGCTGCCAAAAAAATCTTAACCAAGTGTCGAACTGTTCGATACTGAACGCTCCCGAGAACTATCAAGAGCAAGGGTTAAGGAAAAGCAGTGGCGTAAACACATCGACAAAACTGTATTCTTACACCCGAGTACACAGAGGCCGGATCCCAACGCTAACATGGCGTCGGGTCAGGCCGATACTACGTGTGAATCCGGAACTGAAATTCGCACAATCTATTAAAAGGATATAGAGGTGAAATCCGTCCCAGAATCGCTTCGTTTGTCAGGAGAACTGGTAGGGAATTGGAAGCGTGGGTAGAATCTGAAGGAGACTCTCTCCGGAAGACTATCAGAAATCCGATCTCGAAATTGGCTGAACACTGGAGCACTACAGAAGTACGTCTGGCCAGGGTGAAGCCAAATGAAAAGTGAGGATGATTGTTGGGCCACATGGCATGACCTGGGGTCATAGGGCTAGATCACATGAGCTAGAGGGGGCGTTTTTTGTGTTTATTTGGGTGATTCCATTCTCGCGAAAGGGATGCAATTGTTCAGTCAACTATGGAACAAGGTAAGCAGTTCAGTGTAATAATCTGTCAGTTACCCAAACACAGACATCAATAGTGTGTGTGTCCACCATGTGCTTAAGCATTCAGTGCATCTGCTATGCATGCTGTCCACCAGGTTTTTGATGCAGGCTTGGGGGAGATTGTTCCACTCTTCCTGTAGCGCTGCTCTGAGTGTTTGTGCAGGCGGATTGTCCCTTGCCGAAACACGTCGCCCGAGCTCATGCCACAGTTGTTTAATCGGATTGAGATCCGGAGAACAAGAGCACCATAGTAAGAGTTCAATGTTCTGCTCTTCCAATTGAACTACTGTGGCATGACATGTAATGCAGCAAGCGGTTCCATGCCAGTGCATTTTTCAGTTCTGTGAGTTGGGCAACTGCTTTGTTAATGACATGTGTTTAGAGTAGAATACTGATGTAATCCGGTGTGTCATTTTGGTTCATTTGGATGGACAGGATTTTAAGATATGACCATGTGAAAAATTATGTTTCTTTTTGAGCCCAGTTTACAAGAAGCAAAATTTACATCAAACTCATCGTGATTATAGCTCTCTTAAAGTGACTGAACTGCGGGCCTTCGACCTACGTATATTAAGAGAGTGCAACAACCAGTGCAGTACACAAATGCAATTAATAAAATAACATTCGGGACTTCGAAAAAGGAGCTTTACATGTATATATATCAGAAAGAGCTTTAAATACATGTGGCCTACATATTTGCCAGTTGAGACTTTACCGTAATATTAATTTTCCCCGACCCAAGCCAAATTGCATTCTCTCATCAGCATCAGTAGCCAAATGATTCAAACCGGCCAGCTCAGTGGTCGAGTTGTTAAGACATTTGGCTAGTATGCAGGAGGTCGTGAGTTTTCTCAATGTGTCTCGGGAAAGCACCGAGTATACAGTGCTAATCAAGTTATGTTGGGTAGGGGAAAACAAATCTAATTAATATTCATTCTTCCTGACGCAAGCCAAATCGCATTCTCAGTTGTTGAGACTTTCGTCAGATTATCACGAGAGGTTATTACTATTAGACACCTCTTGGCCATACCGGTACATGTACATGTATGATTGTTCCCACTTGCGGTACTTGGCCAGAGAATGAAGCTATTGGATCCCTAACTTCTATGGCGGCCTACTGGTACCCCGTACATGTACACGTCATTCAAAACCGTTTGAAAATACAAATGGCTACTACAGGGTGTCCTAGAAAAAAAGGAAACCGAAATCAAATTGCTAATTACACGGTAATTACTGCAGATTTTGAAAAATGGCAACTACAATCCGTTTCATCACCATGTCCTCTTTCTTATGATGACACCAAGAAATCCAGAATATACCTTCATGGATGACTGAGCACCAATAGTTCAAAAAGACCCTGTCAAAAATAGCTTTGTACAAGATTATGAACAGGTTTTTTGGCATAAAAGACAAAAAGACGAAACCATCATCATCACTGTCACTGATCCCGAGACCTAACCAATCATTGGGGCAGCGTTTGCCCTTAACTTTTTTCCCAATAGGCCAACAGGGCCAGTTGGCTTAAGTCTTCACTGGCCCCGTCTTCATTTCAAGTGGCCCAGTTCAAATTTCCGGTTGTTATTTTTACACACAGTCGACCCTTTAATGTTTGCAATAACCACATTTGAGTAAAAAAATTAGGAAAATTTGGTAGTCATGAAATTTTCCCTAGTACAAGTTTTATTTCAACTGGACAGCCGGACCATTCAGGGAGGCTTTCCAACTGGCCCGGGATGAATTTAACTGTCATTTGGCCAACGGACCAGTGCTTATTCGAAGGCTGTTGGGGATACTGGAGAATCTGCAGAAAGTGTCTACCATCTTCCTTTGGCTGTGGTAGTTTTGACGTACTCGGGTCTGTCAACTCTTCCATATTCGTCACCCAACTTTTCTTCTGTCGACCTCCAAGGTGCCTTGGAGGATCGTCTAGAGGATGTCGTGGCGAATAATGTGTGTCTGTGTCCAAACCAGGCCAGCTTTCTTCTCTTAACTGGTACCATTTGCAAGCGGGGGTTCTTGTGGGCCAACAAGGGTGGCAACTTGATTTTGCACGTACGGGTACATGTACTCATTAGTTTTGTGTTCCAACATGTCCAAGTAGGAGATGTGAAGCAGTTTTCTTAGGCATTTGTAATTGAATGCCCGGATCTTCAGTTCAGTGTTTGTCAAGGAGCGTCCATCACAAACCATCACTTTAAAAACCCATCACTTGAATCCTTCACCTTCATGTTTCCAACGAGAGCAATACATGTACGTAAAGGATTTTCAAAGTGATTATTTGTCTTTTTGCTCCGTTTATCTCTTTCTTATATCAATGAAAATATTCTTAATCTGGTACCGGTACAAAACCATTTCTGACATGGTCGCTTTGATTCATTGGTGCTTGTCATGAAGGTATTCTGAATTTCTTGGTGTCATATAAAAGATGATACAATGATAAAACGGATGGTACATGTACCTGCCATTTTCTAAAATTCGCAGTAATTATTGAGTAAATCATATTTTAATCTCGGTTTTTTTTTAGTTTTTTTTTAGGACACCCTGTATACACATGTACCTTATTAACCAAGAAATGTTTGACTGCATTAAAACCAACTGGTACCACAACAGCTCCCAATATGATTAGCAGCAATCCTGTGATCACTCCAATGATGTGACGTTTGTATCCAAAGCCTATCATGGCAGCAATTCACACTGCGAGAGAAAGCACAAGAAGGAATAAATAGATCTGTACTCTGCGTCATACTCTGCATGTTTTCCACTTCAGGTACACATTTAAAGGCAGTATACATCATTGGTAATCTCGATAATCAGAAATGTTCACAGATTTATGCCTACCGGTAACTTACACAATCTAAACATGATGACCGTAGAAAACTTCCCCTGAAATGGTTTTGTCTGAAGTGCTATAGTCTTTGAGAAATGAGTAAAAGAATTAGTTTTGTCTCATGAGACAAAAACTCAATTCGCCCCAAAACCATTTCGCCCCAAATCACTTGGTCCAAACACTACTTCGTCCAAACGCCACTTCGTGCACAGGCCGTGATTCAGGGCGAAGTGGTTTTGGGGCGAAATGACTGCAAACCCTTTTTTTACTGTTTTCTCAAAAGTTAGACGAAGTACAGAGCTGGTTTTTGCTCAGGTTGGTTTTAATCATGCATATCTTCAATCACACAGGGGATAAAACTATTTGTAACAGTTTACCAATCATGTATACTACATGTATCTTTAAAGGTAGTCTACTTCTTTGGTAATTACCCTCCAACAAAATGTCTGAATTATTATCCTTAAGCTTTAATACTTGTTATCAAGATGGTAATGGTACAATGACTGTGTATAGTACTGTAATCATCCTGTGAAATTATTTTGTCTGAATTCATGAGAATTCACAATTTATTGAATATATACGGTACATTGTAAGTAGGCGATCTTTGGATGCATAATTCATTCATTAATTTCTGAAGTACCGGTACTGCCTCTATGTGGCTGAAATTTCTACAAGGTAGTTTTCTCGACCTGTCATGTACAGGTGTATGCTTTCAATTACCAGTGGAAATCATAATGTGCGCCGTTTCTTTCATTCATCAACATTCACTTCAGTCGCTTATGCGGGGCAAAGCCTACATGTAGTACAGCTATTTCCCAAGCAACACAATGTCATCTGAAGCCCACTGTTAGAGGGAGGGGCATGCGATGCCAAATCGAACAAATGCACGCACACAATGTACATGTACTAGTACAATGTAGTTGAATTCTGCATATGGTAAACACTCATGAACGAATTACACACTGCCCGTGCGGCACGTGCTAAGTACACGATGTACACAACTACATGTATAGCACACGCACCAATGGCGTTGTGTAACGAAATTGCACTACATGTACATTCATCTGAGCCAGCACGTACTTTATGTGTATGTCAAAAAATGAAAGGATTTGGCGCATGCGCAAACCGTGACATAGCCTCTTTAAACCCGCCGCACACGTGTGCGGTGAAATTTTGTTTCGTTTTTTGCCTAACATGTTTGCTTTATTTTGCCTCGCGTGGCCAAAATCTCACCGTGTGCGGGGGAGCTGAGCTAAAATAAATGTAGCTGGCCAATTAAAACCATCCCCTATTCACGTGATATGAATACACCGTGTGCGCACGAGGGCACCGCCAAGGTCACCAAACTTTTGCACGGGTTGAGTTCTGTGGAAAGTTGCTTCATGTCAATCCTACGCAACAGAGTTTGAAATTACATCTTTACAACGTTTTTGTAGAATTTCACAATTTAACTGCTACCCACACTTTCAACAACTATAGGATCGTTGGAGAGCGAAGAAAGCCACCACAATGGTACATGTATTATTAGACTATCTGGAATGATTTTACTTTACTACCTGCACTACACATGTACATGTACCGGTAGAGCCCAATCTTCACCAAACTTCAATCTGATAATACATGTACTTTGACTGACCTTGCCTTACAATATCATTTTTACAATCAGTGGTGTAACTTGTGTGTCAACTTGTCAAACATTTTATCTTTATTAATTTGTTGATTTTTTACTATAATCACATTTTAAAATGTTCAAATTTTTAAAATTTTAACATTTCGGAGCTTAAACGGCAGCTTCTAGGGGTACAATTTTTGAGAAAGTGCAGAATAATGGACACAAATTTTAAAAATACTATGTTCATAGGATAAGGCATATCTGAAAAATTAAGTCAAAAGTTTCTTGCAAATGAAGATTAAATAGTTCATGTATGCATGCAATTGTAAATTATAAATGAGTTTAGGGTTATTTTTCAATGTTTTGGCAAATAATTGCGAATAAAGTTTAAATTTTAGAGAAATATTTAAATTCAAAGAACATTTTTAAATTTTTGCCCACATTCCCAGAAGACAAACTGGGTAAAACTCCCTGTATTAAAAGGCTTTAACAAGGGCTATTCCCACATGCAAGTTGCAAAATTAGGTACCGGTAACATAGATTTACAAAGTTGGATTTTTCACACAAAGTCGTTTCGGAGGTGACAGCTAACACTGTTAACATGTTTCGGAGGTGACAAAGATGTTAACATTTTGTTTTGATCCCCTTATGCTGGAAATAATCAATTTTCACAACTAATTTAAACATGCTGACCTACATGAAGTTAAAATGGTCTCCTTTGAGTAGGAATGAAGCTTTGTCTGACCTACATTTGGCAACAAAATGCACTTGTACAATTAACACCAGGTACACAGCTCCCCAAAGGGAAATGCTACTAAGTTCCTCTTGTAACCATGCAGAAGTGACCAAATATGGGGGTATTTCTGTGTCATATGTGTGTGAATATACAAAAGAAAGGACAAAGTAATCTTCTACACTGTATGGTCTAAGTAATTACAACTTTGTCACTGTTTCGGAGGTGACATACTAACTGTTAACACATTGCAGAAGGTTCATTTTTTTGTGGGAACAAGTTGAAACACACATTGAAATAAGTTCTTTTCCATGTTTCTGGGTAATTTTCAAAACCAGTTTGCATCTACGTTTTTGTAGAACTTACAATGTACAACCTTTGTCTATTTTACCAAGTTGTATTTTACCTAATGTTTTTTATATTAGCATTGAAAGAGCACGTGCTCTTGTACCCTCCGAGATACTCGCTTTTCAGTCAAACCCACTAATTACTTGTCGCCATTTGAAGTTGACCATTAATTTTTTCATAAATTGTACATGTCATTTATAGGAGAATAAGCCATTTAGGCCCTATATCGATATTTCAAGCAAAATGGTTTCGGAGGTGACACACAATGTTAACATTACCATTGTAATCATAATGTCTAAAATTATGTCAATAATTCTTGAAAAATTGTAATATAAAAATTCTTTACGTATAATGCCACAATTACAAACTATTCCAAACTTGAGAAACTGTCGTCCTTCACTTCAAACAAGATCAGTTCTCAATGTATTTACATACATGTACTGTACATGTAAATGTTAGCATATTACAGGCAACAGATTATTTAAAGGGCCTGTGTATGCTAAACATTTTTGTGCCTAAGCTTTTTTTCATAAGGACGGATTACTTGTTCAGCAAGACATACTATTGTTCATTTGGATGTAAAATAAATAAAAGGTGGCCTTTTTCAACTTTGAAGATTTCATTGCAATAAATCACAGACAGAGGGTGCTGTTTTGAGTGCATCACATAAGAAAGGCAGAAGGGAAAAGTTAAGAAAAAACATAAGACTTCAAGTTGGACTTGTGGCAAATTGCTGCAGTTTCTACCCCCAGTTTTGTCATGGCTTACAGCAGACAACATGTAAAACAAACTCAAACAGCCATCGATTACAAAAGTTTCATGAAAATTGAGAAAAAAGTGAAATCTTTTGTGCACAGTTGAATGTGATTTTCCTGTGTTTGCCTCTTGTGACATCGTGACCTTGGTCATTTTAAATTTGCATATACATAAAAACTAAAAACCTATGTTTTAACCCTCAAAGCAAGCTCCAAATAGGATTTTTATGACTTTAACTGAGTAGAGTGGTTTTAAAGCATAGATTTCATTGATACAAATCCTAAATAAGGGGCCCTTTGATGCGCTGTAAATAGGCGTCCATTTTAGCTGTGATCGTTTTAGCCACATTGGCTTGGAAGGAGTAGTAACGTGTGGTGACAGGAAGAGGTGGCTCAATAGCTACATTGTACATGTATCAAAAGACCTGTCTTCTTGATCTCACAGCTGTCTACCTCTTCTGGCCAAACAAACTTATTCATTCCCACTGGTGTCACAAAGTTTATGTTGTAGGAGTCATCGTTTGCCATCTGAATCAATCCAGGCCACCACGTGTCATCAAATATTACACGCACATAGTATGCATTATGTACATTAGCTGTAAATGATTATCATAGTCAGTGTAGCAACAACATTCAGTATTCACAGTATAGCTTCGGACTGTCAAAATGTAGCCCAGCATCAGATTCAGCCCATGCCTAGCCTACAGGCAACATGTCTTGCATACATTGTACATGTACATGTATGCAAAATATAACATGTACATGTAGGACACATCAAGTTTAAGCCTGTGCCAAATTTTTATATTCGATCAAAAATCAAATATTTGAATATTTTTTTTCAAATTTGAATATTCGAACAAAAATGGGAGATAAGATGTTGTATGATAATTTGGGTTTAAAGAGAACCATATTCACAGTAACTGTAATGGTTGGGTATCCGTATATCCTCAAAATCAAAGCACATTACCCAGTGTGAGTATCAGTGTTTTCATTTTGTCTGGGAAGGAGAGAAATACACAATTGTGAGTCACATAATCATGTCAAAGAATGGTATTGGGGCCTTTTCTTTCGGGAACAAATACACGATCGAATAGTCGAATAATTTAAAAATTGAATATTCGAATAATAAATTATTCGAATTGACTCAGGCTTAATCAAGTTCACTGTGCATGTGGTTACTAGGCCTGTGGTGATCCAGTTTATTAGGTCAAAACAATTTCTAAGTGATCTTTGGCCTTTTCCCACGACACTTTAACCCCAATATTACCCGGGTAACAGAAAAATTTTACCCCAAGATTACCCGGGTTAAGGGCTTGTTTGCCACGGCAAATCTCGGGGTTACGAATTACTCGGGTTAACTGGCCAAAAATGCCACTTATCGCGGTTAACTTCTAGCCCTGCTCGGGAGGTGGGTTAACCCACTAATCTTGGGGTTAACGGCAGCCTTGACACAATTCTCCGGGTTAACGTTTGCCGTGAGAAATGACGACACTGGCCGACCCGGGTTATTAGCGAGCAAAGCAGGTTAAAAGCTTCTGCGCTTGCTTGCACTTGTTTACTGTGTGGGACCATTGTGTTGTTACAACCGAACATTGTTTGCAATGGAAGGTGTTTTAACCGCACAAAAGCTAAGAAAAAATACAAGAAGCATTATCGCCAGCGATGTCTTCATGTCGACTGCCATCTTGTTTATAAATATAATGCATGGTCAGTAGATCGAGTTTTCACACACAACTGTCAGACTGTACTTCAGTCACGCGAATTTGACAACAAATCAACCCAAAGTGGAGTTGTGTTCTTTCGTAATAAATCGCAAACACGTGTCGCCAGTGTCGTAATGATTCGTGAGACGAGTCCAAACAAAAATCATTTTTCATCAGTTTTGATTGCAGACGACTGATCGAAGCTGACCGTTAAATCAGTAATCATGTCAGAATTATACGTTTCTTGATGTGCATGACTTCAGTGGGAAAAGGGCCGCTAGTGACCCGTGTAAGAGACGACCCGGGTAAGTGTTTCTCCGGGTTAAAATTTGACGTGTGAAACAAAACTCTGGGTTAAATTTAACCCGGGTTATTTGCAGCTACATGTACCCGGGTAGAAAGATACAATACATGTACATGTAGGTCAAAACTTTCCATTATGTGAGCTTGCTGGTGTGGCCTACAACTACATGTACAGTACAAAACAATGGCTACACTGAAATCATCTTGTTTAGTGTACGTGTATAATTTATCATGCACTGATGCTAACATAAATTAATGGAGGGTTCCCATGTTCACTGCAATTCCTATGAGTTTAATTGACTTAACTGTGCTTTTGATAGCTACATGTATGTTGGTGACAATTTTTGTTATAAAAAATCAAGTGAGAAAAATTAATCAAATTTTTGAAATGCCATGTAAACAAATACCGTCACCTCCGAAACAGTAGGGAATTAAACAAACAAATTTGTTTAATTATGTTCAATCTGTACAACAATAAGTTAGCTTTAAAGTACAGAGACTTTAGGTGAGTTCAAGTACCTTATCTTTGCTTTATTTTTAAAAAAGAAGTGTATTTTAACTTTTGTGTGTGTCAAGTAACAAGATATGTCATGTGAAAGGGTGAAAAATTATTTTGATAAACCAAATTAAACAAATAAATGGAGTAAAACTTATCAGTCTAATGGATTACCCAAGTAAGACTTTGTCGCATCACTTCCAAAGACACAAAAAAAACTGTTTGCTAATATGTGAAGGCCTTTAAGCTTTGAAACATAATGATACATGTTGTTAACAAAGGTGTGTCACCTCCGAAACACTTTTTTCAGTGGAAAATTTTTTTTTTCAGTTATCTTGCACATTCTGTCTATTCCCACTGTGCAGTCGTATTCTACGTAGGTAGAGAATCAAACGTATATAAAACTTTAAGATGTAAACATTTTTACCCAGTTTGTAACCTAAGATATAATGACAGCACTGTTTCGGAGGTGACATTGTGTTTCGGAGGTGACGCATGTTAACGGAAAGTTAATAATACCTCAGAAATAAAAGTCACAGCACATATCCCTACAGCTTTCCTTCAGGTGAAATGTTGGCCAATATATTATCATTTGATAAGTTAAACATTTGAACACTGTTACTCCTGTAAAAAATAAACACATACATGCCTTGTTTCGGATGTGACGGAAAAGTTAACGGAAAAGTTAACATTAGATTTGAAATCTACACAAAATGTTCAAAAAGGCATGAATCGGAGAAGTTTTGATATCATAGGAAAGCCCTATTGTTCACTTTATTTATGCAACGGCAAATGAACAAATTCCTCTTGATTAATGTACAGTAACAGCTTACTATAAATGGCTATAGATTGTTAACGGAAAATGTCACCTCCGAAACGACTTATTACAACAGTGTGTCTATGAAAAAGAGAAGGAAGAGAACCTGGTAAGCAAAACATAAATAAAGGTTGAACACTTGCCTATACTAACCACAAAAACAAAAGGTCTGAATTACATGCAAGTAAAAATGCAGGCTCATAGAATAAGGATGTGTAAAAAATGGGACAGCCAAGGGGTCATATTTGCACTATATTCATGACCACCACAGCTGAAAGAAGAAAGCGAGAGAGATCATTAAGCTACCCAAGGTAGCCCCTCTCTAGGACAGTTCCACTACAAAAAATCAAAGATTTCTGTCACTTAGTTTAAAAGATACAGGACAAGAAGTGTCAATACCAGAAGTTACACCACTGATTGTAAAAATGTACATATTGTTTCCCCATTCCACCCACTGTGCTGCCCCACCATACACCTTTGCGATTTGCCGGCCAACCGGACACCAGACCATCGGATGCGGAAAAATCAAACAAGTTAAATTTGCCCAGGTCAATGGATATAGTCAGACCGGCCTGAATTGTTTTAACACACACCTTTCCAGTATGTGTGCCGATTAGACAGTGAATCGCAAAGGTCTGAAAGTGTGCAATAGGCTTTACATGTAGGTGCATGGGGGTCCATTTTGGCATTCTTTAACTTTACGTCACAACTGGAAATTAACAAATTTAATTACTGGAATAACGTAGATGTTGGCATAGTCGTCAGGTCCGTGACCTCGCCACCCTATTGTTGGACAATGGATGATGTTCAGGGTGGTGACCTCATATCACGGACCTGGCAACTAGCTAGGCCGACATTTATGTTGGATCTACATTGTATTTAGATGATTCTAAAAAACCTTTCTTTACCACCGACATTTCCGTCACAAGTGTGGGTTTTCAAGAAATATTAAAGGGACATACATGTACCAGCTTTGTTGGGCTATGCTCGAAATAGACCATCAATAATTCTGAAAGTCTTTTCGAAATCGACTGAAGAGAACCTGAAAAGGTTAAGACATAACCGTTCGCAGACGTTCAGTGGCGCACTGCCCTTGTCTGGTTTCCAGACCTAAAAATTCCAATCATTCGGTCGCTACGACTAACTCGACTGTTCACCATTACCAACTCGACTCGAACCAACTCGACTGCTGTGTGTACTCGATGCACAACGGTCGAATTGGCACAATGGTTGAGTTGGCTCAACGGCGAGTTCGGATACAGGAACCGGTCTTATAAGGCCAAATAAAATAAATGGTGCGTTTACGGCCTAAAACAAATCCAGGTAGGTAGGTAGGAAAATAATTTTATTTTGTCTTTTTTTTTTTTACATTTCAGTTCATGCATTTGCGTGTTGTTTTGCAATGTTTGAAACTCACTTGTTCATAATAAGAATGTACAAGTGTAGAAAATGTTATGTTCGTTGGAAATTATTGCAAATAGTGCTCATTTAAAATTATCAACTTGAAAATTGGCAATAAAAAGTTTGAGGTCTGCAATTTGGCCTCAAACATTTCAGGTAGATCGGGTTACTGTAAACACACATTTTATTTGGCCTAAATATCACGCGCCGGTGCACTCGAATTAATGGATTAGACGCATAAGGAACGTGCAAAGCAGATCTTCACAAGATTTGGTCGAGATCGGACGTTTTGTGTGAAAAATTTCATTTGGACGTTCTTTTTTCTTCGTGGTGGACTACCGGTACCGAGATACGACAGAAAAATGTAGGGAATCAAGCATGACGATAAATAGAGTAAGTTGTACATGTAGCATGCATCTTACAAAGAAATAGGCATTCAAAAATGTCTAGGTGTGATGTACCGTAGCTATGTATGTGAACATGGGCTGAAAGAAGGTTAGTTAATATAATTTCTTTTTAAAAATAAATGTTTTGTTTTTTTATTAAACTTTATTTTAAGAGGGTGACCCTTACAGCTAAAAAGCTGACTTTAAAGGGGCCCTCAAATACATGTACACTTATACAATAAACATTACACATTTATATTGCACACCAATAAGCCAGTTCGGAGTCTCGACTGCGCATGCGTCTCCCGACTTTGGTTTGAGATAAACAAAGCGGTATGCATTGTGTTTATCTCAAATGACCTGTGTTTATCTCAAATGACCTTGACACAATCCCATAGACGTTCATTGCGCGCGCGAGATTCCGAACTGGCTTATAGTTTTGAGAACCAAACATATCAGTGACAGACACACAAACAACATGAACAAGATACAAGTAACAAACAACACACAATAAGTTGCACTTTACACCCCTCAGGAGCAGCTATTATAGCATAAAACAATTAACAATAATTATTGATCATCCCTCAAGTATTGTTTTAGTTTGGCTTTAAATGTGATATACAAAGAAGCATTGCGAATGTCAGATGGAAGCGAGTTAAGAAAACTAGGTCCCTTGTAACAAAAGCTGCTCCTAAGGGATTGATCAGTCAGAGCTCTTGGCAAGAGTGGTTTTATGAGTGGTTTTATGAAGGACTGTACACACATTTTGAGGGTACTACACATGTACATGTACATGTACATGTACTGTATGAACACTACGGTAACGGTATGTACAATGTAGAATGTGTGGAGATTTTGATTTTAACCTGAAATTTCAGAGTAATGTAAAAGGACTTGGGTAAAGATTCCGTTTAGGGCCGAGAACGGGATAGGAGAAAATTTGTACATGTACCGGTAGGCCCAAAAGGAAGTACATGTACATGTAGGAAGTGGAAGTAGGGCAAGACGAGGCCATAATAAAATAGACAAGTGATGCTTCATGATCAGCTAATACAAGAATTATGCAACAATCCTTTTCCGAATCAATTGATATGGGAATTCTTTACATGTAGACCTAGTAACTGGTTCATTTTCAGTCAGGTTGGAAGTCTGTTTTACTAATTTCCACGAAAACCAAAAAGAGTTCAAGAATCAACCTTTCAGGAATTTTTCTTTGAACCATATATCAAACATACTGACAAACTAGCTTCTAGGTTACCTCAGCCCTAACTTTATCATGTGGTTATTTGATTTAGGGCCGAGGGCAGTTGTCAACATGGACGGGCTTTAAAAAAAAATTGAAATACAAAATGTGTCATTTTCTCCCTGTGACACACTAATTAATAATAATATGGGACTCACCCAAACCTTGTCGGGCATAACGCAGGTCCTTGAGGGAAATAACAAACCAGATGAAGAGTCAGCCTACAATTCATTGCAGAGATAAAAGGAGGCATGCTGACAGCCCATCAGGTCAAACTTATTTTTAGATCACTGGTGGGCTGCATGTGCACTGGTAATCAACGAGCAATTACACATGTACGTATGCCTTTGTACACGGATCTAGATACGTCACATCGTACAGCTTTGCACACAAGGCTACACCGACTTAGACAGAATGATTCTGTCCCTACCGATCAGGCTTGATACAGTCTGTTCGCATTTGGCCAATGCGCAGCCTGAGCTCAAACTACATGTATTTTCCCGGAAGCAAGCGCCCTCGTTATCACACGTCCAAAATCATTAAAATGGCGATGAGAAAATCTGTCATTAGGTTTTTTTGTGGGAGAAAACTTTGGCTTAAAAAACGGTGTTATAGGTATTTTTTTCAATCATTTTCCAATCATAGACATCTCAAACCACTACAGGATGCAACCAGCTTGAAATGTTTGGGTGTGATTGGGCGTGACGTGAAAGGGGTGTTCACAGCTAGACTAACACCGGCTGTCAGTATGCCTCCTTTTTTCACTGCAATTGTAGGCTGAATCTTCATCGGGGCTTGTTATTTCCTTCAAGGACCTGCGTAGTGGTTATGGCTACATGTACATGTATGCCTGACAAATTGTGGGCGAGTCCCAGGGAGAAATACACATGGTACATGTAGGCCTATAGTGTGTCACGGCCGGGGAGAAAATGACACATTTTGGATTTCAATTTTTGGAGAAGTCGGGTACATGTTGACTATAATCCTTAGCCCTAAAAATACCATGAATACAAATAACCACATGATAAAGTTAGGGCTAAGGTACCTTACGCACACTTCACCTGGCAATTACCGGTATGTCATCCAATCCCATGTCAATCATGCACAGTAAGTAAACCTGTCCCTATCGCTGTGTATTTTTTTTTGCGCCTGTGCTTTTCAAATTTCCCGCTCTTTTACCACGCCCAATCACCTTTCCGATCCAAGTCCAGGTATGCAAATGAGCCAACCCAAATCCAAGGCACCTTTTTCGAACCGTGCGCGCAGCGCTTATTCGTTAACCCACTTACACTATGTTTAGGCCTGTGTTGACTGTGTGCTATGCATGCGTAGGTTATGCGTAGACTGCGCGGGAATCCGTCAAGGCCAAATTTGATCATCACGAAGGTGTATGTGTACGTCATTTTTGAGAGTATTACGGTCAGGGAGGTACATGTATGTAGATCGTGTAGAGATTTTGATTTTACCCAAAAATTGCAATTTCTAGTAAAAAGACTTGCTTAAGAATTCCATTTTTAGCAACAAATTATGGGGGAAAAAATGGTTCTATTGAAAGGAACGTCCTAATAATTAACCCTTTCAGTTATCGATGCCATGTTGTCCACGGGGCAGTTCGAACACACGTTGCTGTCTGCGTGCATGTATCGTATACGAATGCATTGTTAGGTCACTGTGCATCAGTTCCGTTCCACACACGCACACGGCAACGGGTGTTTGAAGTGCCTTGTGAACAAGATGGCGTCAATAACCGTGAAAGGGTTTATTAATAATATTAATATTTTCAATACAAACATGAAACAATAAAAAAGGCCGATACTTCCAGTATTTGGAAGTAGGTACCTACATGTACATTACGGACTTGGAAATCTGTGACGTCATCGCGCGCGCACTGGGTACACTAATACTGGTCAGTTTCACAGTGGATTTCTGCCATATGCGAAGTGGCACATCATGAAAAATGCGCTGTAAAACATGACAACATTGTTTAATTCCAACTTTTTTAATAGATACTGAAAATAAAGAACACTTTCTGACAATATTTATTAAAACAAAAACAAATTGAAATATTTAAATTGGAACACAAGATGTTTGTTTGACGGTGAGATTTCTGGTCCAAAAAGGCTAGTTTGTGTTGCGAAACAGACTTGTGAAACCAGTTACAGTTTGGGGAGATTGTTGTCTGTGTTTGTGCAAAATTTCAGTGTACATTTGTAAAACACATGCCCCTTGTTTGTTTGTTTTAGCCCACAAAAATGATTATTAGTTTAATACTCTTTGTGAGCGTCGTCAAGTGCGTGGTTTTCATACCAGGCGTAAATATGTGCTCAAAGATTACACATAGTGCACGTCCTCACATGTGGTATTTACTCCTGTTGCATTGAGGCTTCCTTGACAAGGCTTTAGTTGAGCAGAAAACGAGACAGCGTGTTGAACTAAGACTAATCAGACTTGAAGTTGAAGATATCTTCGTTGGCTTGGCGCAATATGTCACTGTGGGGGTGCTTCATACTGCATCGCATTCTTTGAGCTCTCTCCTAATCAATTTATACGCACAATTTCACGGGAAAACAGCCGATTTCTAAGACGCATATCTCGGCTACCGCTTGCTCAGTTTATGCGATAAATGCTGTTTTGGAATTTACAGAAAATAATCTGTAATCATGTGAGATGATATTTTTAATCAAAATCAAACTTTTTTTCGAAGTCCCTACCTACTGTACTGTACAAATCTACCTCAAACTATAGAGTCCAGTGGATTTTAGATTCTTTACCCAAATCATATTCATAACAAATATGGTAGGCCTATTATTGGAAAGCTTGTTTCAAGAGAAATCCAACGGTGTTTGAGTCCGCTTCATATCTTAAACCATTATTTTTTACATTAAAATTTGACCGCTTCCTGTCTGTAAATTTTGATATTTGTTGATGTTTAAATCAAATTCATACCTTTTAATATACATGTAGAAAAGATATATGGTTTCTTTAAAAATGGAGGTTTGACCGTTTTTTAAATTTGGCACACTGACTGGACAGTGCTGCACTGATGGATAGTTCCGTTTCTACATGGCATTTTAAAAAAAAACAGAATTGTACCACCAGCCCCGCCTACGGGGTACCGTGGCCGAGCGGTTTAGGTCATTGACTCGCAATCATAGGTGAAAACTTGGGGTGGCAGGTTGGAACCTCCCCACGGCTACGGTACCTGTGCCCTTGGGCAAGGCACTCAACCACACTTGCTCCATCCTTCGGAAGGATGTAAAGCCGTTGGTCCAGTGTGTAATTACTAGGTAATATGGAAACGCACTCTAAAGATCCCAGAGCATTCTTTCGTGAAGAGCAAGGGGGATCATCCCCGGTGTCTCTGGCCATTTCTAATTATAATTCTTCATGGGTTTCCTCACGCTTGCGAGTGACAGTGCAATGAGCACTATTGAGGAATCCTTGGTATGAATACCAGAAAGTAATAATAATAATAATAAGTATGAGCCCTGCCTGTCAGCCTCGCGCATTAGTTCCACCCGTCACTGTGTCAGCCTCGCCCATCATCAGCCTGTTATTTTTTTAGCTACATGTAGTAGGCTATACATGTACATGCGGCTAGTAACACTGGTCAGCTCGGTTTAGGCCTACGCGACTTTTGACATTTTGTATTTTGCTAGTCAGTGAGCTTTTCTTTCATACAGTGGATTGTTGTCATTTTGCCTCGAAATTAGAATCACACCCAAAAATTTCAAGCTGGTTGTGTCCTGTAGTGGTTTTAGATATTCTCGATTAGAAAACAAATAAAAAGCACAACTTACATTGCCATTTTTCAATCAAAAACGTCTATTTCCGACAATCCTCGACGAAGAAATCTGATATCAACTCCTTATCATGATAACATTTTTACTAACGTGTAGTTGTGCATTGACAGACGCCCAAAGAGAACGTCAAACGAAACTAAACGGTTACGTCCCGCGCTGTATAAATGCGCGTGACATAAGAGCGCCACCATGGGCCTCCCAGACGTTCTCCTTGGGCCTCCATAGAGGCAAACCAACTGTACGTTCACCAAAAAAAATACGTTGAGCTTTGGGCTCCATTCTACGCTAGCTTGGGCGACTCCGCACTGGAATCGATTATGGGTTGTCCTTGACACAATAAGAAATCGCAATGTACACGTATGTTTTCATACGAAAAATGGAATCGATCTCGAATGGAATTGGGATTCTTTTTGGAATCGGAGTCGACTCCGAAAATGCTGGAGCGCGCCCAAGCCAACCTCATAGCAGCATGGCAACATCGTAAGGAGATATTTCTTCGTGAAAGAGTGTCGGAAATATACGTTTTTGATTAAAAAACGGCAATGTAAGTTGTGCTTTTTATTTGTTTTCGAATTGAGAATATTTAAAACCACTACAGGACACAACCAGCTTTAAATTTTTGGGTGTGATTCTAATTTCGAGGCAAAATGACAACAATCCACTGTATGAAAGGGGTTCCTTCTGTCCCTACGGGAAATCCCGTAGGGACAGAATCATTCTGTCTATATTCTGCCTGCACACAAACTTGTTTTTTTTCTTCAAATTAGGATTTCTCAACAAAACAGAAACATATCACCATCAAAATTGACAGAAGTGAAGAAAATATGTATAGGCCTACTTACAGTAATATCCAGGTGTTTTTAGCTGTAATGTCCCTTTTGTAGACTTTTGTCTAATTTAAGAGAGGGAATTTTGAAGCGCTTCTATCGCGAAACCGGCCATTTTAAACTGTGACAAAATATTACCAACCCTTGGCCTTGTTTATTTATCGTAGTTTCTCAAAACTACAAACTCTTGAGGGCGCTATACAACATCACTGTGAAGAAAACGCTAAAAAGCTGTACATTTTGCCTTTTCTCCCGTCGAAATAAACTTATATCGATCGACGTTCTCAAAGCTGGCAATTTTCACACAAATGGGTGTGGGTAATTTGCGGAACTGCGGAACTTTGCAGAACTTTGCGGAATGGCACTGCGGAACTCTGTCTCCCGGGCGGAAAAGTATAACTTTTCATGTCACAACCAGCATCATGACCATGTGTCTTATCTCCAACTTCGAAATGTGTAGATTTGAGGACAACATTTACCTTTACTAGTATTTGACAGAGTTCCGCAATATACCCACTTAAAATTTGGGTCGCGGAATCGCGGAAATTGAGATATTGTATGTCTTATTTTGATCAATATTGGTGGATAAAACGATGTATTCTGATTGTAACGTGTAATTTGTTTGTATCAATATTTGTTTTGGCCGTTTTTGCAAAGTTCCGCAAAGTTCTGCAAAGTTCCGCAAGTTCCGCAAAATACCAATTGCCACACAAGGGGAGTAAGAGGCTCTAGTATCTGGGGACATGACAATGTTCATCGATTTTATTCTCGTTTCTGTGAAGCTATAAGCCAGTTCGGAATCTCGCGCGCGCAATGAACATCTATGGGATTGTGTCAAGGTCATTTGAGATAAACCCAGGTCATTTGAGATAAACACAATGCATACCGCTTTGTTTATCTCAAACCAAAGTCGGGAGACGCATGCGCAGTCGAGACTCCGAACTGGCTTATTGACATGTGATCTTCCCACAATGCATTTTTTGACAAATATCATTTTTATTCTAACTAACTAGGCTACAGGTTACTGTAGTAAAATGAAATAAAATGAGAAAATTTAAAATAATGCACAGCACCAGTTAGTACTTTACAAAAGAACGCAACTGATTGGCTCTAACGTGGTAGCTCAACCCTGGCTCAACCAATCGTGACAGCCCTTCTATAAGTACAAACTGGCGCCGTTCAAAAGGTCGAGTTTTCTTGGTTTATTTCATCTAGGCTCAATTAAAATAACAATTATATTTGTCAAAAATTGCATCTTTCCTTGTTGATCAAAAGCGTGTGAGAAGATCACATGTTAATCACTTCACAGAAATGAGAATGAAATCGATGAACGTTGTCATGTCCCCAGAGCCCCATATAGGTTTGTGTGAAAATTCCCTGCTTCATCTGTCATAATAATAACAACACACAAGCATTTGTAAAGCGCCATCTATCTATGTAGACATATTCCGAGGCGGCTGTTGCCATTATTACCGCTGCCATCAGGAAATCACCAGAACCATTTCGCTTCAACTAGGTTGAACCCGACCAAGGCGCACAACCCTATCAGCAGTTAGATTGTGGCATTCCCCATAATGTCAGCTTCCTATATATCGCTTAGGTTAACGAGGCAACTGGGATTTAGTGCCTTAATTGCCCAGGGACACAGACACGTTGGTCGAAGTGGGGCTCGAACCCCTCTGATTGCGAGTCCCGCTTCATACCCACTAGACCACACGCGCTCAAATCCCATGATGCCTTGAGAACGTCGATAATGTTTATTGGTCAAAGTTAGACGATTTAAAACAGATTTTTTCTGGGACTTTTTTGGATTGCATTTTTGAGATTTGTAATTTTTAAAGATTTTCGCAGTTGAAAGTGGAAGGAAACATAGCAATTAAATCATGTTCATCTTTTTCATTTGTTGCATAATTCAGTGTCACATAGGAAATATTCGCGAAAACTAAGACAGCGTTGGCGCGCTTTTTCTTGCGCTGGGTTTTTGAGAGACAGGTACCGGGTCATCCCGAGATCTCAGGGAATTTCCACTATGCGAAGCGACGTGACAATACCCTGAGGAAATAGGCCTACACGCAAATCCGTGGAGCGAGCCGGCTGTTGTCTTGAGCCAACTCACGCCCGAGTCATTTTGATGTAATTTAATCAATTCGGTCATGTTATGCCGAAAAGAAACAATTTCTATACTTTCCAGAAATTGTATTGGGTTCCGTTTCTTGTGACTGTCCCATTCCTACCAAACTTTCAAACGACGAACCTTATTTACTCCGCAGTTGTTCACATTAATAACAGGGATGCATGCTGACGAATGTAATGGAACGGATTCCCCAGTATGCTATAAATAGCAGCCCAATCGGCGACGCGGACAACAGCCAGCATTACCGAGTACATGTTGTAGTTTCCAAGATCTCTGCCTTATATGTTAATGATGTTTACTCACCTTTGACCTCTGTGCATTGCGCACATTCAGTGACCCCGCCTTATTTGCATGCGAAGCATGGGCGCGCAAGGCATTATGGGGCGATTTTAGAAACGTGTTTGTAGTATTTAGCCGGTGGAGCTGATATCCATTTTTTACCTTATTTTGCCTTGATTATATGACGTATTCTACCGTGACATCATGTGATATTTACCTGTGCATAACGGACAAACCTTCGGAACTTAGTGAAGCTTCGTGAACCTTGTGAACAATGTGAAATTCGTGAACCTTTGGAGATATTTGTGACCGAACTTTGTGACCGCATGTAGACTATCGATATCGTGACCTTTTTCGTGAGTAGCTTGTGATCATCGAACTATAAACTGTGAAGTCAATCTTCTATATCGTTATACCACATGTTCAGAATACTCAAGAATAAATGTGATAAAAGGCAGATATGAGTAAATAAGTGATTCATTGTGTCCACCGGAGCTTAGAACTTACAGTAAAAAATGGCTGCATGAACATTTTGTGAAACTGAATGGACCTGTGTAAAGAAACCCCTGTGACTCTTCCTTGTCCGGAATCTGGGCAACCCCTGTGACTCTCGCTTGTCCGGAATCTGGGCAACCCCTGTGACTCTCGCTTGTCCGGAATCTGGGCAACCCCTGTGACTCTCGCTTGTCCGGAATCTGGGCAAGTCGTGTTGACCTGAAAATTGTCATTTGTCAAAGTACCCTAGCTACCACCATGTCCACGCATCTAACAACCATGGATACCCATGATGAAGCAGTCAAAACTCCGGACCAAACTGACTCATCAAGCACGGGTTCAATGCCCCAGCTCACGCCAAATGACACTGGGGCTGGAACAATTCCTGCCATTGTCAAGGATGACCCGATGGTACCGACAAATGACACTGGGGCTGGAACAATTCCTGCCATTGTCAAGGATGACTCGATGGGACTGACTGATGACACGGAGGAAATCCAGCCAGAAGATAGTGTCTCCGTGGCACTATTTCATGAGAAACAGCCCGGAAGTGTCTCTGGACGATCTGATACAAGCAAGGCCTCTAGTATGAAAACCACAGTGTCCTCGCTACGCCGTAGAAATCAAGCAAGGGAAGTGGAGCTCGCAGCCAGATCTGCTGCCCTGAAAGCCACCAATAAGCTGGAAAAACGCAAGCGGGCCCTCCAAAGACAGTTTGAACTCGAAGAAGCTGAAGAAGAAATAATGCGCTTAAGACGGCGACAAAAGATACAAGAAGAACAAGACAAAATAGAAAGTGAGCAGCAAGAGATAGAGATAAACGCAGAGTTACAAGCAGCAAAGGCTGTAACTACGATG
This sequence comes from Henricia sp. BOLD:AAB3569, assembly GCA_037783545.1. Lineage (NCBI taxonomy): Eukaryota > Metazoa > Echinodermata > Asteroidea > Spinulosida > Echinasteridae > Henricia > Henricia sp. BOLD:AAB3569. Next base: position 552,747 of record JBBELK010000057.1, on the reverse strand, counting down.
CTGTGTGAAGAAGAGTTATCCGATGTGTGCTCACAAACGTCACGCAATATTACGGATACGGTAACCAAGGCTGTTGCCGCTGAAATCTCCAGACCAAAACCTGCAACTGCTGAGACCCCTAAGAAAAGTACATGTAGATTGAATCCTGACGCATCCACATTCTCCGTCAAACCAGTCATCGAGTCTAGCAGTCCAATGATGCCACCAGTTGTAACACAGGATAGGAATCCATGTATTAACATGCAACGAACAGAACCTGGGTTGAAAACAGAGACTAAAAATAGCCAACAAAGTCCTACTGCGGAGACAGTCTTAAACAAGACAGAGCCCCAAAACGTGACAATGGCCTCAATCCTCTCCAAGATTGTGGACAGCCAAAGGGAGGCGGCCCTCCCATCTTCTGAAATGAATCCATTCAACGGTCTAGATATTTTGTCTTACATGACCTTCACGAAGAATTTTGGATATGTCGTCGAAAACAAGACAAGTGACCCAGCAAGAAGACTGGAGCTTCTACTGAAATATACAAAAGGTGAAGCTCATGAGCTAATAAAGGTATGCCCCATGATAGAACCCGCATCGAAGGCATATGAGCAAGCTAAATGGCTACTGAAGCGGGATTACGGTCAGCCACCGATCCTGGCGGCAGCATACAAAAGCAAAGCCGAGAACTGGGAAAGGGTTGCACCAGGAGACAAGACTGGTCTGAGAAAATTATCAATCTTCCTCATCAATTGCTGCAACGGCAAACTAGGCAACCCTGACATGGCGAGCATGGACGGATTTGAATTCCTGAGAGTGTTGGCTGGAAAACTGCCCACTGCTATCCAGCAACAATGGATCAGGCAGGTGGGAAAACTGAGAGAAGTTGACCAACGTTCCCCCACATTGGAGGATTTCGAGAAGTTCGTTGGCCAAATTTCCAGGAATGAAAATGATCCCCGCATCGCTGGCCTAGGATACCAGAAAAGAAATGAAGAGGGCAAGAAACAAGTGAAAGTGGCCAAATTCGAAACCAGAAGCCCGACCCCAAAGAAGGCCTTTGCAGTGACAGTAAAGGAAAAGAAAGAAAAACCCAAAACCGCAGCTAAAGAAAACAGAGCAGCTCAGGCACCATGTTTATACTGCGGCGAAGGGACAAATCATTGTGTGCTGGACTGCAGAAAATTCAACGCCCTGGATTCAAAGGTGAAATCAGAATTTTGCCATAAGAGAGGTATGTGCTTTGCATGCTTGAATCCAGGGCACATGAAGAAATCTTGCCCAAACCCAGACTGGGTGAAATGCAGTCAATGCTCGAGACGCCATGTGACTGCCATGCACAACCCGGACTTTCAACCAGATTCATCCAAAACCCCACAAAAGCAGTCCGATCAAGCTGTACAAATTACAACAGGGTGTGTGGGTGTGAGATCCAAGTTATGCGGCGTCACCAATGCCGATAAGATAAACCCACTGATGGCCATAATTCCAGTGACAATCAAAGCAAGATCCAGCAATGAATGCCTCACAACATATGCATTCATTGACAACGGATGTGGAGCTGTTTTCTGCACCAAAGAGCTCAATCAACTGCTGAAGACTAAGTCAAGAAAGACCAAGTTAGTGATCAAAACGTTGAGCTCAGAAGAAATGATCAACACAGATATCATTCTTGATGAGCTGCAGCTCGGCAACGTTGATGGTGACACCTTCATCGATCTCCCAGCAGTTTACATGAAGGACAGTATGCCAGTCACATTGAGAGATGCCCCATCCCAGGGAGACATGAATAAGTGGAATCATCTGAAGCACATCAAGCTTCCTGACGCAAGAAACATTGACATCCCCAAAGTCACACTGATGATTGGAGTCAATGTACCGGCTGCATCAACACCACTGGAGATGTTAGCTGGCAGTCTGGGTGACCCGTACGCCATCAGAACCCACCTGGGCTGGCTACTTTATGGGTTACCCGGGAAACTAAAGGATGAGACAGAAATCAGCGTCAACTTTTGCAGAGTTGACAATGGATCAATCTATGATGGCAGGGATTATCTTGACGAGCAGTTGAAACGATACATCAATATGGATTTCAACGAGCGCCTGAATGATGACAAGCAAGCTATGTCTGTCGAAGATAGACAATTCATCGCTATCATGGATGAGTCTGTCGTCAAAACCAATGGTCACTATCAGATGAAGCTACCGTTCCGTGACAGTAACGTCTGTATGCCAGACAACCGATCCCAGGCTGGCATGTTTGCTGCAAGACTGAACAAGAAACTCAGTAAGGATGAAAGGTTGAAGACACAATACACTGATTTCATGACAGATCTAGAAAAGAAGGGCTTTGCAGAGAGGGTACCACTATCAGAAGTAAAGCGAGATGATGGCAGAGTATGGTATATCCCACACCACGGCGTATACCATCCAAGAAAGCCTGACAAACTGAGGGTGGTATTTAACTGTCCGGTAGTCTTTAAAGGAAAAGCGCTAAACAGCCAACTACTACAAGGCCCAGACATGACCAACCACATGTATGGCGTTCTTCTTCGATGGAGACAAGAAGATGTGGCTATCATGGCAGACATCGAAGCGATGTTTTACCAGGTGAGGGTAACACCAGGAGACTGTGATATGCTACGCTACTTGTGGTGGCCGGAAGGTGACCTGCAGAGGGAACCAGAGGTGTACCGAATGTTGGTGCATTTGTTTGGTGCAGTATCTTCACCGAGCTGTGCCAACTATGCCCTCAAGAAGACAGCCACTGACAATGAGCACAAATATAGAAAGGAAGTAACAGAAGCTATAAATGATGACTTCTATGTAGATGACTTCGTAAAGTCCGTTGCAACTGAAGATGAAGGCATTAGCCTTGCACATGACATGAAGAGAGCAGTAGCAGAAGGGGGCTTCAAGCTCACAAAATGAACCAGCAACAGCAGAAATCTGCTTGCAACCATACCCAAAGAAGATCTAGCCAAAGAGGTGAGGAACCTTGATCTTCAAACTGATGAGTTGCCAGTTGAACGAGCCCTGGGTGTGCAGTGGTGCATTCAAACTGATCGCGTGCAATTTAACCAGGAAAAGGTGAATCCGAAACCGACCCGAAGAAACATCTTGTCAGTGATGAGCTCCATATTCGACCCATTTGGAGCTACTTCTCCCTTTGTCTTAAGGGCGAAGATGATCCTGCAGTCGTTGTGTCGAGACAAGACAGGGTGGGACGATCCCATCCCTACAAAGGAAAAACAAGAATGGGAAAACTGGCTCAAGGACTTGCCTAACCTGAGCAGGGTGCAACTGAACCGATGTTTCAAACCCGTGAACTTCGGAAAGGTGGCCAATGTACAAATGCATCACTTCAGTGATGCAAGCCAGCAAGGTTATGGTACTGTAACTTACCTGCGCCTGACAAATGAAAGCCGTGAAACCCACTGTGAATTTGTGTGTGCCAAAGCCAGAGTTGCACCTCTAAAGACGCACACTATTGTCAAGATGGAACTAACTGCAGCCACCTCCGCAGTCCGTCAAGATGACCTCTTGAAGAGAGAGCTCACCATGAACATTGATCAGACTGTGTTCTGGACAGATAGCCAGACAGTTCTGAAATACATCATGAATGAGACCACCAGATTCCCAGTGTTCGTAGCGAATCGCATCGCCGTGATCAGAGATGGGTCCGATGTTAGCCAGTGGCGATACGTCCCCACTAAATTGAACCCTGCTGACCATGCTTCGCGTGGCCTCAGTGCAGAAGAACTGATCAACAAACCGGAGTGGCTGGGAGGCCCAAACTTCCTCAGCCAACCAGAAGAAAGCTGGCCCGGTGCAGAACAGATTCAGAAGGAAGAAGACGAGGAAAATGACAACTGTGAAGTGACTGATGGTGCTACCCAAGTGAACGTAAATGTAGTGATGACATCCAACGAGACCAGTGCCATGGACCAGCTGATCCATCACTACTCAGACTGGACGAAGCTAAAAAGGGCGATAGCATGGTGGTTACGTCTAAAAACCATGTTGCGGCACTGGAAGACCAGCCATAACAAGAAGCCCCTGCAGAATAAGCCTCTGACAGTTGAAGAAATGCAGAGTGCTGAAAAGGCCATCTTGAAGTATGTTCAAGGATGTGCTTTTCCCAGAGAAGTTGAGGCACTCAAAAATGTGATGACAACCAGTGACCAAAATCCAGACAACCCTGTTGGTGCTGGAATAGAAGCTACACCAAAAGAACATCGGAGAAAGCCGATCAATAAGGGAAGTCCATTGATTAGCTTAGACCCAGAGCTGCGTGATGGACTCTTAACAGTTGGTGGCAGGCTTCGGCATGCATCAATCCCAGAAGATGCCAAACACCAACTGATTCTGCCAAACAACCATCACATTTCCAATCTGGTGATCAGACACATCCACCAGAGAACCGGACATCAAGGGAGAAATCACGTCCTAGCGGAACTCAGACAAAGGTACTGGATACTTAAAGCTGGTGTGGCAGTCAGGAGCTTGCTTAACCAATGCGTCATGTGCCGAAAGTACCAAGCTGGACCCGGTAAACAGAAGATGGCTGATTTGCCAGCTTACCGTGTACGGCCTGATGACCCACCATTCACATACACTGGAGTGGACTATTTCGGCCCATTCGACATCAAGTATGGGCGAGTTGTCAGAAAAAGATATGGTGTGGTTTTCACGTGCCTCACTAGCCGTGCTATTCACATTGAAGTGGCCGATTCCCTCGACACCAGCTCATGCATCAGCGCACTCAGACGATTCATGGCTAGGCGTGGCAAAGTAAAAGAAATCCACTCAGACAATGGATCCAACTTTGTTGGAGCCAACAAAGAGCTCCAGCGAGCAATGCAGGAGTGGAACCTTGGTGAAATAAACAATTTTGCCTTGAAGCATGACATCAAGTGGCACTTCAACACACCAGCGGCCTCCCATCATGGAGGTGTGTGGGAGAGGCAGATTAGAACAATCCGTAAAATTCTCCACGCCATATTGAGTGAACAGTACATGAAGACGTGCCAGAGTGAGGAACAGTTGCGCACCTTCATGTGTGAGGTCGAGGCTGTAATTAACAGCCGACCCCTGACTAGAGCATCGGATGACCCTCATGACTTGAGTGTTATCACGCCGAACAGTCTGATACTCCTGAAACCTGATTCAAGACTGCCACCTGGAGTCTTCTCCCAGGAGGACCAGTACTCAAGAAGGAGATGGCGTCAGATGCAGTACATGGCGGATGTCTTCTGGAAGAGATGGACTAGAGAATACCTACCTACCCTTCAGCAACGCCAGAAGTGGTCCCAACCTAGCAGAAACATAGAAAAGGGTGATGTCGTGCTCATCGTTGACAACAGCGCCCCGAGAAACTCCTGGCCAATGGGACTCGTTCAGGAGGTATTCATGGACAAACAAGGACACGTACGCAGTGTCAAAGTGAAGACCAAAACTGCAGTTTTGGTCAGACCTATTACCAAGCTGTGTCTGCTTCTAGAGCAGGACGTCGAGTAATCATCAATACTTGAACTCTTAGGAAAGGTATGCAGATGTCCGTCAAGTGGACATCTCAGAGAAATAGACTCCTCTGCCTTCCATAGTCTCAGGTCACCCTTGGACAAGGTGTAGTACCTGTTTGCCTCCCGAGCCAGGGTTACGGACTTGAGGATTACTGATCACTCAGCTGAACTGGAGTCTGTTCCATGTGTTCCTGGCCATACACCACTCCAAAGAATTTTCGAACATTGAACCTTTTGGACAGCAGAAGAGACCGTCTTGTCGATTGGACGATTGAACATTCAAACTTGCCAACCATTTTTGTATTGCTTATTTGCATGTTTAAAGTTGTAGTTCTAGTCAAAGTTATTATTAAATTGTTTTTCGATATCATTGGAAATTGCGAATGTGTAGTTACCGCCCTTTACCGGTGCGACTGGGGCTGGAATGTAGTTTCCAAGATCTCTGCCTTATATGTTAATGATGTTTACTCACCTTTGACCTCTGTGCATTGCGCACATTCAGTGACCCCGCCTTATTTGCATGCGAAGCATGGGCGCGCAAGGCATTATGGGGCGATTTTAGAAACGTGTTTGTAGTATTTAGCCGGTGGAGCTGATATCCATTTTTTACCTTATTTTGCCTTGATTATATGACGTATTCTACCGTGACATCATGTGATATTTACCTGTGCATAACGGACAAACCTTCGGAACTTAGTGAAGCTTCGTGAACCTTGTGAACAATGTGAAATTCGTGAACCTTTGGAGATCTTTGTGACCGAACTTTGTGACCGCATGTAGACTATCGATATCGTGACCTTTTTCGTGAGTAGCTTGTGATCATCGAACTATAAACTGTGATGTCAATCTTCTATATCGTTATACCACATGTTCAGAATACTCAAGAATAAATGTGATAAAAGGCAGATATGAGTAAAGTGATTCATTGTGTCCACCGGAGCTTAGAACTTACACATGTATCACATGCATGCACGGTGTTTACAATCTGCGTGCGTTACATTTGAATGCCTGCAATCGTGCTGCAATGCACTGCAAGCGTCCTGATTGGTCCAGCAGAGGCGACAAGATTTCTGTCGCTAGTCCCACCGCCAATTAAATGAGGCCTTTTTCAACAGGGCCACTGTACGCAGGAGTTAGGGAGTGCGTTAAAGGGGCACTGTTGCAAGAGGATGGTACCGGGTGCGTTCTGTTCCATGCATATCCCTACGCGCAGCCCTGAATATTGGGTTTATTAAATTTTATTGACATTTAATAGAACTTTTTGCACTTTGTATTTTCATCAGTATTGTGTTATTTTTCCTCCAGAATCATGGCACGTAGACATGACAGCAGCGAGCCATTTGATTCTGATGAGACATTCTTCTTCTTCGTCGTATAAGCTGATCTTGTTTTCCAGACTAGATTTCCGGACAGGAAGTCATCAGCCACTCTACAGTCTCATCGTCCAGGGCCTTCAGGCCATGCGTTCCATGTGGGGGCCGAAAAATTTGACAGTCATGGACGACATGGTCTGCAGTCTGTTCTGTGGCACCACACTCGCATCCTGGTGAAGGAGCCAGTCCCCATTTGTACATGTCTGAGCGAAAACGACCGACGCCGGTTCGCAGGCGGTTAAGCCTGACCCACGCAGATCTTGCGAGGGACATTCCCGGCGGCTGGGGGTCGGCGTTGGCTATGAAATCACGGAGTCTAGAGGTGTTATTTTGCCACTCCATGTTCCACATGTGGTTCGTCCAGTGTTCCGCACTTATTCCAAGGGCTTCCATGCTTTTAAGTAGCTGTTGTGCGGCAGGCACGAAAGGCCGTCTTGATTTCAGTCGCCGCTGCTCTCCAGATGATGGGCGCTGGAGTGTACAATGGAGAAGATGGTCAGTGTCCAAGGCGCGGCGAGCAAGAGAAATCGTGGCTCCTTTACGGCGAAGCTCAGCAGGTTGGATGCCTGCAAGGATGGATAAGTAGTCCGTTGGAGTGGGACGCAGGCATCCAGTCACAATGCGCAACGCGTTGTTGATGGCGGTGTCAATGTGGCGGGTGTGAGAGCTGCGACACCACACTGGTGCGCAGTACTCAGCGGAGGAATGAACAAGTGCTAGGGTAGCTATGCGAAGGGTTTTCGCATCAGCTCCCCTGCCCGAGCCCGCCAACCGCCTCAGAAGTGCGACGCGCGCAGATAGTTTTTTGCGCAGTGACTCCAAGTGTCGGCGGTACGTGAGTGCCCTGTCCAGGGTCACGCCAAGGTAGGTAGGCTCGGCGCAATAGGGCAGACGATCTCCCTCAATGTTGATGTTGATATCACGCTGTGCCTCCCTGTTGTTGAGATGGAAGGCTGCCGTCACTGTCTTTGCCTTGCTGAGCTGCAGCTTCCATTTCTGGAGATATGCTGATAGTTTTAGCATGTCTTGGCTTAGATTCCTCTCCATTGACTGCCAGTCTCCGGCTGAGTGCAGGAGTGCCAGGTCGTCTGCGTAAGCATACTTCCTGGAGATGGTAGTGGGCAAGTCATGGGTGTAGACGTTAAACAGGAGGGGAGCCAAGACAGAGCCCTGTGGGACGCCGTTTCTAAGTCGGCGTAGTCTACTTCGTCGGCCACTACCGGTCGTGAGGGTAAAGCTGCGATTTTGCACAAGTTCCATAATCATATGGACCATGTGCCTGTCAGGAAGTAGACGGAGTAGCTTGCAGGTATTGCCGCTGTGCCATACAGTGTCGTAGGCAGCCGTGAGGTCAACAAACACGGCGCCAGCCTTCTTCTTAGCCGAGAAACTGTCCTCGATGTCTTGGGTCAAAAGTGTGACCTGGTCTACGGTTGGTCTTCCAAGTCGGAAACCGGCTTGTTCCCGAGGAAGTTGCGGATCTATTATTGGTTCGACACGGGCGTTGATGAGTCTCTCGAGGATCTTATAGGGGACACATAGCAGAGAGATGGGACGGTAGCTCTTTGGATCCCCTGGAGGCTTCTTTGGCTTAGGGACTGCAACCACTAGGGCCCTTCTCCAGATTCTTGGGATGCGCAGGTGGCACAAGCAGCAGGAAAGGAATTAGTCTTTTAGCCAGGACTTCAAAGTGGGAGCAGCATGGAGTATTATTAGCTTCGGGCATAGATGGTCAGGGCCCGGAGCTTTCCCTGGCTTTAGGTGCTGGAGGGCGGCGGCGGGTTCTTCTGAGGTGAACTCATCAGAGATGTTACCCGTATCTGGTGTTGGTACCCTCCAGAGGTCCGTCATTTCCTTAAGGACGGTCCTGTCTGACTCACGGTCTCTCGTTTTGTGCGCCCCGTTTTTCACAAGTTGTGATGCGATGGCATTTGCTGAACGGGGCATTGGTGACGAGGGGCACGTGTCCTGCCAGTAAGGTTGTTAAGTATACTCCATGCTGTGCGGCTGGAGTGCGTAAAGTCGATAGAGACATTCATTCCATTGATTTATTGATTGATTGATTTATTTATATCTGATCTTTTAATAATCAGGGTGACTCGTTCACATTAATGTGGTCTCCACGAGGCCCTGAACGTAAAAACAACAGGGGCCTACTAATTAAAAGTCAGAAATATTAATCAAATAATAATAAACAGGCAAGAAGTTTTAGTTAAAATTAGTTTAAATAAATAAAATAGTGCTGAAACATTCAGTGATGAGACATTCATTCCCATTGATTCCGATAATCACTTTGGTCATTTTTAAAGTAGTATAACTTTTTAACGGAACCTCATATCAAATTTATTCCTTTTCATTGTTTTTCTTTCATCACAAGCATTCATAATTGATGTATGACTTGACCCATAATTTCCCAATTACATGTATATAAAGGTTGCTTACCTGCCATATATAATTTGGATTATATGAGCTAACGGAGAAGAGACTTGAGCTGTAGATTGTTCTCGTGTTGCAGTCAGATCCACCCTTAGAAGAATGGTTTCGTCCTTTGTTATGTAAATCTCTTGCGCCTATAGCTGGTTCGCTGCATGCCCTTCACCATTCGTCTGTGTCTTTTGGAAGCTTGTATGGCTGTCATCTGCTTAGGGAGGGTATTGTATTACCTGATGAGGAAACAACAAAAGGAAGGGACCCAAGTCTCTTCTCCGTTAGCTCATATAATCCAAATTATATGGCAGGTAAGCAACCTTTATATAATTGGGAAATTATATTTCGCTTACTCCGAAGAGACTTGAGCTGTAGATTTTAAAGCATTACTAGACAAAATAAGTAAGAAAAGAAATATTGTTTCTTACTTTAAGGCAGATGACGGTACTGCTTGTCCATATTTCTTGTCACTTTCAGTTTGTCTGTTGTAGAACACAGCAAACGTCCTTGATGATGACCAGTCAGTCTGCTGTTTTGAGGATGGCTTTTGTAATCATCCAAGCCCGTGCTGCTGCCGAAGTAGAGGCTCCTCTTACGGAATGGGCTTTAAAAAGACTGGTGTCAATGTTAGATTCCATCATAACTGTTTTTAACCACCTTGCTATTGTGGAGGACACAACTGGATGGAAAGGTTTACTATGTGATATGAATAGTTGAGATGTCTTATTAGCTCCTCTATGAGAGTAGGTTCTATTTAAATATTCCTCTAAAGCTTTGACGACACATAGCTTACGGTTGTCATGAAACTTAACCAGAGACATCTCATGAGTAGGACGTGTTATGGATGCACACTTAGGGAGTGTCGTCAAGTAAAACATATAGAGTCACCATTAGGCTCATTCTCCGCTAAAGTGCTCAGAATTGCCATTTATGTGTCGATTGCACATTTCGGACTGATGAAATCATTTAAAAGAATAATGTATGGTGAATTTATTTGTGATTCGGATTTGTTTAAGAAATTTGTGAGGTAAAATTATGGTCTTATTAGCTCCTCTATGAGAGTAGGTTCTATTTAAATATTCCTCTAAAGCTTTGACGACACATAGCTTACGGTTGTCATGAAACTTAACCAGAGACATCTCATGAGTAGGACGTGTTATGGATGCACACTTAGGGAGTGTCGTCAAGTAAAACATATAGAGTCACCATTAGGCTCATTCTCCGCTAAAGTGCTCAGAATTGCCATTTATGTGTCGATTGCACATTTCGGACTGATGAAATCATTTAAAAGAATAATGTATGGTGAATTTATTTGTGATTCGGATTTGTTTAAGAAATTTGTGAGGTAAAATAATGGTGACCCCCCCCCCCCCCCCCCCCCCCCCCCCCCATTAATGGCCGGACAGATACGTTACGCGAGATACGTTACCGAAACGAGATACGTTACCAAAAAGAATTTCAATTTTTGAGTTTTTTAACCCTTTTCTTAATGCAAATATCGCAAAAGACATGTGTTTGTGTATAACTGCTGTTAACTACGATATGTAACCCTTTTTGGCTGTTTCAAATTTGATTTGCCAGATACGTTACCAGACACATCCTTATATTATTTATTGCGTTGTCTGAGTTGGGGAAGAAAAATCTGTGTTATTTCATGTTCGTTGAATTTGTCGTGACCAGTTTATTAGTTTACGGCGGTTAATCAAAAACTGCGAGACGGGGAGCAATTAATAAAGCGAGAACAATTATGTCGACATTCATTTCAAACATATTACCCTGATTTGTTTCAACAACACACGGGCAAAGACGTGTTTTAGATTATTTACCAGTCAAAAATCTCAATTAAACCGACGTGTTTTCAATCGGATATGAGGCCTAACACCACCATTCACCGTGACAGTTTAAACCTTATCATACTCAATTCATAGACATGCATTTTCTACAAGTAGAATCTGTTATGTTGTTAAAACACGTTTTACAAGGTCTGACTTTGTGTTCGTATTTCTAGAAAGGTAGATGAGTCAAAGATCACCAATGCCTTGTTTGATATTCTGGAGCTATTACACTTTACGATTTTGACCATATTTGGTTTTTTCACTGTTGTCAACATTTCGCCAATTGTCACTCCCAACTTGAACACTTTAGCGGAGAATGGGCCATTAGCTAATCTGATCATGTGACCAATATCTAAGGATATCAGCGATGAGCAACGTCCCGCCGTAACTAAAGCAATCAGCATAGCTCGCTTCAAAGTCAACTGTTTAAGACTGAGACGTCTATTATCAGGTAAGGACTTGAAGTAAGTCAACACTTTGCTTACATCCCAAGTAGACTCATACCTTGGTCGTGGTTGTCGGATGTTGAAACCTTTAAAAAATCTTGTCATCAGTTGATGTTGACCCACTGGTGAGTCGTCAGTGAGATTGTGTGCGGAAGAGATCGCTGATCTGTATACATTTAACGTTCTGTATTGCAGACCTCCATCCATGAGCTCTTGTAAAAAAGCAAGAATGTTAGCTATAGATGCTCGAACCGGATTAATGTGTCGTGTATTACACCAGCTACTCCAACGTTGCCAAGAAGAGTTAAACTGCTTGTGTGTGCTGGTCCTCCACGATGAAAGGATGGTTCTTGATACTCTGTGCGAAATGCCACTTGACGTGAGATTTCGCCTGATAGTCTCCACGCGGCTAGCTGCATTGAATCCGCTAGAGGATGACTCTGTGAGTTGTGTGGGAGTCGGAGGAGATCTGGTCTCTTGGACAGAAGCACTGGACGATTTATGGTCAGTTCTACAAGACCCGGGTACCATGGTTGGGTCTTCCAGACCGGAGGTATGAGAATAATTTCGCATTCCTCCTCGATGATTTTCTTGAGACACTTGGATATTAGAGTAAAAGGGGGAAGGCATATGCTTTCAGACCCGACCAATTTACTGTCAGAGCGTCCACTCGCCATGCAAGAGGGTCTGGCATCCATGACACAAACTTGGGTAGTTGAGTGTTCAGTCTTGTCGCGATCAATAGGTCCACACTGGGGTGAAATGAGAAGTGACTCAAGATCTGGTTGAAAATTTTGTGATGGAGCTTCCACTCGGAACGGTCGTTGAACATTCTCGAACGGTTGTCTGCCGTCAGGCTCTCGACTCCCGGTAGATGTTCTGGATGTAGAATGAGCTCTCTTTTGAGATACCAGACCCAGATTTGTACTGCTAACCGAGACAGTTGATGCGAGTGTGTGCCTCCTTTGTGGGATATGTATGCCATCGCTGTTGTACTGTCTGTCTGTAGTCGGATGTGCTTGTTGTGGATACTGTTGAGAAGAGCTTTGACCCCGTACCAGACTGCCAGGAGTTCCAAAACGTTGATGTGTTCCTGTTGTTCCAGTAGGGTCCATCGACCCCCTGTCGAAGTCTGACCAAGGCAAGCACCCCAGCCCATTTTCGATGCATCTGTCTGAAGACAAAGTGTTGGTGTTTGGTGGCAGAAATAACTGCGATTCCATGATTGGAGGGACTCTGTCCACCAGCTGAGTTCCTCTCTGGACTCTAATTGTGATAGATGAACTTGAGTTTCGTACGAGTTCTCTTTCTGGAGTGCGATGATCTTGTCCTGCTGTAGACATCGATAAAACAATGGTGCTGGCAGAACTGCTTGAATCGAGGCAGACATGCGACCGATGAGGCTGGTTATAACTCTCTGACCGTCAGCTAATTTGTATCTTTCACTTTGTGACATTGAGAAATTATGGCTTGTAATCGCTCTTCCGGTAGTGAAAGTGTCATCATTTGTGAATTGATGATGAAGCCCAGATAAGTGTTGTGTTGGCTGAAGCTGAAGCTGAAGTTTATTACAAAGCCCAAGTCTTGAAACAGTTGTACTGCTGACTGGATGTTGGTCTTGCATTCCATAAATGTTTTTCCCAAAATAAGTATGTCGTCCAGGTAGAATATGCAACGAATTCCTTTTTCGCGTAGATGTGCTGAGACTAGTTTCAGAACTTTGGTGAACACTCTTGGGGAGCTGGAAAGTCCGAATGGAAGGCAACAGAATTGGTACAGCTTGTTTTTCCAAATGAATCGGAGAAATTTGCGGTGTCGAACGGCTACTGGGACTGAAAAATACGCGTCCTTTAAGTCTATTGCAGCCAATAGTCGTTCTGAATTAATAAATATGTTACAACTTTGATGCTTTCCATCTTGAAATGAATGTATTTGATGAATTTGTTCAAGTTGCGAAGGTTTATGACTGGTCGTGGGTCTCCTGTCTTTTTGGGGACCAGGAAAATTGATGAGATGAACTGTCCTATTGGTTTTGTCTGTGACACTGCTCCCTTTTTCACAAGTTTGTGGATCTCTGAAGAAATTACGAGTTCTTGGTTCTTGTTTTGGCCCTTTGTAACCGGTGCCTGACTTTGGAAAGGTGAATGTATCAGCTCCATATGGTAGCCTTGCTGTACAGTCTTTAAAATCCACTGATCTTTTAGTTCCCAAATATGTACAAAGTTTCGAATTTGTCCTGCTGGACCCGTAGGAACGGGTAAGCAAATTAGTTTTTTTGATTCTTTTCTGTAGTCTGTCGAAAAGAACCACGTACGTGATTTCTGCTTGTAATTATCTGAAGAGCCTCGGTAGTTGAAGTAACCGCGAGATGAGCGAGTGAAACGTCGTCGGTTTATCTTTTAAGCAAAGCGATTGTATGGGGTGTATCTTCTGTCCCCTGGTTTCGAGGTAGAACTGCCTTTTGTAACTTTAGCGGCAACTCTAGAAGCCTTCTCCGTCTCCTCGATGTCCTTGATCATGGTAGAGCCAAATAAATCACTCGATTGAAGGTGAATTGCGGTTTAAGTTGTCAAAACGCTTATCAAGTACGTCATTAAACGATTGTTGACGTGAAATAGAAAGGCTCTGGCAGGCCGATCCTAACAAAATAAGAGCAGAGGATACATTGTCTAGCACGAGTTCCTTACTCACCGAGTCTGGGCTCTCTGGATCTGCTAAAGCATCGATGAGATGGAGCAGAGGCATGGCAGATTTCAAAATATGCCCATGGGACGCACAAAGTTTCTTATCCGAGTTCACAAGGGTAGCATTAGCTTGTTTAAACACTTTTTTCACAGCTGGTGGGAGGTCTGGTGGTACAAAGAATTGTTCCTGTTCCAGGGGCACTGCATGCGGCTCGATTTCCTCTTTGAGGTCATCTATCGAAAGTTTATTTGTTGTAAGCTCACCCCACCAGTCCACGACTTTAGTGGAAATAGTCGATCCTGCGTCCTTTCGGTGTGGGTTACGAAATATCGAATCATGTGTATCCGTAGCGATTGATGCATTGTCTGTAATGCTCGGGTCATTTTCTTCGAGCGTAGCCGAGGTATCTCGTGTCCCCATATTCACTGGGGTTTGGCCCCCATGGGTTCATAAAATATGTTGTCGGCATGGCATAAGACATGGGTGCGGTTGTTCCTTGCTGCATAGCCTGCAGATTTGCAAAATCACTAGGCCCCGGCATGCGGAAATTGTACGGCACAAACCTCGGTTGAGTAGGCATACTTTGTTGACCACTAGTACTGGTCCCTGGAATGCTGGTCATGTTATCGCTGGAATGTTTTGTTGGAGCCTGGTGGGCTGTAGTGCCTTCCCAGCAAACGTGTAAAAACGTTTTTCAAAAGTGTCTCTTATGTTTTCTAAACGTTGGCAAAAATGTTTTTTGGACGTTATTTTGTGGACACTTTTACACGTTTTCAGAACGTTTGCAGAACGTACTAAACGTTTTAAAGACGTTTCTTTTGTTTCTGTGGACGTAAAACAACGAACATAAAACGTTTTCCGAACTTTCAACGAAATGTTTTTTGGACGTTATTTTGTGGACACTTTTGGACGTTTTAAACACGTTTATTATGACAGCTTTATTTACATTTCTTATGACGTAATCATGACGTAATCGGAAAATTCTGAATGTGTAATTACATATTGACTAATTGCTTACCTGAAGTTCCGGCTCTTGATATCATCAGTCACTTACTCCTACTGGGGTACATTACGACGCTTGATATATATGCTCCTTGAATTTCCTTCGTATGTATAGTCACGGTTGGTGAACATTGGAAACCAAATTGTTCTATTATTTCTTGAAAATATTACCTTTTTAGACTATAGATGGGCTTTATATACAAAAGTATATACATTTGAAATCAGGCAGTGCGTGGTTACGACGTAAATCTTAAATCAAAGGCATTTTCCCGTGAAATTTACGGAAAAATTATCTCCGCGCGATTTACTTTGTAAACAACGTTCTCAGAACGTTCCTAGAACGTTACACTGCAACGTTAAATTTTAATGTCCGCAGAACGTCGCCTCGAAGTTCAAAATGAACGTGACCACAAACGAACTTTCTCCCAACGTTATTAAAAAACGTGCTTCAAGATTCAAACATCCACAGAACGTCCCATCGACGTTCAAAACAAATATGACAAAAAACTAACATTCTCCAAACGTTATTAAATAACGTTTTTAGAACGTTATAATGCAATGTTATATTCAAACGTCGGCAGAACGTTCCATCGAAGTTCAAAACAGTAACTTCCACGAACGTTCGAGGAACGTTCCCTCGAAATTTAAACTAAAAACGTGACCAAAAACGAACATTCGGTGTGTTAGCTGGGTTGGAGAACGTTTATAAAACTTTTTTAAAGATATATTTGAAGCGATTTATAGATATCCAAACGAACTATACGTTATCTGTTTTTCATTGTTCTAAAAACGTGTTTGGAACTGATGTCACAGAAGAAAATGTACCATTTTGGAACGTTTGATACACGTTTTAAAAAGTTTTTGACGATAAAAACAATAAGTGATCTGTACAAAACCTATAGAGCTGCTGCACCGGCGGCCATGACAGGGGTCAGATTTTCTTATTTAAATGATGTAACAATAGAAACACAAAGCACCTACTCGTGCATGACACAGTGACAATATGACTGCCCCCTGTCATGGCCGCCGTGCAAAGGCTCTACGTGTAATTAAAGACTTATTAAAGTTTCGTGATTTCCAGAGCGTTTTAGAAACGTCCGAGCAAAACGTTTATGTCAGTACCTTCTCCTGCGTTCTTAAAACGTGTTTTGGACATCACAGGAAAAAAAAAGGTACCGTCTGAAATGTTTTATATACGTTTAAAAACGTTTTTGAAGACGAAAACGTAAGAGACCAATATAAAACGTACGTGCGTTTGTTTATGTTTGAAGAATTCCAGGACAAAACTTTTACAAACGTCCAAACAAAACGTGTTATGTCAGTACCCCATCTAACGTCCTTAAAACGTGTTTTGGACGTCATAGAAAAAACGTACCGTCGTGAAACGTTTCATGCACGTTAAAAAAAGGTTGCTGAAGATAAAAACGTAAGTAACCTATATAAAACCTACACGTAAATTCAATTTTTTTTCAGGAGTCCTAGGAAAAACGTTTTACAAACGTCCAAATAAAACGTTTTTGTCGGTACCTTTTCTAACGTCCTAAAAACGTGCCTGGAACATCACATGAGAAAATGTACCATTTTCGAACGTTTCATACACGTTAGTAAAACGTTTTATTAGACAAAAACCTAAGTCACCTATATAAAACTTATCCAAAACGTTTTGTGAACGTTTTGTGTTTGCTGGGTTGGTCTTGGCATGGTCTTGGGCAGGCGATCCTTTGACCATTCCTGAGGTGTGGGATCAGGGCGTGGCGACTCATCAACCCGCTCGATAGTGGGATCAACCCATGGCGAGGTAAGAATCCCCGAGCTCTCCAATTTTTTCTGCCAACCTCTAGCCAGGGGCGGATCCAGGGGGGGGGGGGCGTTGGGGGCGCACGCCCCCCCGCCCTTCCCTCCCCCCCCCCCAGATGGCACCACGGCATCTAGAATCCATCTACAAGCCATCAGGGCTTCGCGCTACGCGCTCGCTATTTCTAAAAATTTCACGCGCCCCCCGCGCCCCCCCCCCCCCCCCTTTCAAAATCCTGGATCCGCCCCTGCTAGCGGTGCAGAACTATGCTTGTCGAACAGTTCTCGCGTTGCCGTTGTCAAAATATCTTCTCCGGAGTCATCTGGGTGTTTGGAAATTGTAGCCGATGGTGCTGCAAATCGAGGCCGTGAACGTGTCGATCCTTAGGCATGATGTTTTAGGAACGGACGAAAGTCTTAAGAGCTAGTAAAAAATACAACCTTATCTGACTGCGCCGAAGGGCATGCAGCGAACCAGCTATAGGCGCAAGAGATTTACATAACAAAGGACGAAACCATTCTTCCAAGGGTAGATCTGACTGCAACACGAGAACACTCGAGCTCAAGTCTCTTCGGAGTTAGCGAAATATAATAACAAAATAGGGTGTTGTACCTACTGTCATGGATGTTGCGCACGTGATGTCAAGACAAGTTATAATTAACGCCCTCTGTCGGCACGCCAGTGCCATGATATTTTGGCTGCGTTCGATTACCGCTGTATCCTTCTGCTAGTTTATCTGATGCTCACACGTGCAAAAAATGACACGACAAATTTCTGCCACTCCACGTAAGATGATGATTTTGAACAGTATATCTCAAGGCATGGAAGCATGCTTCAGTTACACTTTCCACAAAGGAGGCGATAAGTGCAATCATGTAATTAAAGGTACACACCGGCCTACTGTTTACAAGATTTAATGATGTAGCAGCATTGACAATATTTTTTTGATGGTCGCTGTGAAAAAA
This sequence comes from Henricia sp. BOLD:AAB3569, assembly GCA_037783545.1. Lineage (NCBI taxonomy): Eukaryota > Metazoa > Echinodermata > Asteroidea > Spinulosida > Echinasteridae > Henricia > Henricia sp. BOLD:AAB3569. The sequence continues at coordinate 534,712 of JBBELK010000057.1, read as the reverse complement.
AGATCATCAAAATATCCTGTAATTTACTAAAGAAGTGCAAAAAACAAAAACGGTAAAAAGACGGGTTATACGCCTTACCAGCCGTTGCAAGCTCTACGCGCGAGCCTCGCGACTTTGTCACAAACGATTCGCTCTTCTCCTGCTCAGGATATCTCCAATTTTCTGCTCACGATTTCACTGGACAGCCCGGACGACCGAATAGGAATTTCCGTTTTCTTTTGAGGAGTTGGCATCATGTTTTTTCTTCACGAACGCACACCGGAGCAACTAGTCTTTCGGAAAGACTGCCTTTTTGCGCGCAATACACGATGTACATAGACTATTCACCATTGGCCGCCAGAGGGCGCACCTGAAATACAGTCGAAAAGACAGTCTTTCATATTCCGTATAAATCGCTCGCAAAATACCGAGCGAATTCCTGGCATACCTTTGTGTGACACGTTGAAATGCGTGACGTCATCTAATTTCCATAATTCACAACAGCTCTGGTCTGTCTGGTACCCAGAGTACACACTGGACAGGACAGTGCATACAAATGTCGCTGCTTTTCCAGTCGCTGATCGATCGATCGATCAGCAGTCAGCAGGCAAACATGTTGTCCACGGACAAAGCTATCTTGCGCGTTGCACTCAGTGGCTCGCCTGTACCGTGCCTTGCCGCTTGCCGGCACGGCCTGCGTTGCTCGTATGGTCGGGTTAGATCCGTGAACGGGTCTACGGTCGGGTGTGATGATTGGGCGGCCAGTGAAGACTAAGCATTTCGTTCCAAGTTGGGAATCGAAAAGTTCAAAGGCTATCAAAGACTGGCATTTAGAGATTTTCTTTGGGTATTTTCTGCTTGGTCACGATTTTTTTTCATCGCTTACGCATGGAGGAAGAAAACGACTGGGATTGTTTTCTTCTCCTCTATACTATGGCATGCTTTTCATATTATTGGCTTCGGTAAAAAAAAAAGTGCTGAACGATTTCAGAGAAGTTATCCACTACTATTTTCCCCTAAAATGACTTGCAAGCATCAGTTAGTTCAGATATGATAGAAAAAAACCGAAATTTAGGAGTGAATTAATCTGAGTGAAGAACCACCCACTTTCTTAAAAACTACTAATTTCACTCACTATCACATGCTTTGTACACAATGCCCTTATTAAATGTTTGTAAGTTTAATGTTGAAAGGAGTCTCTCAAAGCCACATGGTTTTACAAAAGTAATTGTACATTTTTTAAAGTCAAATATGACCCATTTGATTTTCATTTAGGCCAACAAAAAATAAGGCAAATTGTTGTGACCCAAGGATCGACCTTTTACGGCCTATTTAAAACAATACTTTATTTTCTGATTCTTCGTGCATGTTTTTGTTTTTACAGCAAGCAGAATTGCAGAAAATTAATTAGAGCAACTTGCTTGCATAAGCCTCCGAAAATATACTGGAATAACGTTTAATGGAACAAATTTAAATTTGATGTTTATTAGTTTACTAAATGTTTAAAATTTCACCCTTTTCAGTGCTTTGAGGAGAATGCTTTGAGAAGGCCCATTAATTTTGTGGATATGAAGCTGTTTTTACGAATTCCAGGGAACAACAGCAAACTACTTTGTAGATAGGACAGAAGCCCTTGAAGGAAATTTGCACAGTTTGGTTAACTAAAAAAAAATGGAAATGTTCGTCAACATTGTCTGATTCATTAGTTCAACATTTGACTTCAAGTGCAGAAATAATTTGAATTTTTAGGTTGAATTCCATATCCGACCACTATAAACGTCTTTATTCTGTAAATGAAAAATAAACAATGCATGTTAGAACAAGTTTGATGATAAAAATGAGAAATAAAATTATGACATGTCTGATTTTAGGCCCCCAGCCTGGATTTCCATTGTTATAAAACCATGTAAAATTTTAGTTTAGTTGTAAAAACCATGGTCACCGTGTAAAAACTAAGAGAGAGAAATTTTCATGATTTTTAAATTTTTCCCACTTCTGTCCAACATTGTCCAAATAAATGTTCGTCAACATTGTCTGATTCATTAGTTCAATATGACTTCAAGTGCAGAAATAATTTGAATTTGTAGGTTGAATTCCATATCCGACCACTATAAACGTCTTTATTTTGTATTAAATAAAAAATAAACAATGCATGTTAGAACAAGTTTGATGATAAAAATGAGAAATACAATTCTGTTATGTCTGATTTTAGGCCCCCATATGCAGCCTGGATTTCCATTGTTATAAAACCATGTAAAATGTTAGTTTGGTTGTAAAAACCATGGTGTAAAAACTAAGAGAGACACATTTTTTTATGGTTTTTAGATTTTTTCCCACTGTTGTCCAACATTGTTCAATGTTTTGGCCATGGCATATTGGGTCTTAATCTACACGGACAGGCACCCCCGGGCTGGGCTGGGCGCGCACTCCTACCGAGAAATGCCGCTTCTCGGCAGGCTATGCACCACGGTCACACTGCACAAAAACGGCCCGATATAATTTTCGCGCGGCACGGTGAATCACTGCACACGTACAAAATGTACACGGCAAGTTACCATCCCACATGACCTATTTATGGAGGCATCGCTTTCTCTTCTACGCAGGCGCCCATAATTTTTGACCTTGCTGTTTAATTATTCATGTGCTTCTATAAAGGTTATCGAACTTTTTTCTTACGGAGTAATCAAGACCGAGTTTTCGAGTTCACGTTGTAAGTGTAGGTACGCCCTCTGGCGGCTAAAATGAACAATGTGGGGATTCATCTGTGGTCCGTTAAAAATAAAATCAAAATTAATGCCAGTAAAACTAAACGTATGCTAATTGGCTCAAAGAAAAAGTTAAGCGCGCATGAGCTCAGAGTACACATTAATATTGATCAAGTGCATAACGTTAAATCGTTTAAATGCTTCGGTGTTATTATTGACGAAACCTTAAGATGGAACCAACATGTCGAATATGTAAAGAAGACAGTTTTCTCGAAATTAGCTATGTTAAAAAGAATTCGCGACTGTGTAACTCAAAAGCACATGAACACCCTTATGTTAAGTTTAGTCATGCCTAGTCGAGATTATTGTTGCACAGTATGGGGTGACCGTTACGCATCTCATAACCCTGTCTTGAACAAATGCCTCAAACGTGCAGCCAGAATACTGAAATGCGATTTCCTAGCGCCATCAGCTGACATGTTTAAAAAGCTCGACTGGCTTGCCTATCCAGAGAGAGTTAAATACAAGAAAGCTATATTTGTCTTTAAAAGCATCAATTCCTTGGCCCCGCAGTATATGGCAAGTCTATTTACACTTTATACGTACAAACTCGAGAAACTCGTCAATCTGCCGAAAAGACACTGACAATTCCCTTTGCACGAAAGGGGTCTTACGCCTCGAGTTTTGCTGTAACTGGCGCCGCAATTTGTAACAGCCTTGGTGCACACCTTATAGAAATTTTTTCTTTGAGCTCATTCAAATCGGCACTTCGCCAAACATACACATAAAATTCACATGATCAACTTCAAGTGAGAAATGCTAATTTACGGAGTCGTATGACTTGGTTGCCATAAAGTCAAACTTTAATTTTGGAGCTGGAATGGAATTTTCCCATTTTTTTTCTCTTAAAAAAGGTTTTCCGCCCTTCCCGTAATTAGCGTAAATGTTAGTGTCACGTGCATGTATAATAATTACTTGTGATGTTGTTCTTCTGTAACCGTTAGTTTTTTGATGTTGTAGTTGTACAAATGTATCTTATTCCAGTTTGTTTGTGATTGTGAAGTTGTTCAATTTAGTATATTTGTTCTATGTGTGTTTGCAGGGCCCCAATGGAAACCAGTTTTTGTAAACTGTTTGGGCACACCCTGGGTAAATAAATGGAATAAATAAATAAATAATAGGGGAGTGCGTTAAAGGGGCACTGTTGCAAGAGGATGAACAGAGAGGGGATAGACAAAACAAAACAAAAAGTTTTCAACATTCATAATTGTGTTTAGAGCCACGGGCATTTATTTCAGGCACTTACTGTTTTACAATAGACTACTAAAGTGTGTTGCCAAGGTTATTGGGTCTAAACTAAAACCAGTGACCGTTTCCTTTCGCTTCACCAATGGAAGGTTCAGATTACCAGCGTATGTTTATAAACAATTACCATGGCAACTGACGTCACATTTTAGTAGTCTACTAAGCTCTTTTAGTAGTCTACTAAGCTCTTTTAGTAGTCTACTAAGCTCACTACTAACCCTTTTTCAGTAGCAATTGGATCAAATAGACCCTTAAAGTAAAAACGTCACCCTTTGTGTATTGCCAAGGTTACTGGGTGTACATTAAAACAAATATACTGTTTCCCTGCACTTGTCGCCTGTGGCAAGTGACGTCATACTTTAAAAGTGTACATGTATATCCTCTGGATACAAAATCAGCCTGCATATAGTATTACAAAAATTACAAAAACAAATTTTCCTGACCGAATAAAACATTCAACTTTTGAACATTTTAAAGGGACACACCGGCTTACTGTTTACATAATGTAGCGATATAGCATCCTTGACAAAAATTTTTCGATGGTCGTTGTAAAAAAAAATTAGAAGCACACTTTTTAATTTTGTTTGTTCTTTACCATTAAAAAAAAAAAAAACACATATTTTAAGGGTTTTCTGAAGCATTGATGCATCTATGTATCTGATATTTTAAGCTATATCAGGAATCCGTAAAAATCTTGCGAATGAGGTATTGTGCCCCAAATACGAGGTATAAAGCCCCAATACATAAGTTACTCAAATTTTTACACGAGATTGACAAGAAAAATCCCACTAAAAGTGTTGATAGCAGTGGCAGAGAAAATGCGTTTGTTACCATTTTTAAAAAAGTTGTCTGCAGACATCTTTTTACCATTTATTTAACACAAAAATCTTATTTCACGTGAAGCGTTATGCGTGTGTATATTTACTGATTTGTTCAATTTCAAACGTAAATAAACACTTATCCGTGCTTAACTGTCATGACCGCTGTGATCATCTTCAGACTATGAAAATGTTAGGCTCATTCCATACCAAAAATACCATAAACTGACGGTTTGTCGCTTCTAACTCATCAACGTGTAAGAGTTTAAAAAAAGAACATCCAATAAATCACAGGAGGTATTATTATCTGTCGGAAAATGTGAACAGAAAGTAGTCGTCCAAACTGCCCTACGGTAGAAACGATTTCGGTGAATCGGCCCACGGCCTTAGTACCCAAACCCCTTCCCGGCTTGCCCCAATTAAGTAACGATTAAGTGATTATTTTTAGGATATAATATAAACACGATGACGGTAGAAAAATTCCTCTGAAACGGTTTTGTCTGAAGTGCTATAGACTAGTCTACAATTTGTTTTCGTCTCGCGAGACGTAAATTCATTTTGCCCCAAAACCACCTCGCCCTAAAGCACTTCACACAAAGGCCATTTCGCCCCAAAACCACTTCGTGAAAACACAACCTCGCCCAAATGCCACTTCGCCCCAAAACAACTTCGTGCACAGGCCGTGGTTTAGGGCGAATTGGTTTTGAGGCGAAGTGGTTTAGGGCGAAGAGACTGTAAACCATTTTTGGACTGTTTTCTTAAAAGTTAGACGAATTAAGGAGCTGATTTTTGCTCAGGTTGGTTTTAATCATGTACGTATACATGTACCTTCAATGACACAGAGGGATGAAACTATTTGTAACGGTATACCACATTTAAGGGTGCAACTGCCCCAAAGCCACAACCTTTGGGTGTTTCCACCTGAAGTTTATGAATCACTGAATGACCCAAGCCAATTGACCACAGTATTCCACTCGGCCATCATGACCCAGGCTCACGATGACATAATTATATAGCCTGAACTAATTTGAAGTCAACATGATTACAAATGACGAAACATAGGCTATGCCTCCTATTTAAAATATAAACTATTGAAGGAGCGTGACCAGATCACATTTTTGAACGCCCCATTTTCCACCATGGATTTTAAGACTTTTATATATACATGTATGTATATCATCATGCGTCATACTTTTCTCATTACCATTCTAAAATTTTACGCTCTTAATCCGTGTACATTGTATTTTCAAGGATATCGTCAACAAATCTGACCACGCTCCTTTAAAAAAAATATATAAAAAAACTGATGATGTACCAGCTAAACATGTGCATTGCCAAAACCAATATTGATAAGCAATGGCCTAAAAAATAAAATTTCCTGTCCCTTCCAGGCTTCATATTTAAACATAATGGATGCAATGTCATCATTATAATGGCATTGTTATATGGATTCCATGCAGATAGAGCCACTGCCTAGAATCTCATGCACAAAACATATCAGAGAAGTTAGAAAACTATATATATTTTTTTAAATTCATAAAATCTTGCCAATTTTTCAGCCTCATTTTATGTTTTTATCATCAAACCTGTACCTTTACACAGTTTACAGGTTATAACAAGATAAATTATTAGGCCTAGTGGCCGAATATGGAATTCAACAGCAAGGGAAACTGCCCCAAATCACTCCGCAATTTTGGACAAGGATCTATCTTGTTCTTCTGTATAACTGCAGGGGCGGATCCAGGGGGATGCGTGGAGCACTACGCGCTCGCAATTTAATTGCAATCAGCATTTCATGCTTAAACATTTCACGCTCCCACCTTTTGAAAATCCTGGATCCACCCCTGAACTGTGCTTTTAAAAAGACAGTTGTAAAGCTTTGCTGAAAACAAATTAAACTGCAACATCCTAAAAAAACACTCAGAGTGTTTGAACTATGCGTGATGACTTTCCTCAGTACTGTTGATTAATGGTGTGCTGCTTTTAGCTTTGGTTGATTCATAATTGAAGTATTTACATGTATCTGCGTTTATTATCTGCAAAGACAAAAAAAGATTTGGCCAAGTTAAATAGTTTTAACCCAACACAGAGGGAGAAGTTGGCATGAAAAACCTGAATAACGTGTTGATAGCAATGGTAACAATTAAAAACATATTTTTCCTGTCCAACATGGTACCGGTACCTATCTGCTTAGTTTTACAATTGAGTGTAACATACTCTTCGTTTAGCATTCATGTGGACAGATTTTTTACATGTTTCTGAAGGTTTTTTATGGCATGTATTTTTCACTGAAAAGATTGTAGTGGGCCACGTGTCCATACGTGCATTCTACCGTATACGTACGTGTACACACTACACAGTGGAAAGAATGAATCAACACTGCGCCAAAGCGGTGCTCAATTGTTATGCAGTACATATGACATTGTGTTGCGTAGATGACAAAATTTTGTCATCCCGGATGAATTTACATGGCGGTTGAATTTACATGCCACACCGGTGCCCCTTTAGGACATACACTTTCTTTGCAGCATGATCCACCCTCCTAACATTCATGAGGCTTAAAGGCAGTATACATCATTGGTAATCTCGAAAATCAGAAATGTTCACAGATTTACGCCTAACTTACACAATATAAACATGATGACCGTAGAAAACTTCCCCTGAAATTGTTTTGTCTAAAGTGCCATAGTCTTTGAGAAATGAGTAAAACAATTAGTTTTCGTCTCATGAGACGAAAATTCAATTCGCCCCAAAACCATTTCGCCCAAGTGCCATTTCGCCCCCAAACCACTTCGCTTGAGTGCCATTTCGCCCCAAATCACTTCGTCCAAACACTTTATCGCCCAAATGCTACTTCGCCCTAAAACCGCTTCGCGCACAGGCCGTGGTTTTGGGGCGAAACCCTTTTTTTACCGTTTTCTCAAAAGTTAGATGAAGTACGGAGCTGGTTTTTGCTCAGGTTGGTTTTAATCATGCATATCTTCAATCACACAGGGGGATAAAACTATTTGCAACAGTTTACCAATCATGTATACTATCTTTAAATAAGCTAATATTTAACCACTACAGATTTAAAACAGAGTCGACCATGGTGCCCCTCAAGTTGGCCTTGGTGCCCTTTAAAATTGGTAAGGCCCGAGTGACCTTTCTCTTATTTTCATAATGTTGAATACTTCCATTCTTTGGATATGTACAGATTATGTCATTGTGCTATAAATGTTTCACCTGTAAATTATACTGTTTTACGTAGGGAAAAGAACATGGTATTACTTACAATGCTTTTTTCCCGTATTTTCAGTCTGTATAAACCAATGAATAGAAAGACAACAATAATGCTTGCACCGATGGCGATACATAGGTACTGTAGAACGACAGCAATGATGCCTGGCAGCCTGATACCATTCTTGTAGTCGGCTATAACCTCATCATTCCCTATAACAACCTGTGCAAATAAAACATAACAATCCAGCCAATTAAGACACTGTGTAATAAACCACACGAGATGTATTGTAACCTAATCACTGAGAGAAGACAAGAGGAATGATAAACTTTCTGTTTGCAAATGTAAAAACCTTGTCAGAAAATAACCCATTTGCGCACTTTGGTTGTAAAATGCTAGAGTTTCTACTCAGCAGCATCATTACACTTTTATGGAACTCTCAGTGAGCTACACATTTAAAATGGGAGAAGTACCAAATTGAAAAATTGAAACCTGGGCTTCTTAAAACGCACAGGCTCGTCAGCAAAACGCGCACGCCAAATTCGTGCCACGAAATACGCAGCTCCATGCCTTTGCTATGGAGCTGCGTATTTCAGGGCATGAATTTGGCGCGCGCGCATTGCTGACGAGCCTGTACCTTTAATGTGTTAAGTAAATTAACTCAATGTTGTATTGTTATAGAAAAACACAAGATGGTTGATTGCATTGATGATTTTCCATCAATAGCTGTGCTGTGCCAAAATACCGTAATTTGGTCTAAATATTAAAAGCAATGACTTGGCATTTTTGAAATAATGCGTGCAGCTGATGCGCAAGACGCATATAACGTGCACAACGCATTGCATATTAAACACAACTTGTAGTTTTTGATCAGTTGTTAAGCAGCTTGTTTAGCTCTTTTTAACAAATTACTAGCCTTTTCGTGCTTAACAACTACTTCAACAAAAGTAGCTATACATAACCAAGTAAATTTATATAGAAATGTCGCAAATAAATAAGAATGGATTTTGATTGGTCAGGAAAACCAAAAATTTTTTTCGGCGCCCTGTTACGTTTGTGCACACGCTGAAAAAAATTTCCCCCAATCTGCCAAATAGTCAGGTGCCGTCCTAATTAGGGAAGACACACAAATCTAACCGCCGACAGCAACTGTCGCCACACCGCTCGAGAACAGCTTACTTGTGGAAAAACCGCAGGTGCCGCAGTCGGTACCGGCGGTTAGATTTGTGTGTCTTCCCTTACAGTCGCGGCAATGTTATATGAATAGGGACTAGCAGTCTATAGGTTCTTTATGTCTGTGGGGAAAGTCACGTACCCAAGCGTAGAGTGGGCCCGGGCTGCTGGCGTTGGAGAGCCTTAGTGGGGGCACAGATTTCCATTAAAACCTACATGTAGATAAGGAACGTTTGGAATGCGTGCGCGCGTAGCGCGTTTTGTGTTCGAACATTACATGCGCGATGGGCGCGGGCCACTTGATAGCACCCTAACGCGTTCAGGATACGATCTCTATCTGCTTAGCACCACCGCATCCCTCTTTAAAAGGTCTTGCCATGCTGCTGCTTGTAACATTTGTCTTCAATAAAATGAATGGCTCTCACCTCCTGAAACCAAAATGCTGGAAAGTACATCGTCCTAACGTTTTTGGTTTGCCTGCGTACATGTGGAGAAAAATGAGAGTAGCAATTCGGGCATTTCACAATACATACTTGTAGCGCCACCAAGCTTCTCTGTCGGAGAGGTCATTTTCTGACAGAGCTCTCGACATCGGTGTATTCGTTTATTGCACAAACAATTTGCAATTTTATTTGAAAACGAATACCTGATTTAGTGGTTGATGTTTATTTAGGAAGTCTAGATTATTTAAACACGGTTAACAATGTTAGCGAAGAAAAATAGTTCAATCTGTGCTCTTTTATAATATGTTTTATCAGACGTCTAGCAATGCTTGTGTTGACTTTTTCCCCTGCCGCGCACACCGAATGTAGCCTTTCCACGTCAAACTCTTGGCAGCGCCTGTATTATAGTTGCCCCTATACCTCAACACCCTCTTCCTTTTTGTTTTGCATAACGGGGACCAATGGAAGGGGGGTGGGGGTGGGGGGTGGGGGTGGGGGGTGGGGGTGGTACCCTCCGTCACATATTGTGCTGCATATGCCTGAACATAATAATCAACCCTAACAGAGTCATATCTCCCTTTGATTCATATGTGCCCTACTGTAGTTACATGTACAATTTTTTTCAATTCCTGGCATTTGCTACAGGCTTATTGTGTTGTTTTGTTAGTGATCTCAGTGTATTTGTTATTGTCTGAAGAATGCCAAATAAATAATAATAATAACAATAACAATTAGCAATAATATCTCGGTTTGGTTCTTTTAACCACCCTGTATAAATGACAAGGCATTATCCTAACCTCTTAAAAGCATGCAACTGCGTTATACATGTACTTATTAGGCCAATTAGTTTGTTTTTTTATTCGTTGAATTAAAGAGTTTTCACTGGAATCGAGAGTTCACTGGTGGCTTTTTCACTGTTTCTCACTGTTAGTGGCAGCTATCCAGTGCCATTAATTTAACCAATGAACTGCTTTGGTTACTGACATCATTGGTTCAATCAGCATTTACGTGTACATGTTTCTGGTTATGGTTGCCAAAATAACCTGTTCTAGTTTGTAGACTCTACATGTACTTACCCAATGTCAGAAACACGCTGCATGTACTGGTTTATCTGTAGCCTCATGTGAAGTTTAAATGGCATGCCCAGATCCTGCATAGATCATCCAAATAAGTAGCTTTTACTATAAATTCTACCTATTCATGGTAATGTTACCATATATGTACTTCATACATATTTGTATTGCACAAATGACAATACCTGAATAGAGTCTACTAAGAGTCCAATTAGCCTTTTGCGCGTGACATATGCATAATGGCTGATGCCCCAAATTCTTCACTTTTAAATGGAGGTGCAGTTTAGAAAGTCACATACATGTACTACTGGTACGCTGGTACGTGGTGCACGCCATTGCATAGCAACCAAAAGTCTGGTTGATTTATGCCATTCTCTCAAACAGTGAACACGGTATTGATTCTGTACTTCACACCTGCCGTGTGCACAACATAGCAACAAAAATTTAGTGTGGTTAAGTGGATACCAAGTGTGCATGTGAAAGGAAGTACGTCAGTACACCAGACGCTATTCATGCGAAACATGCAAATAGCCAAGTCTCGCTGCATGGTCCATTTACACGTACCATCGTGTGTCGGTGCACATGTAGTTTTTATTTTGGCTTTTTACAACGGTACCTGCATGCACATGAGGATCCACACGTACACGTACATGTACATGTACACGTACATGTACATGTATGTAAGTCATGTATGCATGTGTAGTCAATAGAGATCCAGTATAAGCTCTGCCCATTTAGCAATTGCCTAGCAACATGGCACATGTGCGAGGCACGTGTGCAGTGGAGTCGCGTGGCAACGTAACTTTTTATTTACTGCTTTCTGGTCGTGCCCGCGCCCTGTCTAGCGCGTATGGCACACGCACACAGAAGCTGCACGCTCGAAAGCAAAATGTGCACTGTGACAAGTATCCGGTCGTGTGCGTGCGTGTACAACAACGCTATAGCTTTATGCATAACGCGCGCGATCGAACAAAAACAACTCTACACACATCTATAAAGCAGTGTAGGAAAGTGAATGCAAAACATGGAAAACGACAAGCTAATTTTGGTGAGTTTTACCAATTTACACAAAAAAGTATTTACGAATGGATTAAATAGTAGGTTTGGCCAGCAGTCTTAAACAATCCGTTTAAAACTGGCTAGGATCCTGTTACTCGTGCTGCAGTTTGCCGTATCTCTGTGCACAAAATCTTGAGGACTCGGGTCGCCAAAATGGAGATCCACTTTTTGGTGATCTCAACCTAGGGCTGTGATTGGTAAATTCCAAAATGGGCGGAGCTTACTGGATCGGTCTATTAACAACCAGCTTATATCAGGATGATAATTTTCTGGCCTTGTAATAATAAAGCCATCACAGAACTCATGTCTGGGTGCAGCACGCAAGATGCGTAAGACGGCATTTTGGCAACACAGACCATATTTTCCACAAAATATACCTTTGTCTGGTCTCAAAATAAAAGAAATAAGTTTCAGTTGTTCTGAAGAGATTTAGGCCCAAAAGGTAGTGTGACAAAATGGCTTTATAAAAACCCTGTGTACAAATTTCCAACATACATGTATGTATGTACGCTCGTAACCGGAACGAACTAAAATTAGACCGGCAGCCCAGAGGGTTTTGGTTAAACGAACAAGGTACCAACAACTGAATTCGCAAACAAATGGACAAAAGCTGAATTAAGAAAGTTATTATTTTGGTATGGATACTGTGTCCAATTTTTGTGCCAACCCAGTACCCGAGAACTCCACTCAACAGTCGTCTGTCAAAGCTACCCGTTCAAAACAAATAGACGCGCTTTTCGACGGCCATTGTATCTTGCATTTATTATATGGAATTAGATTTTGGCGGGCGTCTGGCGGGACTTTTGCAGCAGAAAATTATTCTGACAAGAGCCATTCCGTACTCTGTGTGATGTGCTCAAAGCTTTCATCTAAACTTAGTTTCATGTGGTACTTCGAATATTTGATCCAGCTAAATTTTTGGCCCCCTTTGGGGGTTTCCAGGAGTCAAACGCAGCAGAGGGACTCCGGCAGACGCCCAGATCTGCAAATACTACATGTAGGTCACTAGCTAAATGTTCCTGCCCTCGATTGTTGGTACCTCATTCGTTTAACCAAAACCCTCTGGGCTGCCGGTCTACCAGGACGATTTGTTCATCATCGCAGGTACAAAAGGTCTGAGGCATGGAATAAATAGAGCTGAGATTTTTGCAGGTTAGAATACCAATTCACAGTTAGAAGTGTCATTATGTTGCTCTAGGAATTTACAAAAAGTTTCATCTGCAAATGAGTGAATGGGCCTTTGAAGATTTGCGACTTCTATTAAGACCTGACAATTAGCAATTTGCAGACAACCCAGCCACTTAGTGCTAGCAATTAATTCAACCTTATTGCAGAATTATTTTTAGATGAAATGAATGGTACCGGTTTTGTCTAGGTGCGCCTCCCAAACCAAATCATCAGAGGTATTTGCCGCCTGGACAAAAATAATCCATTTTCCCCTCAACGCTTTGAAAATAAGGCCAAGTCATTTCAAAATTAGGTGTAAGTCACCAAACATGTTTTGCTAACCACTGGTGTCATTATCGTTCACGCATGCATGTATGTCTAGATCGCATTGGCGAACCAATCTGTGGTCGATATAACTGCCATGGCAGTTGCATGCATCCGTTTTGAACAGCGCCCTCACATGGTGAACACTGATTTGCCGCATGAGGGCGCTGCTCAGCACGCCCGGACAAAATATTTAGCAGTGTAGAACACCAGGTACATGTAAACAAGTGATTCAAAATTACTCACCTGTTGTATTGAGAAATAGTTTCGGTGTTTGTCACCATTTGGTGCCAGACCATTTACTTGAGCTTGCAGACATGGGTCGCCGTCAAAAAAGTGTGGGTTGGATATTGCAATTGGTGTATCTAGAAAAAGAGGAAGAAATTCTCAATAGGACTTGTTTCACTTTTGCTTATCACTTTGTGCAAACATCAATTTGGGAAAGCAAACTACTATAATTCCTGCATACAAAATTAATTGAGGGGAAACATTCCAATTTACTATTGTCCTTTTACATTGTATCTTTATTGTTAAAGATAGTACACATTATTGGTAAACTGTTACAAATAGTTTCATCTCCCTGTGTGATTGAATATATTCATGATAAAACCCAACCTGAGCAAAAACCAGCTCCGTACTTCGTATAACTTTTGAGAAAACAGTCAAAAAAGTGTTTACAGTCATTTCGCCCCAAAACTACGGCCTGTGCACGAGGTTGTTTGGGGGTGAAGTGGCTTTTGGGTTAAGTAGTGTTTGGACCAAGTGGTTTGGAGGCGAAATGACACTTAATTGGACGAGGTGGTCCAGGGCTGTGTTCCAAACACGTGAACAATTTGTTAACGTTGGCGCCACCGTTTGCTCAATGTGGAATGGATTGTTTGCCAAAATACATTGTCAAGATGGCGGCGCCCACAGTTACAGCAGTCGTACCGACGTTGTAATGAGGCTCTCCGCTGCTTACCAAATTTTGAGGAAATGTGACACGTTGCCATTGATTGTGTATCACCAGCGATAAGGGTGAAGACCACGAAAGGTGCACTTTATTTGCTATTTTCAAAACTGCCAACCATCGTCTGTCATCTTTCATGTTGCATGCGCCATTTTAAAACGACTCGCGAACATCGCGAACTTAAGAGTTTGTTGGCCAACGTTGGTGGTACACAAGACGTTCCACTCGAAATTGTTGGCCAACGTTGCCAACGTTTGCAAACGTTCGTATATGGGAACGCAGCCCTGGTCATGGTGATCAAATAATACAGTTTCACACAGTGTGATTTGATTGCTGGTACTGAAACCAATGATTTGACTAAAATGCTCCAGATCTTTTCAAACTAAGCATGCTAAGCAAAGATGAAACATGCCATGCATAGGTACAAGATAGACCACTTTACCGTGATACATTGTATGCCAAGGCACTATTTTAGTACAAGCAGGTTCCTGGATGCTGCTACATGTATATATTCCCAAGGCGTTTACTGATTTATGTTCAATGTTATAAGCCAAGGGGGGAAAATTTCATTAGAAAAATCAAAATAAGACAAGAAAAATAAACTGTACCAATAGATTCTATATGCACTTTTTTGTATCATCACACGTACTGTTCCACACAGAAAGTCACATCTAACATCATTTGAGCAAATGGCTCCATTGTGTACTATATGTACAGTTGAAGTCAGAAACTTGTATAAATGCAACTGTATGCAACCAAATGTTAAAACTGGTGTGCTTATTACACCATTTTTGTAAAAGTCTTTACTAAAGTCTTGATTTTGTGGAATTCCTCATGTGCATGCAGTACTTAAAAACATAGCTTGTACACCTTGCAATGGTTCGGGTAATGATGGTAGTGGTGAACATGTACATGTAATTATACTTTTGACTTCAACTGTACATGTACGTAATCTTTTAAGACTTCATTGCACATGGCTTTGCATTGGTGATCTTGCGCATACAGCGCTTTATTATCCTTGCTCATAAGTCTGCAGAAACTTGTAAAGATGACTTATAAAGGGGAGCTTACTATATCTACAGGGATCTACTCTCATAAGGCCTCGGGGTACGTCATCCGAGGTGATGTTAAAGCCTATGTTTGGAGGGTATGTACTGCCATTTTGGTACGCCCATGGGGCGACTCCAAACATTTTTAGAGGTACACCCTTAAGTGTGTCGTCTTTCACGTAGGTGTATGGCATGGATCTGACAAAAAGAATAGATAAAACAACAGAAAATTAAAAATCTAAAAATATAGACGCTTATATCGCACAAATATCCATCTCACGGATGCTCAAGGCACTGTCACACTATTTCCCCTAGTGATTAGGCCTAATGCAATTCCTTCATTCTTCTCAACCCCCTAGGGAGCATGCAGTCCCTTGTAAGTTACGCACAGTACCCATTTCCTCACTGTTAGAGAGGCAATCTATGGCAAAGTGCCTTGCCCAAGAGTACACGCACCATGGATCAGTGCTGTAACGAAGTCCGCAAGTTTGGGTTTGATTCTTCCCGAATTTTTTTTTCAAATCTTCAAACCCACTCTTTTACACGATTTACATGTATTTGTCGTAATGAACAAGATAACGGCTTTGGTGGGATGAAATTGACCCGGGAAACTGAACGGAATCCGCGGCCGGAGCGCAGCGCTACTATCGGAATTTGCGTGGTGCATGCATTTTGTGATTTGTACCACGTGCAAACCATCGTTAGACTGCGTGAGATGGTATTTTTTCCTAGCCATTGGGGTACATTTTCCTACGAGTATTTGTAGTACATGTACCCACAAGTAGGGCTTATTGATTTTTGTCGAAATGCTTTTCACAATGTTGTGCGAATAATAAATTCTGTACAAGAAAATAAGGTAATTGTACTACTCCCGATACTCCATTTTCACAATGCAAATGTATACCACGCCGATAGAGGGCGTTTGCAATCAAACCATTCCGATCAATCGACAATTAGCAGCACATTGTGCAGATGTGTACTGCGCTGTAACTCTATGGCTTTGGCACGTTGCGGCAATGAAGCCAATACAATATTTGATCGGCAACGATCGAGCGATGTCTGTGTACATGTACATGTAGATATCGATCGTGAAGTCATATGGACGGAGGAAGGAAAGTCATGTCATGCATGTCGGTATGGTTGGTGCATGCCGGCGCCGTGCTGAAAATGTCGGATCTGATTCGGAACAAAAATTGCTTTGTGCAGTGCATATGACGTTCAATACAAAGTGTTTTTGCAAGTATAAGAAGTCATTTTGAGTGCGTTTTTGACATTAGAAGCCAGCTCTATTTCACATTTACAGTTAACATACGTAAGATGTGAAATCCAAAGTGAACCTCTCCCGAACAGCCAAACTGAGTGAAAACGTCAGTTTGGTCCGGTTGAGTTCGGAAGTGCCAATTGAAGTTTTGTAAAATCCCGCTCCGTTTGTCTTTTCGGTAACAGCATTACCATGGATGCCAGCAGCAGGCCTGAATCCACAATCCACAGAATTACCCAAGGTTTTAAGTTTGAATCACTAGACCGCCCGGTCTTTACACTCCATGAAATCTAGATAAAAGTTCAGCTTTTGAGTTGAGAAGAGGTTCAAGATTGTAAGCATAGTATACATGTAAGTCCTATTTAAATAAAATGTATGTACATGTAAACCTCATTTATCAGGCAGCTGCAGGATCATTTCAGCAACTCAACCATGTGTTAGTTTTATTATTTTCCCACACCTTCAGCATATGTAGGCATGCTGCACACAATTCAGGAAGGTATATACCGTCCCACACTCTTAGATTTGACCCAGTAGAGCATGATTTTTGTAATCAAATGTGCATATGAGATACAAACGGTGCATGCACTTTCCGTGCATACCCGTGGAGTTCAGTGGTGAGTATATGTTCGTGCATCTGGTGGTGCTCATGTTGCGATATCATTAGCCAAGGAAGGTTTGATGGAAATTTTAAAGACCAATGAACTACAGCTACCTGATAGATTATTCATGATAATAATATGCCCCGATTCACATTGGAAGATCTGAGCATGCTGGGAATATGAGACGATGAGTGCAACATGCTGAAATGTTTTGTTTTATCATTCGAACACCCGAGCATGTGAACGAATTATGCTAAAAAGCCCTGGCATCTCATCATTGGAAAATCACAGCATGCCAGCCAGCTACACGTATGTGGGTAATTCCCAACATTAGGGGTCCAAAAGTGTGACATGCTTTTTAAGATTTCCAAGTGTTTTTAGTGATTGAAAGTGGTTTCCCAGTAGAAAATTAATATTTTTATTTCAACAAATACCACTTAAATTGAATGTTTGTGTGTATGTATGGAACCAAGGTTAATGCAAACTCATTCTACAGCCAATTTTCATTGGCGTAGGTAACCCGGGACACCAAACTCCTATTCAATACCATGGAACAAATTATAAGCCTTTATGGTATTTTGTTTTGAATATTTTTCTGGAATCAATAACAAAATATTCAAGAAAATGATGCTGCCCCCTAAAATCACAGGCCATAGTCCATTACTAAAAATTTGTGATCATAAGTGGTGATTTTTGAAGCAGAGAGTGTTGTACGTAACTGGGACACCAACAATTTTTGACCCCTAATTTTGGGAATTACCTATGTACATGTACCGTACAGTTGAAGTCAGAAGTTTAGATACATGTACACCACTACCATCATCACCCAAAATGGTAAACAAGACTACCCGAACCATTGCAAGGTGTGCAAGCTATGTTTTAAGTACTGCAAGCACGTGAGGAATTTTACAAAATCACGACTTTAGTAAAGACTGTTACAAAAATGGTGACAACGCAAGTTTAAGCACACCAGTTTTAACACAGTTGTATGTAAACTTCTGACTACAACTGTATGTAAGATGCTGATGACACCAGAGTCAGAAAATATTCCCACACAGGGGATTTTGTTAAGAATACCTGCACAGGTCTGGATGGAATAAATAGAGCACCTCATCTTCCTTAATATTCATGTGATACATCATGCCATCTACAACGCAATCAGAAAAAGAAAATGGATAAAAATGTCAGTAAAGCAAATGACATTCTAAAATTGAGCTTCCTACCAACAAACCTACATGCACCAACACTAGGTGCAGTTCTACATGTGCATTTTTGTTCCATTTCATCGAAAGAGTCGCAGATGCTTCAACTGGATAGCGTCAGAGAGGGCAATTGGCAATCTCCAGGCTAAAACAACTACATGCAAATGTTGCACTGCACCTCAATGTCACCAGGGTGACCATATGGAGACTGTGGATTCAATTCAAAAACTTCAACAACATGACTAACTTTGACTTCTGTCAGTAAACAGGACTTGTAAAAATAGTAAAGTAAAAGTAATAAAAAAAACTTTATTTCGTACTTTTATAAAGTTTCTTTTGTCACCAAGTATATCCACCTCATTTCTTTTTTAGCATGCTCTTCTCCCCCAGTGGAACCTTCCCCCAGCCTGTTCCTTCCACTAGCTATAGCCCTCATCACCTAGCCCTCCCCAGCTTCCCAGCCTGTGTCTCCCCAGCAAACCCACGCACCCAATTTGTCTTTGCAATTTACAACTGAAGATATCTTCTACATGTACCTGTGCCATTGATGGCATTACATATATCCGTCTTCCAGTAAGGAAGCTTCTCCATGCCACTGAACCTGTTGATGATATTCAATCGTTTGTTGTTCTGCTCTCCAGTAAAAGACGTGTATCTGCCCAAGGCAGTGTTGTTCCTCTGTAAGTTAAATGAAATGTGGGGTGTTATGGCCGAACGGTCTAGTGCGTCGAACTTAAGTTTCTGTGCTAGTACTAGAATGTAGAATCGATTCCGGGCCGCGACGGGTTGTGGCACCTCTGCCCTTGAGCAAGGCACTCAACCACACTTGCTCCCATTCCTGTAATTGGCGGTCTCTCCGCTGTTGGATGTGGTGAATAAATAAAATTTAAAAAAAAAGAAATAAAAAGCCAGCCAGCGAAATATGTTAGATACCTGTACATGTCGCTCTGTTAGTTGGGAAAAGCACTGGTAAAGGTTGCCACTGATGCAGTCAAGTAAGGATGCAATACATGGACAAAGGAAAAGTAGGGGCTAGAGCCTCCAAGTTCCATTGTAAATGTATTGATCACGTTCAAATGACGTCACTTCATACAAATAGCCATGTACATCATGATTTAAAGCGTATTTTTTTGTGACGCGCATTGGTTGCACCAAATTTTAAATAGATTTCGAGCAACATGCGCGCGTGTTTGGAACATGTTTCAGCGTGCGCGTACCTTATGGCGTTTAACACGCATAGCATTTTTTCCTACGAAGATGGCGTCTGTGAACGTGATCCATTCCTGCATTTTATGAGGCTAGATTCGCCACTGTACATGTCCTCACAAGTCATCTGGATGCTGATTCATGAGCCTGGTTGTGATTATTTTATGTCCACATGCCACTTCTTACTACATGTACCGGTAAGTGGCAACTGTTCCATCAGTGGAACTGATATGTACATGTAACCTTGTCAAATTGTGCACTACAATGTACGTGAGTCTTTCAAGGGTAAAGGGGGCATTTTGGCAACACAGACCACATTTTCCAGGAAATACCTTTGTCTGGTCTCAAAATAAAAGAAATAAGTTTCAGTTGTTCTGAAGAGATAACTTAGGCCCACAAATGGTTACAAATAGTGTGACAACATGCCTTTCTAAAAACCCTATGTACAAATTTCCAATATACGCTCGTAACCGGGACGGACACTTAATTGTGTTACATTTGTAGTCTAGCACTAGCACATGTACAAAGTAATTAATGCTTATAAGAGGGAAAAGTTCAGGTACAGTGTAGTATGTCTTTCTTTTCTTTTGTTTTCAAGACTGATAATACAAGGTTTACTGTGTAATTGTCCTAATCCGGCCATATGCAAAAAGTCCTAGTATCAGTGTTTTTGCCATTTTTGTACAAATCACATAACACTTGTATTAAGGAGTAAATTATACAAACCTAAACGCAGGCAATATGGCAGGTTTATTTTGTGGAGGCTTGTAATGATCCAAATATGACTACTTACCCCAAGCAAGAATCCAAACTGTTCTTCAAATCCTTTGGGCAGAGGAAATTTAGGCAGGTACTTGTGCACCCAGTGGAAGATTGGTTCATCATACCCCCAGATAAGGTCCTTGACTGACAGACGAACAAACGGTTTCTCTTTCTCATCTTTCAAGAAAACTTCTAATATCTCTTTAATTAACGATCCAGCATCTCTCACAAAGTAGACTACAGTCTGCAAGAATGGAGATAAATACATGTATATAGAAAACTAGTAATAGCTGGGTGACAACACATACTTTTATATTGACTAGTGTACCGGTACATGTACTGTACAGGTACATGTATATATTTCACATTCCGAGGGTTCTAATAAAAAGATCCAGTGTTTTGGTACAGTCTCCCCCTTTGTCCTACACGTTTGACTGGTTTTAGTCTTGATGCAAGACTTAAATTATTGTTGAAGTTCGCAATCCCCGTACTACGCACCGTTCATTTTAGCCGCCAGAGGGCGTACATTGTACCTATACATTGTACACTCGCGATGTGAACTCAAAAATTCTGTCTTGATTACTCCGTAAGAACATTTTTCGTTAACCTTTATGGTAGCACATGAATAATTAAACAGCAAGGTAAAAATTCATGGGCGCCTGCGCAGAAGAGAAAGCGGTGCCTGCATGCATAAATACATATGTAGGTCTTGTAGGATGGTACATGTAACTTGCCGTGTGTAGTGATTCAAATTTATTTCATCGTCCGTCATAAAGTACAAAACCCGCCATGTCGCTTGTGAGTTGTAGAAAAACGTTTTGTGTCAGGGGCCGGTCGCGTTCGACACGCACATTACATACAATACTGTACACGCGCACAGTGGGCGTGGGCACACCGTGAAATGGAAAATAAATATGGAACAAAATTGTACGGCAAATGGAACAAAATTGCACGGTTAGTGACGTAGCATTAAATGGATTAAATATTGAACGAAAGTGCCCTGAAATGGTCAGTTAATTCAGGCTCATTCTAAAGTTGCATTATATGCAAGGGGCTTAATATAGTTTGAAATCAAAAGGAAGAAGCCTTTTGTTTTTCTGGACACACTCCTTTAAAGGCAGTATACATCATTGGTAATCTCGAAAATCAGAAATGTTCACAGATTTACGCCTAACTTACACAATATAAACATGATGACCGCAGAAAACTTCCCCTGAAAAATGGTTTTGTCTGAAGTGCTATACATGTACATGTAGTCTTTGAGAAATGAGTAACAATTAGTTTTCGTCTCATGAGACGAAAATTCAATTCCCCCCAAAACCATTTCGCCCAAGTGCCATTTCGCCCCAAACCACTTTGCCCGAGTGCCATTTCGCCCCAAATTACTTCGTCCAAACACCACATCGCCCAAATGCCACTTCGCCCCAAAACCACTTCGTGCACAGGCCGTGGTTCAGGGCGAAATGGTTCAGGGCTAAGTGGTTTAATTGGGGCGAAATGACTGCAAACCCTTTTTTGACTGTTTTCTCAAAAGTTAGACGAATAACGGAGCTGGTTTTTGCTCAGGTTGGTTTTAATCATGCATATATCTCCAATCACACAGGGGGATAAAACTATTTTTAACAGTTTACATGTACCAATCATGTATACTATCTTTAAGGTCTCCCCATACATGTACAACTATCCTTACGTAAAATAAAAGATGACACATACTTATGAATTTACTGCCAATGCCAGTTCACAGACAATGCTTCAACACACTTATCAGATGTATATATGTAACTACATGTACTGCACCAAGGCCAAGTTCACAGGTCCTGGGTAAACATGCCCCTGGGCAAATACCACTGATCTGATAGCAATTGTCACATGAGACAAATGGTTTCATTTGTACATTTGTTTACTTTATTGTTTGCAAGGCCCAGAGCATTGTTCAGTTTTGGGATAAGTTATCTGTGCATGACGGTGCAATATCATCCACAGTAAGTATCCACACTGGACTTGTTTTTCAGTAAAGATCTTTCAGTCTATCTTTGAGGTTTTTTCGCTATATGAAGTCCCAAACTGCCCATAAAACTTTCCTGTCAGTGTCGGGTATGTGCCAAAGATTCATAAAACTAATAACCAGGGCTCCATCCTCGTAGGCCAATTTCAGTAAATATTCCCCAGAGTGATGGTAATAAACTGAGCAACAAATTCAAGAAATGCAAAACAATTTCTCTACTTTTTGATTGAAATTTGATTTTAAAAAAGCACTCAGAGAGTGGTACATGTATTAGACCTGAAACGTAATGACTTCACTTGAAATAATCTGGGCTCAACTGGTTAACTAGGCCCTATCAGATTGGCCAATCATATCAAGTGCAATTTAGGTCAAGGTACGTGTAGAGTCCTTGATAAATGCTCACTAAACACACTCTTTGTCTACATGTACTTTGTGCTTTGATATCAATTTATAACATGGCAAATGCATTCTTAACATTTGCAGGGTTGTTGGTTTTTCCTGTTATGTAAGGTATATGGGGCAAGTACGTACGGTACATGTAAACATGTGCAGGATTCTAAAATAATAAAAGAAAAAAATGCATCAGGTGATCGAGCGTTTGCTGTGATAAGAAATTGGAAAAAGTTCAGCTGGGGAATAAAAATGTTCTCCTGGGCCTTGCATAAAAAATAAATCAACTTTTCCCTAATGATTTTTTTTCTTCAAAGATTTCAAAAATGAAGTATTTGTCTGTAGTGCGATCATTAGATTCGTTTACCTCAATAACAAATATGATATGTATACATTATTAGACATTGACAGCACCACAGGCAAAAAATCAAAATAAAATCACGCAAGGACTCCAATAAAAGTCAATGTTTTATTAATCTCGTGACACTCTTTCTTTTTATTGGTTAAATGAAAATACAAAAGGTAGCCTAGTTCAGGTAGATAACAATTCACAAAGACTCGGTGAATTGTTTTGACATCAACTTGCAAGTTGCAACCAAAGAAAATCAATAAAAGCTCCAATACAAACTACGATGGTCGACTCCTCAAAGGTTACCGCCCTGCTTTGATGTCAACTTACAAGTTGTTGTAACCAAAGAAATTCAATAAAAGTTCCGATCACATAACTTTTACGAACTTATGATCATCGGCTCCACAAAGGTTACCACCCTACTACACGGCGCCATGCCACAAGACTAAATTGTTTTGACGTCAACTTGCAAGTTGCAACTAAAGAAAATCATTAACAGTTCCAACACAACTACGATCGTCATCTCCACAATGGTTACCGCCCTGCTTTGAATTCAACTTGCAAGATGAAACCGAAAACAATCAGTCGCTTCCGCCCGCGAACGCAACTGTACATCATCGGCTTGAAACCACAAAGGTTACCGACCGTTGGGCTCATCACAACGGTCTGATCTGCTGCCCGAGTCTTTTAGAATAAAACTGCCACTATAGAAATTTCCGGTGGCGCAAAACGGCCATTAGATCTTTGAAAAAAGGTAGGATCGTTTTTTTCACAAGTTGGTTTCGGATATCCGTTTAGCATTTTTCTAAACGGATAATTACATTTCGTTCGTTTAAACATTTAAACGGTCGCAACATTATGTTAAATAACACCAGTGGGTGTTGTCATATAGATACCAATCCTATATTTTAACACCACAAGTATTAGTTTTAACACCGAGGGTGTTAAAAATAATGCATTTATTTCAAATGTGGTGTTAAATTTTAACACCAGGCTTGGTATGTAAGACAACACCACTGGTTAACACCACAGTTTTGGCAATGCAGATACCGCACTGTAAACACCTGGAATAAAACCTGACGTGATTCTTTTGGTGTTTAAGTAACACCAAATTTTTAAATTCTTATATTGAATATCTTGGTGTAAATTTTACACCAAGTGGCATGGCTACAGGCATTTCACAAACCATAAACACCGTCTTGCGTGACTAGACTATTTGTACCGGTTTTCATTTTTGACCAAACTTACCCTCTGGGGGGTGGTGGGTTGTAAGAAATACATGTACCGGGTACATGTAATCTGAAGAAAGGCATTTGCCCGTCTTCTGAAAACTTGATGAGGACAATCACTTTGAGCAAAAACATGTACATGTTCATTGTGACCCCATTGTTGGTAACAATGGTGTGTGCCCAATTTCCATTGTTAGATGTTCATAGTGAATGGCATTTTCCAATATGACAGTGCCATTCCGCCACGAATGGATAAATTGAATAAAGATTACTGTAAATTAAATTCAGTACATACCGGTACATGTATAAGTTAACACTGTATAATTGTACCGTACTAAAGGGTAAAAAAGGGGGATGTTTCACAGTAGAACGTCTTTCTTTTTACACAAAATTGTCTTCAGTATTTGACA
Source organism: Henricia sp. BOLD:AAB3569 (assembly GCA_037783545.1). NCBI lineage: Eukaryota > Metazoa > Echinodermata > Asteroidea > Spinulosida > Echinasteridae > Henricia > Henricia sp. BOLD:AAB3569. Next base: position 510,032 of record JBBELK010000057.1, on the reverse strand, counting down.
CCAGGGGGAATAGGTGACACCAATTGTATTACAAAATAAGACCGGTTCCTGGTGCAGAAAGTACACCATAGTTGGCGTTAAAATATGTTAACACCAAATGCTGGTGTTATTGGGTGTTGTCTTATAAATGTACCAGGAAAGAATCGACTTTTACACCAAGGGTGTTAATTTTAGCACTTTTGTTTTTTTTATGAAAATGGTCAAATGCAAAAATGAGGTGTAACAATTACCATCTTTCTGCTGGTGTTTTTATATACATACAGTACATGTACCAAATAAGGTTATAATGAAGTGGATTTGCAAAAAATGTACACATTCATGATTGAGAGCGTAATTCTCAGTGCTACATATGTGGTACATGTACATATACACATGATTTGGTTAAAACATGCACTTTGTGCAAAGTTATTAATGGTACATATAATGTACTGTGTACATTTATGTATCCCGCGGGTGTACATGTAAGCTAATGCTCGTCGTATCCAGTTTACCAAAAATCTAAGTCATCAATAAAAAGTATCTGCACCCTTCGTGTCAGGTTTTTAGATACTTAAATAACTTGGCTCAGGCTTGATGCCAAAGAACTTGATTGACTCCACCCTAAACAGCTAGTATCCCCCCGTCCACATTTTCATGTTTATCATGGAGGTGTATGTGTCTATTCATAACTTGTTTTCCACCAAAAATCAACAGCCTTTTGTTTAAAACACAAAGCAGTTCCGACCCTCTTCACCCGAAATTCTGGTTTTGTCACAGAACGAACGGCAAACACAATGCGCGTTGAACGGTCCCTGCGGGCCGTAGTTCCCACGTGTTTGAAATTTGCACAGCACGGTATGCACATCGGCCGGTACAAGTTAGAACGAGCGGCTCCTTTTTCTCTCTCTTGGTAATAAACAAGAAAATCTTTCTACTTTTTGTTTTCATGGTGTCATGGTTCGGGACTGGTGCCCATGACAAAGGGCTTGGTATGCCCCGGTTCGGGCTCGGTATGCCCCGGTTCGGGCTCGGTATGCCCATGATAAAGGGCTTTGTATGGCCCGGTTGGGTCTGGTGTGCCCATTTTATTGTATGCTTTTTCTAAATCAGACATGATCACTGTACTTACCCAAAATGGCATGTTAGCGGTCAAAAAAGTGTCATTTTCATCCCCAGCAGAGTTTGACCTGTCAAATATGTATGTGTAAGGCTGGTCACTCGACACTGTATCATTGGGGTTGAATGTAATGTTTACTCTGGGCAGCATCATTCTGTATCAAGACAGCAAAAAAAGAGAGAACATGCAGTCATTATAAGAAACAAGAACGGCGAAGCCGCCATGAATCGCTGCTTTCCAATTTTTAAATGTTTTTTGCGTGTAAACTTATAAGAGATGACCAGATAATGGATATACATGTAAGAAGACATTTAGTTCTTTCCCGTACAAGTCTATGACAAGTCCCGCACAAGCCTGTCACAAGTGCAGTAACAAGAAGCAAAGGATGAACACGCAGTTCATCTGAATAGCTTGTGACTTGAATTAAGATCCAGGGACTTGTGGTGGACTTGTGATGGACTTGACTACAACCCTGCTAGCCAGTGTTGAAAGGTTGGTTTAAATTATTAAGGCTGTGCCTAACGAATTGAATATTCAAATATTCAGTCGTCCATCGAATATTTAAAGGGCCTGTGACATCCTAAACAACTTTGTGCCTAAGCTTTGCTTTATAATGACGGATTACTTTTTCAGTAAGACATACTATTGTTTGTTTGGATGTATAAAATCAATAAAAGGTGGCATTTTTCAACTTTGAAGATTTCATTGCAATAAATCACAGACGGAGGGCGCTGTTTTGAGTGCATCACATAAGGAAGACAGAAGGGAAAAGTTAAGAAAAAACATAAGACTTCAAGTTGGACTTGTGGCAAATTGCTGCAGTTTCTACCCCCAGTTTTGTCATGACTTACAGCAGGCAACATGTAAAACAAACTCAAACAGCCATGGATTACAAAAGTTTCAGGAAAATTGAGAAAAAAGTGGAATCTTTTGTACACAGTTCTATGTGATTTTCCTGCGTTTGCCTCTTGTGACGTCGTGACCTTGGTCATGAATATGCATATTCGCATTAGCATAAAAACTAAAAACCTTTGTTTTAACCCCCAAAGCAAGCTCCAAATAGGATTTTTATGACTTTAACTGAGTAAAGTGGTTTTAAAGCATAGATTTCATTGATAAAAATCCTAAATAAGGGGCCCTTTAAATAGCATTTTACTAAATCGAATATTCGGTATGTGTTTTTACCACACTCCAAACCATGTCTTTCAGCTAGGAAAAAGTAGTAACCTTTTTCCGTTGCTGAAATGGCTGCTTTTATGTCACATTTGCGTCCAACCATGAGTCCAGAGGACAAAGAACAGACGAAAATTTCTGCAAAAACCTCTTCGGGCGAGAGACTGCTATGCAAGTTACAACATGAAGTCTATAGTTTGAGCACAGATGATTTTTGGAGGCAGCAAATTCGGCAATAAAAAAGGCTGCTGTATTCATGTGAGCTGTGACTTCGGGTGCCCAAATCAATTAATTTCACAGAAAACTTTTTTTGTCAAAATCTTAGTAAAAAATTCACACATCGAATATTAAATATTCGATCGAAAATTAAACAAATTTTTTTATTCGAAAATGCAGTGTTTACACATTTACACTTTAATAGGGTCAAAACCTTGGAGGAACAACAACAACAATTGAAATTTTCTTTAAGTCTGCATTTTATAAAATTTCACATGCACTTACTGGTACACTCATATCATTATCCTGTCCATTTAAACTTGTTTTCTTCAAAAACAATATTGATTTTAAGACATGGTTTATTCAGCCTTTTGTCAAGGCTTTGCTTTACAAGGATTCACCGTCCACGCCCACAGTGCAGGTGCCAAGGAATGAAATCGCCGTGCACAGTACATGTATAGCACTCTCACCCTGGTGAGCAGTCTAGGGAAAATCACCAGTCGCTAGACTTGACCAAGTCTGACTTTAAGTGTAATATTGGCACAAGAGGGCGCGCTAAGGAAAGGTGCAGCGCCAGTGGCTGCGGCAACCGTTTTACAGAAACAAAGCAAATGGCATCTTTGACAAAGACTATGGTTTATAATTGGTCTAATCTTAGCACCAGGGGCCTATTTAGTTGCTAGCTGAAAACTCATGCTTACTGTACATGTACATGCTGTAGCACAAAAGTTGTGCTAATATGTTAAAACTATTTCACGACCATGGGGTGCTTAAAGGCACAGACTTGTCAGCAATGCGCGCGCGCCAAATTCGTGCCACGAAATACGCAGCTCCACGCCTTTGCTATGGAGCTGCGTATTTCGTGGCACGAATTTGGCGTGCGCGCATTGCTGACGAGCCTGTGCCTTTAAGCATGCGCGAGCAAATTTTGCCTCTAAAGCTACATTAGCAAGCATTCAGCAGTGCTTAAGGTTATGTTTTTCATGAGATACATGTACATGTAGCTGGAGCCTCCGTTAGCACAAAATCGGCTGCTAAACAGCTCCATGAAATTGGCCCCAAGTGAAAATGTGTTGCGACCATTACTGGTACTTAAAGCTTAAAGTGAGCGTGTTCAGATTTTTCCAGAAAATGGATTTCATTTAAATCTAGAAACAAGAATTGTATCAAATGCGCCTTCCCATAAATGCCATCCATGGGAAGAAAACAGGAAATTTGCAATCTCCAATTTAGATGTGGAAGCAAAAAGGTGAGTGTACATTGTAATTTTCTGCACGGCTTTATGGAACCATGCAGAAAATTAGTTTACAAGACATTGGTGTTTTTTTTTATATCTTTGAAAATATACGGATTGAAAACGCAAAATGTCAGAATGGTTACGAAAAAAATATGACAAATGATATGGTATCAAAATTTCAACAGCTATGGGGGAAAATATCGGGGTAAAAAAATGTGATCTGGACACGCTCCTTTAACTTAAGATTTTGAAATAAGTGTGAAATTTTAGCATGGCACTTACAGTAAATGATAGCGGCCCAGATTTTAACTTGAGTCATCACAACCTATTCAAATGTCCTGTTGCTTGTATTAAACTGGACTTGTGATGTATTGGACTGCAATAAGTAATTTGCCAAAAAGCTTAAAGAGGAAGAATCCCCCTTGATGGATTTTTATTATTTTTTAATTGTCGGTTTTAAGTGGATAAATTGCAAGCAAAAGTGCGCTTTTCGAAAATGAGATTTTCGCGATTTCTGAAACGCTCATTAGGTATTCATGATATGCGCGTGACCCCGTGACGCAATCCTGAGAAAGAGAAGTCAACACGATTGTTAGCTCCATACGTTTACACACAAAAAACTTCAAAAACCGTCTCTGTTAGATGGTGTTTTTTTAAGAATTTTGTTGGTCCAAAAAGCCAGATATATGCCCAGTAGCTGCGTGGTTGTATGTTTTACCAGAAAAAAAAAGAGCAGAAAGATTTTCTTTTCTATTACCAAGAGAGAGAGAAAAATTAGTCGCTCATTCTAACTTGTACCGGACGATGTAACACGTGGGAACTATACGGCCCGCAGGGAGCCGTTCAATGCTGCAGACAGACCGCTGTGAATGCCGTTCGTTCCGTGACAAAACCACCCGTCGCAATGCACCAGTATTTACTTTAAAAGAGCTTCATTGTGAGCCACAATTTCACCGTTTTTTCACAAAACAGGTAATAGTAGATTGTTGTCATATTACATGAAGTGTTTTTCACGTTTGTATTTTGAATTACAAGGACAAAACAGGCATGATAAACATTCACTTCGTGTATTTTCCATTCAATACTGCACAGGCCGTTTTGTATGTTTCTCAGGATGACGTCAAAACCCTGTTGATAAACAGACCAAGTGACCTCGAGCGTTTCAGAATTTTGGGTGAAAAGGGGGCGGAACTGCTTTACGTTTTAAGCAAAAGCCTGTCGATTTTTTGTGAAAAACAAGTTGTGATGGTGTTGTAGACACATACACCTCCATGATAAACAGAAAAACTCAAAATGTGGAAGGGGGGATTCTAGCTGTTTAAAGCATTTCTATCAAGATATCAGTCAACCACCACTAAGACCGTGTTTACACTTGATCCCGAGCTCGGGATCGAACACCGAGCTCGGGATCAGCCCCGGATCACAAATAGGTGTAAACGCTCTCGGAACCAAACTGGCCCCGGATCAGACCCCGAGATTTTGGTCTCGCGATGGCGGAGGGTTCGATCCCGAGCTCGGGATCAGTTTGCGGTTAGCTGGGCAATAAAATCTTCCCCACATCCTGTTGCGGGCTAAAGCGCGCGAAAATTCCAGGGGAGCCCGCGCTCTTATTATGTACACGTGTACACGTAGTACATGTATATATACACGCACACAGGTACCACTGGTTCCATGCATTGTGTGCAGGCATATATGCCATGACAAAATGCATGATACCCCGACGCGACTCATGTGATGCAACGCTGAGAATCTCGATCGCTGGTGTCCGTTACGAAAACACAACGTACTACAAACGTAATTGGTATCCTGCATTCAGCAATCTCTTTTGCGTGTCCGATACAAACTTCACACGTTGAGAAAAAGTGTTTCTGTATTTCCTCTACTTTTTGCAACTTCTCTACTTTCTGCAACTATCTAGCGACACTTTGTCATTATCATACAGCTTAGTTTTTAGTTGTTATATCAAGGATTTCGGAGTGTCATTCAACGATTTCCGACATAGCATAAGTTGACATTATTTCGTCGTGAAGAGAAGTTGACGAAACGAAGTAGCCGAGTCGAGTTGTCAGTTCGTGTGAAAAGATGGCAAACGAAGTTCGCGGGCGCTCGTGGAGCAACGACAAACTGGCGAAGTTTTTGGACATTTGGGCCAGCGCAGAAATAATGGCTAAACTGGACGGAACATCTTGGAATTCTGCTGCGTTAGCTTGACCTTTGACTGCAACTTCTGGCTCCGCGCTCGGGATCAACAACATATATAAACGCGGCACTCGAGACCATTGCGGTTAACCTCAACACATTCTTATCAGGGGGTCAATCTTGATCCCGAGCTCGGGACCAGTGTAAACACGGTCTAAATTCTGTATAAATTTTACACAATGGTTCGGACTATCAGAACAGCCTTGGGCATCAACTTTTGAAGGATTTTGCACGATATAAGAATTTATTATTATTATTATTATTAAAAAGTACACGACCTACACAATGTATTTTTAATAATTTGGTACACTTATTTTATTATGAGGATACTATTCAACCTTCTAATGTCCAACAGAAAGGGAGAACTGGTGTGTGACGTGTTGTTATGGTAATTATCTCTAAATGTTGAGTGTATTGGCTAAAACATGAATGCAAAAGTACAAAAGAGCCATTACCCAGGTTGTCAACAAAGGGGGACACATTTACTCACTATGAGCAACTACCGGTAACAATAGAAATTGGGCACGAACCATTATTAACAATGGTGTGTGCCCAATTTTCATTGCTAGTTGCTCATAGTGACTTCAGTAGTTTAATGTGCATAATCTGCAGTAGGAGAGTTGTGGGTCTTTCCATAAAACGAGAGCTAAAGTGTGACGTTTTGATGCATAAACATTTGTAAAAATGGCTTAAATTCCAAGTTACCATTGGGCAATTCTAGAAACTATTAAACCAAATGGTCAAAATAAAAAAATTGTCAAAATAGGCTAAATGATCCATCATATCAAACATTGTCAAAGGTTACATATGTAGTTTCTTGAAATAATATTGAATTTGACCGAATGTACATGTACAGGGGTTGCCAGAAATAACATATCTCGGCAAGATTAATATATAAAGTCAATTGAGCTTTAGCACCGTGTTTACACTGGTCCCGAGCTCGGGATCAAGATTGACCCCCTGATAAGGATGTGTTGAGGTTAACCGCAATGGCCTCGAGTGCCGCGTTTATATCTGTTGTTAATCCCGAGCGCGGAGCCAGAAGTTGCAGTCAAAGGTCAAGCTAGTGCAGCAGAATTCCGTGATGTTCCGTCCAGTTTAGCCATTATTTCTGCGCTGGCCCAAATGTCCAAAAACTTCGCCAGTTCGTCGTTGCTCCACGAGCGCCCTCGAACTTCGTTTGCCATCTTTTCACACGAAGACAACTTGACTCGGCTATTTCGTCTTCGTCAACTTCTCTTCACGACGAAATAATGTCAACTTATGCTATGTCGGAAATCGTTGAATGAAACTCCGAAATCCTTGATATAACTACTAAAAACTAAGCTGTATGATAATGACAAAGTGTCGCTAGATAGTTGCAGAAAGTAGAGAAGTTGCAAAAAGTAGAGGAAATACAGAAACACTTTGTCTCAACGTTTGAAGTTTGTATCGGTCACGCAAAAGAGATTGCTGAATGCAGGATACCAATTACGTTCGTAGTACGTTGTGTTTTCGTAACGGATTCTCAGCGTTGCATCACATGAGTCGCGTCGGGGTATCATGCATTTTGTCATGGCATACACTGTATATGCCTGCACACAATGCATGGAACCAGTGGTACATGTACCTGTGTGTGTGTATACATGTACTACGTGTACACGTGTACATAATACGAGCGCGGGCTCCCCTGGAATTTTCGCACGCTTTAGCCCGCAACAGGATGTGGGGAAGATTTATTGCCCAGCTAACCGCAAACTGATCCCGAGCTCGGGATCGAACCCTCCGCCATCGCAAGACCAAAATCTCGGGGTCTGATCCTGGGCCAGTTTGGTTCCGAGATATTTACACCTATTTGTGATCCGGGGCTGATCCCGAGCTCGGTGTTCGATCCCGAGCTCGGGATCAAGTGTAAACAGGGTGTAGGAGATTCTTACTTGTGTGACCTTGTTTTACCATATTAAAATAATGATTTACAATACACTTTATATTTAATTTAAATGGTATTGGGCATGTCTTTGAGCATGGAGGAAAAAACAATTTGGAGTTGTATTCTGTGTACTGTACATGTCCAACACCGAAATAGCCTTGTTTTTAATAGTACTAAAAATTGTGCTGTTATAAAAATTCAGCAATTCGCATCTTCTGTGTACCGCATGTAGTCTACATACATGTAACCACAACTTTAAGTTGGCCATAATCTACATGTACATAGGTGGGTAATTCCCAAAATTAGGGGTCCAAAAGTGTGACATGCTTTTTAAGATTTCCAAGTGTTTTTAATGACTGAAAGTGGTTTCCCAGTAGAAAATAATTATTTTTATTTGAACAAATGCCACTCAAATTTAATGTTTGTGTGTAGATATGGCACCAAGGTTAATGCAAACTCATTCTACAGCCAATTGTCATTGGCGTAGGTAACCCGGTAACTCCTATCCAATACCATGAAACAAATTATAAGCCTTTATGGTCTTTTGTTTTGAACATTTTTCAGGAATCAGAAGACAAAATATTGAAGAAAATGATGCTGCCACCTATAATCACAGGCCATGCAGTCCATTACTGAGAATTTGTGATCATGATTGGTGATTTTTGACATGTTTGAAGCAGAGAGTGTCGTACATGTACGTAACTGGGACACCAAACATTTTGGACCCCTAATTTTGGGAATTACCCCTCATGTCTTACAGGTTTAAAGACGAATGCTTTCAGACATACATGTACACCAAAATGTACATGTATGTCCGAAACCATGTTTGCAGGAGCAGTTTGTACACTAAAATTATTAACTAAAACAAAGTTTTCATGTGTATTTTCTCAGTAACCATGCACACACTTAACAAAACAAAGTAAAATCTAGAAGAGGGCATAAATAGTACATTTAATCTAAAACACTACTGAGTCTTTTCAAATTATCCAGCTAAACAGAGGAAATAACTTTTACCCCATAAGGAGTAAGAAAAATAGTATGTACAACATACATTTTAAAATAAACCCCATGCACAAATTGTCCTATTATGTATAACAAAGAAAGAAAAAAATGTCACAAAATGTTGATCTGTCCTCATTGCATATAATGGGAAATTTGTACACAAGCTTTTTAGAAGTGTACATGTACATGATGTATGTCAGTGGTTGTGGCAGCATTTTCGTACCTTTTTGGGCAAACTTTATCTCCTGAGAACAGTACAAGGACATTTCTTTAACGTTGAGTTTGAGATAAACTCAAGAAATTTGAAAGGAATTATTGACTTACAGATGTGCTCAAAATTGTTCATACTCTTTGAAAAATGTAACATTTTTAAAATTTCCTCACTCCCAAAAACTATTGTGAAGGAACTTTCACAGTATGTAGGACAGTTACACACTGTGTAGTTGCCTTGCACAAGACCACGTTTTTGGCTCAGCATCATTTGCATTACAATAGTAATGTCCAGATTTGCATTTTTGTGCCTGTTCAAAATTATTCATATCCCTTACAAATTATCAGCATTTAGGCCAATTTTTGTGATAATGCACCTGCTTTTAACATTTCAGTGATTCCTTTTTGTTGTTCAACAGTTATGTTTGCAAAGCATTTGAATCATTAACATATCTGTTCAATTAAATTTAAATCAAAGAATGTCATAGAATAGCACTCTGCTATAAAGTGAGGGGAGTTGATGCCTTCATTCTCAGTTTCTGGACTTGCGCATGGATATTGTCAATGGTCACAAAGAAAGGAAAGGCTACAAGGCCCTTTCGAAGCAGTTTAGAGTGCCAGTTTCCACCGTTCAGAGCATAATTAGGAGAGTACATGTACCACAAGGAGTTCCACACAGTGCTAAACCTTAAAACATGTAGCTGGATGAAAAGATGAAATACAGGATGAAATACAGGATGAAAGTACAGGATGAAAGATTTTCTGCTGGGACCATTCGAGAGGCATGCTGTTGTACACCAGAAAAGTCCAAAAGTGGGTTTATTTTGTATAAAAGATTATAAGACCGTCAATACCATCTTGAACTTCAACTACCAGAAACGTGAATATTTCACATTTTCTTGCTTACTTGCTTACTCATGGGGTACCGTGGCCGAGTGGTATGGGTCATTGACTTGCAAACATACATATAGGTAAAAACTTGGGGTTGCGGGTTCGAATTCGGCTGCGGTACCTGTGCCCTTGGGCAAGGCACTCAACCACACTTGCTCCATCCTTCGGAAGGGATGTAAAGCCGTTGGTCCAGTGTGTTAGGTAACGGTAACACACTTTAAAGATCCCAGAGCATTCTTTCGTGAAGAGCAAGGGGATTCCCCGATGTCTGTGGCCATTTCCAATTCTTCATGGGTTTCCTCACGTTTGCGAGTGACAGTGCAATGAGCTATTGAGGGATCCTTGGTATGAATACCAGAAAGAAATAAAACATCGTCGATACTTGTTAAGGATAGATAATGACACTTGCATTACTTGTTTAGGGATAACTTTTCAGACCCTGCAAATACTTGTTTAGGGGTCTTTTTGAAATTCCATGGTCACGCTTGGCATCCACTTGTCAATGGGCAGTTAATTTCGACCCCATGTATCAAATCGAGAATGTACAGATGCCGTTATCTCAATTTTTTGGGATACAGCATTTATAGCATTTTGCAATAAAACTTTGAATTTTCATTCATAGCCCACAGTTCTGGCTGACAAACTTCAGTAGCCAAATCCATGCTTTCCCCATTGTCCCAAATTCGTTTGCACTCTTCCAGTCACATGTTGCTCGACATTGTTGTCCTATTGAATGAATTTCTTTCATTTTTCCCAGACGTACACGTGTGTACATGTACCTGTCTGGAAAATTTTCTGATGTAAATTCTGATGTAGCTTAAAGGAGCATGGCCAGATTTTCTGGAAATTTGATCTAGATCTAAAATACACCGCAAAAATATAATATTCATAACAAGAAAACCAAAAAAAGGTGGAAATTGGAGAGTAAGCTTACGTTTTGATCGTATGTTGTGACACGAATCGAAATCGCGCTGTTTCGCTTTTAGTGGCAGAATTTGAAATCAGACTGACGTGTATATTTTATTAGTGCCAATAATACCTGTACATGTAGCATAATTTCTACTCCCATTGAAACCTCCCTGTAAAATATCCGAATACACAAGATCAGTATTTCGACTAGAAAAAGACTGGTTAACCAACATTTGTAAAAAAAAATGCAAACCGGTTTTTGAATTACCGTAAATTCCCATCCCTAGTCTGAAGCCATTATCAACTTCCCAATTCTTTCCCTATTAGCACCATGCATCCTACTTTCATACCGGTACTATGCTTCGATTAAAAGGGCCAGGATAAAGTTGAACACCTGTAACCAACAACCATATAGTATTGACCAGAAAATAGTATTGACCAGAAAATAGTTTTGTCATGTAACATGTGTAATGTACCGGTATGTACTTTTATTAGAAGTTGGAAATTTTAATAAAACTCCTATCAAATGATTACAATTTCATGCTGAAATTATGGAATGTTAAATTTGTATGGAAATTGTTTGAATTGGTTATTGGTTTGGTTTAATGGTTTTAGTTAGTTAAGGTTTGGTATAAAATGTTATTTGTTCAATATTACTTGGCTATAGGGTCTAAATTGTTATTATTTAAATGGTTACCTGCAATTGAATTGAAATGGTTTCAGTTGGTTCTGGAATCGGATTGAAATGGTTTCAGTTGGTTCGTGAATTGGATTGAAATGGTTTCAGTTGGTTCGTGAATTGGATTGAAATTGTTTCAGTTGGTTCGTGAATTGGATTGAAATTGTTTCAGTTGGTTCGTGAATTGGATTGAAATGACCTTATGAAAAAATAAAATGACAACAAATACTGATATAATGAAAAGAAAATTTTGTGTTAACAATAAGATTGTGTAACATCCGAAACAAATTTCCTGTGCTGAGAGAAATTTGTTTGGTATGAATAACCAAATTTGTATCCATAATTTTTTTAAATATGTCAACATTATTATAAGCTGAAAATAGTGTTTTTTTGTTTTGGACGTTACATTTGTTTCGGACGTTACAACTTTTAACGGAAAATTTGTTTTGCTGATATTTCGGTAATGTAATCATATACTGGATTAATTTATGCTGTGATAGGAAGCTGCCTTGAGATTCTTCTTAATAAATAAAATCATAAAAAGCTTTTGCCATTTCTATCTTATCAAAATTAATGTTGTTTCGGACGTTACAAAATTGTTTACGGAAAATTAGATAACATTTTCATTTGACAAAAAAAGTTTTAAACAACGTCACTACAATAACCTAATGTTACTTTTTTTTTAGACATTGAAATGAAGCAACCAATAAGTGTATTTTGACACTGATATTACATAATTAAATTGTAGTCCCATTGAGTCAAATGGAGGGTATGATTGTTAACGGAAAATGTAACGTCCGAAACACTATTTTCAATTTAACCGTTCCATCATAATATTCCAGATAATTTAGATTACTGTGCACTTTCTTGAAGTATGACTCATAGTCATTCATTATCAATTGGAAAGAGAAATATTGTTTCCCCCTTTTTCTATTTTTCAACCATAACAAAATGATCACTTTTTTTGGTTGGCAAAATTCCGTTAACTTTCGTGTGTTCAGCGTTACCTCACACACATAAACCAAAGTTGGGCAATTCTCGTTAAGCTATGGGAGATCAATCTAGGTCCATGCTCCAAAAAAAATATGAAAATAGATTTCCAGTTCTGTACCTGTACAAAACTGCAACCTCTCAAAGTGCCATTAAGCTATTTGGGCTATGTTTAAAAAAACCCAGAGCCACATGTAATTTACATAATTGGACTCCCTCCCAAACAGTTCTTCTGGAAATAATCCCAGCTTAAACCATAAAGCTCATGATGTTGTACATGTACTTTGCACACTGGCCTTGTGGTTAGAGCAACAGGAGGAGGCAAGTTCGGCAATAAAGCAGGCTGCAGTCTAGTGCTGTATGTATGTATTATTATTATTATTTTTTTGGTCAAGATATTAGAAAATTTGTATGCATCGAATATTGAATATTCGATCAAAAATAAAAACGAATATTAGAATAGTAAATTATTCGAAAATGCACAGGCTTAACCTCATGGGAAGTTACCTCGACCTTGCAGTAACAATCCTCTGTGTAATCTTTTGTATATGGGTCTGTCCACAGTAATGGGGTACATTTCTGTAACATTCAAGATCTTAGGTCCCAGTTCACTTCAAATGTCTTAATTTTATCTTTAAATTATCAAGCTAAACCGAGCAAATAACTTTTTCACCAAGGAGTAAGAAAAATAGTCCTACAACATACATTTGTGAAAACCTCGTGCACAAATTTTCCTATTACGCATGTAACAAAGACGGAAAAAAATGTCACATTGTCTGTCCACGTTACCTACGTAATAGGAAAATTTGTACACTTGCTTTTCAAAAATGTATGTTGTGGCAGCAATTTCTTACCTTTTTAGGCAAAAGTTATCTCCTGAGAACAAAACAAGGACATTTCTTTAATTCTGAGATAAACTAAAGACATCTGGAAGGAATTATTGACCTATTTTTCAAATGTACCCCATTACTGTGGACAGACCCATATATATATCTGCCTTCTTTTCCACTTGTTTACAGTGCCCAAGCATAAAGTTGCACAAGCAGAAAGTTCCCCCAACCCCATCGTAAACTTTGCCTGTCCGAGTCCATTATTTACCGGTACTGCAGGGTCATTTTATTTTTACGATGCGAAACGGTTGCCACTGGACTAAAATACAGCCTTGTAAAACTAACGCGGCTAAGCAGAAATATATTTAATTTTGTAATTCTACCGCACAACACAGTAGTTTAACAAAAATAAAATCCAATGTGAACACCACTAAGACTAGATCCATATGATCTGCAGAAAAAAATCCATTAGGAAACCACGCACCTGTATGAGTATGGTCCAATCTCCACTACACTGGGTTTAGCACCTGCAAGCACTTCCTCTGGGTTTTGGAGGTCAAAGAAGTGAAACTCAGTGAACATTGGCAGTGTAGGATTCTCCCACTCTTTGTAGATTGGGGAGCTTGGGTTTATTACCATTATCTGAAAGCAGCCAGGGGGGGGGGGGGGGGAAATCAGTGAAGACAAACTGTGAGTAGTGTTGTATAAGTAGTCAAGACTACTAAAAATACGGTACATACGACGTGATGAAACTCTAACACTCCTCAATCCTCCAAAATCAATATGATTTTACAGACACCCTATTGAGCTCGTGCCAATGATGTAATTTTGGGAGTAAAACAATGTGTGGACGCTACCACTAAACGGAGCGAGGCGCGTGATTGGCTCTTGCTGTTGGCAACAGCTTCCGTAACTAAGATGCAATTTTGCATGTCGCGCGCGCTTTAGTATATCGGCACCGCGATGACCGAGCAACATGTGCGGCGTGTGATTGGTCAGTTGCGATCACTGTCGCTTGCTTATCAATATCCATATTGTTGCCTTCCCGGGTATTTGGGGTGTTACCCGGGGTGTGGGCAATCAGTTAATAGTTAAAGGGAAATGGACTGGACACTTCCTTTGTTGACAGTCAAGGGTCGGTTTATTAACCTCACTTCATTTATTTACAAGTACATGTATACAAGTATAGCAGTAATAGACTTAGATAATGGTAGCGTTAGATAATGGTAGCGTTAGAGCCTTCGAGCGGTTGAAATAACTCAAACAGTATTGCATAGCGACACCGGGACGACGGGCAAGTGAACGGGCATAGGTACGGGGGAGACACGGCCAACGGCAAGGGACTGCTCCGATGTCTCAAGTGTGCGTATAAGACTATACGGGTACTAGGTTGACCAGGTTGGGTGGTGGCTCAATTCGAGGGGGCTCGCTAATGAGAGACTCGGCCGGGTGTAGCGGAACTGGACCGCTACACCGAGTGGGACAACCGCAAGCCACGCACGGCGAGGTGTAGCAGGGGAGAGCCGCTACGCATACGCCGAGAGAGGCAACCGCAAGCCCGGCGAGGTGTAGCGAGAGGGAACCGCTACGCCTACGCCGACAGACAACCGCAAGCCACCCACACCAAGGTCAGATGAAGCACGGACGGTTCAGTGGCCGACGCCACACAGCACCACTGAGCCGAGTGACTAAGCAACCGTACGCTCAGCCACAGTCTTATCGAACGGGACCACCAACCGAATACGAACTGTCTTTCGCATCAGTCTATATTCGAGATCGCCCTTTACCATGGTCACCATTCGCCGCCCGGATGCCGCTCGCAAAAACGACACACTGAAGTGGACTTCACTTGCCTTATTTATAGAACTTCGGGAGCTAGTTACATGAATAAATATGAGGAGAGAACCAATGGAAAGGCGCCACCGTGTCCTCTTGCCACATGGTTGGGACCAAGGCTAGCGTCATGTATGAGCCTTGGGCAAAAGGGTAATAGCTAAAATAAGAGGTCAGAGCTGAGTCAGCAATCCTCTGGACTATGACTTAGCCACGCCCAATCATGCGCTCATTCAGTTATGTAACGGCATCTCGCCCTTGAATAGCGTCAATGCGCCGACGGTTTTAGCCAATCACAAAACCTTCCCTTATATGGCAGGTTTCTAGGCAACCCTGCCATGTTTACCGAAAACACAGCCACCTATTTATGGGGAAAACAGAGCTGTCTTTGTTCCATGCTGTCCACGTGTTTTGGTGTGGCATTATGAGGCCGGAAAGCAAGATCTCGTGTGGTGAAATAGAGAGTGCTTCGGAATTATAAGACTGGAAATTATAAGTAATCTAGGTTCGCAACAATATATATTCCTGAATACAGCCTAGCTCAACTCGTTTCAGCAAGGGTTTTGTGGAACTCGGTGTGGAGCAAAGACCCTTGCGACAGGAAGATGCATACGTGTATGTAGGTACCGGTATGCGAGTTGTGCAATTATTCTTTTTGACTAGGCAAGTCTGTGAAATGGCAACGATACATGTACATGTACAGGTCAGCAGGCACCTGATTCTGGGAAAAAAATTCAAAAATTTGTCAAATATTATACTTGCATGTACATGTACATGTAAATTCAATTAGGTTATGAGGTTGATGATGTTTCACAATTTAATCAAGGCTTTGAATGGGCACATCATTGAACGAAAATGTCATCTAAACAGAGGCTGCCGTCTTTCCTTCAAGCTTCTTTCTGATCACCAGTAGGGGATTTCGTCTGCCACAAATCGTGCTGGGTATTTATAAACATGTGATGTCACCTCTGCGTGAAAAATAGTGGCCTGTACATACATGTAAGTATGTAGTCTGTTGGAAAAATAATTTTTAAAAGCAATTGTGCAAATCGTGTTTTTAGAGAGAGTCCTGCATACAACACTACTGCCTACCTTTTTAAGAACAAAGTTCATGATAGCCTTGAAACCAAGTGGGATGGCCACAGCACCGAAGATAAGCAGCAGAACTCCAACAATTAAGCAAGTGGCAGACTTCTTAGGTCCACACTTGCAGACTCTCCTTTTACCCTCCATGTCTATGGCCTCACAGCACTAGTGGCCTCAGTATCCAAACTTGAACTGATCAGCAAATGCCGGGCCATGGCTTGATATAAAGTTCAATGTCATAAAGTCCCTGCAGTCATTGTGTTACCACGTGCACTCCGTGTACCTTCACAAAGATACATGTAGCAGAGTACACATGAGAAGCCAATCAACAGCAGTAAACAGCAGTGACTGAGCCGTACTATATAAAAGAACAGCCCCGGGGTAATTTACAATTGTACCAGTGGTACTTGTGGTCGACAACCAGTAAAAAATTAGGTAATTCGACAGAGTCTAATGGGCCAGTGAGAACAATTGGAAGGAAATTACAAGTCGGATATCCCTAGGTCTCATCACGTACATTGTACTTTGTAGACCTGTACAAATAATGAGTGGTTGAAAAATGTAAGATTTTTCAAGTATTAAAAATCTTTAGGGCCAACATTTTGGGCATGTGTGGGTCGAGAATTAATGGAAACCAGGTGCCTTCTAAACAGCTTGGACCCAAATGTAAACGTCAAAAATGTACTTTTAGCCTTCTAAAAGTACTGTACATGTTCTAACCCACATAACAACCAAATAAAATACCTGCCCATAAAGGCCACAATATATTCCTTGGGAAGAAAACAGGAAATTTGCAATCCCAGTTTAGACGTGGAAGCGAAAAGGTTGGTGTAAACCTGTTACCACTACATGTATTATGAATTAGTTTACTAAACTTCAGTGGATTATTTACAATATGGAAGAGGGCACGAAATTTCAGAATGTTAATGAGAAAATAGACACCCATGGGAAAAATTGGGGGCGTCAAAAATGTGATCTCATCACTCTCCTTTAAAAAAGTGTGATTTCTCGGACTTCCGAACTAGTGGCGCCATTGTGCAAATCATGCACATTTTGTATACAGATGCACAGGAATTTGTATTTCAATCATGTCAATGGGTCAAGATATCCACACCCTGGGACACGAAAAACGTGACCAAACCCCCACATACATATCGGTAGGGGGTGGGGCAGCGCAGGGGGGTGGGGGTGCGCTTGGGGGAAACAATTGATGTACATATGTAATAACAAAAGTAACAATAACAGTAACAAGTCCAAGTTTAAAAATCATGTTTTATGCAAACCCTTCTTACTACATGTACCGTATGTACAGTATGTACACGTACAGTATTGTTGATGTCCCTCGACGTGGCGCGGCCCCTAACGTAGCACACTTTACTTTCCGTTCTCTCTTGGTGCAATAAACAATATGTTGCACTTGGCATTAAAAGGAAATAAAGTTCTCAAGTACCTTCATAAATTCCCAAACTAAAATACGGAGAAGAATCATTCATTTACTAGAAATTCACCGGAATGTAAAGGCATCGCTGTTCGCTTCAGGTTGACATGACACCATACACAGAAACATTAAAAGGCATTTCACGTAAATAAAACCAGGCATAGGCCTACTGGCATTGTGTACTGTGTCACGGTATGTGCGTGAGCTTTCCTTTCATACAGTGGATTGTTGTCATTTTGCCTCGAAATTAGAATCACACCCAAATATTTCCAGCTGGTCGTGTCCTGCATTGGTTTTAGATATTCTTGATTTGAAAACAAACAAAAAAGAACTACTTACATTGCCGTTTTTCAATAAAAAACGTCTATTTCCGACAATCTTCGACGAGAGAATCTGTTGTTACGATGTGACCAGCTAAAATAATGTTGGCTAGGCTTAACGCTAGGGGGCGCTCCAGCATTTTCGGAGTTGACTCCGATTCCAAAAAAGAATCAAAAGTCTATTCCAGATCGACTCCATTTATCGTATGAAAACATACGTGTACATTGCGATTTCTTATTGTGTCCAGGACAACCCATTCTAATCGATTCTAGTGTGGAGTCGCGCCAAAGTTCGAAGTGGTATTTTTTTGCGAACGTACAGTTGGTGTGCTTCTACGGAGGCCCAATGAGAGTACGGGTGGCGCTCTTATGTCACGTGCATTTATACGGCGCGGCATACAATGTACAGTTTCGTTTGACGTTCTCTTTGGGCGTCCGTCAATGCACAACTACACGTCAAATGCTGCAGCGCCCCCAAGCGTTAAGCCTAGCCAACTTTATTTTAGCTGGTCACATCGTAACAACATATTTTCTCGTCGAAGATTGTCGGAAATAGACGTTTTTGATTCAAAAACGGCAATGTAAGTAGTGCTTTTTATTTGTATTCTAATCAAGAATATCTAAAACGACTACAGGAAACAACTAGCTGGAAATAGTTGGGTGTGATTCTAATTTCGAGGCAAAATGACAACAATCCACTGTATGAAATATGTACCTTCTGTCCCTACGGGAGATCCCGTAGGGACAGAATCATTCTGTCTAGGTATGTGCGTGCAAGTGGTCTTTATGGGTCACCGTAGCATGGTTCTCAACATTTCAGTGTCGAGTGCGCCACGATAGGGAACAGTCCGGGCGATTTCGGGGAAAAAATTTCATCGTTTTGTCCCGATTGTTTGTGTTATTTTGTACCAGTAATTGTTGATGAGTCAAAATATTGAATAATTACTTTTTCTTGGAGTCTATGAATTCTACTGCACGGTGTGTAAGTTTCAACTAAATCTGCTAGGGGATTTTGCTATAACTTAAGGCGAGTGGATTTCCAGTGAGTTGTCGAAGTGCGCCAAGTTAGGGGACATCACTATATACATTTGTACATGTAGCATGTATTAATCATGAATTTACGAGTAGCGCAATGTGTGTACACGGCAGATGACTGCAGTTGTACTTTATCGTTGTGGTTCAAAACACGATTGTCGGACTTTCGGCTAGCACAAAAGACAATGAATTGAAATACATGTAGTCAGTACCCTACTGAAAACGACCTATTCAAACCAATTGATTTTTGAATTGGAATGAACTGGTCTTAATTGGCTCCAATTGGTCCTCAATTGGTACTGAATTGGTTTCAATTGGTCTGTTAATCCTCCTGTCCATTTCTTTTTCTCCAATTGGTATTTCCAATTGGTACTGAATTGGTTCCAATTGGTCTGTTATTCCTCCTGTAAATGTTTTTCTCCAATTGGTATTTCCAATTGGTACTGAAATGGTTTCAATTGGTCTGTTATTCCTTCTGCTTATTGTTTTCGTCCAATTGGAATTTCAATTGGTACTGAATTGGTTTCAATTGGTCTGTTATTCCGGCCTCCTGTCAATTTGTTCTTCCAATTGGAATTTCAATCCAATTTCAGAACCAACTGAAACCATTTCAATCTAATTCGAAAACTAACTGAAAACATTTCTATCCATTTCAAGAACCAACTGAAACCATTTCAATCCAATTCGAGAACCAACTGAAACTATTTAATTTTTAATCCAATTCGAGAACCAACTGAAACCATTTCAATCCAATTCGAGAACCAACTGAAACCATTTCAATCCAATTCTAGAAACAACTGAAACCAGTTCAATCCATTTCGAGAACCAATTACTTAAACCATTTCAATCCAATTCGAGATCGAACCAACTTAAACCATTTCAATCCAATTCGAGAACCGCAACTGAAACCATTTCAATCCATTTCGAGAACCAATTACTTAAACCATTTCAATCCAATTCGAGATCGAACCAACTTAAACCATTTCAATCCAATTCGAGAACCGCAACTTAAACCATTTCAATCCAATTCGAGAACCGCAACTGAAACCATTTCAATCCATTTCGAGAACCGCAACTGAAACCATTTCAATCCAATTCGAGAACCGCAACTGAAACCATTTCAATCCATTTCGAGAACCGCAACTGAAACCATTTCAAATCCATTTCGAGAACTGCAACTGAAACCATTTCAATCCATTTCGAGAACCGCAACTGAAACCATTTCAATCCAATTCGAGAACCGCAACTGAAACCATTTCAATCCATTTCGAGAACCGCAACTGAAACCATTTCAATCCAATTCGAAAACCGCAACTGAAACCATTTGGATCCAATTCGAGAACCAACTGAAACCATTTCAATCCAATTCGAGAACCATCCTACCCGCAAGTATCAATACGGTTTCTTGTGTTGGATAAATTTTGACAACTACGGTCTGGTGACAGTATTTTTAGGCCAATTTGTCCCAGTCGCGAGCCTTTTCACCGACATTTTGGCTTCACCGTTGCCATGTATGCAGCAGAAAAGATTACTCCTATACGCTTATATTCACGGTTATAAGTCACGAAACTTTCAACTTTGAATTGGATTGAAATGGTTTCAGTTGGTTTGTGAATTGGATTGAAATGGTTTGCGTTGGTTCGTGAATTGGATTGAAATGGTTTCGGTAGGTTCGTGAACTGAATTAGATTGAAATGGTTTGAGTTGGTTCGTGAGTTGGATTGAAATGGTTTCGGTAGGTTCGTGAATTAGATTGAAATGGTTTGAGTTGGTTCGTGAATTGGATTGAAATGGTTTGAGTTGGTTCGTGAATTGGATTGAAATGGTTTCGGTAGGTTCGTGAATTGGATTAAAATGGTTTGAGTTGGTTCGTGAATTAGATTGAAATGGTTTCGGTAGGTTCGTGAATTGGATTGAAATGGTTTCGGTAGGTTCCCTTAATTGTAACCATAATTTCCAATTCAATTGGAATGAATTGGGTTTAATTGGTTTTAAGTTGGTTTTGGAAGTTGCAATGCATTGTGGGATCATGTAACTGAACAGATATTTACCGTGTAAAAAAGGTAATTTGCTTCAGTTTTGGCAGTTGTTTTGATTTTTGTAAATGGGTTGTTGCTTGATAATAGGCAATTTGCAATTGTCGGGAATGAACAAACTCAAAGTGGCGAAAGATTATAATTAAATTTGGTATTCGGTTAGTAGGTGTGTGCCAACCATGGGTTACAGGGTGCAGGTTTTTGTGGAGCATAAATAGAAGTCGCGCATAAAGATAATGTATGAGTAGTGTGTAAGTAGTGTGTAAGTAGTGTATCAGTAGTGTATCAGTGGTTTATGATGTGTATCATTAGTGTATAAGTAATGTATGAATATGTATAAGTAATGTATACGACCTAAATAAGACGTCTTTTTCCCAATTGGTTCCAATTGAGGAGTGCCAAAACTCAATTGGTAAAATGTCCCAATTGGTATTGAATTGAAAATTTTGGTAAGGGTTCTTCAATTGGATTGAAATGGTTTCGGTTGGTTCTTCAATTGGATTGAAATGGTTTTAAACAGGACGCAATTCCCAATTTGATCAATTGTAAGGCCCAATAGGTAGTTTTAATGTTACAAATCTGCAATTTTCAGGGTAGGACTTTTTTGGGGCACTGAATTGATTGGTGAATAGTGGCAAGCAATCGGACGACCCTAAGTGTCCCAAATCTGGGGTCAAAGGTCAAGGGACACTAAACATGTCCAGAATGCCATTTATTGTAGTTCTTGATATCATAGAGGTATTTTTGAACCATTTGCTTAACATTTTTTATGTGTTGACTTTCCCCCACAATGCACTGCAAAAAGGCCTTTCCATGACAGCCTCTTGGTGGCGCACTTCACTGTGAATTGCCCATGTTATGTAAGCACAAAACAATAGGCGGTGGTTTAAGGCTCCACTGTCTGAAAATTGCAGCAACATATGTGGCACCTCTCTACAAACTTTGATCAGCAGTTTTCTAGGCAAATGTCAGTCGTCCATTGAAGCTTATATTACAAGTTTGGGTTCATATACTTACGGTTTGAAGTTTCCCTATCAGATTGTTTGAGGTGTACGTAGTTGTACTTGGACAAATGTTGTAAGGTGGTGTTAATTTTCTACAAAGGTTGTCAATCCTCCATGCTTTCTTGATTGGATTTTATTCAATAAAAACAGGATTGTTTTCAATTGAAACTTAGTATTGTTTGTGTGTTTCATGAAACAGGGCCCACTTACCATTGTTATATAGCGCAAACGGGATGATTGTGCGTACCACATGCACGCACACTGCTTCTTATTAACTTAACAGCTTTTGCAGGTGAAAAAGACAACATGGCTGCGTCAAAATTGGGCAAACGACCAGCGCCATTTGACCTGAGTCTTTGTTTTGTGTGCCAAAAGACTATTCCTGTAAGCCGAAGTGACAAGCTTGTGGAAGTTACGCCCTATATGCTGGAGCAGGTCAAGATTACATTTAATGAATGGGCCAAGAAGATCAGTTGTCCAAAGGAGGTAGCCCAAGGGCTGCTTGTTCTTGAAGATGCATTAGCATCCACTGCAACACCGAAGCTGATGTGGCATTATGGCAAGTGTCGGCCGAATTTCATGAGCCGTCGGAATGTTCATCGCTATCAAAACAGAGTAGAAGCCGGGAGTTACCAAAGTTATGGTTAGCTATGAAAGTTGTAACTTGTTTATTTCAGACCAGTTCATTTGTATTTGATGTATTCCAGTTCTCATTTACTGTTGTTTTGTACATTCCGTGCTGCAGAAGTTTCCTATTTGTTATGTGATTTCTTGTAAAATTTCTTGTGTTTCAGATGCTGGTGATGGAGTTGGTATGGCAGGCCCGTCAGTAGCTGCTGCCACACGAGATTCAGTTTTCCTGCGGAGCAAAGCTCAACCTTATAACAAGGACATCCACTGTGTCCTTTGCTGTTCTGGTGCAGAAGCAGGGGAGCTTAGAAGATGTGCGACTTACAACATCCATTCAAAATTTGAGAGACTGGCTGAGGCTGATTTTAAGCTCCTAGCGCGCCTTCAGCACGCATTTGATGCGATGGCTGGTGACCTTCTCTACCATGTCAGGTGCTTAGTTGAACGTGAGCGCCATGGAGCATCAACTGGCATTGAGTGCCAGATAAAACTGGACAAATTGGAGGCCATCTTCAGCCGTCTGCAGTCTGAAATCAGAGCCCTCACTGATAGGGGTCATGCTGTGCTTGTGTCAGACTGCTACTCTCGGTTCACAGAGTTGTGCGAGGAGACATCAAACACCATCCCGCGATACTTCACCACAAGGCGAGCTTTCTTCCGAGACAAATTGCAGAGCATGCTGCCAGATGTCGAGATCATCAAAAGAAGTGACGGTGGTCTAGAAGATGATATTATCCTCCGTACTAATCTCCCGATGAAGGACAAGGTCGAACAGCTGCAGGAAGAAGCAAATGAGGATTGCCTCAAGCTCCCAGCATTCAACGACATGGAGCACATAAAGATTGTGCACATGGCGATGTTTCTACGGGGTGAGATTCTCAACCAGCCATCCAATGTGAAAGCTAAATATACAGAGGAAAATGCCTTTAATTCAGTTCCACAATCACTCTACATATTTGTGGCGATGATGCTTGGTGGCAGTGATGCCCTTGAGGTAGAGGAGGTTGAACCTAGAGAAGATGAATATGAAAAGGCGAGCAAGATCAGGCGGAAGATCCTCGACCTCTGCCAGGACATGGTATACCAAGTGTCCAGGGGTCGAAATATACCACCCAAACACTACAGCCTGGGGCTCGCTGTTCACCAGATGTCTGGACGAAGCAAGAAAATGGTGCAACTCCTCCATTCCAGTGGTCATATAATGCCGTACGACAAGATCGTTGCCGCAGACACCTCAATGGCTGAGGAGACGTTGAGCAAGATTGATCAAGAGACAGGGGCTGTTCTCCCAAACAATTTTGTCTGGAGCCGTCCTGTAAATTTCGGAGATGACAACATTGATGAAGACAAGGAATCAAGCAAACTCGGTCATACTGGTTATCACGGCACGCAGCTTGTAGCTTACCAGGGAGGGCCTGAAGCAGAAGTCGCTGATCCTGAGATCAAATTCTCCAAACGCACCCTTGACGTGCCTGCCATTGTCCACGAAGTCAGGGTCCTTAATGTACCCATTAATAAGGAGCCACCCTACACTATCACGAATGAGCTCATGGAGAGGATTTTGTCCCAGGGCGATGACACAGCTGGCAATGATGACAAACTCAGGGCAGATGCTACAGATATGGCTTACCTTTTGAGAAGACAGGATGCCGATATTAAGTCCGACAAGCTCTCCAACTGGACTGAATTCAACAGGTCCCTCTCTATGCGGCATGGTCCAGCAACATCCGTGGGGCAAATGCCTCTTCTCAATGCCAAAGCAGATGAGTATGACACCATTAACACGTGTGTTGAGCGTGCTAGAACAATTGCAAGGGCAGTAGGAGACCCCCACACGTGGTTCGTGACGGATCAAGCAATCAATGCCCCCGCCATGGAGACCAAGTGGTCTAAGGGGGCAGCTTGGGACGATGTACACTTCCGCATGGGCGGTCTTCATACTGCCAATGCATTCATGGCGACCATCGGTGACCATCTTGAGGACTCGGATCTGCCACAAATTTGGGTTGAGGCTGGTGTCATCACCTCTGGCAAGGCAGACAAGATCCTACAAGGCCGAGACTACAAGGCTGGCATGCGCCTTCACAAGATGACATGGCAGGCCATGTGGCGAATTCTCGTTCCGCAATTCGTCAGCTTACTTGAAACTTCCAGTCCTAACCTTTTGGCTGATTTTGCGTCGCTCACTAACGCTGATGCAATACAGCCTTTGCTCACTCGTCTGAACACAGAAGAGGCCCGGGATGCTCTTAATCTGTTTCTGGAGCAGAAAATGCAGGACAAGAACTTTGCCTTCCTCTACTCCTACATGCAAATGGTTCAGCTCCTGCTCACCTTTACCCGTGCTCAGCGAGATGAGCAGTGGGACCTTCATCTTCTGTCCTTCACCCGCATGCTTGACTACTTCATATATTGGTTGACCATAGAGGCCAATAACACAGTGCTGGAATTGGACACTCGCGATTACTTGCTGAAAATTCTGACTATTTTTGCTGAAAATTCTGACTTTATGCTGATTTTGTCAGGTACGACCATCAGAAGTATGCAAAATGGGGGATTATCTACATGGTAGAGATGAGCCGCCTCCCCGAGGCAGCCCTTGAGCGCTTTCGGAGTGGGGCTAGCTTCGGTGTTCAGTGGCGAGACGACAGTAAGTTCTCTGATGTGTGTGTCGACCATGCCACTGAATGGGTGAACGGCATCGACAAATCTGCAGGTGGCCTTTCTGACATCACGCAAACAGACTCTGCCACACTCAGGTATGAACAACTTCAGCTAAACAACATTCATCTTATAAAATACTAAAGTTTATTATTTAACATTCACTATTTGGCTTGTTGATTCAACAGGTATGTGCTGGCATTCCACAGAAGGAGAACCATTGCTGCCCAAGTTCTCCAGTACTATGGCCTGGGCAAGAGTCCGGAGCCCAGGACTATCACTCGCTCCCAGATGCAACTGGACACTAAGTACGAAGACAATCTCGTGCAAGCATTTATTGGGTATAAGCTCTTCGATGGCCAGCACCCAGACCAGCTGACTACGCTTATCACCAAGGATGTGGCGCCTCTGCATATCGAGGAGTCGTTGCTTGGTGCTGCTAAGCTTGGCCACTCCGAGGTCAAGACCTTCATGCTGCAGCGCCTAGTGAAGGCTAAGAGCAGTGACAAGCCTGCCCTCAAATTCACATCAACGATGACCAAAGTGAAGGCGCCAACGTTTAAGAACATCTTTGACGTGGAGAAGTCTTCGAGTGGCAATCAGCAAGTTGTAAGTGCCAGCAGAAAGGTCCTGCAGCGTCTCATTACTGCCTACCAAGCTGGTCGTCCAGTCAACATCAAAGACGTTGCTCAGCATGAGCTCATGGCTGTTCCCTTGTCCTTGTTCACCACTGACAAGAAGATGAGAAAGGGGGACAAATCACAACTTCTTGACTCGATCCTCGAGACCACCAAGGTCAAGTGCCAGCACGAACTTCCAGTCCTACCAGCTGAGGTATCACAACACACAGTCGATGGCCTGGGTAAGCTGTACCAGACTTTTTGCGAGGGGGAAGTCATGGGGGACTTCGCAGCCTCCTTCTGCAACTCCATCTTCTCCTTGCCCAGCAGACGAATTGATGTCATCTTTGACCGATTTGACTTGGGAGAGATGAGTATGAAAGGTCAGACAAGAGAGGCAAGAGCTGGAAAGAGTGGTGCTAAGAAGCCTACGAAGAGTAAGATGAAAAAGAAGGCAAGTGCAAAAGTCATCACACTTGACACTCCATTACCCAAGGGACAAGATTGGAAGCTGTTCCTCACCCTCAACGAGAACAAAATTGGGCTGCAAAAGCTGCTGGGAGAACAGCTGCTGAGCAGGGCACCCAAAGACAAGGTAACTGTGGTAAGTGCTGCGTTTGAAAATACCACAGAGGTGAGGTGCTCTGGCAGCCTACAACATCTGGAAGAGCTGGAGTCAGATCATGAGGAGGCGGACACTCGCCTCCTGCTTCATGTCCTGCACTCCTCTGCATCTCGTGTAGTAGTGGTTGCTCGTGACACTGACATCTTCATCATCCTGCTCGCTCATCACGAGCTCTTTGGTGAAAAAGAGGTGTTCTTCTCAAGTGGCACCAGCAAGGACAAGAAGTTTATCAGCATCAATGCAGTAGCAAGCCAGCTTCTGGAGAAAGGAGCCAATCCCAAGACACTGCCACTCTTCCACAGCCTAACAGGCTGCGACACTACTAGCTTCTGGTACGGGGTAGGAAAGCACACAGCATGGAAATTATTCCTCAAGCGAAAGGTAAATGAATGGGTGCTATTATGAATAAATAATGCGTTATATTGCTATTGAACCACAGTCAACCGAAATTATAAATTATTCATTTCATCTTTAGGAGCTGCTGGACGGTGTGAATGTCAGGAACCCATGTGAGCAGGATTTCAAGAGGACCGAAGCCTTCATGGCCTGTTGCTGGGATGAGAAGACACAAACACTGAACGAGGTCAGGGAGAAGACGATCTTCACTGTTGAGAAGCCAGAAAAGAGCCCAGCGACGTCTGATGCTGGGAAGCTGCATATAGGTCGATGCTTCATTCAAGCAGACAAGTGGCTATCTGCCCCACTCGCCATGCATGAGGGCATCCTTCAAGATCCTGCATCTACCGAATTCTACTCAGTCATTAACGGCAAGCTCGTGCCAGTCATGATGACCCTTGATCCAATCCCAAAAGCCATCATCGAGATCATTTCGTGCAACTGCAAGGGCGAATGCAGCACGAAACGGTGTTGTTGCTTCAAGGCAAGCCTGCCTTGCACTATTCTCTGCCACAAGTCACAAGTTTGTAAGAATGTGAAATGACTCGTACTGCAAACCACTTCGAGTTATTGACTTCAGTATCTACTTTCAGTATCTCACACTTTTCAATTTGTATTACTTCATATAACTGCAGCATTTATTTTTCTAGTCAGGTTCTTAATTAACCTTTTACTTGTAAGATACTAATTTTTATATGTATGTACAAACGTCAGTGACCTACACAAAGAAGATGAGCAATAAAGCCAGAACCGTTTTTGACAGAGAAAACGATGGAACAGTAGTACAATCAGTGCATTTTGTGTGACTAAGGATAGGAAAGTGTCTAACAGCAGTATTGCGCAGGTTCTTGTGTATCGTTGTAAGCCAAGTGGCTGTGATGGGTTTACGCTGGGGTGGCTCGGGTTATTTTTTTGGGGGGAGGGGGAGGGGGGGGGGGGGGGGTTGCGGCTGTCTTAGGTGATGCCAAATGAAATCTAGGCGTCCAGGTCATATTTATTAAATCAGAAAAATGATGCAAATGCATCTACGGTTTCAAAAACTACAGAAGATGTTATTTTATACATGTTCGATTACCCTTAACCTTTGACCCCAGATTTGGGACACTTAGGGTCATCGGATCGCTTGCCACTATTCACCAATCGATTCGCGGCATCAGAAATGTCTTATCCTCAACATTTCACATTTGTAACATTGGAACTACATATCATGCAAAAAATCTGAATTTACTTCCTGTCTATTTCGGTAGGTTCTTCAATTGGATTGAAATGGTTTCGGTTGGTTCTTCAATTGGATTGAAATGGTTTCAGTTGGTTATTGGGATTCTTTGAATTGGTTTGTGAATTGGTATTGAATTGGTTTGTATTGGTCCAATTGAAAAAAACGTCCCAATTCCGCATTCAAACCAATTCAAACCAATTGATATCCAATTGGAAAGTGAATTGGTTCCAATTTGTAAATGAATTGGTCAGCGAATTGGTTCCAATTGGTCAGTGAATTGGTTTGAATCGGTAAATGAATTGGTTCCAATTGGAAAACCAATTGGCCGTTTTCAGTAGGGTATACACAACAAATAAGTCACCTGCACACAAGTCGCCTTTTAAGTGTGCTAGGAATCAGGCCCGTTACCATGGTTACAGCGTAACAATATATGCTTAGCATATATTCGCGACTATAAATCGCGAGTATGTATAAACAGTACTCGCGGATAGTTTAAAAACGATAGTCACGAGTACGAGTAGGCTACTGTTTACTACTCGCGATTAATCAATTAATCAGAAAGAATTCCGTATACTGGTCGCCACTTATTCTCCTTATATTATTATAAAGACTTATAAAATAACCACCAAAACATGTTAACATTTTGAAGGGAAGTGATTTTTGGAGTGAAAAACATTCATCAATTTCCTTGAAAATACTTGTTCTGCCCTGTTACATAGTCCATAGAGCAAGGAACAGATTGCTCTATGCATAGTCCTAACGCACGGTGCCTCAGCTCAGTGGCGATCAGTAAACGGAAGTCGTACCATGTACATGTAGCCATGGAAGACCTACTGCATTATCTCGCGTACCGGGCCCAGTTTCATGGAACCTGTAGTGTTAGCACAACAATTTCTCGGCGCACACTGTCAACGGTTGTAACAAATTTGCTCCAGTTTTGACGATATTTTTTTTCGAGCGTTTCGGCGTTTGTGGCGGTCCTCTGGCGATACAAATGCCTCGCGGAAGGAAACGCAAGGCTTCTGGGGCACCCGGCGACGGAAGAAGTCGAAGGGTCTACCGAGTTTCGTCTAGCCGGCCCGAGCCATCAACAATCTGAGCTGACGACATGCAGTTCTAGCTAGTTGGCTCTGCACAGACACACATAAAGAACCCGATCGATCTTAGGGAGGAGCGCCACCGCACGGGCAGTGTCGGCCAGGCGGCCAGTCAACATGTCGTCGGTAATCGCTCGACCAGCATTTACCGGTGCAATTTCGGATCGATTCATCGGAGCGAGAGTTATCGGTGCCAGAACATCCTTATCGGCCCCCGGTTAGGGGAGTTGTCACTGACAATTCAGGCGGCACATCCGCTGCTGGCCGCGACCCTCAAAATATCCAGCTAAAAGCCAACGCCAACGCCAACGCCAACGGTCTTCGAGTTTGTCGAACCATGGAGGAAGGCCTTCCTCCATGGTCGAACCATCGAACACAATTAACGGGGACTATCGTTAGCGGCGCCGGCACCGGCCAAGGCCTAAAGGCAAATGCGGCTACTGGATTGGGAATTTTCCTCCAGATACATCCACCAACAAGTGATGGCACTTTTTCTGGAAGTCACGCAGAACTATCCATTAGCTTCGGGTGTTGGTGGGATCCAGCCAGCTTCACTGAGCCTGGCTGTTCAGGGACAAATGCATCCACTTTTGCACCATTTCGCGAACTAAAATGGAGCAACCCAGCCTAGCTACCCCGTTGCCCGTCTACTGGATCAGCGCTGCCCCAGCAGGGACAACAGTGTCAGTCGGTCAACCGGCGGATCAGTGCTGTCTCAGCAGGGACAGGGTCAAACAGGCGCTCAGTGCACAGCGGGAGTTGCAAGTGCCGGCAAGTAGGGGTGAGTCTGTTTCAAGATCTTGGCAAGTTTTGCAAAACTGGGGGGGGGGGGGTGGTGGGGGTGCATTTGTTTTGCATTCAATCGGGGAGGTTGCACAATCCCCCACAGTGGGTAGTAAATGCTTGTGTTGTTTAGCTGACACCTCAGTATACCTGACTGCCTTGCTCCCATTAATTGAAATTTACCCAAAGCAAGATGCGGCTGAGCGGTTGCGCATTGGATTTTCTGAGGGATTTAAAGGAACACACCTTCTTTGTTGGGCTATTTTGGGCTCGAAATAGACCCATACATGCATTATTCTGAAGCGCTTTCGAGAGTAGATCAGATATATCCCGAAAAGACGCCGTCAAATTTGGCCGTTTTTGAGCACTTTTGAAAAATTCAAGGTCACGTGACCTTTCGGAACCAAATTCTGGTTCCGAAAAGTCACGTGGTCTTGTGAGTTAGTTGTATTTCCAGCCGTATAAAAGTTTGTTACTGCACAACTGCACCAAATTCAACTCTGATTTCCCCCCAATATTTATAAGTAATTGACAAAAGAGAGACTATTTCTACAGGTACGAAACAGAGTTAAACATAAGTATGAAAATTCGAACATAACTGTTTGTTTCGAGAGTCCGGAAAACGGGAGTGAGCGCGTGCTACGGCAGGCAACCGTGGAGTGTATGATATTCCCCCCCCCCCCCCCCCCCCCCCCCCCCCCGTGCAGCACGGCAAATAGCCTGAGTGAACACACGACCGGTGTGTTGCTTCGTGTACGTTCGTGAAGAAAAAAACATGATGCCAACTCCTCAAAAGAAAACGGAAATTCCTATTCGGTCGTCCGGGCTGTCCAGTGAAATCGTGAGCAGAAAATTTGAGATATCCTGAGCATGCAGGCAGGAGAAGAGCGAATCGTATGTGACAAAGTCGTGAGGCTCACGCTATAGTTGCAACGGCTGGTAAAGCGTATAACCCGTCTTTTGACCGTTTTTGTTAATTTTGCACATCTTTAGTAAATTACGGGATATTTTGATGATCTTTTTTCACAACGACCATCAAAAAAGTATTGTCAATGCTCCTACATCACTAAATAATGTAAACAGTAGGCAGGTGTGTACCTGGGGTTCAGTGGGCCGCGAAATTGCACGGAGGCGCAGGCATCCAATCCCCTATCTATCAAGCAGAATTTGTCAATCGCACTTGCGAAATTGGACACGAAAGTCCAGTTAGGGCGCATGGCAGGCCCCTTTTCAGAAAAGCCCCTCAAAAACCTTAGAATTTCCCCGATTGGGTTAGTACCAAAGTCTGAACCAGGCAGTTTCAGACTTATTCACAATCTGTCGGTCAATGAGGGTATTGACATACAGGCAATTTTGTGTTGTGAAGTTTACAAGTTTTGATGACGCAATCAGTCTGGTCGTTGGGGCGGGGAAGGAAGCACTGTTGGCCAAGGCTGACGTTAAGTCTGCCTTTCGGCTTTTACCAGTCCACGGCCACCCGGAGGATTTTTGTCTTTTATGCATTAATGTGCAAGGAAAAATGTTTGTGGACAAAGCCCTGCCCATGGGGGCATCATGTGCCTTGAGTTTCTTGGGGGTACTTCAGGGGCCAGTGGTTCTGTGCCTCTTGGCAAAAATTTACTCAAACCGAGACTCGGTAAATTGCTTGGATGGAGTTTCTCCCAGTTGTTTTGGCTTTGACCCTGTGGGGGAAGTCCTTGAGGGGAAAGAGAATCCTGATTCGATCCGACAACGAGGCAGTAGTTGCAATAATTAACAAACAGTCATCTAAGTGTGCAAAAATTATGAAACTAGTCAGGTTTTTTTGTGCTTCGGTGCCTAATTGACAATGTATCTTTTAACGTCATATCCATGGGTGCCGTAACGGCATTGCTGATGCCTTATCCCGTTTACAGATGACCCGCTTCAGAGTTCTAGCTCTTTCGGCCTACAAGGAAGGTTGCGAGGTTCCCCCATTCCTAAACTTAGAAGCAGAACGGCTGTTGGCTGCTTCCATGGCAGACAGCACTTGGGCAAATTACCAGAGGGGAGCAGATAAGTTTAATCATGCCCGGCCCCAGTAGTCACGTGGCAGCCTTTATTAATTGCGCGCTTGTCCTTGGACGGCTTAAATGGGCAAAGGTGGATAGAGATCCAGCATTTTTATTGCGACCACGAAACTGAACATTTGCCGCGTTTACACTACACCATAAATTGCTTCAACTCGCTTCAGAAACCACAAAAGTCACCACTAAATGTAACTGCAGCGCATGCGTGAGCTGTTAGGTGTTGATGCACTATTTCTTTGTCAAGAAGTTGCGTAAAGGATGTCGTAGGTCGGGCGGGCGGGCAGCGGGCAGATAATAGATACCCCATTACTTTGGATTTGCTAAACAAGCTTTGCAATGCATTGGAAGTTGTTGCCTCTTCCGATTTTGAGGCCTCTCTTTTTGTTGCTGCCTTTTCGTTTGCATTTTTTAAGGTTCTTGAGGATAGGGGAGTTTACGGCAAAAAAAGGCGGGGGTGACTGCTCAAAAATCCTGGCCTGTGATGATATTTTGTTTGGCTGCGTTTTTCAAAGACTGATCAGCATGGGGATTCCACTGTTCTGCAAATTAACAGTTCACCCAAAGGCTCCATTTGTAATGTGCGCTCCTTGGTAAACTACTTGCAAATGCGTCCTGCTACGCCTGGTCCAATTTTCATCCACTTTGGTGGGACCCCTCTTACCACTTACCAGTTTCGACACATGCTACATAGGGGCTTGGGATCTGACGGCTATAATGGTCACAGCTTTCGTATTGGGGCAGCCACATGTGCCGCCCTCGAGGGCATCCCAGTGGCGGAGATTCAATCTAAGGGGCGCTAGAAATCACTTGCTGTGAATCGGTACATCCGCCCTCAGAAAATCTAAAAGGCACACGAGCAAATGTTTGCATTCCCCCACTCCTTGGGTCTCTATTATTTACTGCCAGATCTGCTCCTTTGCTTTTTCTTTTCATATTTTCTTTTGCAGGGATGACACGAGTATGCATAGGCGATAGCAGTGTGTTTTGGGCAAACCAGCACGCTGCCCAGGAAACGTCAAAAGGTCACATGATCTGGGCTGGTGTACGGGGAGCTAAGCTGTCGCAACTCGATCATTCCCATGATTCACCAACGCCTCAAAAGAGAACCTGTGCCTGGCGTCATCGTGATGATTCACTTTGGTACAAATGACTTATTTTGTTCTTCCGTAAAGGAAATCCGGAGTAGGATAAAGGAGGGCCTCCGTTGCATTCGATCCTTGCTCCCTAATTTCCTAATTAAACGAAATGTAATGCAATGAAATTGAAGTTTAATTATGATTCTACCGAGTAACCACTAGCACTGAAGGACTTACGTGAGATTGCACCTGCCACCGGTATTTGTTCGTCACGCTTGAAAGAACCCTTTATTGAAAGGCTTTCTCCCTGTGTGTATATAAGTGAGCCCCGCGGTCTATGCCTCAGGGCATTTTTGTGAAAAAAGTGTAACTTTTTGCAGTCAAAGCTGGGAGGGAAAAATGTTAACCTAGCTTATAGCCAGCCACCACAAACAAGGGCGGGAACGTAAGTCCTTCAGTGCTAGTGGTTACTCGGTAGAATCATAATTAAACTTCAATTTCATTGCATTACATTTCGTTTAATTAGGAAATTCTACTTCGTAACCACATATAGCACTTCGGCCTTACGTGAGATGTTTAGAGCAACTGCAAAAACTTCAGTACGTGACTGTTGTGGAACATACCCATGAAATAAAGTTTCTTGGTATGAAATCCCTTTGTTGTACATAAGCATGTTTCTTTATTAACAGCGGTTTATGTTCACTGTAGTACATTAACAGCAAAATAGTTATTGGACTCTTCCAAGGGTTTGTTATAAAATCCGGCAAATGTCGATGATCTCGTCCAGCCGGCAGCTTTCATAATAATTTATAAAGGTACACCTTTCCTGGCTGCCGCACTGCATGATGCTCAACGTGTGCTATGGGCGGTAAATTTGTCCGTCCTAATGCCAGAAACCGTAAGTGTCGATTTAATCCATCGACCTATTGTTTCTGAACCCACTGCTTTGTGGGGTGAAACATAACTAATAAATAATCTTCTCTCCTTATTCCTGAAGGGTCTTGTTTTTTCAAGATACGTTTTTAGAACTGACATAACGCATAAAGAGTTATCATGCGGAAACGCAATTAAATTAATTTCAGTTCGAGGTTTGCCAATTTTACTTGTTTTAGTGGCATCCTCAATAATAAATTTAACGTTATTAGTGCCAACTTGGACTGTGTTAAGGTTAAGCAGAGCTAAAGTCTGACATCGCTGTCCCGATGTGAGAGCGACAAGTAAGACTAGCTTCATGGTTAGATTCCTTAACGAAAGCCCCTCTGTGGGCCCTAGAGTTCGTAGATAATCGAAGACTACCGCCACGTCCCACGTGTGAGAGTAGCGTGCCTTGGGTGGTCTCAGGTTGAATGCACCTTTCATTAGTCTTTTGACCAAGGGATGGGAGCCCACCGTAGATCCTTCTATTAGTGGGAGTAGTGCTGACAAAGCACACCGTGTGGTGTTCAAGTTGCTATACCGATTTCCTGACTCAAACTGGCTCGCGAGGAAGTTTAGGACTACCACCAAAGGTGGTCGAAGCGGATGAGTTTTCGTCCCAGCGCAGAACTGAAGCCACTTCCCGATGGCCGACTTGTAGCATTTTTTTGTGCTAGAGCGCCACGATGCGAGGATAAGTTGGGAAGCCGGCTTTGATACTCCCTGCTGTCGGAGGGCCTCCCTGATAAGTAGCATGCCGTCAACCTGAGATGATCGCCCAGTGGGTGGGGCCTATCTGAGGAGGGATGAAAAATCAAGTCCCTTTGAATAGGCAAAATAACTGGCGTTTTGACCAGCAATTTTAACATTGTCGGAAACCATGGTTGCGTGTGCCATAATGGCGCAATCAATAAACCAGCAGCTCCGTCATGTTCAATTTTTGTGAGTACTTTGCCTATCAAGCAAAAGGGAGGAAACGCATAAAAACATTGGTAACTCGACCAGTTTAATGTAAATGCGTTAATGTGAATGGCAGATGGATCTGGTTGCCATGAAACGTAAGGCAGAACCTGAAAATTAAGCCTGGACGCAAAAAGATCAATATCGGGTCTGGTAAAAATTGAAACAATTTTCAAGAAAATCGAGGGATTCAGTTTCCACTCGAGATCATCCTGAAAGTGTCGGGAAGCAGAGTCTGCCAAAACATTTTGCACTCCCGGTATGTGCGAGGCAATCAGCCAGATTCTCCTTGCCATACACCACAACCAGATCTCTCTAGCCAATGAATGTAGTGTTTTTGACTTTGAACCACCAAAGTGGTTTATATAGGCAACCACCGTGGCATTGTCTGTTCTGAGGTGGATTGAAACATTAGTCATGCTTGAAAAGAACTGAATGACTGCAGGGCCAAGAGGCAAGCCTTTAGTTCAAGCCAATTGATATGATGTGCGGCCTCGTCTGAAGCCCATTGGCCGCCAGTGGTGCGACCATTGAAATGCGCACCCCAGCCTTGCTTAGATGCATCGGTTTCAATCACGTGATCTGGATCATGTCTATGTATGGGCCCAAAGGCAACTGGTAACTCTGAAATCCACCAGTTTAGATCCGATATTGCGCTTCTGGAAAGGCGCATTTTGGCCTCAAAATCACCACTGTTGTGTAATAACGCAAGATTCTTTTCATTCTCTAATGTTCTTCTGAACAAAGGTCCGTATATGGCACAGCTATCTCGCATGAAACCAAAAGACCTATTATTCTGGCAACGTCTCGAATTGAAGGAGACTGTTGGCCGAGAAGTTTCTCGATAGACCGAGTGGTCTTATCTACCTTTGATCTAGGAATTGAAATCGTCATTTGATCTGAATCCAAATGAAATCCCAGAAACTCGATTTGTTTGGTGGGATCTAAAATCGATTTTTTTTTTACGATTGATTGTAAACCCTAAGCCCGTGGCAAGGGTCCTTCTGGCTCGAACGTTATCTGAGCACCCTTGAAACGTGCTACCAACTAGAAGCGAATCATCTATGTAATCGCAAGATTCATGGCCCCTTTGCCTCAGTACGGCAATTAGCGGTTTCATAATTTTGGTGAACACACGTGGTGCACACGCTAAACCGAAAGGCAGGCAGGTAAACTCGTACAACACATTTTGCCAAAAGAATCGTAGGTATTTGCTATGCTCAATAGCTATTGGAATTGCAAAATATGCGTCTTTTAGATCAATTGAGGCCATGTAACATTGAGGCCGTAACAGCTGGATTGCTGTGC
This sequence comes from Henricia sp. BOLD:AAB3569, assembly GCA_037783545.1. Taxonomy (NCBI): domain Eukaryota; kingdom Metazoa; phylum Echinodermata; class Asteroidea; order Spinulosida; family Echinasteridae; genus Henricia; species Henricia sp. BOLD:AAB3569. Next base: position 473,601 of record JBBELK010000057.1, on the reverse strand, counting down.
GTATCGTTTCCATTTTGAAGTGAAAATACGCCACAGACGCATTAAGCCCCTTGAGATTGATAAAGGGGCGAAATGACCCGTCTTTTTTGGGTCGTATGAAAATATTCGAAATGAATTCACCATCTGTGTGCTCTGTTCGCACTATCGCTCCCTTTTGGAGCATTTTGGTGATTTCTGTGGCTATAATTTCAGCCAAACGGCAATTCCCTTGGAATGAATGTTTGGTATGGCATTTCTCTGAATTCAATGTGGTAGTGCTTGATGGTGTCAAGCACCCAACAGTCAGTTGTAACCTCGCGCCATTGGGCGATATGATATGCGAGTTTACCTGCCAAAACCATGTCAACCTGAGTGTTATCACATTGGTGCTCACTCACTGTGCTTACTTGGCATCCGGCTGACGCCGTGTCTCCGCTGGTTTCCGGTTTTGCCAGCGTCTTTGGCGGTAGGAGTTTCCCTGCCGCGCTTGCCCAAAAAAGGGAGTTTAGAAAGACTTAGCATTCCTCTTGTATTTGGTGCGCTCTGATTTCAAAGCAGCAGATGAACTTGAGCGCTGGCCAAATTTTTGACCGAGCCTGTTTGTCTCTTGAATTGAATGTCTTTGCACCGTTGAGGAAGATTATCCCCAAACAGGAGCCCGGTTACGGGTGCCTGAGAAGTGCAAATAGACGAATATTGCTGATTCAAATCGGGCTTGATCAACTCTCTTCGTCTCAAGTTAAGTTCAGAAATTGAATGGCCAATTATGGCCATTGCATCAAGCAGATTGGTTACCAATGCTTTGTTGTCTGGGCATTTGTTGCTCATTAGAGCGTCAATACACGATACAATGGGCACCATTCCCTTAAGCGCCACATTCTCAATCTTTTGAAGTTTGATGTCCATTGATCTAGTCTTTGACTGCAGGGAATTCCAGATTTCTGGGTTCACCTTTGTTCCATTCAGCTCAGGAATGTTAGCAGGGCGCTTCAAGCTATTAAGCTTTTCCGTAATCTTTTCTTCTGACGTTTGCTTACGAATGAGTTTGCTGATGACTTTTGCCAGCTTGTCGTCGACTTTATTCCCAGGGTCCTCGCCGGCGTAGAACTGTTCCACTGCGTCGAGGACACCCCCGGCCGATGAATTGTCATCGGCATCGGGTTGTAGGAGTTTATCGACCACCAGGCTCGTTGTACCCCACTCGTCGCTTGATGAATCAGCCTCGATGATGGTTGTCTGTTCAGTTTTCTGTCTTTTCGACGGCGGGTTCCCCAGCGATGCCAAAACCGTACTCTGAATTGTTTCCATAGCGTCAGCCATTTTCATCATTTGGTCCTGAAGAACCACAAATTCTTGTCTGGTGACATCTTCAGGCGACTTAGTTGGCTTTTTTGATTTCGCTTTAGCCTTAGTACCGCTCGGTGGATTACCACCAGAGACGGTAAGCGAAGTACTAGTGGACGGTAGTGGGTTGAACACCGTCCCGCTTGGCTCGATGTCCGAAGGATCGTCGAGTAGACGAAGGATATCTGTAGCAAGTTGCGTAGACATTGTTGTTGTTCGAACTGTACCGGTCACAAAAATGCACTGAGGCATAAAGGGTTCAATAAAGGGTTCTTTCAAGCGTGACGAACCAAACCGGTGGCAGGTGCAATCTCACGTAAGGCCGAAGTGCTATGTGGTTACGAGGTAGAATTCTTTGTCTGGTCTGATATTTTGCTTCGAATGTTTTATTTCGGAGAGACCCGCCCAGGGGTGGGCAAAAAGAACTTTTGCGTTGAACCGCTTTGCTCATCGCGTCTGCCGGCTAATTTCTGGAGCCCATGCTGTCAAACATTCTCACAACATTCATCCGTCCGATTTCACCTCTCCTCCCTCGGCAGTGAGAGATTTCGTGAAAATTTGCTGCAGGCCCTCAATTTCTTTTATCTCAACCCGGATGTCCTCCTTTACCCCCCCCCCCCCCCTCTAGTTCGAGTAGTGAATGAGATTTTAATTGGCAGTTGTCCTCCTTTGCATTGTGAAAAGAAGAAAACAATGTGGGGGGTGGGGGAGGGGGGGAGGGGGAGGGTTTGGCAAGTTCCCACAATGGCAACTTGTTTGGTGGAAAGTTAGTCAAAAATTTAAACAACTAAACCATTTTCGTTAGCTTCCGGGACCCCTTTGCCCGTGGCCAACCTTTACTCTTTATTGTAGAGGTGCAACAGGTTCAAAACGGTGTGTCACTGGGTAACTGCAGACTGAATTCTGCAGCTACCCCAAGGAAAACCCCCTGATGCATTTGCAATTTGTGTTAGACCTTAGATTTGTTTAAGGCGTCTCATTATTGGTATACCTTTTGGAGACATGGGTTCTAAAGGGAACAAAAGAATGTAAAGGTCTCCACAAGGCAATTCTAAAGGTCTCCACAAGGATGGCACTAAATAGAAATATGGATTTTACTCAAAAATTAGGGATTTTAAAAATATTGTGGTCGCTACATCCTCTAGTGTATGAAATAAGGAGAATTCGGTCGAAATTTTAGCTCCAGAAAAAACATTCTGGTTGAAATAGGAGTGCTTTGACGAAATTTTAACAAAATTCTAGCCATTGTTCAGAGTTTGTGCACGAGAACAAAGCCATGTCTCCACAAGGATAGGGGAACGGGAAAGCGGCTACCTTTCATGTTCATGTATGTGTTACCAATTATCAGCAGACAGGTTAGTCTGCATGTTTTTAACTTGTGATTAGAACCTCACGTTTACTTTGGTATGAACCAGTACTCTGTAACCGTTGTAATAAGTACCATCGAACATGTTAACTGATGCTTTCCTTGATTTGTGGTTACACAATGAAAAACCGCATTTTGACAAAGAACTTGCTATTATTCATGTATTTATGTATTATTTAGTTATCAGGAAAGTCTGTCCTGACCTTGTTTTAAAAGTTCGGTGCTGTTGCTACATGAACGCATTTGGTTTGTAAGCAAGAAACTTGTCGGCAACAATAAATTGGTTGTGGTGTCCGAGAGAATGGCATTCTTTGTGTTCTGTGTCCTTCCTTCTCTCTGGGGCCAATGCATAGATATTATATGGTCAGCGCATGGGAGAAAAACCTGCACGTTTTGCACCCCAGAGTGGGGCTTTTGTCACCTAAATTTTGCCCTAGGGGTGACAATGCCCACCTTTCAGGTGGGGTCGCCTGGGGGAGGGAGGAACAACTGATCACGAGTGATTGATGATGCATGATGAAACATACAAAGGCCTACACCCTAGAAAAGGAGTATGAAGAACGTTTTCCCAGCTAAAACTTTGTAAAATTGCATTCGGTAAGATTTACACATGTTGTTGGTTGTATAAAGAATATTTTTGGGAAAAAAGTGATGTTCAGATAAGGAAATCTAGCCCCAAAACTAGCATTTAGGCCTACCACCCCGATCACGCAATCTTCACGATCGGGATAGCATTCAATAGCAAAGCAATAAGTTAAAGATTTCTGTATACAACAATTAACATGCACAACATACTCACCGAGAAATTTATCCCAGGGTCTCTGCGTATATCAGGAATCCATTTTGTCCTTTTGCTTCTTAAATTTTGGAAAAGTATAAAACAAAAACTCCGAATAACGGGAGTCATTCACACATTGCGGTACACAACAAGGCGCTATTGCAATGTAATTCCAATAAATAAATATAAATGTTTAAAAACAAAAAAGAATTATTAAAGTCTCATCTTCTTGATTCTGTTGAATTTTATAAGGTAGTCCATCACTGTTATTCACTATTGTTATGTTATTTTATGGGTTTAAGGTAGGACATTCCGGGGATTTTACGTACGTTACTCTGGCAAATCATTGGAAAACCTGTAAGCAGTTAAACTTTACCATGTTCTTTGTGATGATAGACTTTTAAAATGCGCGGTAGCAGAAAGAAATCCGGCCCTTTTTTATTGTGTCAGTGTTAGTTAAAGTGTGTATGCTCATAAACATGGAGGAAGACCTTTCTCCATGGTACATGTACGCTCAATGGGCAAAATTATTACTGGCCATTTCATGCCACCATGCATCTCAAATGTCTACCATTACTTTTATTTTGTCACAATAAAGTACCTCTAACTCCAAAAATTATATTATTAAAGAATGGACCATAAAACAACCAAAATGTACACTGTACAGTTAAAATTTGAAAAGTAACTAACAAAAATGTATCTAATTTACAGTTACCTGCATGTGTAATACGTGAACCAAAGGTAATCAACTGTTGAACAATTTTCAGTGGTTGTTTACCATAGATGTGTTTGTTTAGTTTATAATGGGAAGGCTCTCGGAGATGCAAAACAAAATATAAGTCGTCAGCTTTTGACTGAGGTACCAATATGTATCTTCTCTCATACAGATGTAAAGAATTTCCTATTCTTAGCGAGTGATATTCCATTTTCATGGCATGACACTGGGCGTATAGCCATGTACATGAGGAAATGTGTGGTCTCTAATGGCTTAACCCATTAGTCCCCAAAAAGCAAAACAACACCCTGCAGCTTCTCTCCTTACCCAAAATCGCCCTGTACATGTATGTCTTCCATCTCCAACTCAGTAAAATTCAAGTTTCTGCAAACACACCCTCAATTAATAGCTTGACCCATCCTCTTTCAAATCTTGTGTTCAGTAAATGCAGCTACCATTGGATGACTGGTTACTGATCTTGATATAAGTAACATTACCAATACCAAAAAGCTCAGAGTAATAAGACATACTACATTTACTTGTTAACAGTGAGTGCTATAGACCTTTCTCACGGTGCGGCCATCTTCCCTTTTCCCCTATTAAAATGAACGTAACAAAAGCGAGGCTTGCCGAAATAAAATAGTTTGGCCCCGTGTTGAAAATGTTCATTGTGTGCATCACAATTACATGCGCGCGGTGCGATTAAGAAAATGCGCAGCGCGGACAGTGATTCTCTCAAAACAACAACGGAAGACTGCACGCGCTATCGCGCAGACACGCACATGCACTGATCATGCCCGACACGTACTATGCAGTGGGGAACAAGACAAAGATGGACGCACCGTGATAAAGGTCTATTTGGGTAAAGGCCCATTGCAGCATTTGCTATTTTGACCGAAAAGTTAACTACGTTAGTTCAAAAGAGAAACCTGCTAATTAATTTCAGCAATAAATATTTTGAGTCTTAATAAAAACAAAAATTCCAAAGAGCATTTGTATCAAATATACGTACCGGTACCACTGTCCACCGTGGCAAAAAAACATCACTTCCAATACGTTTGTCAAATACACTTTATGTATACCACAAAGCCCACTTTGTAGAAAATAAAGGGGCTTTTACCTATTTCATGACCCTTTTGCTGAAAAATACAACAACTTCATATGCAACAGAAAGAACACTGGTGTTTTCCCTCATAGTACTGAAAATCCTTAAAGGTAGAGTACATCATTTGCAGTGACCCAATTTGCTTTTCATGAGTTGACAGGAAAAACCTTACTAAAAGAGTTAATAACAATGGTACCAAACACCACACATTTATTTCTGTCCAAAATGGTATTTTGTGTGAGAAATTAAGAACTGAAGGTGGTTTACTAAAAAAGTCTTTTGCAAAAAAGTATTTTTTCAGGTTTTCTGAAGTATTACTGCCGCTGTGTGGCTGAAATTTCTACACAGCAGTTTTATCAACGTGGCTTTAGTCTGCATGGCTCCAAGACCTTTGTAGTTTGTTTTCGTACATGTCGTAGCGCGCCGTCTGTTGTGTAATCGATTCTGCTGTGTCATTGTTTCGACGTTAGTATCGATTCGGATGCTTTTGACCAGACTTTGACAAAGGTCTTGGATATTTGTTCTGTGGCTGCTTAACTTTTTCTTTGTTTTAAGCTAACATTCCTCTGAAAAGCCGGGGAAACCAATCGGCGGGGAAACCAAGATGCGCTGATGATTCATTGCGAGAAGTTTTTGTTACTGCCCATGGAACTGGATGACCTGGAGAAACGAATACGAACCAAAGTCACCTTTCTCCATCCTCTGGCAACAGTGCCCCTTTAACGCACTCCCTAACTCTTGCGTACAGTGGCCCTGTTGAAAAAGGCCCCATTTGGCGGTGTGACTAGCGACAGAAATCTTGTCGCCTCTGCTGGACCAATCAGGACGCTCCCAGTGCATTGCCACACGATTGCAGGCATTCAAATGTAACGCGCGCAGATTGTAAACACCGTGCATGCATGTGATACATGTACTCGGTAATACTGGCCGTTGTCCGCGTCGGCGATTGGCTGCTATTTAAAGCATACTGGGGAATCCGTTCATTACATTCGTCAGCATGCATCCCTGTTATTAATTTGAAAAACTGCGGAGTAAATAAGGTTCGTCGTTTGAAAGTTTGGTAGGAATGGGACAGTCATAAGGAACGGAACCCAATACAATTTCTGGAAAGTATAGAAATTGTTTCTTTTCGGCATAACATGACCGAATTGATTAAATTACATCAAAATGCTCGGGCGTGAGTTGGCTCAAGACAACAGCCGGCTCGCTCCACAGATTTGCGTGTATTTCCTCAGGGTATTGTCACGTCGCTTTGCAGAGTGGAAATTCCCTGAGATCTCAGGATGCCTTTCTCAGGCAGAACAGAGCAGTGATTAGGCGTGCATTTGGTGTTAACGTTAACCGTGCAAATGTGTGTTAAAAAAAAGACGGTCACGTAGACGACTGAGGGGCTAGCTAAACTTTCTAAAAAGCTGATAGCAAAGAAAGGACATGTCAGATTTACCTCTCATGCTCCTCGATCCTTTTTTGCATCTTCCATTTTTATGCGCAAGTTAATTTTAGCTTTGTTTACAAAGCTAGCCTTTGTTCAGCCAGGCATATAATTCCCAACATGATGACGACGTTAATGAAAACATGGAATGTATGTCTACCGATGTGTGTGAGCAAATTTTCTAAAAATAATACATTTTTCATTTTATCTACAATTTTTATGAGTGTCTACTTTTTTTCCGATACACCCAGTGCGCATGTTTCAATTTGGGCAATTTCAATTCACAACTACACGTACTCTTGACTATAGCTTGACTATTCCCAGCGGAACACAATGTACCGTAGTCAACAATGGTTAGTTGTGTAACTGCAGACTGAATTATGCAGCTACCCAAAGGAAAACCCCCTAATGCATTTGCAATTTGTGTTAGACCTTAGGTTTGTTTAAGGCGTCTCATTCTTGGTACCTTTTGGAGACATGGGTTCTAAAGGGAACAAAAGAATGTAAAGGTCTCCACAAGGCAATTCTAAAGGTCTCCACAAGGATGGCACTAAATAGAAATATGGATTTGACTCAAAAATGAGGGATTTTAAAAATATTGTGGTCGCTACATCCTCTAGTGTATGAAATAAGGAGAATTCGGTCGAAATTTGAGCTCCAGAAAAACAATACGGTTGAAATAGGAGTGCTTTGACGAAATTTTAACCAAATTCTAGCCATTGTTCAGAGTTTGTGCACGAGAACAAAGCCATGTCTCCACAAGGATAGGGGAACGGGAAAGCGGCTACCTTTCATGTTCATGTATGTGTTACCAATTATCAGCAGACAGGTTAGTCTGCATGTTTTTAACTTGGGATTAGAACCTCACGTTTACTTTGGTATGAACCAGTACTTTGTAACCATTGTAATAAGTACCATCGAACATGTTAATTGATGCTTTCCTTGATTTGTGGTTACACAATGAAAAACCGCATTTTGACTAAGAACTTGCTATTATTCATGTAGTCATGTATTATTTAGTTAACATCAGGAAAGTCTGTCCTGACCTTGTTTTAAAAGTTCGGTGCTGTTGCTACATGAACGCATTTGGTTTGTAAGCAAGAAACTTGTCGGCAACAATAAATTGGTTGTGGTGTCCGAGAGAATGGCATTCCTTGTGTTCTGTGTCCTTCCTTCTCTCTGGGGCCAATGCATAGATATTATATGGTCAGCGCATGGGAGAAAAACCTGCACGTTTTGCACCCCAGAGTGGGGCTTTTGTCACCTAAATTTTGCCCTAGGGGTGACAATGCCCACCTTTCAGGTGGGGTCGCCTAGGGGAGGGAGGAACAACTGATCATGAGTGATTGATGATGCATGATGAAACATACACAGGCCTACACCCTAGAAAAGGAGTATGGAGAACGTTTTCCCAGCTAAAACTTTGTAAAATTGCATTCGGTAAGATTTACACATCTTGTTGGTTGTATAAAGAATATTTTTGGAAAAAAAGTGATGTTCAGATAAGGAAATCTAGCCCCAAAACTAGCATTTAGGCCCACCACCCCGATCGGGATAGCATTCAGTGGCAAAGCAATACATTAAAGTTGAACATTTCTGTACACAACAATTAACATGCACAACATACTCACTGAGAAATGTATCCCAGGGTCTCTGCGTATATCAGGAATCCATTTTGTCCTCAGAATAACGGGAGTCATTCACACATTGCGGTACACAACAATGCGCTATTGCAATGTATTTCCAATAAATAAATATAAATGTTCAAAAACAAAAAATCATTAAAGTCTCATCTTCTTAATTCTGTTCAATTTTATAAGGTAGTCCACTTTTATTCACTATTGTTATGTCATTTTATGGGTTTAAGGTAGGGGATTTTACGTACGTTACTCTGGCAAATCATTGGAAATCCCAAGAAAACATGTAAGCAGTTAAACTTTACCATGTTCTTTGTGATGATGGACTTTTGAAATGCGCGGTAGCAGAAAGAAATCCGGCCCTTTTTCATTGTTTACATTGTGTCCGTGTTAGTTAAAGTGTGTATGCTCATGGACATGGAGGAAGACCTTCCTCCATGGTACATGTACGCTCTCAATGGGCAAAATTGTTACAGGCCATTTCATGCCACCATGCATCTCAAATGTCTACCATTACTTTTATTTTGTCACAATAAAGTACCTCTAACTCCAAAAATGCTATTATTAAAGAATGGACCATAAAACAACCAAAATGTACACTGTACAGTTAAAATTTGAAAAGTAACTAACACAAATTTATCTAATTTACAGTTACCTGCATGTGTAATACGTGAACCAAAAGTAATCGACTCTTGAAGAATTTTCAGTGGTTGTTTACCATAGATGTGTTTGTTTAGTTTATAATGGGAAGGCTCTCGGAGATGCAAAACAAAATCTAAGTCGTCAGCTTTTGACTGAGGTACCAATATGTATCTTCTCTCATACAGATGTAAACAATTTCCTATTCTTAGCGAGTGATATTCCATTTTCATGGCATGACACTGGGCGTATAGCCATGTACATGAGGAAATGCGTGGTCTCTAATGGCTTAACCAATTAGTCCCCAAAAAGCAAAACAACACCCTGCAGCTTCTCTCCTTACCAAAAATCGCCCTGTACATGTAGGTCTTCCATCTCCAACTCAGCAAAATTCAAGTTTCTGCAAACACACCCTCAATTAATAGCTTGACCCATCCTCTTTCAAATCTTGTGTTCAGTAAATGCAGCTACCATTGGATGACTGGTTACTGATCTTGATATAAGTAACATTACCAATACCAAAAAGCTCAGAGTAATAAGACATACTACATTTACTTGTTAACAGTGAGTGCTATAGACCTTTCTCACGGTGCGGCCATCTTCCCTTTTCCCCTATTAAAATGAACGTAACAAAAGCGAGGCTTGCCGAAATAAAATAGTTTGGCCCCGTGTTGAAAATGTTCATTGTGTGCATCACAATTACATGCGCGCGGTGCGATTAAGAAAATGCGCAGCGCGGACAGTGATTCTCTCAAAACAACAACGGAAGACTGCACGCGCTATCGCGCAGACACGCACATGCACTGATCATGCCCGACACGTACTATGCAGTGGGGAACAAGACAAAGATGGACGCACCGTGATAAAGGTCTATTTGGGTAAAGGCCCATTGCAGCATTTGCTATTTTGACCGAAAAGTTAACTACGTTAGTTCAAAAGAGAAACCTGCTAATTAATTTCAGCAATAAATATTTTGAGTCTTAATAAAAACAAAAATTCCAAAGAGCATTTGTATCAAATATACGTACCGGTACCACTGTCCACCGTGGCAAAAAAACATCACTTCCAATACGTTTGTCAAATACACTTTATGTATACCACAAAGCCCACTTTGTAGAAAATAAAGGGGCTTTTACCTATTTCATGACCCTTTTGCTGAAAAATACAACAACTTCATATGCAACAGAAAGAACACTGGTGTTTTCCCTCATAGTACTGAAAATCCTTAAAGGTAGAGTACATCATTTGCAGTGACCCAATTTGCTTTTCATGAGTTGACAGGAAAAACCTTACTAAAAGAGTTAATAACAATGGTACCAAACACCACACATTTATTTCTGTCCAAAATGGTATTTTGTGTGAGAAATTAAGAACTGAAGGTGGTTTACTAAAAAAGTCTTTTGCAAAAAAGTATTTTTTCAGGTTTTCTGAAGTATTACTGCCGCTGTGTGGCTGAAATTTCTACACAGCAGTTTTATCAACGTGGGCTTTAGTCTTGGCTCCAAGACCTTTGTAGTTTGTTTTCGTACATGTCGTAGCGCGCCGTCTGTTGTGTAATCGATTCTGCTGTGTCATTGTTTCGACGTTAGTATCGATTCGGATGCTTTTGACCAGACTTTGACAAAGGTCTTGGATATTTGTTCTGTGGCTGCTTAACTTTTTCTTTGTTTTAAGCTAACATTCCTCTGAAAAGCCGGGGAAACCAAGATGCGCTGATGATTCATTGCGAGAAGTTTTTGTTACTGCCCATGGAACTGGATGACCTGGAGAAACGAATACGAACCAAAGTCACCTTTCTCCATCCTCTGGCAACAGTGCCCCTTTAACGCACTCCCTAACTCTTGCGTACAGTGGCCCTGTTGAAAAAGGCCCCATTTGGCGGTGTGACTAGCGACAGAAATCTTGTCGCCTCTGCTGGACCAATCAGGACGCTCCCAGTGCATTGCCACACGATTGCAGGCATTCAAATGTAACGCGCGCAGATTGTAAACACCGTGCATGCATGTAATACATGTACTCGGTAATACTGGCCGTTGTCCGCGTCGGCGATTGGCTGCTATTTAAAGCATACTGGGGAATCCGTTCATTACATTCGTCAGCATGCATCCCTGTTATTAATTTGAAAAACTGCGGAGTAAATAAGGTTCGTCGTTTGAAAGTTTGGTAGGAATGGGACAGTCATAAGGAACGGAACCCAATACAATTTCTGGAAAGTATAGAAATTGTTTCTTTTCGGCATAACATGACCGAATTGATTAAATTACATCAAAATGCTCGGGCGTGAGTTGGCTCAAGACAACAGCCGGCTCGCTCCACAGATTTGCGTGTATTTCCTCAGGGTATTGTCACGTCGCTTTGCAGAGTGGAAATTCCCTGAGATCTCAGGATGCCTTTCTCAGGCAGAACAGAGCAGTGATTAGGCGTGCATTTGGTGTTAACGTTAACCGTGCAAATGTGTGTTAAAAAAAAGACGGTCACGTAGACGACTGAGGGGCTACATGTAGCTAAACTTTCTAAAAAGCTGATAGCAAAGAAAGGACATGTCAAATTGACCTCTCATGCTCCTCGATCCTTTTTTGCATCTTCCATTTTTATGCGCAAGTTAATTTTAGCTTTGTTTACAAAGCTAGCCTTTGTTCAGCCAGGCATATAATTCCCAACATGATGACGACGTTAATGAAAACATGGAATGTATGTCTACCGATGTGTGTGAGCAAATTTTCTAAAAATAATAAATGTTTCATTTTATCTACAATTTTATGTGTGTCTAAATTTTTCCGATACACCCTGTAGTGCGCATGCTTCAATTTGGGCAAGTTCAATTCACAACTACACGTACTCTTAAGTATAGCTTGACTATTCCCAGCGGAACACAATGTACCGTAGTCAACAATGGTTAGTTGTGTTCCACTATTCGGAGCAAGCTTACTGGGCATGGTTGTGCTGGTTACCCATCAAGTACATGTATTGAGTTGATGCATTTTGGATGGAATCGGTTGATTATTAACCGAAGACATTTGCACTTAAACGTTAATGCGCATGCGTATTGCCAGGATGAAGTTTAACCAGTGTACAACTTTAGACGTCAGTCGAACTTGTTTTATAATGATGCATCAATTATAAGGACCGGGTTGTTGGCTGCCACCGTGCATCTCAAAATGTTTCTTATTGTCAGTACCTTTTTTGTAGCAAAATTTAGGGCTTGCTAGGGCCACCATATACATGTATCTTAGTACTATAGTACCGGTACATGTAAAAAAAAGTCCTACCTTTGTTCTTAAATAACTTTGTAATTTGCCCATGGATTTAAACCAAAATTGCAGAAGTAAACAAGGCCTGACAAACTTTATTGAGCGACGTGTATCAGGTTGTCCGAGAGGGTAAGATTTTGATCAAAGGTGCCTCTTTTTTTACACAGAATATTGTGCATGTGCCTTAGATATTACTGGCAAAAGGCTTTTGGAGGAAGTTGCATAGAGAGAGAGAGAGAAAAAAAATAATAGACACTACCCGACTACTGGTACATACACCAGCTTTTGTTTTGAAAATGGAATCGAATCCGAATGGGTCGAATCTTTTCCGAAAACGTTGAAATTGCCCAAGCCTACAATGTAAGGTAAACCATTATCAATAAATAATACTGCGGGACCAGTCTTCAGCCTGAGCCCAGCCTGCTGAACACATCCTGTCCCAGTGAGACTGATCTCATAGCAGATTGGTCCGCGACAATCCCAATACTTGTTTTCTGCTTCCTTTTCCTCGCTCCACCCACGAGTTTCTTTCCGGTCTCGGCTCCTAAGGTCACCGTAAAGGTAGGGGTTGTTGAGCTAGCTTCTGCCATCTGGAGCCCAAGACGTTCCTTCAGGGACGTTTTAGGTGCTTCGGCACCTTTGACTGGTGGCCCGAGCCGATTTTGTATTTTGCTAACGGTATTTTGTTTGGCTAGGGATACCAGACTGTGTTTCTGTCCGAGTCTAGATATTACACCAGGTTTAGCAATGGGCTTTTTAACTTGGTGTGCATATGCCTCCGGGCTGCTAAGATGCGTCAAGACAGGTTTCAAGGTTACGGTTTGCTTAACTGCCGGCGAAATCATCTTCTTAGCGCTGAGGCGTGTCAAGGCTACAGGTGTGGCTTTCTTAGCGACATTCCCCCTATTGCCTTGACCGACCACAACTGTGATCTTCTGCGGAGGGGTAGCTGGAGGGTCTGTGTTTTTCTGAGAACCCAAGCGTGCCTGTAGACTCTGCTTCAAGCCAATGGAATCCATGTGGGTCTGGGTTGTCGTGGAGACTTCGGGTCGCTGTACACCCAGACGCTCCTGTACACCAACGGTTGTTTTTTTGGCTTTTGGGACTGCTGTTAGGGCTGTAACTTTGGTTGTGGCTGTAACTTTGGGTGAACTCTTCAGCACGCCATGGTATTGCAGCACTGGGATTGTCAACTTGCTTTGACCACCAAGACGGTTGAATACAGTTGGGGAACCATCCTTTTGAAAAAGAATTTCTAATTTACATGTAGATACAACTACATGTACCATGCTTCAGGCTGGTATATTTGACATATAAACCAAAGTTACCCAAATCATGACAACAATGATTCAATAAACTACATATACTGCGATCTTCTAAATAAGTCTTTCCATGGTAAAGGGGGCATTTTGGCAACACAGACCATATTTTACAGAAAATACCTTTGTCTGGTCTGAAAATAAAAGAAATAAGTTCCAGTTGTTCTGAAGAGATAACTTGGGCCCAAAAATGGTTACAAGTAGTGTGACAACATGCCTTTCTAAAAACACTGTGTACAAATTTCCAATATACACTCGTAACCGGGACGGAAACTTGTGTTACATTCCATTTCTTTTATTTTGAGACCAGACAAAGGTATTTCCTCGAAAATATGGTCTGTGTTGCCAAAATGCCCCCTTTACTGTAGAAAGACCCAAATGCGAGTAATGTATGAATTGTATAGAGTGGATTACATAAAAAACTCTTAAGCTACCTTTTTTTAGAAAAGAACTGGTCAAAAAGAATTTAATTGTTTTTAGAGTTGGAAAAAGCCTTCATGTCTCCCCTACATCAAATATTTTCAAATGTAATCAAAACTGTCATACCAGGACAGGTTAGCAAATTATTGCAGATACAGTAAAATCTCGTTAAGTCGAAACTCAAGGGAATGGACGAAAACTTTGAGATATCAAGAGTTTGAGTTAAACGGAGGTCCTGATTCGCTTCGCTCAACGCACAAAAAGTGTCCACCGTAACTCGCTAGCCCCATGTGTATGTTGTGGACTCGGTATTTAGCCCATTTTGTATTTAGCCCATTTTGTTTTGGCAAGATTTTTGTTATCACTTGAAGGTCTATTTCATGTACAAGATTAAAATATTAAAATTTCCATTTTGTAAAGCACGTTACCATGTGTTTTGTGTCTTCATTTTGTGGTGTTTTTGTCATCATATCGTCCGTATTTTGCGGGCGGTTTGCAGTGCTGCACGCACGTACGGCCAGCAGTATGATTGCGTGATCGGTGCTATCCTGTCAATAGAGGGCGCACTAACCTTATCCACGGTCGATTCCGGGCATGCTTTAACAATGGCAGTGAACATGTTCGAGGTTGGTCTACCCCATGTGAAGCATGCGAGAACCAAAGCGACCGAGAATCAATGCACCGCGTGCCTAGCCCATCGACAGCGGCAAGACCATTCAAGCATTTCCAGGAAGCATGATTTGTTGCGGTTGATGGATTGATTAGGCCCTATTGTAACAGCGAGGGAGCGCATCATGCTGCATCTCTTGATGAAAAGACAGATTAAATTGACAGATAAGACTCATAAAAAGATTTCCATGCTCATTGAGATCGTTTCAGTTGCGGTTTCCTTTTGAATAGCTGAAAAAAACTTCAAGGTAAACGGAGCCGCTCGTACAGGAATTTCGAGCAACGGGGGTATTTGCGTGCACAAAAGCCTATGTTTATTTCGGGAATGTGACATTACTTCGAGTCAAACGGATTTTCGAGGTATCTGGTTTCGACTTATCGAGATATTACTGTATTGTACATGGGATACATGTACATGTACATTCTTTAAAGATTGCTTGGAAAAACCATCTTTTACAAATGCTTCAAAATGTCACACATTTTTTTATGGAAAGACCCACATGTAGCAAGTGCATTTTGTTGGTCATGAATTTTGTGTAACTAAATGACAGTACCCACACCTCAATGACTTTCCAGATCAGTACTAAAATAAGAAAAATCATATACCAAAGTACTCCAAGACCGTGATAGACCATGTAGCCAATGGGGCGTAACTTACCTTTTGGGTGGTGTCTGTTCCAGTTTTACCAGATCCTACTGCAGCTTTGATAGATGGAGTTCCACCTGAACTGGCTCCAAGCCTTGCAAATACAGAACTCTTGCCTTCTGAGGAGGATAAAGAATAATAAGCATTTATACATTACCTCATTAAATATTTAACACTTTCACGGTTCTACAAAGCGTAAAAAGGGGGAAGAGGCGTACGACTTTACATTATGTACTGTAAAATTTTGACATCTCATGGTAGTGACTACATTTTTTAATAAGTAGTATTTCGAGGGGAGGGAAGGGGGTCTTGAAAAATACTACTCTCTGTGGAACAGTGAAAATGTTGACAACCTTGGACAGCCCCTTACAACACTACAATGTAGCTGCGTGGTGTGGTCCTAGTCTTCTCCACAATAGACCGATCCAGTAAGCTCCGCCCATTTTGGAAAATTTTGACCAATCACAGCCTCAGGTTCAGGTAACCAAAAAGTGGATCTCCATTTTGGTTACCCGAGTCCTCAAAATTTTGTGCACAGAGCTACGGCAAATGCAATGCGCCAAATTCGTGCCACGAAATATGCAGCTCTGTGCCTTTGCTATGGAGCTGCGTTTTTCGTGGCACGAATTTTGCGCGAGCGCATTGCTGACGAGCCTGTGCCTTTAAAGGAGCGTGACCAGATTTTTCCAAGAAATGGATTTCGTTCTAATCTAACAATCATATTATAAAATACCTCCCCAAAATACTATCCATGTGAAGAAAACAAGACATTTGCAATCCCCATTTTGGATGTGCAAGCAAAAAGGTTGGTGTAATCACTGCACATTTTTATGTAACCGTAAAATTTAGTTTACTAAACTTTAGGGGAATTGTTGACGATATCCCTAGAAATATACGGATTGAGGACGCGAAAATTCAGAATGGTAATGAGAAAAATATGACACGTGATATGGTATCAAAATCTCAATAACCATGGGAAAAATGGCTGTGTGAAAAATGTGACGCTCGTAACCGGGACGGACACTTGTGTTACATTGTATTTCTTTTATTTTGAGACCAGACAAAGGTATTTTCTCGAAAATATGGTCTGTGTTGCCAAAATGCCCCCTTTACTGTGGAAAGACCAAACTGTAAAACCTTGGAGTCCCAGAGAGTAGATTTTTACCCAAAATTCCAGCCCTGTGTTTGCAAAGACACACTGTCATCTAAGGCAGTTTTTTTCCCCAGAGGAGAAATGAAGTGCAGTGCCACTGACCTTCGACCTTCTGATTCAAAATCTTCTTGGTGCGTTCTGTGCTTCCTTTGGGCAGTGAGATGATGTAAGCCCCTTCTTCCTCAGGGGGAACCCTGCGCGGCTTTTTTACCGGAATCACTTCAACCGACTCGGGCACACCTACCATCTTCTTCTTAGATCCTGGGGAACAAAGTTATGAAAATACCTTTGGATTTACTCGAGAGTACTTCACAACGTGTGTGAACACTTGTTGGAATGCTGTTTGGAAGAATGCTTGGTGTTCCAACAGAACTAACAATGTTGCAAACTGGAATGTGAAAATATGTTTGGTGTTCTAATTGAACTAGAATGCTGCAAACTAGAAAAAATATCATTCCAAACCAGAAATCAAATTTTCTTAAAATATCAATTTTTGATCAGAACATAAGTCTGTTGAATACAGTGAACTTGTGGACAACAAAGCAATGATCTACCAATCACTTTTGAATCGCTTTTAAGACTGTTCTGATTACATTTCCTCCAGGTTCTAAATGACCTGGGGTCGATTTCACTAACGTTTACGATCCTTCGTAACTCGAGATGCGATGAGTTACCTCTCCGTAACTCGTGTTGCGTCCTAAGAACGATTTCAAGAAACTTGCGATGAGTGTACCGATGCATATATGCCATGGCAACCCACCGTGAGCTACGATGAGGCAATGGGTCATCGTAGCGTGCATTTTGACCAACGATGGTCGTGGTTTTTGTTGCAAGAGGATGGCAGTTGGGGGTCTCAGAAAACACTGGTTATCGATGTGATTGGACATATGTGTACATTGGGTGAGCTGATCACTACATCTGTGTACCTCCCCTGCACCCCTTTAAGCACTGGCACGTAGGGAGGCACTTCAGGCCGACACTTCAGAGTGACACACTCTGCCTCAGCGGCTCTTCAAAAGGCTAGTCCAGTAAGCCTTGCCACAAAAGGTGGTCGTACAATGTACACATTACTGTACAATAAAAAATGTTGCATTTCTCAGCCTCCTTGAGCTTTCGGTCAGAGTAACCTTTTTGTATTAACGATTATGTAGTACCTGTCGAGGGGACAGCACCCAGTCTGGCTGCCATTGCAGTGGTGACCTTAACTTTGGTGTTCTCTTCTGTTATTCCCTCTCTGCGCATGTAGTGTTCCAGCATGCGATTGCCAGCTACAGAATAAATATAAATTTGTGTTGATATTATGTCATTTTGCCAAAAATGTGTTATCACCAGGGGCCAATTTCATGGAGCTGTTTTTGTGCTAATGGAGGCTCTGGCTGTTTCATGGAAACCATAACCTTAAGCACCGCTAAGCACTGTTTGCTAGCTTCAGAGGCAAAATTTGCTAAACACTGGGTCTTTCCACAGTAAAGGGGTTATTTTGGCAACACAGACCATATTTTCGAAGAAACACAAGTGTCCGTCCCGGTTACGAGCGTACATGTATATTGGACATTTTTAAAAATGCATGTTGTCACAATAGTTGTAACCCTTTTGGGGCCCAAGTTATCTCTTCAGAAACAGTGTTGGAGGTCTCGAGGCCGGCCTCGGCGCCGATTTTTATGGCCTCGGCCTCGGCCTTGGAGTGCAAGTGCCTCGGCCTCGGCGCCTTCCGGCCTCGTGAATCTGGTCGAGGCCGGCTCGAGGCCGCCCAATTTTCCCAACAATTAACATTGTGTTTTTATATCAAATATTGTTTTTTTCCACCGTATCAAACTTTCGAGAAGCTGCAACATTGGGTTCCATCCCGGTGTTTTTATTCCTCCATTGTGAAACAAAATGAAATTTTAAGCCAGTAGATACATATGTAGATTACGAACGCACGTTCTGTTCGAATGAACTGGACTTGCATGGTTAAATATAGCACGTACAGAATTAACCGAGTTGCGTACTGCAGGAGTCGCTTCGAACAAAAACCGATATAGACTGGTCCATCACTCTGCCATGAACTAGGACATTACATTGTAGTGTTGCACATTACTCAGTCCACAATTCACAGGCAGCATCTTCTTGTTAGAGACGAGATTCCTGGTCCACCACTTGGCCATGAACGAGTGTAGGCCGCGTCCGAAATCAAAGGCTACGTCTTGAAATTACACACGAGACTATGGAAAATGATTGAGCCGGCTACCCAGCGCTTTGCATAGACTCGTGTGGAATTTTAAGACGAATATACGATAGCCCTTGATTTCGGACGCAGCCTTAAAAGACAGGAAACCAATCAATCAGTGCGTTCGAGATGCTTTACACTGTGTATTAAACGGGGGCTTTACATGGGGAAGCCCCCAGCAGCCGATTTCACGAAGAGTGCGCAGCTTGTGCAACTTTAGAAAAATGGCGCAAGTCCCATAGCTTGCGTGTTATCAACGCTAAATTGTTGCACCTATAATGCGGCGCGTGCATGCTCCCGTATCTTT
Organism: Henricia sp. BOLD:AAB3569; assembly: GCA_037783545.1. Taxonomy (NCBI): domain Eukaryota; kingdom Metazoa; phylum Echinodermata; class Asteroidea; order Spinulosida; family Echinasteridae; genus Henricia; species Henricia sp. BOLD:AAB3569. Next base: position 454,632 of record JBBELK010000057.1, on the reverse strand, counting down.
CCTGACTCCCGTTTCCATGTGCGACCGACAATCAGACCTCGTTTTCACGCAAGATCTCGAATAATCAGATTCGGCTACAATGGCCATGAGGAGTTCAAAGCCGTTCAGCCGTTGACTTCAAAATAAACAAGTTACAATCCAACAAAATCTTGACCTTGTTTTGGGTGATTAATTTATTTTATTGTTTACATGTAATACCATTAGCCGGCCTCGGCCTTGGGCTCGGCCTCGGAGGTCATGGCCTCGGCCTCGAGCTCGTGGCCTCGGAGGTTGTGGCCTTAACTACAACACTGTTCAGAACAACTGAAACTTATTTCTTTTATTTTGAGACAAAGGTACATGTATTTTCTGGAAAATATGGTCTGTGTTGCCAAAATGCCCCCTTTATTGTGGAAGGACTCATTTCCAAGCACGTGCATGCTTAAGCACGCCGCAGTAGTGAAACGTTAGCACAACTTCTCTGCTACAGTAAGCACACGCTTCCAGCTAGCGCTTAAGCAGCGCCATGAAATTGGCCCCAAAACTGCTGCACAAATAAATGTGTGGAGGGTTTATTACACATTTAAGGCCTGGGCTAAGTTCCAAATATGTAAACATTGCAAATGTTTGCAACGTTACACTGATTTCCATAGAAGAGTGCACAAAAGCACTGTAACCAGCGGCGAACATTGGCAACGTTTGCATAAGTGGAACGCAGCCGCGGTCACACATACGCGTGATCTTGCCAGTGTCAGGCATCGAGTATGCCGTACGAAGTTAACATTTAGAAATGTCTATTTCTTCAAGTGCCAAGTTAAAATTTCATCCCAAATAAGAGTTCGTTTGGAATAGAGATTAACATTAGCATAACGTTTCTTCTACAGTAAGCATGCATTTTCAGCTAACGCTTAAACAGCGCCATGGCCCCGGGGGCCAATTTCATGGCGCTGCTAAGCACAACAATTTGCTTAGCACAGGATTTTTTTGCTTTCTTTTGCAAAAATGGCTTGCCAGCCAAAATCGTAAGTGATGTGTATTGAAAGGTATTCTCCTACTCTTGCGAAGAACACAAGTTGGCGTATAATTTTGGCTTGTAATCCATTTTATAAAGCAAATTTTTGTGCTCAGCAGCGCAATGAAATTGGCCCCTGGTCTTGAGTAATACATGTATGATCAAAAAAACCTCAACATAGCATGGTGTAAAACCAGTATGGGTAATTCCCAAAATTAGGGGTCCAAAATGTTTGGTGTCCCAGTTACGTACGACACTCTCTGCTACAAAAATCACCACTCATGATCACAAATTATCAGTAATAGACTGTGGCCTGTGCTTATAGGGGGCAGTATCATTTCCTTCAATATTTTGTTCTCGGATTCCTGAAAAATATTAAAACAAAAGACCATAAAGGCTTATAATTTGTTCCATAGTATTGAATAGGAGTTTGGTGTCCCGGGTTACCTACATTGGTGCCATATTTAAACACAAACATTTAATTTAAGTGGCATTTGTTGAAATAAAAATAATTATTTTCTACTGGAAAACCACTTTCAAGCACTAAAAACACTTGGAAATCTTAAAAAGCATGTCACACTTTTGGACCCCTAATTTTGGGAATTACCCATATGCAAATCCATTGCCATTTGACTGGAGGATAATGCGAAATTCGAACAATGAGAGATATTCATGAGAAACTTACGTGTAGTTTGTCGTTTGAGCTCAATTTTCCCATCTTCTGGCTGCGGCATTGCTTCAAGTAAAGGCCTCTCCCTTTCATACTTCAGACAAAAACAAAAGTCATGAAAACATTTTAATAACCAAAGCTCCTGCAGTTGGACCACTCACAGACATACATGTGGGTCTGTCCACAGTAATGGAATACATTTGAAAGATAAGTCAATAAATTCTTTTAGATGTCTTTAGTTTATCTCATAATTAAAGAAATGTCCTTGTTTTGTTCTCAGGAGATAACTTTTGCCCACAAAGGAAAAAAATTGCATTTGTGAAAACCCCGTGCACAAATTTTCCTATTACGTATGTAACGTGGACAGACCATTTTGTGACATTTGTTCCCGTCTTTGTTACATGCGCAATAGGAAAATTTGTGCACGGGGTTTTCACAAATGTATGTTGTAGGACTATTTTTCGTACTCCTTGGTGAAAAAGTTATTTCCTCAATTTAGCTTGATAATTTAAAGATAAAATTAAGACATTTGAAGTGAACTGGGACCTAAGATCTTGAATGTTACAGAAATGTACCCCATTACTGTGGAAAGACCCATGTACATGTAGGCTTATTAAAACAATTCAACTTACTTACTAAACAAGTACATGTAGCATGGCAAGCTGTACAATCGACTGTTTATTTTTATTGACATGTACTTTACTGACAAGACTTAAGAAACACTCCCCCTCTTCTAATCTCTCATTCTAACTGGATATGCCACTGCTTTCCAAAATACAAATTCCACAGTACAGTCAGTCTGCAACAAAAATATTGAACCCCATTTTACAATTGAAAACCCCGTCATGAAAAATTAACCAAGCAAAATTTATTCCAAAGAGCAAGATTACGCAGCGCGTCTTTTAAGGGTAGACTCACCACGTGTCGGCGCATTGTTTATTTTTATGCTTTTGAAATTAAAGGATTGAATATTCTGTTTTTGAAAATCTGATTTCGAGATCTTCAGTTTCTCCCAACACTAAGCAAGACGTACTGTACCTGGGAGTGAGCCGACTTTGCATGCTTCAAGATGAATATAACATCTCCCATGACACTGACTCCCATTTCCTTCAAATATTCTTTGGTCAAGTCCATTAACATGCTCTTCTGTATTCGGTTGTCGATGAATGCCACGGCATAGGTGGCTGCTGGGCCGGGAGGTATTCCGGCTGCTGTGAAAAACTTGATCCAGTCAGACATTTCTGTGCATGTAAACAAGAGAAAAAAATACTGTACGGTAAGATTGTATTTTCATACCTGCACTTTTAGACCGGCAGCCCAGAGGGTTTTGGTTAAACAAACGAGGTACCAACAACCGAGGGCAGGAACATTCAGGAAGTGACCTAGTATTTGCAGATCTGGGCATCTGCCGCTGTGCCTCTGTGCCTCTGCTGCGTTTGACCCCTGGGGACCCCCAAAGGGGGCCAAAAATTGCGCTGGATAAAACATTCGAGGTACCACATGAAACTAAGTTTAGATGAAAGAGCACATCACACAGAGTACGAAATGGCCCTTGCCAGACGAATTTTCTGCTGCAAAAGTCCCGCCAGACGCCCGCCAAAATCTCATTCCATATAATATACATGTATGCAAGATACAACGGCCGTCGACAAACGAGTCCATTTGTTTTGAACGGGTAGTTTTGACAGAAGGCTGTTCTGTGTTTCATCCGGTCCGGCGTAAATCTTGGAGCGCTGTAAACAGAGATACGGTACATGTGCTTCTATTGTGGCGTGGGCAAACGAGGCGCCTCCTGAAATACACGCAGGTCTTTAAATGAATCTTTCTTTGCACGTCAAAGTTGGTGTGCGACGCCTGACGTTTGACGCGTATTGTATGCGCCAGTGTTGAGCTTTTTGGTGACCGGCTCTGTTTAGCACCAAATTTTGCTGAGCACAAAATGTATTTGTTTTTTTTTGCAAAAATCACCCGCAAGCAAAATCGTATGTGATGTTTTTTTTTGTTTACTATTTTGCTACTGTTTCTAAAAACCCTGTGATCTGTGATTTTCAGTGACTCATTTCCCTCCATATGGCTCTATTTTTCAAAGAGTCGCACTTCAAGGCTCAGTGTGAATCCACGCAATATAAACCCCGCCGATTTACTATTTACCTTTGCGATTTACCGGCCAAAAACCGGATTATTAGCAAACCATCGGATGATACAGAAAAATCTATTTGTCCCGGTTCATGTACGGCCAGACCGGCCCGAAGTTTCAGCGCAAATCGTTCCAGTTATGTAGGCCGATAGACCGGCAAATCGCAAAAGTAAATTTGAAGCGCGTCACCTCGACAAAATGCTACACGCAGAGAATTTGTACGATCCAACTCACTGAAAATCCCAGAAAAACAGGACATTCTCATTTGTCGATTCACTCCAAATTCCTGGCCGTATTTTCTTCAAGCGGCGCGTGTCAAATTTGCATGCAGAACACAAGAATAAAGTTCAGTGTGCATGAAAAAAGTTCAGTGTGCATATCCAATTCATCTACATGACTTTTGTAATTCATTCCATGCCATTGCATTTTCGTCAAGCAACGCGCGTCAAATTTGCATACAGAACACGCGAACAAAATCAGTGTGCATCTCCAATTCATCTAATTTTATAGGCATGTTCCCGGGGCATGTTCAAACGGCCAATTATCATCAATACTGAGGGTGGATATTCACTGCACACAGCCTTTTTGTGTGTAAATTTGACGCACGTCGCTTTCACGGAAAGCGGAATTTGGAGTGAAAGGATGCTCTGATAACCACACACAAACTTATTTTTGTCGCTTTTTCTCACATCGACGCGCGTCAATTTGTTTTTCGCCGATGCAACTTTTGACGGTGGAAAATGATACAGTTTAGTCACTTTCATTTACACTTCATTACACGTACAAATTTTGGCAGGTACTAACGTACATACATTGTAACCCATGGTGACCAATCAAGAAGATCTTGCGCTGTACATAATCTCACCCGGTTCTTGCCTCTTCTTCAGTGAATTCGCAAACAAATGGACAACAGCTGAATTAAGAGTTATTACTTTGGTATTGATACTGTGTCAAATTTTTGTGCCAACCCAGTACCTGAGAACTCCACTCAACATAGTCAATCACAGCGCTCCATGCCAGGCCGCGTCAAAAGGAAAGTAGTTCCGCCAACCCGGATGAATTTTGTTTACACTATTTTAAGCCTAAACTGGTCCCCTGTCCACATATTTACTTCCCCACGCGTCGTATATGAGCGAGAGCAGCGTAGCGCACATAGACAGGGGACCAGTCTAGGCTTAAAGTCTGTGGTACGGTACCACGCTGGCTGAAAATTTTCAATTTTACTCCAAATTTTGCTCCCTTTTATCCTTTTTTGATGTTTGAGTCATCATGGAAAAAGAACGACAAGGGTACAGAAGTCTTGAGATTACAAGGACCTCCATGGTGTGCTTTTAAATGTCTGATTTGGAATTTACGGTAAGAATTTTCACACGGGTATTTGGACTCTTGAGGGCGTGTAAGAATGTTCCACACGGCGAATGGGGTTAAAATGTTAAGGGCTAAAAGTGTTACTAGAAAATGATAACGTCCCAATATAAACGTCAAAAACAACACTTTTAGCCTTCTAAAAGTATCCAGCAATGAAAAAGAACAATCAGAAATTTGAACCCGGGCCACTTGAAATTACTTTTAGAAGGCTAAAAGTGTTTTTTGGACGGTTATATTGGGACGTTATCCTTTTCTATAACACTCTTTACTTTTAGAAGGCTAAAAGTGTTGTTTTGGACGTTTATATTGGGACGTTATCATTTTCTGTATAACACTTTTAGCCCCTTAACATTTTAACTCCCTTCGTCGTGTGGACCATTCTTACACGCCCTCAAGAGGCCAAATACTCAAGGCCAAATTCTTACCGTAAATTCCAAATCAGACATTTAAAAGCACACAATGAAGGTCCTTGTAATCTCAAGACTTCTGTACCCTTGTCGTTCATTGTCCATGATGACTCAAACATCAAAAAAGGATAAAAGGGAGCAAAATCTGGAGTAAAATCGAAAATTTTCAGCAGGCGTGGTACACAGACTTCATGCTAGGCCACGTCAAAAGGAAAGTAGTCCCACCAACGCGGATGGATTTTGTTTAGCCTAGACTGGCCCCCTGTCCACATATTTACTTCCCCACGCATTGTATATGAGCAAGAGCAGCGTAGCGCACATAGACAGGGGGCCAGTCTAGGCTAAACAAAATCTATCCGCGTTGGTGGGACTACTTTCCTTTTGATGCGATATTAGTAGCGAAATCAACATGGTCAAGTCTCCCGTCTGTCCAGATTTGTCGATTTTACTCCAGATTTTGCTCCCTTTTATCCTTTTTTGATGTTTGAGTCATCATGGACAATAAACGACAAGGGTACAGAAGTCTTGAGATTACAAGGACCTTCATGGTGTGCTTTTAAATGTCTGATTTGGAATTTACGGTAAGAATTTGGCCTTGAGTATTTGGCCTCTTGAGGGCGTGTAAGAATGGTCCACACGACGAAGGGGGTTAAAATGTTAAGGGGCTAAAAGTGTTATACAGAAAATGATAACGTCCCAATATAAACGTCCAAAACAACACTTTTAGCCTTCTAAAAGTAAACACTCTTAGTCTTAGCCCCTTAGTACCAATTTAACCCCATTCGCTATCTTACATTTTGCTGCACGCGGCAAGATGGCCGCCGTACTCCAAACTATAGTTCACCAATACAGTCAAAATTAAACATTGAAAAACTTACCATGGAAGTACCAGGAATCTCCAGAATGTTGTACCGTGGTCCGTTTTCCCCGATGATTCTTCTAAACAGACAAAAACTAGTTCAACGTAATTTTTCTTGACATTTTCGAGCACACTCGGGACAACAGCGACATTTACCACGTGTTTAGAGATGAACAGTCAGGGACCAGATAGCCCGCCCTTGTGGTCATCTCATTGTATGACGTCACTAGCAGTACAATGATCTGGACCGTGATTTGTTCGTCTGTAAACACGGCCGTTGTCCCGAGTGTGCTCGAAAATGTCAAGAAAAATTACGTTGGACTAATTTTTTTCTGTTTAGAAGAATCATCGGGGAAAACGGACCACGGTACAACATTCTGGAGATTCCAGGTAGGCTACTTCCATGGTTACAATGGTAAGTTTTTCAATGTTTAATTTTGACTGTATTGGTGAACTATAGTTTGGAGTACGGCGGCGATCTTGCCGCGTGCAGCAAAATGTAAGATAGTGAATGGGGTTAAATTGGTAAGGGGCTAAAAGTGTTATATAGAAAATGATATTTGTCCCAATATAATTAAACGTCAAAAAAACACTTTTAGCCTTCTAAAAAGTAACTTGAAATGCTGACGGGCCAGTGAAGACTTAAGCCGACTGACCCTGATGCCTGTCATGCCGTACCGTCGTGCCTGTAGTGTTAGCCAGTTGGAAAAAAAGTAGTTAGAAAAAGTTAAGGGCAAACTCTGTAAATACGGTCGAGTTGTCTCAATCGATCAATTTTCAATAGACAGGACGCGTCGCGTCGCTGGTCAAGATGAAAATTTGACTACTAGGCTAGGCTTACTCGCTCATATTGGACGATAGGTTTTTTTTCATGGCAATATCTTACCTCAGTATTTCTCTTATAAATAATACAACACTAACCTTTGTTTGCCTTAGTCGCCATTTGTGGTTTTTGAGGGAATCTGTTGCACAAAATTCGTCGGCGGTATGCTATGACGCGTACAATGTACAATCATGTTACACGTACACACGCGCGCAGCATCAATCCCGGCGAAATCAACTCAAAATACATCGTGTAAAAGGAGCATTACTATCATGGAAGCTGCGAGTGGACATATAACTGGCGATGTTCTGTAAGAAAACCGATGCGTTTCTCGACGTTTGGTACACCTTGTTCTCTGACCATATCCATGCAGGGCCAATTTCATCAAGCTGTTTAGCAGAAAAATTTGCTTAACCCAACATTTGTTTGCTTTATAAAAATGGGTTTTGACAGTCAAATTTGTATATCATGTGTATTATTGACTGATGTTTTGATAATCTTGCTAAAAACACAAGTTGACATGCAATTTTGATAAAGCAAACAAATTTTTGATTAAGCAAATTTTTCTCGTAACTAAAACAGCTTCATGAAATTGGCCCCTGGAGAAGCGCTGCCGCTCGCAGAACTTTGTAGACCCATGTAGAGCGTTTTAGCCCTTTTTTTAAATTATTTTTTTTATTTTTTATACAATCTTTGATAATGACTTGTCGCTATAACGCGACAGGAAGTTCAGGAATTTCAGGCGGGGTGTCGCACCGATGCCTGGTAACGGCTTACGGTCGATAGGAAAATTTAAATGCGGGGACTAGCTGAGAACTCGCCCCGGCATATAGCTTTTCGTAGGCTTGTATACACAGGGTTTGCTATCCGTGGGGATACACGCACGGTGCTTCGACTGATCGGGCTGAAATGCTTTATCAAAGCTAAAATGGAAAGTGCTTCGACTTCACATGGCAACCAAGTATGGGGCGCCGTTCGTCAACTAATTATTTAGGCGAATTATAGCATGTTTTTTCCATGGTTTATCTTAATTCTGTGTAAATAATGCATTTGTGTCAAAGGCCGTTTATGGTTTACAAACCATTAAAACTTCGTTTTGTACCGACACGATTCTTTACAAATCAGGAAATATACTTGTAGCTGTGCAAATTCATTATTTACAAATAATGAAAATGACCTCGGCGTTCCATACTTTATTAATGAAACCGACGAGTGTACATTTCAATGGTTTACAAACAAGAGAATTGTATCGTTCATAGACAATTCCATGGTTTATAAATAATGAATACTGCACATTGCTGCACGTTTTTCTGGTTTACAAATAATACAAAACTATCACTGGTGCGCAATTACATGGTTTATAAACCAAGAAACTTGCACCAGGGTCTGATTTTCTATGGTTTATAAATAATGAAAATTGGCCGGGTTAGTGGACGTACAATTCCATGGTTTATAAACAATCAAAACTGCGCCGTTCTAATCAATTTTGTGGATTCTGTGGTTTGTAAACAATTAAAAATAGTCAATAGGCGTGCATTTCGATGGTTTGTAAATAATTGAAAGTGATCGTTGGCTCACAATTTCATGGTTTATAAATAATGAAAATGAACTAGTTAGCGTTGTCGCAAAATTTCATGGTTTACAAACGGAGAAAATTAAAGCTTTATACACTTGTCTGTCGTTTGTAAAGGTTGACTATCGATAAAAAAAGAAGTATTATGCACTCGGTACATCTCAAAATACGATCATTGACGAAAAATTGAAGGGTTTGTAAACCATGAAAAACACGCTTCATAAACGTTTATTATAATCCAGTTACGTTGCGAGAGCAATGGGTACGTTCAATTAGCCATCATCGAGTCATAGGGGTGCTCGTTCAAAGTGTGAACAGTCCGGCAGACCATGGCAACAAAGGTATTTATGTGTACAGTCATCGAACGCCACGGCACAGCCTTCAGCGCGCGCGCGCGGGAAATTCCAGGTTCATTACCTGACTAAACCTAGCCGCGTATTGGGCCCAAAATCCACCCGCCGTTTCAGCCGCGGTCTTAAAGTCCCAAACGAATGTAGTAAAAGGTGATAAAATCTTATTTTTTATTACACGAGTTCTGAGACTCTGGCAATGAAATTGTTAAAATTCTCATAGAAATGTATTTTATTTCACGGTGTTACCTAACTCAGTCATCTACCGGGCTGATTAAATTTTAAATGGTAATTTTAATAAATTAATTTTTAATTAATTTTAATTAATAAGGAGTCTCCATTTTCCACCCTAAAAGTGCCGAAAACTTAATACTGCCGACAGAATGGTCCCTTTAAAAGAAAATGTACACCACATAGTTTGAAAAATTTGCATTTTTATTACATAATCCATTTAATCCGTCCATGGGGCAGATCAAATTTTGGAGGAAGCCAAATCGATTCACTAATTAGTGCTTAATTAAAGGGATAATAAGGAGTCTGATTTCCGCTATAAAAGTGCCGAAAACTTAATACTGCTGACAATTTGCATTTTTATTACATAATCCGTTTGAAACTATGTGGTGTACATTTTCTTTTAAAGGGACCATTTTAATAATAATAATAATAAAACAGTTCTTATAGAGCGCATCACACAGTTGCCTCAATGCGCTTTACACAAAATGTTAATTTGAAATGGGATAAAAATATAGACAGTGTTGTTAAACGGGCCAACAGTAAAATTCATATGCTTCGGGTTCTTAAGGGTTATGGTTTGCCTCACTGTGATCTTATGACTATATACACAAGTTTTATTAGGTCATTGACTGATTATGCAGTTCCTGTCTGGAATGGGGCACTAACAATGCCCCATGTGTCACAGCTTGAAAGAGTGCAAACAAGGGCTTTGAGAGTAATATTGGGTACAGAATATATATCATATAGTTACGCTTTGTCTCACTGCAATGTTAACACCTTAGAAAGTAGACGAAAATCAATGTGCGTATCCTTTTTAAAAAAATCCCTTCAAACTACATCACAATTTAGAGAGTTTTTCCCGCCTCATAACAACAGGGTTTTGAGAAATAAACCGACTATCCCTGAAATTCGATGCAGGACTACACGCTTTCAAAATAGCGCACTTCCCTATTTAATTCGATTACTCAATCAAGACGATGCAGGTAAATGATTCCTTTTTTGTTTTGACATACTCTCGGTGACTGGGGCAGCAGGCTATGGATTATGTTAAGGACGCGGGCTCGTCAGCGGTGCGCTCGCCGGGTTCGTGCGCGCGGGGTGAGCGGCTCCGTCTAGCAGGGGCATGGAGCTGCGTATTTCGTGGCACGGGTTTGGCGCAAGCGCATTGCTGGCGAGCCTCTGCCTTTAAGAAAATGATTGTTAGTGGGTGTAAAATTGTTTTAAATTGTTCTATTTATTTAGTGCAATATGTAGTTTTAATACGGTAATGTTTGTTGTTTTATTTTAGCTAATAATATTTTTGTAAATCCATTGTAATTCAGTTTTAAACTGCGAGGATGGATTTAAATAAACCAATAGGCCTAATGAATGAAAATAATGAATGAATGTTAAGTAGATTAATTGTGATGCATTATAAACCAACCCTATCAGAAAATAAGAATTCCTTTAATAAGGATTTGAATTCACTCTCGGTTGTAGCAGTCTTGATATGATATGGTAAAGTGTTCCAGAGAGCTGCTGATGCATGTGTGAAAGACCGATGGCCATAAGTGGTGGTGCGAGTGACTGGCATTTGGAGTAAAGATGCTGAACTGGATCGGAGGGTACGTGTTGGCTGATATGCATGAATGAGTTCCCGGAGGTAAGATGGAGCAGAGCCCTGAATGCATTTATACGTAAGGAGCAGTATCTTGAAGATGATACGTTTACTGACCGGTAACCAATGGAGATTGCAAAGTATGGGAGTGATGTGGTGTCTGAGTGAAGAACGAGTGACGAGTCTTGCGGCAGAATTTTGAATGCGTTGAAGTTTATTGACTTGTCAGCAGTATTCAGTTTTCGGCACTTTTGGGGTGGAAAATGGAGACTCCTTATTATCCCTTTAATTAAGCACTAATTAGTGGACCGATTTGGCTTCCTCCAAAATTTAATCTGCCCCCATGGACGGATCAAATGTATTATTTAATAAAAATGCTAATTTTTGAAACTATGTGGTGTACATTTTCTTTTAAAGGGACCATTCTGTCGGCAGTATTAAGTTTTCGGCAATTTTAGGGTGAAAAATGGAGACTCCTCATTAATTAAAATTAATTAAAAATTAATCAGCCCGGTAGATGACTGAGTTAGGTAACACCGTGAAATAAAATACATTTCTATGAGAATTTTAACAATTTCATTGCCAGAGTCTCAGAACTCGTGTAATAAAAAATAAGATTTTATCACCTTTTACTACATTCGTTTGGGATTTTAAGACCGCGGCTGAAACCGCGGCTGGATTTTGGGCCCAATACGCGGCTAGGTTTAGTCAGGTAATGAACCTGGAATTTCCCGCGCGCGCGCTGAAGGCTGTGCCGTGGCGTTCGATGACTGTACACATAAATACCTTTGTTGCCATGGTCTGCCGGACTGTTCACACTTTGAACGAGCACCCCTATGACTCGATGATGGCTAATTGAACGCACCCATTGCTCTCGCAACGTAACTGGATTATAATAAACGTTTATGAAGCGTGTTTTTCATGGTTTACAAACCCTTCAATTTTTCGTCAATGATCGTATTTTGAGATGTACCGAGTGCATAATACTTCTTTTTTTATCGATAGTCAACCTTTACAAACGACAGACAAGTGTATAAAGCTTTAATTTTCTCTGTTTGTAAACCATGAAATTTTGCGACACACTAACTAGTTCATTTTCATTATTTACAAACCCTTCAATTTTTCGTCAATGATCGTATTTTGAGATGTACCGAGTGCATAATACTTCTTTTTTTTATCGATAGTCAACCTTTACAAACGACAGACAAGTGTATAAAGCTTTAATTTTCTCCGTTTGTAAACCATGAAATTTTGCGACAACGCTAACTAGTTCATTTTCATTATTTATAAACCATGAAATTGTGAGCCAACGATCACTTTCAATTATTTACAAACCATCGAAATGCACGCCTATTGACTATTTTTAATTGTTTACAAACCACAGAATCCACAAAATTGATTAGAACGGCGCAGTTTTGATTGTTTATAAACCATGGAATTGTACGTCCACTAACCCGGCCAATTTTCATTATTTATAAACCATAGAAAATCAGACCCTGGTGCAAGTTTCTTGGTTTATAAACCATGTAATTGCGCACCAGTGATAGTTTTGTATTATTTGTAAACCAGAAAAACGTGCAGCAATGTGCAGTATTCATTATTTATAAACCATGGAATTGTCTATGAACGATACAATTCTCTTGTTTGTAAACCATTGAAATGTACACTCGTCGGTTTCATTAATAAAGTATGGAACGCCGAGGTCATTTTCATTATTTGTAAATAATGAATTTGCACAGCTACAAGTATATTTCCTGATTTGTAAAGAATCGTGTCGGTACAAAACGAAGTTTTAATGGTTTGTAAACCATAAACGGCCTTTGACACAAATGCATTATTTACACAGAATTAAGATAAACCATGGAAAAAACTTGCTATAATTCGCCTAAATAATTAGTTGACGAACGGCGCCCCATAATCAAGTGGGCTGACGGCCGCGTAGCTTGGCACGAAAAAAGCCGGCAAGAATTAGAGGCGTTGTGTTGCGAGTGATGTAGAGTGTGGCTCCACTGCTGTGCTTTTTTTTTATTGACCCATCGGTTACAATCCACAGCTGGTCATCCGGGCGTGGGAGGGCGTTTGTTTTCGTGGAGGTTATAGGGATTTCTGAGCCGTATGGAAGGCAGCTCTGAGTTCGTCCGTTCAGATGAGTTTTTCGCTGGTTTGCCGTCCCGCTACAGCGTCGTCCAATGGCGAGAGTAGGCGCGGTACGTTGAGCAACCTGCGCGATAACTCTCGAGAGTGCTTTGTAGGCGCCAATAATCGATCTTGAGACCACCGACTTTCTCGGGGATGAAGCAAGTGGAGAGGGTCGCTATCCGATGGGGACTGGCTTGGATGGTTCCGTTGGACCACTTCCAGCCCAAAATGGTGGTACCCTTTGAGCAAACGGTCGTCTTGGCGGCAGATAAACGCATGTTGGTCTTGTATAAGGCATGAATAATAATAATAATATAATAATAAAACCGTGTTTTTATAGCGCCTTACGAAACACCTCAAAGCGCTTTACAGTGTATGTACATTTATAAAAATTCATAGCGATAAAAGATGGCAAGTTAGCTTTTAGAACAGTTTACTTATTAGTTCTCTGATTGGTTGAAAAGATGTGTCTTAAGCATTGATTTGAAGCGACCAACAGATTCAGCAGCACGTATGGCGGATGGTAGTTGGTTCCACAGCTTGGGTGCCGCGGAAGAGAAAGCGCGATCTCCATAACTAGCTGTTTTGATGGCTCTAGTAGATGGAGGCTGCAGCAGAATGCCTTCGGTGGTCGATGATCGCAGGCTTCTCCCGGGACGATAAATTGTCAGAATATCGACAATATAGCCAGGCGCGAATCCATTGATCGCTTTAAATGTTAGCAGAAGAATCTTAAACACGATTCGCTTGCGAATGGGCAACCAATGTAATTGCCGCAAAACAGGTTTGATGTGCACACGACCCTTGATACCTGTGACTAGCCTTGCAGCCGCGTTTTGGACTCTTTGTAATCTGTCAAGTTCAGTTTGAGGGAGTCCAAAAAGCAGACTGTTGCAGGAATCCAGCCTCGAACTTACAAATGCGTGGACCAGCTTTTCTGCAGTCTCGTGGTCAAGGTATGGTCTAAGCTTGCCAAGGCTATGCAGTGCAAAAGATGCACGTTGGCAAACATGTTGTTTCATAGTGATGTGCTCATCGATGACGACACCCAGATCACGTGCAGACGTTGACGGCACAATGACATCTCTACCGACACGAAGAGATGGAGCTTGGGTTGGAGGAATAAACCGCGAGGTCAGATTTAAGATCTCCGTCTTACTAGGCCTATCGTTCAGTTTCAGCTGATTGGTTGACATCCAGCTCTTTATGTCCGCTATGCAATTTTCAATCTGCAGAACAGCAGCATTTATTTCGTTGTCGTTGAAACAGAAGTAGATCTGACTGTCGTCCGCATAGATCATACATTCCAGGCCGTGTGCTTTAATTATGTCCTCGATTGGTGCAGAGTAGTAGGAGAAAGCCAAAGGCCCGAAGACGGATCCCTGTGGAACGCCACAATGAACACGCTTCCAGTCTGATTTTACTCCATTTATGACAACACACTGTTCGCGATCATGGAAATAAGATTTCATCCAGCATAAAGCAGTGCCAGTAATGCCGAACCGATCCTGAAGTCGTCGGAGCAACACTTCATGATCCAGCGTATCAAATGCTGCCGACAGGTCTAATAGCACGACGATAACTCGGCGGTGATTATCGACAGCTCGTAAGATATCGTTGGTAATACGGACAAGTGCTGTCTCCGTGCTGTGGAGCTTACGATATGCCGATTGATGGCTTGCATTAAGGTCGTTATCTCCGACATAATCCTGGATCTGATTACTTGCTGCGCGTTCAATTGTCTTGAACAGAAACGGCAGATGAGAGATCGGACGATAGTTCTTGAGCACGTCTTGATCAGCATTAGTTTTCTTGATTAGTGGAGTAACAAGTGCACGCTTCATGCTCGATGGAATAAGACCTTCCGAGAGCGACGTGTTTATTATCCTGGTGATTGTGGGAAGGAGTGCGTCGAGGATCTCTGTCTTCGCTAGAATCCGAGTTGGAATGGGGTCCAGAGCACAAGTTGTCTTGGAGGAGGTCAGGATGATATTACGTACCCATTCACTGTCAACTTGATCAAATGTGCTGAATGTAGAGTCACATGATTCGTGGATTTCAACTGACATTGATGGTGCCTCACAATCAGCTAAATCTTCGCGTATTTTCTGGATCTTTGAGTCAAAGAAATGATGAAAATCTGCAGTCAGCGATTTCAGCGAGTCGTGCGAGGGGAGTGACTTTGTTGCTTTGACAGCTGAAAGTTTCTCAACCATTCGAAACAGTTGTTTTTGATTGCATCCAACAAACTTTGATTTATAATGGTCTAACTTTGCTCGATGTAATGTCTTGTGATAATTGTCACAATGCTCCTGAAAAATGTCTTTATCGATCTGCAGACCCGATTTAATCATTTTTCGTTCCAGTTGACGATTCTTTCTCTTCTCATTGCGGAGGCTGTCACTGTACCATGGAGCATGAGGACGAAGCGAGATTTGGTGTTCAACTTCAGGGGCATGTTTATCCATGAGCTTGCGTAAAGCGGTGTCGTATCTCTCAATTAAGGAAGCAAGATCACCCGTGCCCTCACTCAGATCAGAGGAAAGGATGTCCTTACTGGGATCGTTCAGATTAATGCCTTGAAGTTTACGGAACTTCACAGTCTGTTTGCAAGGATTAGGGCGCGAAACATTGAGATAACATTTGACAGCATGATGATCTGATTTTAATCCATGAATAACCGACGGTTTAACAACCAGATCTTCACAAACCCGCGAGATGATCACGTCTAACGTGTGGCCATGCTTGTGAGTGCTCTGAGTAATATGTTGTTTTAATCCAGCGGAGGATAAAATGTCATGCATTCTTCTCGCATCATGGTCATCTGCTGTATCCAGATGAATGTTGAGGTCGCCTGCTATGAGACATCTCCCAGGATAAACGGAGACAGATTCAGTCAATGATGAAAAATCGGCGAAGAACTGAGACATTGTGACAGGGTTCTTCTTGGAACGAGGAGGGCGGTATATAATTACCAATCTAAAGGAAGATTGATTTGACGACGTAAAGAAAATATCCACAAATTCAAAAGAATCCGAGTCAGATGTTTCATTAGTCTTGACTGCAAACTCCTTACGGTAGATTATGCAGATGCCGCCGCCTATTCTAGCTTTTCTCGGTGCACAGTATATTGCATACCCAGGTAGAGTTGCCAAGATATCAGCAATAACGCAGTTGTCTCTTTGATCACCTGTCTGCCAGGATTCGGTGACAGCAAGAACATCAAGACGATGCGTGATAATCAAGTCAGACACGTGCGTAGTTTTGTTCTTTATAGATCGCGAGTTCCAGCAAGCAAATCTGGTTCGTTGTAAATATAATTCTTTTATATTATGAATTGGAACTTTTGTCAAATTTCGGTGATTTTCCGTTCTTGAAGGGTCACAATCATTGGGAATGACACCATCAGAATTCAGCCTTGTCAATATTTGAACCTTAATTTGTCTTTGTTTATTTCGTCCACCACGGCAACCGCGTTTTGTCTTCTTAGCAATCTTAAGTTCCTTAAGCTTGTTCCACAGGGATAAATCTATGATGTTAATAGGCTTGTTTATCACACACTTGCGGATGTTCAACAAAGAATCTCTACCATAGAGGAAAAATCCCATTGAATAAAAAAGTTGTAGACTACAGTCACCGTACATGCGTGTGTTGTACTAAAGTCATCCCGATCCAACATGGCGGCGCCGGTTCCATGCAGAATCAGCACAAGTTTTTGCGCAGAAATCTCTTTACTAAATCCAATTTACAAAGTCAAAAGAGCACCAAAAGACGTCCAACATCAGATAAAAAGACACTATAACTATGCAAAACGTCAATTAAGAAATCAAAGGCGATTCAAGACGATTAAAAACGGAACACACAGAGAGTAAAAAATTACGGTGGCAGCCGATCAACAGCGCCCTCTAACAATTGAAGGACTGATCTTCAGTTAGTGAGCAGTTCATCGGGGGTGTTGCCTCCGCAGTAGAAATCATCTGCGAGCTTAGCGACCACTCCCTTTTCGAGGAGGTCACCAAGTATGCGGCACGTGAGTTCCCCAAGAGCCGTTTCTGACCCGGGCATACCCAAAGCCGATCCGGTATACACACTGGTACCGCGGAATGGTGTACATAGCAACTCCTCAATATTTCATCGACTGTCGTGACAGAGGAATTTGGTAAAATGGGCTAGTAAGATCGGTGGCAATGAGGTATTTTCACTGTGCAATCTTGCGCAAGGTGGAGTCGACATCTGGCATGAGTGACAGTTGGAGTTTCCTGTATCTGCCAACGTCTGCGAATGCGGTGACGAGACGGTATCCTCCATTAGGTTTCTTTATGAGGAACGACGGGTTGAGATACTCCACAGTAATTCCCAAATCCTCTGGGCGTGCAAAGACTCCAAGCCGCTCGAGTTCATCGTACTTTTGTTGGAGCTCTTGGAGCTTGTCTGGGGCATATTGTGGAAGACGACGTACCTTGCGCTGTGGGGGTTGCACTGGGCCCATGTTCACAACTGCCTTGAAGGGGCCTGCAGCGCTGTTGTATCCTGAGAACGTAGGGTCGAAAACCCCATCAACTTCTTTGTGAAGGTCAAGGAACTTGGCGCGTAAGTCAGGGGTCAACATATGGAGTCGGGATCGAGTACGTGACATTGAATCTGAGTGCGGGGGCCGATGAGTTTTTGGTGCGAGCACTGTGTCATGGCTACACATATGGTCGAGCGGCTGTTTGGTCTCCGGTGCATTCCTTGCGCTTCAGGACGAGGGGTTCATCTGTAAGGTTTGGGATACGAACCCTACCGGCAACACTTTGAATCATGGTTGGTGGGGGCCAGTGGCATATTGGTGTCTGTGCGGGGCTCCAACGCTAGCACAGTGTCGCTGTCGAGACTGTCAGGAGGAACTGAGCTCGAGTTCGACGAAATCTCCTGGCCAAACTGTCGTCGTTTTGGGTGAAGCACGGAGGACGTGGGCTCTACGCACTTTGGGGAGGCCTTGTGACTCTTTGGGGGATCCGTAGGTGTAAGTGGTGCCATCTTTTAACATGACCTGGCGTTTTGCGGGGCGGATTGCGATGTCATTTCATTCCATGAAAGGGGTGCCTGCTAGAATCTCAACATCAAGGTTCTCGACTACCAAACCTTCAAATTAAAATTCGAGTCCATCACAGGTCAGAGTGAAGTTGGTTTCGCCCGTGACAACTAAGGGAGAGGATCCATCTGGTTGGTGAGCAGACTGTGAACTTTGGCGAATTTTGGTTCCGAGTCTCTTATAGCAGTGGATTCGCGGATTATATTTCCGGTTGCCCCGCTGTCGATAGTGACTCTGCAGTGTGGGGGTGGTAAAATGCGTCGACTTATAAGCAGACAAGGAATAAAACAAACACAGCCAGCTTTTTGTTGTGATTACACGCCTCAGCCAAAAAGTTTATTTAAAGCACTTCATTCCCTACCCCTTTTGTTAAAGGGGGTTATGGGACAAAACAATCGTGTATCACCATCCATTTGTACAAATTTTAGCAAGGCCCCTTGCATGTATGGGCACCAAAAGCCCAAAAGCACCACAAGCTCTGAGCACCAATAACTCAGAGCACCACAGCTTGATGCAAGGGGCAGCTCCAAACGCATAAACCAGAAAATATACTCATCTCAATTCCACACACAATCAGGCCAATCATTTTGCTTGAATGATTCCAACTTTAGCGAAGAAAAATGCCATATCATACGAATTGTACAATATATTTGTGAATCAAACTTTTATCAAACTTTTGTTCGAATACATGTATTTCAGACCCCGTTCTTTTCCAACGTTTGCACATACAGAAAGAAATAACGGTTCTCCTCCCCTGTTGCACTGACTCAGGGGAAAAGTTGATACTTGTAACACTGGGAAAAATTACTCCGTATTTAGATTAAACTACATTAATATACAAAAGGTGCATTGTCTAAAAGTGTTAACTTAAAATGTGAAAGTGAGAATAGTAAAGTTCAGCCACAGACACTGTGCTGGCTTATTCCGCCTCAAAAATGCCATACACGCAATGCGTGGCCCAAGGAAGACCCAGCACTAAAAGCCGACGATACGAGCCCCATGACTAATACAAGTGTCTGATGGCTGTGAGAAAGTTTTCCCTAAGAATGGAATTTCCCTTGGGTGAAAGGTGAACCCCATCACGTCTAAACAAACTGAAATCCGTGTTTACACTGGTCCCGAGCTCGGGATCAAGATTGACCCCCTGATAAGAATGTGTTGAGGTTAACCGCAATGGTCTCGAGTGCCGCGTTTATATCTGTTGTTGATCCCGAGCGCGGAGCCAGAAGTTGCAGTCAAAGGTCAAGCTAACGCAGCAGAATTCCGAGATGTTCCGTCCAGTTTAGCCATTATTTCTGCACTGGCCCAAATGTCCAAAAACTTCGCCAGTTTGTCGTTGCTGCACGAGCGCCGGCGAACTTCGTTTGCCATCTTTTCACACGAAGACAACTCGACTCGGCTACTTCGTCTTCGTCAACTTCTCTTCACGACGAAATAGTGTCAACTTATGCTATGTCGGAAATCGTTAAATGACACTCCGAAATCCTTGATATAACAACTAAAAACTAAGCTGTATGATAATGACAAAGTGTCGCTAGATAGTTGCAGAAAGTAGAGAAGTTGCAGAAAGTAGAGGAAATACAAAAACACTTTTTCTCAACGTGTGAAGTTTGTATCGGACACGCAAAAGAGATTGCTGAATGCAGGATACCAATTACGTTTGTAGTACGTTGTGTTTTCGTAACGGACACCAGCGATCGAGATTCTCAGCGTTGCATCACATGAGTCGCGTCGAGGTATCCTGCACACAATGCATGGAACCAGCGGTACCTGTGTGCGGTACATGTATACATGTACTATGTGTACACGTGTACATAATACGAGCGAGCGGCTCCCCTGGAATTTTCGCGCGCTTCAGCCCGCAACAGGATGTGGGGAAGATTTATTGCCCAGCTAACCGCAAACTGATCCCGAGCTCGGGATCGAACCCTCCGCCATCGCGAGACCAAAATCTCGGGGTCTGATCTGGGGCCAGATTGGTTTCGAGAGCGTTTACACCTATTTGTGATCCGGGGCTGATCCCGAGCTCGGTGTGCGATCCCGAGCTCGGGATCAAGTGTCAACTGCTCATGCCTAACACTAGTGGCGCCAATTCTGCCACACCGAGACCTGGGGCCGATTTCACTAACGCTTTGCGATGATCGCTAATGTCCAAATCAATCGCTAAACTTGAAATCCATCGCAACTTAGCGATTAATTTCGAAGAGCGATTTCACAAAAACTTAGCGATGGCGTTGGCCATCGCTAGTTGTTTTTTAGCGATGAATATTTAGCGACGACTAATTTGTCATCGTAAATGGAAACATTCATCGCTAACATACAATTTCGCGCCATTTGATTAGTATTTGGAAGGTTTGGTGATTTTCAGTGTGTCTCGAAATGGCGTTTCAGTTGTACAAACAATGCAAGAACATTACAGAGAGAGAGGATTTTCAGGGACAGGACAAATCCTCTGGATTCATACAGTGACAAAAGGATGCACAAATATTATCGGTTTACGCGGAATGGTGTCATGAGAATTATTGACATTTTAGAGCCACAGCTCCGCCCTTCAACTCTTAGGAGCCACGCAATAGATGCAACCGTTCAAGTATTTGTGGCTCTCAACATCCACAACATCCGAGCACCATGGCATATATCTGAAGCCATATTTCTGGTTGTTTACGCGTTACTAAGCGATCGTCCTCGTCCAATAAATGTATTTATAATTAATACTCATCGCTATTACGACGGCTTTAGTGAAATGCAAAATCCACCGCCATCACAATAACGATGGATTTGAATTTAGCGATCGTTCTAACGATGATCGCAAAATTTCGTGTTAGTGAAATCGGCCCCAGGCCCACCTGTTTACAGCGCGTCTTTGCTTTTCCATCCTTTCTTGAGGATTTGCCCCAAAATAAAATGCTCGTGGCAGTATTTCGGACCACAGTAGAGTTGCATTGGGGAATTTATTTTTGCATGAGTGCATACAAACAACCACCCGTTGCCATATGGAGAAAAAAATCAACTTTCCCAAGATCATTTGTGCCTAAGTGGACAATTATTATGGAAGGAGGGGGGCCTTGAATTTTCTGCAGTAGGTCGGGTAAATCGGGCAGACTCCTGCCCTGCCACAACACTCGAAAGTTGGGGTCCAGGGGTCCTGCTGCATAGCGGATAAATGAATCACCAATGATCCAAACAGGGCCTGTAAGAACATGGATGATCAATTTAAAATGAAGCAGACGTGCATATTTGCTTCAGATGAAAAACACTAGCCGATTAAATCCCCGGCATGTGCACAACCGGGGTTGGACGAATATAGGTAAACATAGCCCGAGATCTCCAACGGCCCATTTGTTGAATGTCCGTTGGTGGGACCCCCAATTCATGGGCTGTGGTTGCTGCCCCAATACGAAATGAATGGGCACGGTAATGTGAACCTTCCAGTCCAGAAAAGGCCAAATGAATGCTTTTTTGAGCAGTGCATTGAATTGATACGCAGTCATCGGTGACCCATCAAAGTAAATAAACAATGGGCCTGACCCGGGGGGGGGGGGGGGGGGGGGGGGGGGGGGGATCGCCATGTAATTCTGTAATGCAATCACTGGACACAATGATGAATCATTGGACTCAGTTAGACGAATCCGTTGGGGAGGAACCGGACTGGCGGACTTGTATCAGAAGGGTCGTTGGTGACTCCATGGCAAGTGATGTGTCATGACTGTCTTCTGCTAAGGCACACGTGACATCTATAGTGCAGGTTCATCCTATGTGCATGTGTCGTCAAGTATGTTTGCAACTTGACGCGCCCGTGCGATGTACTTGCGGTCTGAATCGGGCAGGTGAGGACTCGTACTCGCTGAGAAAATGACGAATGTCATTGCGCCCCAACTTGCTTGCAGAGGGTGTATGGCGCAGGTTCCTTCCTGGAACCGCCCCGAGTTCACCAGCACACCGCGGATGTACATTACCGGACGGAACCGCCGGAACGGTCGGAGCAGCCCGGACCACGTATTTAAAACAGGATAAGCCAGACAATGGGAAGCTACATTTTGCACATGCAAATAATGTGGGACCGCATATCTTGTCGGAAGTGACCACTTATCACCGGAAATTCAAACTGGCGAACATGGGGCTCCATTAAGCAGTTGGAGACCGGTGATGCTCCCGTACAGGTTTGACGGAGTTTCTTCATTGGACGATTACTTGGTCCACTTCGAGAGTGTTGCCATAGTCAACCAGTGGGGCGAGGCCGAGAAAGCAAAATTCCTTGCTTCACGTCTGAAGGGCTCAGCGCTAAGAGGCCCTGGCTGACATGGCACCAGAAGCACGGAAGGAGTATTCCACCGTCCTGGAGTATTTCGAACAACGATTTGGGGGTCTTTGCCCAAATTCTGTTGCACCGGGTTCAACTGTCAACGCACACTAGCTAGAGGTCGCGGCGAGTCGATCAGTGCCCTTGGACATTCTATCCGACGTTTTTGTGTTACCCGACATTGCCCACGCGGGCTCATGAGGACTTTGCATTAGAGGTTTTCCGTAGTGCACTTGGCAATGAGCAACTGCAGTACCATGTATTTTCAAGGAAAGCAACAACCTTGACTGAGGCAATTACCCTAGCGACCGAGATGGTGGCGTTTCTGGAGTGTCAGATACACAATGAGAAACAAGGGGTTGAAGATGCTAGGTCGAGCGGCGATAGTGTGGGTTGCGTGCTTATTTGATCATCTGACCGATCGAAAGAGTGTTTTTGTTGCCACGAGCTTGGTCATTTTTGGCGGGACTGTCCACATAGGAGGCGCAAGCAGGACTCAAAAGTCGCACGAGGAACACAACAGAAGACGCCCCTGGTTGGAGCTGTAACGGGGCCAATGGGGCTTATGCGGGGCAGGAAAAGGAAGAGACCTGTCACCTGCATGCATTGTGGGAGGGAATTTGGCAGATCCGGCAACTTAATTGAGGCGACACTTGGGGACAGCTTGCCCGATTCTACACCCGGAGTGGGACTACCCTTGCCCCCATGGATGTGGCGCTGCATTCTGCCGACCGGACACAATTAAGGGACCTCCACCTGCAGCACTGCGAACACTCAGTATAGTTCGTGGGATGCATCAGAGCAGGAAGCTCGGTCCACTCGGATCGGCCGCCTTCCCCGGCATCCCCACTTCACGATTCTCGATCTCAAGGCCAGCAGAAGGCAAGGGAGGCGGCTCGATGGGTCCACTCGGATCGGCCGCCTTCCTCGTCACCATCGATCACTACACGGTCTCCGATCTCTAAGCCAGCATAGGGGGCCGGATGAGGCTCGGTTCACCCAGATCGGCAGCCTTCCACGTCATCACCAGCGTTGGACACGATGCTGCGACTAAGCCTTCGTGGGACAGCTCAGCCAGTACTGCGGCACCCCTGGAGCGCTCAGGAGAAGCGCATGCCGGGAAATCGTGGCTTCAGACGGAGCCCTCTCCCGGCATGATCAGAAGGCAGTACTCAAACTGAGACATCCTCCCCTGCATTGCCAATACCATTTGAATATGAGCTGCGAGCTAGCATTCCACGAGGTGCCCAGATCATCATTCCAGATGGATCCCGTTGGGTGGTGACCACGACAAGTGTCCTTCAAGCGAAGCAGACCTTGGGAACAACTGTTTTGACAGACGGAAGTACAACAGATGCCGCTGCCTAGCCAGCCTTGGAGGGAGCAATAGGCTGATATACTGAAAGTTTTTGTTTGTAGTTGTTGTTGTAAAGGAAACCTTCCCTAGCGGATGCGGTCACGGTCGTTCGCTGCCTGCTGTGGGGACAGCAGGGTCCACGGAGGGGGCGGTTTAACGATTGTGCCAATCGGCCGGCAAAGGGTTTGGCTGCCTTCTGCCGGAGGATTGGGATACGTCCACCGGGAAACTCATAGTCTACGTTCTGGTGTTGTAAGCATGAAGAAGTGTTGAATAAAGGCTCGTCAAAAGTGAGGTTAGAAAGCGAGTTTGTGGTCTTTGTCCGACTCCGAGTATTGTGTTCTAGAGATGATCGGGCAGTAGTGGACAATTTGGCCCAGCATAAGCTCGAGCATGGTTGTTTTTTGTTGTGCAATGCGGCGCTATCAGCTGGGACCTGATCATCGGTGAATCCCCGGAGGGGGTTGGGGGAGACTTCGTCTTCTTTGTTAACGTGAAACCGTCAACAAGGAAGGTGGGGGGAGGGGGGGGGGGGGGATTGGGGTCAAGCGATAATGTATACTGTAAGTTATGTTTCCCGTTTTCGAAGGAAGTTACAGTTTCATTGTTTGCCCAGAGACCACTGCTTTGGTGCTTTATGGGTACTGAACATTGTTGTTCAGGTAGGAGTATTACTCTCCCCGAGGAAGAAAACGAACGTCAATGCAATTACACAGCTGGAGTATCAACTGGCCGACCGATCGCTTGTTTGTGACTGATGCAAACGACAGGAGTCCGAAGATGGCGCTCGAACTAGTGACACAATACAGCGGTTTTTCGCTACGAAAGGTCTATAGTCCTGAGCTAAAATTTGCGTGGAAATGTTTCCGACGCTGCCACCACGCCACTAAGTAGTTAACGGGGGACGCCAAACGTACGAATCACGACCAAATACAAGACTTATCGACGGGAGTAAACTTAAAGGGCCCTTATTTAGGATTTTTATCAATGAAATATATGCTTAAAAACCATTTTACTCAGTTAAAGTCATAAAAATCCTATCTGGAGCTTGCTTTGGGGGTTAAAACAAAGGTTTTTTAGTTTTTATGCTAATGAAAATGTGCATATTCATGACCAAGGTCACGATGTCACAAGAGGCAAGCACAGGAAAATCACATTCAACTGTGCACAATTTTCCGGAAACTGTTTTAATCCATGGCTGTTTAAGTTTGTTTTACATGTTGCCTGCAGTAAGCCATGACAAAACTGGGGGTAGAAACTGCAGCAATTTGCCACAAGTCCAACTTGAAGTCTTATGTTTTTTCTTAACAATTTCCCTTCTGTCTTCCTTATGTGATGCACTCAAAACAGCGCCCTCTGTCTGTGATTTATTGCAATGAAATCTTCAAAGTTGAAAAAGGCCACCTTTTATTGATTTTACATCCAAACGAACAATAGTATGTCTTGCTGAACAAGTAATCCGTCATTATGAAGCAAATCTTAGGCACAAAATTGTTTAGCATGTCACAGCCCTTTAATGAGACTAAATCACGCTGTGTCGGAAGTACACAAGAGACGACAACATATTCCACACAGGAGAATATATATTTTTGCAATAAGCGAACCAATCTATAGGGATCGGGAACCAATCTAGAGAGAAACGAGGTCAAAAGGTTATATACAAACAGTCGCCAGAGGGCGCACTAACCAACTGGCGCAGCCCGTGCTACTTCTGCTTCTGCTTCTGCTTGCGCGCTTCTGTACAAACGCCACCAAAAAGGGCTATCCAGTACTGATATACCGTATTCCTGGGGAGGGCGCTCGAACAAGGTGATTTGGGGGAAAATGTCCATAGACGACACTAGAAAAGTGGGGGTACGTGCATACGTACGGGGGGGGGAGGGGGGTGAGGGGGGGGGGGGGGGGGGGGGGGGGGTTGGGAGTCGCGTACGCGGAGCGCGCAGACCTGTGTCGCGCGCACATATTTCCATTCAAAATAAACGTTTGGAAGGCGTGTGCGCGTAGCGCGTTTTGTGTTCGAACATAACGCACGATGGGCGCGGACCAGGCGCGGACCACTTGACAGCGCCCTCCACGTTCAGGAATACGGCCTGATGAACTGCCACACAATAACCTCGATGAGGCACACAACTATTTCAAGTGCAGCTGTCTTTTTTTTTAGCGAGCTGTCTTTTCTCGGCCTCCATAGTCCATACTCGCCTACGCAATCTTTTGAATTATGTGTTTTATGTAGATGCACATTTTACATGTACATCACTTGTGCCGGGTCTGTTAATACAACTCTATGGAACTCTATATAATAGCTCGCCTTGCTAGATCAGGGGCGAGTTAATTTGGGGACGAAAGTATACGGTCCACAAGTGCGAAATAAGATCAACTGCATCCGCGGTACGTCGCATAATTTGCCAAGTTTTTCATCATCACGATTTTCTACTTTACTTCTGCTACCTTTGTCTTTTTGCAATGAGTCGAAGAAGATGGGAGACGTTGGTAAATGGTAATATAATAGCCCAAGTTTGCTAGAGTGCTTTTGAGAGGGTGATTAGCTAAGATAATCTTAGCCCCGCGAGCAGTGCTTCGGGTGTGAAAACCCTCAGCCCTGTCGTCTAATTATACCCAAAATCTGTGGCAAACTCACGCAAATGAAATTTGTCCCGTGGCTCTGATATTTGCTCAATAGGTGCACTCGCCCCAGTTTATAAATATTCCGAAGAGTACGCATCGATCCGATGTCTAGTTTCGGTGAAATCGTGGGGAAAGTTTGAGACCTTTCGTGCGATGAAATACCTTCTCTTTGACCAAAAATCAAATATGCGTAGGCGCGAGAGCGGAGAGGTCAACACTAGACTGGTTCCACATCCTCAATTTACTTCCCTTCGTCGTAAGATATGAAGGGAAGTAAATATGAGGACAGCGAACCAGTCTAGATTGTGTTGACCTTTCCGCTCTCGCGCATGCGGATATTTGATTTTTGGTCACGAAAGGTCTCAAACTTTCCCCACGATTTCACCGAAACTAGACATCGGATCGATGCGTACTCTTCGGAATATTTATAAACTGGGGTGAGTGCACCTATTGAGCAAATATCAGAGCCACGGGACAAATTTCATTTGCGTGAGTTTGCCACAGATTTTGGGTATATTAGACGACAGGGCTGAGGGTTTTCCCACCCGAAGCACTGCTCGCGGGGCTAAGATAATCTCAGCTCTTGCTTTATCATTTTTCATTGGGATGTGGTCTTGTTGGCGGATGTCGGACGCTTCGCCCCATTTCCACTTTGCCCCATTTCCACTTTGCCCCATACCACTTCGCCCCATTGCCACTTCGCCCCATTGCCACTTCGCCCCATTGCCACTTCGCCCCATCGCCACTTCGCCCCATCGCCACTTCGCCCCATCGCCACTTCGCCCCATCGCCACTTCGCCCCATCGCCACTTCGCCCCATCGCCACTTCGCCCCATGGCCACTTCGCCCCATCGCCACTTCGCCCCATGGCCACTTCGCCCCATCGCCCCATCGCCACATCGCCACTTCGCCCCATCGCCACTTCGCCCCATCGCCACTTCGCCCCATCGCCACTTCGCCCAACCTATGCTATTTAGCCGGCAGTCAGTAAAATAAAAAAAATAAAAAAGAGTAGGCCTAGGCCAATGTAAACGTCAGAAAATTACTTTTTTCGTGGGGGAGCAAAGACTACCACCTTTGCACCCGCTCCCCAAATTCTACATTTCAATGTAACTTTAATTTGCATATATACCTTATGTCTGAGAAAGGTGTTTATCTATGTTCTCTGGCCATAAAAATGTAATACTGTACACGTACTTACGTACATGTACAAAGACATAGTGGAAACGGTTTTCCTAATGGTGGCCGCTAATTTGCATAATTTGCGTATTTGTGTTAACAAGATTAATTCAGAAAATTTTTTATCATGTACTATGACCATGAAAACATGGGTTTAGACACTTGATGAGCTTTGATCGGGTACTTCAATACATTGAAAAGTAGTTTGGCCTAATTGCGGAAAGTAATTTGCATATTATGCAAATTAGAGCTATTTCCCCATAGCTGATTTTGACGGATGCTTAATATGGTATTCTGTACACCTTCCCCAAATGCCCTGCAGTGAAAAAATTGTGTTGCAAGTCCTTTGTGTTGTTTTTAAGGCACTTTTAAGGAAAAACCCCTATCGCCATCTTGAATTTGTGGCTTTGGACCACTTTTTAATTTTGGAAACATCCTGATTTTGTTTTGGGTTCATTTGAGGAAGTTAGGAACCTAAACAAGTTGGTTTGGTTTGGTTTAGTTTAGCATGTTTAGTGCGTTGTTGAAGGGTTACGTGTCAATGGCTATTTTTGTATGACCTTCGTCGTAAGATATGAAGGGAAGTAAATATGAGGACAGCGAACCAGTCTAGATTGTGTTGACCTTTCCGCTCTCGCGCATGCGGATATTTGATTTTTGGTCACGAAAGGTCTCAAACTTTCCCCACGATTTCACCGAAACTAGACATCGGATCGATGCGTACTCTTCGGAATATTTATAAACTGGGGTGAGTGCACCTATTGAGCAAATATCAGAGCCACGGGACAAATTTCATTTGCGTGAGTTTGCCACAGATTTTGGGTATATTAGACGACAGGGCTGAGGGTTTTCCCACCCGAAGCACTGCTCGCGGGGCTAAGATAATCTCAGCTCTTGCTTTATCATTTTTCATTGGGATGTGGTCTTGTTGGCGGATGTCGGACGCTTCGCCCCATTTCCACTTTGCCCCATTTCCACTTTGCCCCATACCACTTCGCCCCATTGCCACTTCGCCCCATTGCCACTTCGCCCCATTGCCACTTCGCCCCATCGCCACATCGCCCCATCGCCACTTCGCCCCATCGCCACTTCGCCCCATCGCCACTTCGCCCCATCGCCACTTCGCCCCATCGCCACTTCGCCCCATCGCCACTTCGCCCCATCGCCACTTGGCCCTATGGCCACTTCGCCCCATCGCCACTTCGCCCTATGGCCACTTCGCCCCATCGCCACTTCGCCCCATGGCCACTTCGCCCCATGGCCACTTCGCCCCATCGCCACATCGCCACTTCGCCCCATCGCCACTTCGCCCCATCGCCACTTCGCCCCATCGCCACTTCGCCCAACCTATGCTATTTAGCCGGCAGTCAGTAAAATAAAAAAAATAAAAAAGAGTAGGCCTAGGCCAATGTAAACGTCAGAAAATTACTTTTTTCGTGGGGGAGCAAAGACTACCACCTTTGCACCCGCTCCCCAAATTCTACATTTCAATGTAACTTTAATTTGCATATATACCTTATGTCTGAGAAAGGTGTTTATCTATGTTCTCTGGCCATAAAAATGTAATACTGTACACGTACTTACGTACATGTACAAAGACATAGTGGAAACGGTTTTCCTAATGGTGGCCGCTAATTTGCATAATTTGCGTATTTGTGTTAACAAGATTAATTCAGAAAATTTTTTATCATGTACTATGACCATGAAAACATGGGTTTAGACACTTGATGAGCTTTGATCGGGTACTTCAATACATTGAAAAGTAGTTTGGCCTAATTGCGGAAAGTAATTTGCATATTATGCAAATTAGAGCTATTTCCCCATAGCTGATTTTGACGGATGCTTAATATGGTATTCTGTACACCTTCCCCAAATGCCCTGCAGTGAAAAAATTGTGTTGCAAGTCCTTTGTGTTGTTTTTAAGGCACTTTTAATGAAAAACCCCTATCGCCATCTTGAATTTGTGGCTTTGGACCACTTTTTAATTTTGGAAACATCCTGA
Source organism: Henricia sp. BOLD:AAB3569 (assembly GCA_037783545.1). Classification (NCBI taxonomy): domain Eukaryota; kingdom Metazoa; phylum Echinodermata; class Asteroidea; order Spinulosida; family Echinasteridae; genus Henricia; species Henricia sp. BOLD:AAB3569. The sequence goes on along the minus strand of JBBELK010000057.1, from coordinate 424,947 downwards.
TTTTGTTTTGGGTTCATTTGAGGAAGTTAGGAACCTAAACAAGTTGGTTTGGTTTGGTTTAGTTTAGCATGTTTAGTGCGTTGTTGAAGGGTTACGTGTCAATGGCTATTTTTGTATGACCTTATAACAAAATGCCGTAATACAGCATTTGTCGTGCTACCGGTACGCACATTAAGACTGCGTTCGGGCGTACAGTTGAGTTCTCGTTACTCCGGAGTAAGAAACCTAAAAGTGACCTTTTCACATTAACTTTTGGATGGGAAGACGTCACTTTAAGTTGTTAGCAAAAATGGCCGCCGTGAGACAGCCAGTTTTTGATTTTGCACCCCAGTCAGTTTACACTTGTCAGAAATCTCACTTTGCAAACAAAATTAAACTTTGAAAACATACCACGAATGCTCGAGTACTGCTACCGAGTACCTTGCCTTCTACTACAGTGTAGTGAGTACGAGTAAATGTGTCACAGTACTCTGTTTAAATGCCGAGTATTCTGATATTCAGGTACAACTACATACAACAGCGCTAAATTTGTGCGTACGGTACATGTATGGCCTATAAACATCCTCCCATTGTATTCACCACTACATCCACAATATTGACTGATGATAGAGACCACTGTCCATGAATAATTCTTTGTTTGCTATTTATAAAAATTAATTAACTGCAGTCAAAAATTTTCTTGTAAATTTAAAGACTATTTACTGAGGAACGGAGTTATAACTGGCATCAGTATCATCTCCCAGAATGCATCTTGCTTGTACAGCACTGGTAAACTGCGAATAATCAATGAGGTACTGGTAATAAGGGGCCGTCCAAAGTTGTCAACATTTAATTACACATTTCTACAGAGCGTAGTATTTTTCAAGACCCCCCTCCCCCCGAAATACTACTTGTCAACATTTTCTTTGGTCACTACCATGAAATATCAACATTTTACAGTGCATGTGAAGATCTAAGCGACCCTCAAACCCCCTCCCCCTTACTACGCTTTGTAGAACCGTAAAAACGTTGACAACTTTGGATGGCCCCTAAATTAGAATGGAGAGCCTCTAGCTGGCAGATTTGTTTTGTTTTCTCGTATGGACATACCCCAATCCAGGGGAACTTTAAATTCTGGTAAGAAGTAACCTTGTTTATCGCTACAAATGAATTCCATGTGCTTTGCTTGACTACATCTCGCTGAAAAAAAAGGCCAAGCTTGTGCCCTCCGTGCCCAGCCACGTGCCATAATGCCCATGAGAGTTTATTTTCAATTCCTTGAAGCAGGGTGGGAGATGAACGAGGTGAGTATACATGCACTTCCTACCAGAATTTCTTATCCCCCTGGATTTGGAAGAATTCTAGTATGGAAGGTTATAATTAGGCCTGCTCACTTGCAATTATTACTGAAAGTGCAGAGTAGTACTGAGGAACACAAGATGGGAGGGCAAGGCACGCACTTGATGAATGGGCAATGATCGATAAATACTGGAAAGTTTGATACCATATTACCAGTAAATACAGAGCTCTAGATGAGGCATTTGCAAGCTTTGCAGAGAGCAGCTTTTGATGTTTTCTGCAGAACTTGCAATTGGCTGCCCATTCCACCTGCCATTTGCAGAACCTCTCTTACGTTGTAAGTAGCAAGATATAAAGTGAAAAGGTATTTAATTTTCAGCATGCAGCTTGCATTGATGCCATGTGTATTTACTACTAATACGCCCAGAAAATGTGCTCAAGATGTCGAAGCACTTGGTACCAGTAGCTTATGGGCTTGGCATGCTGACGACATTGTGGGTCAGCCTGGTTTTGATAGCATTTGTAACCCATCAAGAGTGTGGTCACAGAGGCCTGGTGATGTGGACGTATCTTTGTGATAGAAGAGCTGTGTTGCCTCGAAGACAAAAAACTGGGTGCGGGCCAGATAGCACTTACGGGCCCAGAATATAGCACTAGTTGTCTTCCTGTATCAAGGAGGAAGTTACATGTAGGTTTTGCACAAAGATATCAGGAGGGGAGAATTTGATGCTCTGTTTTTTTGTCAGGAAGCTAATTTGAGAGATGAGGAAGACACTGTTGGGTAACCATTGTACACGTACACACACATGGAGAGTTTGATGGAGAGGGTGTGAAGGTAATTTTGGCATTGATGAGCAGTAGTGGCGGCTAGCAGTAGCTGCGGCAGAAACACTGTCTTGATGATAAGGTTGTGGAGAGATGCAGAGTACAGTGATTCGAAGGGAGTGAACCTGACAGTGATAACAGGACAGAGCCCAGGTTCTAGGAGGGAAATAATTTTCTGGTCGGTGGGCGGTCCACAAACAAGCGGGCAATAGATGTGTTGTTAGAGATGGTAGGCCGGACCATCTTCAAAGCCCTGATAGTTGATATTTGGAGAAAAGTGTTGAATACGTTCAGATCAAGAGGAGAAAATCCTAGATGGTGGTTAGAGATGTAGAATGGTATACATGTTCAGCACACCATCTGGTGAAGTGGTGTAGACTGTTTACTATAATTGGCTCATGTAGACCTGTCGACTTTCGCCATCACCGATGTAGCTTCTTTCGAAATACCTGCTCTTTGGAAGAAGACCTTGACAGCAGCCAGTTACATTGAATGATGGAGGATGGATGAATCTGGGTGCGGAAACTGTGACCGAAGTTAGAACAGGAGATCCGGGCAGTTGTGGAGCACAAGTGGATGCAACAGCAAAACCCTGGAAACCAAGGCTGTCTTGGCCTAAATAGATGTATGAGAGTCGGCCTGCATACATGTTGTTCATTTCAGTTTCTTCACAACTGGTGGAATGAGGGTTATTAGAGGGAATGCGTACATGCAATTAAAGATCTCAATCCAGCTGAAGCTAAGGGCGACCACTTTCCAGGCCGGGGGTGTGGATGGCACAGGCAGAATGTAGGTAGCTGGTTTAGATTGGAAGCAAAGAGTGTGACATTGTTTGTTACAGGTTTGAGTAGGGTTCATTCTGTCGGTACATGTGTGCTGCCGCTGGAAAAGGCATAAGCTAGTTTATTCTTCCAGACTATAGGTGGATCGCATTTGGTAATATTCTTCTCTGGATGTTCCGAGCGAGTAGGCTCTCGGTTGCCAAACGGGGATCGTGAGTGGGTGCCTCCCTAACTATTCATTTACGATAACACCGTCAAGTTTTCAGACTTGATGAGAACAGTAACCATGCATTGTCTCAAAGAATAAAAGCTTTGGCCACTGCAAGCAGCTCTACAGTAGGTGTACATGTAGGGTGGATTCTGATGAGTTCAGTGTCCTGCTGTGAATTGATTGTCAGGATGTCATGGATGTGTGTCCCATCCGTGTCCAACAGATCTGTTCTTAGGATAACTGAGGGAGACGGAGCAATGGAATTCTGCACAGTAGATTCTGTAGGTCTACCACCAGACAGGATGGGTTGTGATAAACTGCTTATTCATCAGAATGCTCTGAATGATGGTTTCTTGTTTTGGGTGGTGGTGGAAAAACATGTGAAGCTGTAGTATGTGTATCCTGCACCACGAACAAGGTCGATCCACTAGGCTTGCCATGATACCAAGTAGGCGAAGCCAAGTTGATGCTGGTAGCAACGGGTTTATCCTGAATGGGGAGATGCAGTATGCGTTTACGGTTTTGATTCTCTTTGTAGCAGGAAAGGCCTTGCTTTGTGTGATGAAGTCCAGTGCTGCTCCGAGGAATGACAGCTGCTTAAAAGATGGATGATTTCTCATTGCTAATAATGAAGCCAAATCGAGCGTTAGTTGGACTGTGCAAGAGCAGGTCTGAAGAATATATTTGAGGGATGGTGCCACAATGACCCAGTCATCCAGATACACAAAATATTGGCACACAAACATGTAGATCTGCTGTTGTCTTATGATGACTGCTGCCAGTGCTTTGATGATCCTTGTGAATACCTAAGGGTCTTGGTTACGGTAAGACCAAACAGTAGACAGAAACATAAAGGTACCTTTAATAGTCCAGTTGAATGGGAATGAGTAGGTAGCTAGCATTGTGGAATCAATGAAGATTGGCTACAAGTTCCTCTGAAGGGACTGGAGGACAAAAGAGTGTCCCCATACGGAAGTGCTTGGAATGAAAAAAGGCATTGATATGACGTAGGATGATAATGCACCGTCAGACTCCTGATTTCTTGGAAGAATGTGGAAGTAAAGCTGGAGCAGCCCCTTGATGAGTGCAGCTAAGGAGCTAATTGTTTGTTTGTTTCTGGAGGGAAGTGATTTCATCCTCTAGTGCTACATGTATTTGGAGGGCTACATGTATGTTCGAGGGGGCAGGAGCTGTCCTTTGCGGAGAATGTCGAGGAGTACTTGTGAATTCCAGTTGGTAGCCAGTTGCGAAAGCTGGACTAACCTGAGCCTATTATTTTGCATGAACTGGTATACAGTCTGGACAAACCATCAATGTGCAAACATTGTCGAATGAATGTACAAATGTACATTATTGTACTTGTTTAGGGGTAAAGTTTTAGACCACGAACATTACAAGTTTCAGATGACATCTAAGTTTGTCAATGGGCATGTAGGTTTCCTACCTTCATGATTAAATGCTTATAAATGAAGCCTTCACATTATTCCTCTGTTCTTTCTTTGTGCATTCAGTCAAGCACCAGGCAGTTTGCTTCACTCTTCAGCAACGTTTCAGAACAGCAATTGGCAAACTTGTGCCAGCGTGGTCTGAGTTTATCCCTGGGGCACAGTGAAGAGACAGTGACATTTCACATTTACAAGAGGACAAATTGCAGGTTAGCCGAATCATATACAATGTAAATCTGTAGGTTTCTGCAGTCTTTAATTTTTCAAATCCTGCTGCAGCATATTTCCAGACCACGTGTACATGTGTACATGTGTGTACATTTATAAGTGTACCAGTAGCCTGCAGGCTTAAAAAAAAAGCTTTGCATATTCTTGTACATTAAAAAATATTAAGGGTCTAATTTTTTATTTGACAAGACATGAAAATGTTATACACACCAACGTCATTCTTCAAAAATAATTTGATCAAAAATAGGTAACAATTGTCACTTTTTATGCCAACATTTGTGACATTTAAACAGCATTATAAAATTAGGATTTTTCTTCGTTTTAGGGGGGTTAGCTTGGTTCTTTGTAAACTGAAATGATTGAAACACATTGCTTTTGACAATTTTATATCTTCTTAACATAAAAGGTTTGGCAAAAAAGTGTTTCACGTGTAACATTTTGGTTTCCTTGTTACACATGAAACTTTTGTGCTATACTACTTAGTGTTTTGGCCATACCAACTGCCACAACTTCTTAATTTATAATATAAGCCTGTGCCTAGTTTTAAATCACTTGAATGTTTAAACATAAAAATTTAAGCAAACAATAAAAATCTGGTCATTTTGAATTTGGAAGGGCCACTTTGGTTTCCCCCTAATATTTCAGTTGTGAAACCTTAAAGACCACATTACTAACATTTGTGGAGCTCTACATTTCTAGTATTTTCGTGGAGCCTTTTAAACATGCAGCGCAACAAATTTTGCAAACTTATTTCAGAATTTGAAATTTTAGGCAAAATAACTTGGTTTCCTCCTAAAAGCGTTACACGTGAAACTTTGTTTTTGTATCATAAAAGTGTGATGAAAACACGGACAGACTAATTCACAGAGTTTCTAGTTTCAAAATGACCAAGTCGTGTAAAGTAGACACATAAATTTATAAAACAGATTTTAGTGTGGTCCTAGTGTCAATAAAAGCATTTTGGTTTCCTGTTACACTAGCCTTTAGTCAAGGCGTCCGTGGCGAGGTCTGCTTTGTGCACGGATTTGCTAGCGCTTGAGGAAAGACTAACATTCATACTGCAGACTGTTCGTCACGAACGCCTAAATTTACCAAAGCGTATTTATGACTTTCGTGCTGAATAATTCAACAGCAACGGAGGTGGTAAATTATTCATAAATTGTAACCAACCAGCGGCGGGGAGCTTCTGGAATCATCCATATAAATATAGGTAGCATTCACGAAAAAAGCAAAAGTTATTATTCGTACCAGGAAAACAAAATACAAGAAACATGATTAGTTAAAGTTCTATCGAGTAATTTTACATAAATTGATTAACCATTTTTAAAGTTATAAACTCGCTAAAACAATGCTTTTCGTGTGGCAAACAAAACACCGCGCTACACGCGTACCTAGTTACGTACATGTAGGCCTAGTAGTACGCGAAACGGAGCAAGTCGTCCCCGGGTCAACTCGCCCACCTCAATTAACACCTAGGTCAAGTCGTCCCTAGGTCAAGTCGTCCTTGCACTCCGGCGCGGCACGGTGTACTGTGCGGCCGGCCGGTTCGGGAGTAGGCCTTGGTGAATTGAATATTCCCCTGTTCACGAATAAATCGCGATCATCTGGAGCATTTTCTTGGCCTGAATATGTTGCGACTTATTATTAAGTTTCCGGAAATATTTAGCTTTTTTTCCTTCGGAGATTGTCGTACAAACTACAACTGCCTAATTTTCTATGCGTATGACGTCATGCAGTTCAACACCTTCTCATTGGTCAATGGGGAATTCTGACCTCATGCATTATGCACGTAACCCCTCTACCAAAACGGTAGACAGAAATAAAGAAAAACATCAGCCCTAAAAAACGCTATGTTAAAGGCTGTCGGGGCGGATAGTCTGTGCGTGCTAGTCTTTCCTCAAGCGTTGGTAAAACTGACTGCGCGCGAATATATAACTCGCCACGAGCAGCCTTGACTATAAAATGCTACTGTTACACGTGAAACCCACAATTTTTTGATGAATGGAGATATGTAGGGGGTGTACTTGAATCTTGAACCCCTGAAAAGAACATACATATGTACATACCATCACTTTCAAGAAACTTATTAATGGAAATGGGTTTACAAAATAAAGGATGAATGGTGATAATTTATAGATTTGGGGCCTAAAATGTGCATGTCCCACTTTGGTACCCGAATATAAATAACCACCCACATACATGCATTTCTTTGTCTCTGTATAATATTAATATACAAATTGCACTTGTTGTGTTCTAAGGCAGTTTTCATAATTTTGCTTTAAAGGGTCTGTGACATCCTAAACAACTTTGTGCCTAAGCTTTGCTTCATAATGACGGATTACTTGTTCAGCAAGACATACTATTGTTCGTTTGGATGTAAAATCAATAAAAGGTGGCATTTTTCAACTTTGAAGATTTCATTGAAATAAATCACAGACAGAGGGCGCTGTTTTGAGTGCATCACATAAGGAAGACAGAAGGGAAAAGTTAAGAAAAAACATAAGACTTCAATTTGGACTTGTGGCAAATTGCTGCAGTTTCTACCCCCAGTTTTGTCATGGCTTACAGCAGGCAACATGTAAAACAAACTCAAACAGCCATGGATTACAAAAGTTTCAGGAAAATTGAGAAAAAAGTGGAATCTTTTGTGCACAGTTAAATGTGATTTTACTGTGTTTGCCTCTTGTGACGTCGTGACCTTGGTCATGAATATGCATATTCGCATTAGCATAAAAACTAAAAACCTTTGTTTTAACCCCCAAAGCAAGCTCCAAATAGGATTTTTATGACTTTAACTGAGTAAAGTGGTTTTAGAGCATATATTTCATTGATAAAAATCCTAAATAAGGGGCCCTTTAAGGACATACATGTAATTGAAAAAAAAAGAGCATTTAGCACTGGGGAAATCCAAGCCTGGTACAGTGGCACTGCTTAATTAGCAGTGAATGTGTTTGTGTCATTACATACGGTATGTACTGTACTGTAACACAGAGCTGATGCAATATGTTTTTGTGTATTTTGAAACAGCTTGTATGCAACTGCAGCCCACACCAAACAAGGCCTACTGGTTGGCAACATTCCCTATGGTGTGTTAGTCTGTACCTATTCGCCACCCAGCTCAGCTGCTGTTGCTGTCAAATGCTTTGAGGATTTCTGCCATTTGCTGCGGATGTAATAAAAGTGCCAGGGTGACTATACGCACAAAAGGTACATGTACCGTACATTGCCTCTTGGGATGGGATGTTTAACCGAAGACAAATTAAAACCGTTTACATCCATGATGAGCAGCCAGTTGGTGTTCATTCCATAATCTGACAAAATCTCAATTTTGTATGGATTTCTGGTTTTATCTGGAGTAGGGCAAGGGAACTACGTGTACGTCAATAAGGATTTCTGCAAATGTGTCCAACGCAAGGTATGTCAAACGTTCCAGTATTTATCGATCATTGCCCATTCATCAAGTGCGTGCCTTTCCCTCCCATCTTGTGTTCCTCAGTACTACTCTGCACTTACAGTAATAATTGCAAGTGAGCAGGCCTAATTATAACCTTCCATACTAGAATTCTTCCAAATCCAGGGGGATAAGAAATTCTGGTAGGGAGTGCATCTATACTCACCTCGTTCATCTCCCACCCTGCTTCAAGGAATTGAAAATAAACTCTCATGGGCATTATGGCACGTGGCTGGGCACGGAGGGCACAAGCTCCGGAGGAGGCAAGCTCCTATGCAATTGTTTTGAGTGTACGTACACCCTTACATGTATGCATTCATGAGCTCTTAACATTGGCATTTCTAATGCTGATGGCAATAGCAGATTATACACATTACCTAATAGACCTACATGTAATCCCGCACACACTCGTAGAAACTTGAACCCTCGGAGCTGCCAAGGGGAGCTTCCGGAAGGCACATTTTTGTATTTTGTAATTACGAAAACAAATTTGGCTCAACTCCGCTCAAACTTTATGTAATCCTCAACTTATTACCCAAGTCTGTGCCCCAGTGCCTCTGTAGTCACCTTTAATGTTGAGTTCACTTACTGGTCAGTTTCACCCTGGAAAATCTTGGCCTCAAGCCTAGGCCCATTGATTTGTATACCAACATGCATGTATGTTTGTTAAATAAGGCCCTTTTGCCGCCGTGCATAAAATCAGCTATCAATCATCCTACTGCAGGCCTAGTAAATAGCTGTGTCTTGAAGGGACCTCCATTCATCTAAAGGCCGTAACAGAAAGGATTGTTTCCGTCTCTGACATGTCTGAGATAAACTGGTAACCCTACACATCATAGAAAAACCACACAGCCATGACAGCGCGTCGCTGGCAGTCCGCAAGTGGCGCGAATATTTTGCCGCCGTGTAGTTGGCGCGATTACGTTGCATTATAGCCGTTTTCAAAAGTTCTTAATTTAGCTTCAGACGTTCTTTTCGATTTCCACCATGTACGATTTCCCTCAATGTATACTTTATTTGTTCGGGATTTTTGGTGGTTTTATCTCCTCTCAACAGACGTGAACGTTCAAGTTGACGTTCAAACCAGATATTTGATTTAGCAATGCTAGTATTTCTGAGATGCACCAAGCCAGTGAGCCTGCCTTTTGTAAATGTACTTGCAAACTGGACACAAAAGGTCAAATTTTGTTATTTGTAATATATAATTAAGTCGTTACTTTGTCGTTATTTTGCAGTACCAAACACTTATTAATTTTTATTTGTTTGTGACAAACTCGGACAACATTATCTTAATTATATTTTTTGAATCGATAGATTTTAAGGTGCTTTTTCAATTTATTGGCGTCTGGGCATTTACAAACATGGTACAGTAAAGTGATAATTCAAAGAAGCTCGCCACAATGTTAAAACCCCATTGCCATTCCCTGACTGGTCTCCGGAAGTGTGACCCGCCGTAAGACTTACACGGTCTATTATTCTATTTGTTTCATTTTTGTGGAATGCAGGATCGGTACATGCAGCAGCTGCCAACATGTTGGACCATTTGTGGCTCGTACTTTTGATGACGCTCGTACTAATTAGTGTGACTGTGCGTATCTGTGATGGGTCGCAGACTCGAGAATGCTCACGTTCCAACTCAAGGGTCGCTCGTGACATTTTGCGGCGAGACTTCTATCCTATCTTAGAGGCCAGCAGCTGGGCCATGCCCTCTTCCTGCCCTTTGCATTCCTCCAGAGACATGTACCTCAAACAGGAGGAGAGAAAGCGAATGGAGAATGTTAATCGGTGGTACTGTAACTACTGTGGCAAGGCTTTCACTAGTGAGAGCTTCCTGGACAAGCATTTTAGCATTCGACACAAGAATGCCATCTTAGCGACTGCCGATGTCGTCTGCCTGGCAGATCACTGCGACTACCTCCGTTGTGATGTAGTCTCGGGAGCCAAGAAGGCTTCTTACTGGGACAAGACCCTCTGCCGTCAATCTGATCTAGACAAACTCGAACGGCAATGCGAGGCAGTCATCAAATCATGTCTTCCACCAGCCCTCTCCGGAATGGATAAATTTGAACTCCGGGATAAACTCCGGAAGGCGTTGTGCTCTCCCCTGACCTGTGATCGTTACTGGGAAGTACCGTCACTTGAGATGTCCCCGCATGGCAAGGTTGCCTATGCAGCGGCCACTTGCATCCTCATTGTGGGCTTGATGCTGTACTATCTCGTGGCTTATACACATTTCTATACCGACAATTCCCTACTGAATACTGAAGAAAACGGTACCTTTAGCAATACCGAAGACGAGCACTATTACACTAGGAATTTATATGAACATGACATACGCTACAGGAACCAACAAGTGCCGCGCACATGACAGTCATCTGATTAGAGACTAATTATTCTGTTAAATTCTAATCTACATTTCCCCCCCTAATATTACCTAAATGGATTAAAAGGTACAAGGAGAGAAACTTGTCTATAGTAGCCACCCTCAGGACCGTTAAAAACTGTCAACTATATAAACAGGTGGCAAATTTTAATACGGTTTGCATGCGCATTAGGCCTATACACATGCCATTTGGGACCAAAGGCATGTGGCCACTATAAACATAGCCTCTTCATCAAGGACAAGGTGACCTTAAAGGAGTGTGTCCAGGGGCCAATTTCATGGCGCTGCTAAGCATATTTTCACCCATGTTTTGTAAACTAATTTATCTGTTCCATAAAGCAGTATGTACATGATTACACCAACCTTTTTGCTTCCACATCCAAATTGGAGATTGTTTCCATGGGTAGTATTTTGGGGAGGTATTTTGTATGATTGTTAGGTTATAACGAAGTCCATTTTCTGGAAAAATCCGAACACGTTCCTTCAACGGTGGGTTTGACTGTACATGTATGCAAATTTGCTATACTGAATACAGCATGCTATATTCTATAATTCAGTATTATTCAAGTTATTGTTAAGTCTGCAGGAGCCTGGACAGTCCTTTCCATCAGATCTCTATTCAAATACCAGGTATTTGAGAACAAATATCGGGGCCCCAATTCATTACACTAATGTACATGTATTTGTAAATGTACATGGTAAAAGTAAAATGCTCCCAATAAATATTGTTCTTAAAATGTAATGCTGAAATCAGGATGACTCTTAATTCTATGGTCTTATTGAAGAATTACACTTCAGCACTTCGCACCACCAGATGAGCGTTCCAAACAAACAAATAATGTGTATCTTTTTCTGTACACCTAATTTAGGGCGGCAGATAGAGCGCTTTAGGTCCGGTCAACGCGCGGTCGGGTTGGTGTAGTGGTTTTTCCCCCTTCTGTCACCTCTGGCATCTAGAGTTCAATTCCGGGGCGTGTATGTGGATTGGGTTTTTTACCAAGGAATGTTCTCCTACTTCTAAAACTGCATCTCCTTCTTCGTCATATTGAGTATAATGAATTAAAGTTAAAGCTACATGTACATGGGTCTTTCTATAAATTAAGGGTCAGATTTTGGTGTCCCCCGTTACATTTTACATTTTACATCTTGTTTTTGTAAATTCAGGACACATTCTTTAAATACTTAACATATCAAAGAGTGAGTACATAAAGTACAATTCATAAGGCCATTTTAATGATTTTTGTACGAAAAATAACACATATCAGGTGTAACGGGGGACACTAAATGTCACACTTTTGGACCCCTAATTTATAGAAAGACCCACATGTAAGACTGCATAGTTGATGGCACAATAAGGGGAACAGTTGCCGAAGATGCCATAAAATTAACAGGTCCCTACATACACATGCTTCACTAGTGTGTGTGTAGTGTCCGGGGATATTTGACATTCTTGCTGTACAACTGCTGGCAGGCCCATATAAGAACAATTCGTACAAAGTACCACTAGATGAGTGTTATGGCCGAGCGGTCTAGTGCGTCGAACTCAAGTTCCTGTACGTGCCAGTACTAGAATGTGGGTTCGATTCCGAGCCGTGACGGGTTGTGGCACTTGTGCTCTTGACAAAGACACTTAATTACACTTATTCCGTCCTTCGGAAGGGATGCAAAGCCGTTGGTCCAGTGTGTTAGGTTTCAGTATCGCACTCTAAAGATCCCAGAGCATTATTTCGTGAAGAGCAAGCAGAGGGATTCCCCGGTGTCTCTGGCAGTTCCTAATTCAACTTAGAAGTTGATAGTTATTCGAATATCTATGTTAATTGATCCCATTCCTGTAATTGACGGTCCTTCCGCTGTTGGATGTGGTGAATAAATACATAAAATTCGTTGGCAGAGTCGTGACGTCACACTGCGGGCGCAGGACCGTAACTATGGTTACTGGTTCATTGAGTTTAACCTCTCTGGTTGAGCTTTTAAAGGCGTGTGGGCTCCAAGGCGACCACGAGAAAGCAAATAGAGTTTACACTCACCAGTTTGTTCAGAACCTCGCAGATAGTTCACGTGGTGCAACAGCACACCATTTACACACCGATTTCCACCATGCGTAGTCTCAACTCTGGTACTACAGGAAGCTGATCACGACACAGTCAAGCTCCTCGAACGAACTATCTGATGCTCAAAGCTAGTTAACAGTTGGCTTCCCGCGAACTATGCCGAGACTCAAACATCATTCCTAATTGTCTTCGACTATAGGATCTCATTTGGAACCACAAGTCAGACCATATACTGCAAGCTTCCGCCCTGGCCCTTCTATCTACGAATCCATTTCACCGGGTCGCAGCTAGCTGCACTAGACAAACAAACAGCCCACGCACGGAAAACCTTTTGCAATGTAAATGTGATACTGCCCAAGAACGTCTCCAAGACAAAATCAAATAAGCACCCCTAGGTCAGTCGGAATTTCGTCGTCCGTGTAGGAATTTAATACTTAACCAGACCTAAACAAGTTGAGTCCTTATTTATTGTTGAAAGTAGAAATCGATGTTAAACAGCTAGAATCCCCCCTTCCACATTTTTTGAGTTTTTCTGTTTATCATGGAGGTGTATGTGTCTACAACACCATCACAACTTGTTTTTCACAAAAAATCGACAGGCTTTTGCTTAAAACGTAAAGCAGTTCCGACCCTCTTCACCCGAAATTCTGAAACGCTCGAGGTCACTTGGTCTGTTTATCAACAGGGTTTTGACGTCATCCTGAGAAACATACAAAACGGCCTGTGCAGTATTGAATGGAAAATACACGAAGTGAATGTTTATCATGCCTGTTTTGTCCTTGTAATTCAAAATACAAACGTGAAAAACACTTCATGTAATATGACAACAATCTACTATTACCTGTTTTGTGAAAAAACGGTGAAATTGTGGCTCACAATGAAGCTCTTTTGAAGTAAATACTGGTGCATTGCGACGGGTGGTTTTGTCACGGAACGAACGGCATTCGCAGCATTGAACGGTTCCCTGCGGGCCGTATAGTTCCCACGTGTTACATCGGCCGGTACAAGTTAGAATGAGCGACTCATTTTTCTCTCTCTTGGTAATAGAAAATAATTTTTCTGCTCTTTTTTTTTTCATAGTGTCTGGTAAAACATACAACCACGCAGCTACTGGGCATATATCTGGCTTTTTGGACCAAAAAAATTCTTCAAAAAACACCATCTAACAGAGACGGTTTTCCAAGTTTTTTGCGTGTAAACGTATGGAGCTAACAATCGTGTTGACTTCTCTTTCTCAGGATTGCGTCACGGGGTCACGCGCATATCATGAATACCTAATGAGCGTTTCAGAAATCGCGAAAATCTCATTTTCGAAAAGCGCACTTTTGCTTGCAATTTATCCACTTAAAACCGACAATTAAAAAATAATAAAAATCCACGTCGGCAAGAGGGATGTTTGGACTATTAAAACAAGCCTAAATGCTGGATTTTCGTCAAGGGGGATTCTTCCTCATTAAAAAGAAATTCTGAGGGTCCTTTTCGCGTTTTTGTCGGTTTTTGACGCTGGAACTACTTTGGTTTCCCCGGATTCACAACGAGTGCGTCGCCATTAAACAGGAAATCGATTGTCACTCCGCGACAGACCATACCATTATTTGTGGGGTGCGTGGTTTATGAAAATTGAAGCACATTGTCAATGTATACATTATGCAACCATCAGAATTGTAGCTCATAACATTTAAAATGTTTTAACATTATGCTGTAGTAGAATAAATTCTTCTAGTTTCAAAATTTAAATCGTTGATGTGTTTATTTTTCTTGTGCATTTCCTGCTAAAAAATCGACCACTCTGATGATTGGCCCTAAGTCTGGGATCCAGGCCTGTGAAATATAAATATACGGCATTTAACGTCATGTCAGAGAGCCAGACTGAAATGTATTTTTCGTGTATGGCGCGGCGGCGGCCGGCCAGCAACAATCATGATTTTCATCGATGGATCGCGAAAGATTGCTGTGTATATGAGCAACAAATTACTCGTAAAAATAAAGTAAGTAATGAAGGTAAAAATAGTATAGTAAGCTTTATGCAGATTGATTGTCTTTTCAGATGTTGCTAGCGGTCCATGTTTGCTAATTCGTGATTTAAGTGCATGGCATAAATTCACAACTGAAAAACACGTTCCATGCACCAGGCACCAGCGCAGTGTACGTGTACACGGTACAGCTAGAAAAGTGACAGCGACAGTCGTCCCGTTTTAAGACATCTCGACCGGTCACGGTCGAAAAATTCGGAAAAACTACCACGCACGTTCGCCAGTTGAAACTCCATGGACTAAGTCTATAGAGCATGACAAAAAAAGTGTTTTCAAAGAAAAACTTGATATTTTCTCATCGTGTTTTCTATCCAAACTTTACACTTTCTGGGGCATTATGATCATGACATTATTACTTTTAGTTTTATTAGGAAGAATTAGTGGCGAACGTGTACGGTATTTATACCGTTCATCATGTCTTCCGACCTTTTGCACAAAACATATGAGACTATAAGTGTTTCCTCACAAAAAAAACAATTCTCACTCAAAATTGTGGGTATTTCCATCAAATTTGCACTTACCGATGCTTGATGAGTCATTTCAAAAAAAGAAAAACATTCTGATCAACTTCTCAACCCTCAGTGCCATTTATTATTAATGTTAACTTGTTATTCATTTTTCAGTTCAACAGTGATGGGGACAAGGCACCAACCACCAAGGTGCATTAGGGGTCAGGAAGTGAAGATTTCACTTACCTGAACAGTGATTGGATCAAAACTGTCAAGGAGCGAAGACTTCAGATGCAGCACATATTGTCCCAATATGTCCCAATATGTGTTAAATAATTTGGAACATGTTTTATTTCCCCACAATTACAGTCGTATAGTAATATGTTGATAAAGAGCCTTGTAGAAATTTAAGCCACATGCATGAAAGGTTAAAACAAATGTTTTCCAAACTTAAAACACCTTTAGTTAGCAGTTTTCTTCCACAAAGGTACCATATTTACTTGAAAAAAAATCATGTGATTGTTACCTTGCTATCAACACTTTCAGTTTTCTTTTTATTGTCTGCTCGTGAAGTAAAATTTTGGGGCTTTAAAAATAATGAAGACTTTGATGACGACTGACATTGCAAAAGATTAGTACAGCAGTGATGGTGCAATGAAGTATTGACAAAAGGGAAACACTTTCTGAACTCCAGGGGCCAATTTCATGGCGCTATTGGCATGAAACATTACTTAGCACATAATTTATCTGCTTTATATTGCAAAAGTGGGTTGCCTGACAAAATATTGTGATATGTATTTACATGACTTTTGTGTACTAAAATGTTGATACTGTTTTTAAGCACAATTTGAAAATACAAATTTAGCTGGTTCCTCATTTTACAAAGTAAATTTTTGTGCTAAACAGCGCCAGGTACAAAGTTCATGGAGCTGTCCAGTACAGAAATGTGCTCAACACAAAGTTTATTTACTTTTCAAAATTGTTTCCAGCCAAAACCATGTGTGATTTTTGTATTACGATTTACTTGTATCCAGGTACTTTAACCTCACAAAACGTCCGGAATTGTTGAGGTTCAGAATGTTTCGATTTACTGATCTTTTTCGGTTTGTGGAAATAAAGCAAAGAAAATCTATGGGCTTTCCCATTCAGTGGCACGTCCGTTCCGATTGACTTTTTTTTAGATGTGGAGCGGGAACCAGTCTAGCGCCGTATTCGAAAGGACGGATCACGTAATATATGGACGGGGGCGGCCGATTTTGGCAGGTATTACACAATACGAACAAACGCAACAAATATTCATATTTTCAAACAGGAAGAATTTATTCCTCGCCCAACACGGTTTTAAAACATTCAAATGCAGTTTAAATGGGTATATGATGCATTTATTGGCGGCGTACTTGAACTTTCATAAACTGCATACCCTACAAATAATGGTACGATCCGTCGCGCAATGACACTCAGGCTTAGACTGGTTCTTGTCCACGTATTCCACACAGGAGAATATAAGGACACTAGGTAAAGGGCGCTTCATCTTGATCTGTAATTGGTCGTCTTTGCGCGTGCGCCTTGTGTTTTTTATATTTAAAAATTGGCCAAGCCCTCTGCTTTAGGCAATGTACTTTATTTACATAATTGGATATGTTCGACACGCACGGCCAAGTTACAAATGTCAATGCAAAATCTGCGCACTTACTAAAAAAAATAATAATAACTAGAGGTATGACGTTTGTTGTTACAAACGCCAGGTGATCGGGGTAAATGAACATTTTGTGATGAATTTCAGACGTTGTTATCACCTGTGGATGGAATGGCAAAAATGGAAGTTCAGCAGCCGATTTCACGAAACTTTACTCAATTGCGCAAGTCCACTTACGCCATTACTTGCGCAATAACTTATGGCGTAGGTGGACTTGCGCAATTGCGTAAAGTTTCGTGAAATCGGCTGCTGTATACACTAATCCGGTAACTAATATCTCCTCCCTGCATATCCGCCATAGCTGGGGGGTTGATAGCTTGCACCGTTTTGAGATATGAATTGTTGAAATAATAATCTTTGAAATCTTGTAATGTGACACCTGTGACGACATCATGACGTCACAATTTTGTGCACAAATTGTTGAACAATATGTTGAACATCAAGTTCTTAAATGTGGCGAAGGAATCATACCAATATCTGTTGTAGTTTTCAAGATACAGCATTTTAAAACATCTCAGCTCCAAATTTGCGTAATTTGACACCACATTACGTAACCACCGTCCATGTCATGACGTCACCAATGGTATAGTCAAAAGGTCCACATGTGTGGAAACATTTCGTTCCGTAGAAATATGGTCAAATTCACTACCACTTTGAATCTATTTGCATTAAAAATGCTAAAAATTTGCACATTTTCGAAGAACTTCCGGTTTGGACCGGAAGTAGGCGTCACACAGGGGTCATGACATCGTATGATTTGTTCAGTTCATTTAGACTTATCATGTTGTGAAAGAATTGTTCAAGTATCTATAATTATAATTTAGGCAGTTTCAACCCTTTTATTTTAAAGCCCACATCGATTTAAAATCAGTGTCAATTGAAAGAGTGGTTATTGACTAGAAGAAATCTGTTTATTTTTTTCAAATCGGATTTTGCATTGCGAAGCTACAGTCGGTTTGGATAATTGAAAACAGGGTAAAAATTCATCGGCAGGTCAAAGGTTATCCTATGTTTTTCTTTATTTCTAATTTGGCACCGACAATGGTCACTGTGGCTTATACTTTTGGTTATATATCTTTGCTCAACTCTATCCTGGATGGCCCAAAGTTGGTACAAACAACAGTTATTAATATATGTACAAGGACAGATAATTAATTTATATTTTAAATACCTCATTTGCATAATAAATTAATAATTTATGCAAAAACGGTCAATTTTCAAGGGAAAACTCATTTCTCAAATTTATCTTAAGCAGGTTTGATTATTACAATGCATCTTGCATCATTTAATTAAAGTATTTACTTTAATTAAATGATGCAAGACATTGTAATAATCAAACCTGCTTAACTACAGATAATTAGTTTATATTGAAATCCCATAATTTGCATAATTTATGCAAAAATGTTGATTGTTAAGGGAACCTTATTTTTCCCCAATTAATGTTGAAAAATAGATTGATAAGAGATACTGATATAATCAAATCTGTCTATTGTCAAGATTGGGACTTGCATCAATAATTTAATTTACATAATCAATCACTGTATGTGTTAATTACCAAGCCAATACTATTTTGGAGAGGTGTGGATTGAGGGCAGCAAAAAAGAATGACAGGAAGCGCATCCACACACAAACTGTACAACTTTCCAAATTGCTTACAAAGTTACATTAAATACAAAACAGAGAAGAGAATGACGTATTATTCTTCAGAGATAAATAATTTATGTTTTGATCAAAACAAACGGATGTGGAGCCTAGAGGTTATATTTAAATCTTTACAAATAATAGTAATTACAGATGTTACTACGGGCAGGGGGCTCAACTATGGATGACGATTCTGCATCATCAAGGGACTCGTACTACCCTTTTTCATCTTCAGGCTCACTGGTGGTATGTCACAGGACGAGGACCACAGAAAAGCTGCAAAAATAATTGACAAAGAATAATATTACTCAACAAATTATTTGCCTTCATTTGTTAAGTAACAACTAAATATCTTTAATTGGTGTATCTGATATCACGTATTGTCTTTGAATGTTAATAAATTCAATATCAGTTACAAAATTGGCACACAATTTTGCACAGATTGACGTAAAACGCAGGTTTTCTAACGCTGCATCATTGCTTGTTTCACGGGAATTACGAGATCATCGCGTATGCAGTGGGCACACCACCGCCGTACGTCCCGGCCCTACACACGGCGTGGAACTCGGTCGTACGTCGGTGTGGACATTGCACGCGAGCGAAGTCTCGGATTCCTGCTCAACATGCCCTCCTAAAAGTACATTTTTGCGACAAATGGTAGGCCTTACGGACTTTTTGTCAGTATGGTAGGATTGTTTAATGTCTACTTTTGTATACATACCTTGTCGCTTGGTGATTCACGTTGATTATGGATCGCTTTATGGACGAGAAAAAATGTTTTTGATCGCAAAAGTTGCAACCCGCGGTCGATTTTGTACGCGAATGGACCCCAGGCTAGCTGGAAGCATACTCTTTTCCGATGATGACGTTTCTAAGCCAACCGGCCAATCAGAACGCGCAAATCTTTACCCGAAGTGTTCCGATCTTATTTAGCCCGATTCGTTTTAGCGTTGAAGTGTGTACCACTGACACGAACTCGCCGGAAGTTGTGTGTGCCCATAGGAATGTGCAGTAACCACGGGCGCTGTGTGTGGAGTATATGGGGCTCTCTGTTTACGATAACAGAAGTAGTCCGTCTGTGGAACAGTATTACGGTTCTTGAGATATGAATTTTGAAAATAATAACCTTTGAATTTTTGTAATTTGACACCTGATGACGTCATGATACTATACATGCTGGTGAAAGTCTGCCGTAGGGCCTATGTCTGTATCTAATTTACTAACGATTCAGCTTGGTTTGATGGGCATTGTTACTGGTAAGTGTAAAAACTGAGATTTCCGTTTTCGTTGAACTTTGACCTCCAATTGACCCCAGAAGGAAGGGTCAGATGAAAATGCCCACACAAAGAAAGTTGCAGCACAGAATGTCATCTATAAACCTGCCAAATACGAAGATCCTGGGTCACGTGGTTTTCGAGATGGAAGCATTTTAAAATATGCATATTTTGGTTTTTTGGGAGGTGTAATTTGATACTTAATGACGTCACGATGACGTCACGCTTGATGCCATCATAATATTAAACACGCTGGTGAAAGTCTGCCATAGGACCTATGCCTGTACTTAGTTTCTTAAAGATTCAGCTTGGTTTGATGGGCATTGTTGCTCAATAAGTGCAAAAATTGAGATTTTCGTTTTCGTTGAACTTTGACCTCAAATTGACCACAGAAGGAAGGGTCAGATGAAAATGCCCACACGAAGAAAATTGTTGGCCATGATCTGATATATAAGTCTACCAATTACGAAGATCATGGGTCACGTGGTTTTCCAGACGGAAGCATTTTAAAACATGCATATTTTGGTCATTTTTTGTTTGTAATTTGATACCTGATGACGTCACAATGACGTCACACTTGTATGCACATCTTCACATTGGGGTTGATGTTCCTACCAAGTTTTAAGTTGATAGCTTGAACCGTTTTGAAGAAAAGCTCTGGAAACGTTTGAGTGGAAAAAGAAAAAGAAAAAGAAAAAAAAAAAAAAAAAAAAAAAAAGACAAAGAAATCGTACGAGAGTAATAGGTGATCGGGCTGTTGGCCCGATCACCTAATAATAACCACGTGACGGGCAGAATTCTGCCCGTCATGGCTTCCCTTTACCGATCCCTATATTTTCGCAATAAGCGAACCAATCTATAGGGATCGGGAACCAATCTATGTCAGGCTGGGCGCGCGGCGAAGTGCATTGCTAATCCGATAAGAAGAAAGTAGTTTAAAGATACAAAACCAGAAACAAACGTAAATAAAACCCTTAAATTTTCTTTTTAACATCGATAAATGTTTTTACCAATGAATAAGGATTCTTACTGTGTAGCTCTGGTTAAGTATTTTGGGTGTTAAGGCCTATTTACACTGGAGAGCGGTAACGGAAAGCGGCAGCGGAAAGCGGTATTCCGCGCGGTTTTGCGCGTTTACACACACGGCGGGAAACCCGTTCGGCATGCATATAATTATGTTAATGCTTACGCAAAAACAATGGCGTCAAGAATGAACAGCCAAGAGCGTGAAGAGGAAGCGTTGTTACTTCTGATATTGGCGAGGAGATTGCGACACAAGGGAAGAAAAAAACGAAGGATTTGGGTACACGAAATTTTGCAAAAAAGGGAAGAGTTTGGTGAATACCACAAGTTAATAAAAGAGCTAGATAGCCACGAAGATCGTTTTTTTGGCTACTTCAGAATGTCGCAAGGTCAGTTTGCCGAAATATTGGCGCTGATACAGCCAAAAATAGTGAAGACAACTACCCATTGGAGAAAGCCCATCACCCCGGCTGAAAGACTTGCGGTGTGCTTACGGTACGTATTGCTTGTTCAAAATGGTCCAGGACTCATTGTAACTTCGAGTAATGTTGTGGTGGACAAGGGGTTGTGGGTGTCCGGGGTAAATTTTTCGAACAATTTGCATAATTATCCATACGCTACTAAATGTAATAAGGATGGCTATATACTGGATCAGATATCACGAACGTTATTAATAACAAAGTTAAATTGCTTTTCTCAGGAAACATGTTTCTGACTCGTTTCTCATAATTTATACAGAGGATGGTGATATGAGAATCCTTCCTTTTTGTGATTGTTTATTTAAAAAGCAAACGAGGTATATAATGTACCAACATTTCACACAGTCCTTAAATAGGGAAACAAATACATTGTTCCTGTTTTACAATTGGGCAGAGTAAATTGGGGACCATTTAGCGAAAATTATAATACATTTGTACTTGAGAACAAAGTAATAAACATGTGCAGCATGTTTCTCAGACAAACTTGTTTTATTGATCATTGTCAAATATTGCATGCTATCCGGGACATTGAATCAAAACATTAGTAGGCCTTTATGCAGAAAATAAGCTTCGTTTCATTATTGTGAATGGCTCTGAGGGTGATATGAGAATTATTTCCTGTTCGGCTCGTTCAGTCATTTTTTTATTTGTGGGTGATATTCTCATATCACCAACAGTTATACAGGGCGTCCCCAAAATGTTTAGGCCACACCAAGCCACTTCAGCATGTCGGTAAAATACCGGTTCCCCAGATCCTGCATGAAAAGCAATCTTCTTAATACATGAAAAATAGTCTTTATTTCATCAAAATCACCCAAGCAAATCCAAAGTTCTGTAATTTTGTGTGCAGCAAAATCTCTCCCTTGTCACTTCAAGATGAGAGGACTGACCTTGCTGCACACAAAAATAACTAAACATCTGATTGACTGGAATTATTTTAATGAAATAAAGATATTTTCCAACGTAAGAAGTTTTCCTATCAGGATATAGGGAAAGCCACATTCTGAAGTGATCAGGGGCCAATTTCATTAGGTTTGCTTCATCCAAAATTTGTTTTCTTTATGAAAATGGTTAATAGTAGAAATTGTATGTCAACTTGTGTTCTTAATAATAATAGCCGATATTATTGTAAACACAAGTCGACATGCGATTTTGACTATTAACACATTTTTTACACAGGAAACAAATTTTTGATTAAGCAATTGTTCTTGCTGAACAGCTTTATAAATTGCCCCCTGGTTTGGCTCGAACTTTCGGGGGGACACCCTGTATAAATTTAGTTGCCATGTTCCATTTCAGCCTCAAAAAGGATTTTGTGAATTTCAAATTTCACTTTCGGCTTGATGGAAGATGGCAACTTTTTACACATTGATGCCATTGATCTAAAAAATATATCATCTTCATCATCTCGGGCCTTCCGCCCCTCATTTAAATAATCCAGTATGCCATCCTCCAGTTGGGAGGGGTCGTCACGTTTTCGTTTGGGTTTTCGGTAGGCGGGTGTTGGGGGGTGTCGGGGTTGTTCTCTGTGTCTGCTGGCTTTGACTTGGTGCCTGGCTGATATCACTTTGGGAACTTTCATCAAGATCAATGGTACCAGCATCACTGCAGGATGGCCCATCACTGTCCTCAGCATGATCAGAATCATAGTTGAAGTTGATCTGGATGTTGGTCTGTGTGCTGTTAATTAACAAGGCAAAATTTAGTACTGTGCCATTTTGAATTTATAGTTCATTTACTTAACAGTTCAAGTATTGGAATTTCAATACATGGAATACATGTACAATTGCATACCTTCTTGGCTTAATATATGGAAGAAGGAACTCCAAGATGTGGCCGTATTTGTACTGTTTGGTGGTCTTGGCTGCCTGGCCACTCTTTGTCTTCTGTTTATTCCTCGACTTCAAAAATGCATCCCGGATGTCTTTCCATTTTTTTGCAGCCTGTATCCCTGAGTGATGCATATAATAAAGAGAAAATACATAACATTAATTCAGCTGTGTTCTTACTTTTTTGCAGGTTCTTGGCTACAGGTGATTCTTACAAGACCATCGCATACAGTTATCGAGTTGGCCATGCTACTGTTTCGCTGATTGTAGCAGAAACTTGTGAGGCAATCTGGGATACATTGCAGCCCATCTACATGTCAGCACCAACAGAAGAGGACTGGCTCGCCACGGCTAAAGGGTTTGAGGAGCGATGGAACTTTCCAAACTGTATTGGGGCAATAGATGGCAAACATGTCATAGTGCAGGCCCCACCTTCAAGTGGAAGTTTGTACTTTAACTATAAAGGCACTTTCTCGGTTGTACTTATGGCACTTGTTGATCACTTGTACCGTTTCACCGTCATAGATGTGGGATCGTATGGCAAAAACAGCGATGGTGGAATATTTTCCAATTCAGTTTTGGGAAAGGCTCTTCGTGAGAAGAAACTTTGTGTTCCAGATGATAAGCCACTCTTCGGTTCTCTGGATATGAGACCAATTCCCTACGTAATCGTGGGCGATGAAGCGTTCCCACTGAAACCCAACATGATGCGACCATATCCTGGTAAAAAATTACCCGACAGTGAACGTATTTTCAACTACAGACTTTCACGTGCACGGCGGATTGTTGAAAATGCCTTTGGCATTTTAGCAGCCAGGTGGCGAGTGTACAACAGACGAGTGCAACTCCACCCAGAAAACGTGGACAAAATGATAAAGGCAACATGTGTCCTACATAATTTTCTCCAAAAAACATCACCAAACCCTGACCAGTATGATGGTGTTCAGCACGCAGGCTCCAGCAATGCTGACGGGGGTTTGTCAAGCTTGCGTGCTGGAGGAAACCGTGCTTCACGAGAAGCCACAGACATTCGTGAATACTTCAAGAATTACTTTGTGTCAAGTCAGCTGGCAAAGAAACGCATGTTTTGGAATTCAGAAGGACCGAATTAAACTTAAGCATCCTCCATGATAATAAAGCTATACCAACTTGGGCCTAAATCCTTACACACTATGATTGTTTTCGTACTTGTAATTTATGCTCTGTGCTTAATCAAAAATTCAATTGCATTTGATTACCTTTTGGGTATGAATTACGTTTACTGGTCGCCACTCAGACACCCTGTGTTTTAGGTCCGGAACAAGGCAAAACAAGTTTAGGTAGCCCTATTTTTAAGGAAATCGTTGAATGGTTTTCACTCCTAAAATCACTTCTTTAAAATATTTACACGTTTTGATTGTTATTAATTCAATATAAGGACAATAAATGCCAACCAGTTAATGGAATTCTTTCTTTCCTTTAGGCCTATTTAATCAGAAGAGAAAATATCCATGTTTTTATCCACACATTCCAGAATATATTCCTGTCCACAGATGTAAATGCACCGAGTGTAGTCCGTATGTACATGTACATGTAGTACGGTACGACTGTGCACGTACAAAGCGAGGCACGATGTGGTACTGCAAATGATCCCAAATCCTTGTTATTTCTTACCTGGCATGTCCACTCTCACACCAACAGCCTCCCAGACGTCCTGCTTTTTAACAGCATCTTTGTAAGCTTCTAAACTCGTGTCATATAACTGTGGATATTTCTGAACTTCCAGAATCAAACTCTCGGTGCTGTTGCTTGCGTAGGACGCCATTTTGTTTTTCAGCTAGCCTCGGCCAATGCGTGACGTCATACCCAACGCGAACGCTGATTGGCCACGACGCACAGTCTCAGCGCGGTATTGTTGAAAAATCGCTCTGGTTTCTAAACGCCGCGGTTTACCGTCCAACCGCGCGGTGTTCCCGCTCTCAATGTGAATGGTCCCATAGAAAACCACGTAGTCTATATTTTTTACCGCGCGGAATCCCGTTACCGCTCTCCAGTGTAAATAGGCCAAATTCCGACTGACCTACCCTACAGGACCACTTGTAGCAAGCAGATCTGGAAATTTTGTCAGCTTTGTCATGCTTGCCCTTCCACTCAAAGTCGGGCAACTGAGGATCTTTTATATCCTCGCGTAAGCACTGAACTTTGCTGTCCTGCCTGAGACGATCCCAGTTTGACAATTCAGTCAACGGAGCCGGCATTGCAACACTTCAACAAGCAGCTGCAAATAATTTCCGCATCCAAATCCACCAAGTTCTCAAGCCAGTTAGACCCAACATCTCAAAAGGGTTGTAAGCGAACAGCCCTCTCTTTTGACCAGATGCATAATAGGTCATCCTGAGATCTCAGGGAATTTCCACCCTGCAAAGCGACGTAACAATATGGGAAATTCACGCAAATCTGTGGAGTGAGCCGGCTGTTGTCTTGAGCCAAATCACGCCCGAGTCATTTTCATGTTATTTAAAGGGCTCCTTATTTGGGATTTTTATCAATGAAATCTATGTTATAAATCCAATATACTCAGTTACATTCATAAAAATCCCATTTGGAGCCTGTTTGGGGAGTTAAAACAAAGGTTTTTAGTTTTTATGCTAATGAAAATATGCATATTCATGACCAAGGTCACGATGTCACCAGAGGCAAACACAGGAAAATCACATTCAACTGTGCACAAAAGATTCCACTTTTTTCTAAAACTTCCTGGAACTTTTGTTATCCACGAGTGTTTGAGTTTGTTCTACATGTTTCCTGTTGTATAAGCCTTGACGAAACTGGGGGTAGAAACTGCAGCAATTTGCCACAAGTCCAACTTGAAGTCTTATGTTTTTTCTTAACTTTTCCCTTCGGTCTCCCTTACGTGATGCACTCCAAACAGCGCCCTCTGTCTGTGGTTTATTGTAATGAAATCTTTAAAGTTGAAAAAGGCTATCTTTTATTAATTTTACATCCAAACGAACAATAGCATGTCTTGCTGAACAAGTAATCCATCATATGAAGCAAAGATTAGGCAACAAGTTGTTTAGCATGTCACAGCCCTTTAATCAATTCGGTCATGTTATGCCGAAAAGAAACGATTTCTATACTTTCCAGATTGTATTGGGTTCCGTTCCTTATGACTGTCCCATTCCTACCAAACTTTCAAACGACGATCTTAATTTACTCCGCATTTTTTTCAAATTAATACCAGGGATGCATGCTGACGAATGTAATGGAACGGATTCCCCAGTATCCTTTAAATAGCAGCCAATCGCCAACGCGGACAACGTACCGAGTACGTGTATCACATGCAAAGTGCACGGTGTTTACAATCTGCGCGCGTTACATTTGAATGCCTGCAATCGTGCTGCAATGCACTGCCAAGCGTCCTGATTGGTCCAGCAGAGGCGACAAGATTTCTGTCGCTTGTTCCACCGCGAAATGGGGCCTGTTTCAACAGGGCCACTGTACGCAGGAGTTAGGGAGTGCGTTAAAGGGGCACTGTTGCAAGAGGATGTGATAGGTTGTGGATCCACAATCATTGTGGTCACCAGTACAGCACTCACAGCTCAAAATACCGTGTTGTGTTTGTGGATTTTTATGGATTTACTGATGCGTCTTGGGTGCCATCTGTCGACAGGAACAATGATGACTTGTGCTGCTTTTCAGTTAAGAACGTGGACCTCTTTGTGTGAGTATTTGACTATGGCTAATTATTTGTTATCCTTGCATCACTAAGTGATGTTTTCAATTAGTCTGGGGGGTATGTTTCGACCAGTCTTGCCGATACTCACCTTTCCATATCGCAGGGGATCATGTACGCTATCACTTCTCTTGCTTGTCCTTGAGTGTCTTTATGGTGATTTGTTCTTCATGGTGATTGTGGCCAATGAGTGGTATCCTGATGTTGGCGTGGTTAAGAATGCATTGAATCTTGTGAGAGATACTGCTTATGTAAAGAAGATTGTGGTCGTACAGGTGATTGGCCGAGTTTGGGTACAAGGGATCCGACAGCCACAAGTCTTCACATCTTGGGTCTTGGCTTCTTAATTGTCTCTAGTAATCACTCTTGGCTGTAGATGCTGTAACCTACACTTGGGTGGAGTTGACCGATGAGTTGATTATATGATGATGAAATGAATTGTCTGGACGTTGTGCCCGAGGGTACAGTCTGGACGTCGGGGAATCTGGACGGCCAGGACTGAATTGTCAAACTGGGTTCGTCTTAGGCGGGACGGCAAAATTTAGTGCTTACGAGAGGATATAAACGATCCTCAGTTGCTCGACGTTGAGTGGAAGGGCGAGCATGACAAAGCTGATACAATTTCCAGATCTGCTTGCAACAAGTAATCTGGAGCGAAGATCTGATTTATTAAGACTGTAATATTTCTTGCCATGCTGATAGCCTCGATTATTTTTCTTGCGACGCTCAATTTCTTACAGAGGATCGTCCCCGGCTGCTCAGACGGATTTCTGCCAGTCGGCCGTGATTCCGACTGGTCCGGATGCGAGAGTGTCGACCACCCAGCTTTGCTCGAGTCAGCTATTTCTGTATTCTGCTTGCGTTGTGAAACTATATATTTTGACAGCATCGACAGTCAATCAATGTCGCGTTTCAAAATCAGTTATCGAGGGCGATTTGAAATTCGCCGCAAAATTCGAGACTGGGTAACGTTGCCTGGCTTCAAGTTGGTCAAGCCTTTTCCGTTCATGCTTTCTTCCTTCGGTAGGGCAATGAATTCCTTAAATGAATTCCTCAAATGGGTAATCAAACAATGGCTAACTGCCAAACTAAACTCATTTTTCTTTTGCCATCACGGAGGGTATAATTTTTGCTCGGATTCTCCGCTGCACTGCCATTATCAGATTATACCTCGTGGCAGCTGCGCGCGCACGTCGATATTCAATGTTTAATATTCATGCTATGACGATGTCATTTTGGTTCGTCATCAGTGCCTACCTTTCCGCACACATTACATGTTAAAGGTCATGGGCCAATTTCAAAGACCTGCGTCACAGCCTATTTTCTCCTAACGAGCGTCAGACTATTTTATAGGGCGTGTTTGTTTCGGACGGATCCAGTTTCAGATCTGCTCAGATCCAAGGTGAACTCGTTCATTTCGCGCAGATCCTGATCAAGATCTGTGAACTGTTGAATCCTTCTTGGGAGATGGTTAAGCGCTAGATCCAAAATGGCGAGGTAAACATCGCGAAGATTTTTGTGCGAGTAAAACCGTGTCTTTTCAGAAGCAAGACACGATAATATATACGCGATACAAACAATAATTATTTACGATGAATGCCGTGACTGAAGGTTGGAACAGAAATTTAACAAATTGACTTGAGATCCTAGTTGAGACCAGTTTCGTTTGTTTCTGCTTGGTAAAACAACTCGGGATTTGGATCTGGATCTGTCATGAAACAAACACGCCGATAGACAACGTTATAACGTCAAGCAACTGGCAACGCACCTTAACTTCAGAGACAAACTTAGTGACGTTTTCTAGCGCGCGCATGCTTAATGCACCTATCAAATGTCCACCCCCCCCCCCCCCCCCCCCACCCCCGCATAAATAACAAGGTGTGCATGTTTTTCCCCAGGGGTGGGGATTTTGTCACGCGAAAAGTGACAATCCCACCTTTTAGGTGGGCAGCCCGGGGGGTGGGGTGCTTATAGGTGCATGAGCACGCGGCGAACAACAGAACTGAGCGGACAGTGAGACGCACATAGGGCGTGTTTGTTTCTGACGGATCCAGATTCAGATCTGCGCAGATCCAATTCACGTGACTTAAATTCCTAGAGCATTTTCGTTTGTTTTTGCGCGGTGAAACAACTCGGGATCTGGTTTCGGATCTGTCATGAAACAAACACGCGCACGCCCATAATGTATCTCTGTTTACAGCGCTCCCAGATTTACACCAGATGAAACACAGTAGAACAGCCGTATGTCCAAAGCTACCCGTTCAAAACAAATGGACGCGTTTGTCGGCGGCAGTTGTATTTATTATAAGAAATGGAATTTTGGCGGGCGTCTGGCGGGACTTTTGCAGCAGAAAATTCGTCTGGCGAGGGCCATTCCGTACTCTGTGTGATGTGCTCTTTTCATCTAAACTAATTGAATTATTGGCGGACTGCCAAGGGCCAAAAAGTCGAAATATTGACAGTACCTAAACTTTGGTCGATATTTTCGTTGATATCTCATTTGAAAGCGAATAACTTTTATGTTTCTAGAAAAATATGAATTGAAGAAAAAACAATAATTATTGGAGGTGCCACACCCAAGACGCACGGACAATACATCTTTAAACTCCCGGGGCAATTGTCGAGAAAACTGCCTTGTAGAAATTCCAGCCTCATAGATGCAGTAATACCCCAGAAAACCTGAAAAATCCATGCATGTTTTTTTTTGTATACGAAATAATGTACGTAAAAAATTGTCTGCAGACAGCTTAAACAAAAACTTCAGTTGGTAATTTCTCCCACAAAAGTACCATTTTACACCGGAAAAAAAATCATGTGATGTTTGTTACCATTGCAATGAACACTTTTAGTCGGGTTTCTTGTCAACTAATAAAATAAAATTTTGGATAATTGCAAATGATGTATAGGGCCTGACACTATGAACAACTAACAATGGAAATTGGGCACACGTTAATAACAATGGTTTGTGCCCAATTTCCATTGTTAGTTGCTCATAGTGTGAATCTATTTAATATTTCTGTGGTTCGCCAACAGCGACCGTTAAAACGTTAGGGCGCCGCCAACGTTTTGTTTACTAACTGGTCCTGGCGCTTGCAATCACATTCCGTAAAAGTAACGCCCATGCACGCTGCATGCTAGTCTTGGCCCAAGACTACTCTAGTCGATATTGGTTTGTGTACGCGTTGGCCATTCCCAGTAGTGGGCCCTCTTGCAGCACTAACTGGCCAGCCCTTTGCTCACTAGAGTAGTCTTGGGAATCTCTCCCGGAAGGTTTA
Source organism: Henricia sp. BOLD:AAB3569 (assembly GCA_037783545.1). Taxonomy (NCBI): domain Eukaryota; kingdom Metazoa; phylum Echinodermata; class Asteroidea; order Spinulosida; family Echinasteridae; genus Henricia; species Henricia sp. BOLD:AAB3569. The sequence goes on along the minus strand of JBBELK010000057.1, from coordinate 394,879 downwards.
ACTTTTTCTTTGTTTTTGCCTAGGCTTTCCTAGGGAACCAATCAGCGAGTGACCCAAATACAGCAGAGCGTGGGAATAGACCAGTTCACTAATAAATTCAAATTTATGCACGCATGCGCATAACAGACGTCGGAGGCTAGAGCAAGTAGTCGATATTTACGTGGACATGTTTATATGGCGTTACGCGATTGAGCATCATCTTTCTCCGCTTTGGAGTTAAATTATACCGTTCTGGGGTATAGCAAAAGGCAAAATGCCAAATTTAAGGATAAAGCAATCCATTTATTTGATTTTCCAAGGTTTACGAGGGAAGAAAAAATACGGGAAACATCGTTTGTGGGATAGGCGCGTATATAGTGGCACGGTACGTGCGGCGAGGCCTATGGGGTCTCGTCAAAACATTATGAAGCCGGACTGGGAGGGTTAATGATAATCCAGAAGGAATAAACTTTAGGTCAACACTGAATACTAGTCCTCATAAATATTTGGCCTGTGACACGACAGGAGGAAATAATAATTAATGACCATGACTTTATACTTTGTGTACAAAATTTGTCATGTGGCTGGCCGCACATCCCACGTTTAACTTTAAGTTTCTCAAATCTTAAATTATTTTCACTCCTAATTTTGTTTTTCACCAGGAGCCACTCACATGGCGCTGTTTAGCACAAAAATTTGCTAAGCACTAATTTATTTGTTGTTCCCAACAACAACTGAATGTCAAATTGTGTTTTTACAAACACTGAACAGTAGCAAAATATATTAGTAAATCACTTAAAATTTTTCCTGGCCTGGCAACCCAAAATGGCAATACAAAGCAAAGCAATTCTGTGCTGAGCATATTTTTGTGCTAAACATGAAATTAGCCTCTGATTCGGCATTTATGGAAATTTTGCCGAAAGTGCTTCTCAGCCAACCAAACTGGGACAGTCGTTACACATCTCCCCCATCGTTTGTCTGCTTTTGCACTTTTGCATAAATTTTTCAGTGCATCTGGGAGCAAAATGTGATTTTTTTGCACTCAAGGTGGATATTTTTTGCACTTAATTTTTGGATTTTGTCACTTAAAAAATGAAATGTGTCATCACCACCTTATATACGTGAGACAGTCCTGGGGAGGAGTGGGTGAAACGATGGTTTGTAATGATTGCAATATATATGCGTGGTATATGGTGCCTAATCACCATGGAAATGAATAACCAAACATGCAATGAGAAGAAAAAAATCATGTGGCCTTCATCAGGTTTGGAACCCGAGACCTCTGACACACAGCAGATATTAAACCACAGAAGCCATACAGGGGTATAGACCCTTTGCAAAGGTGGCCATGTTTGTTGTCAGTATAATTTATAACAAATGATCCTCCAAGAATTTCATGTGATTGTCAACTCACTCACTCACCACCACCCCCACCCCCACCCCCACCCCCCCCCCCCCCCCCCCTTAGCTTGCTTAAAGAACTGGACAAAGGGTCTCACCCCACCAGTTTCCCTTGGAAACCCACATTGTACAATTTAGTCTGATCAGTACAGAAATTTAATTGCAAACACAGGGTGACTGGAAAGACCATATGGTCAGGATTCTAACCCAAGACATCTGACATGTCAGGTTGATGCTCTACCAGCTGAGCTACAGCATATAATGCATAATTACACATTAGTATACTTCCTCGGGTTTTCCATCAACTTAATCTTTCTTGCCGTGAATGTGCTGTATTTCTTCAAATGTACATAGCAGCATTTCATTTCAAATTGCAAGTGGTGCAAGTACATGTATAATTACAGTGAATACCCTATTAAAAGTGTATGTACATCTGTCTACAGTAATGGGGTACATTTGAAAAATAAGTCAATAATTCCTTTCAGATGTCTTTAGTTTATCTCAAAATTTAAGAAATTTCCTTGTACTGTTCTCAGGAGATAACCTTTGCCCCAAAAAGTAAGAAATTGCTGGCACAACATACATTTTTAAAAAGCAAGTGTACAAATTTACCTATTACGCATGTAACGTGGACAGACACTTTTGTGACATTTTTTCCCGTCTTTGTTACATACGTAATAGGAAAATTTGTGCACGAGGTTTTCACAAATGTATGTTGTAGGACTATTTGTCTTACTTTTGGTGAAAAAGTTATTTGCTCAGTTTAGCTTGATAATTTAAAGATAAAATTAAGACATTTGAAGTGAGCTGGGACCTAAGATCTTGAATGTTACAGAAATGTACCCCATTACTGTGGACAGACCCATATGTAGATTCATGTTTAAATTCACCTGTATAAATTGCACTTGCTAACTTAATCATTACACTTGGACTCAACAAATGGCTCCTGCATTATATGACTGAGTAGACAACAAACTGACCCTACCACGTTATTCCAAGTCAACGGCATTACCTCATCAACAATTCTACTCATTAAAGTTGTTGATAATTTAAATACATTGTACATTTTGTGTACATTGGCTATAAATCATGGAGAAAGAGTCCCAACTGCATCCTCATGAGTGTTATGAGCTGGTCACTATATGAAGCACATTTTCCTTGTTCTGCTGCCCAAAGAGTCATCCTTTCACCAGAAGTTCATCAGTGAAGCCTTGGTTTCAGGAAAGCTGCAAAAAACAATAAGTGTGAACAAAAAATAAATCATTTTTGTCCCTCTCTTCTACTTTTTGAAACCAGCTTACTATATTAGGCATACTAGTGCACTTAGTATACAGCAGTCATTATGAACACTTATCTTTATACATGTAAGCATAGTAAATAAATACAGTTGAGTTGAACTTTGTTAATAAGAGGTCCTTTGGACTTTGCACAATAACTTGTTATGTTAACCTTGTATTATCAGAAATGAAAACAATGAGGAACAACTGAAAGAATTGGGAACCAAAATTGGGCAACAAAATTTGTCCTTGTTATGAGTGGAATGCTCGTACTAGCAAGGTTGAACTGTACCAACACAGGGGCGGATCTAGGAATTTTCCAGGAGAGGGTTTTGCTAGTGCGAGTGCAGACAAGTCAATCAGCTTGTGTGGAGGAGGGAGGGGGTGTCATTTTTATATCAGCTTGCTGCGAACAGGTGGACACACATAAAAGCATTACATTTGTTTTTTTTGAGTATGAGCCGTGTTTTTTTTACCCCCCCCCCCCATCCCCCCCCATCCCCCCCCATCCCCCCCTCCCCCCCCATCCCCCCATCATCCCCCCATCCCCCCCATCCTCCCCCCATCCCCCCCCATCCCCCCCCCATCCCCCCCCATCCCCCCCATCCCCCCCCCCCATCCCCCCCATCCCCCCCTACCCCCCCCCCCCCCCCCTGTTCACTATATTTACAAAATACTGAAATTGTTTAACTTTCTGTCTCAACCTTGTCAACTAGCTTTTCAGTTCCAAAAACATACATGTATATGTCACTTCAAAGGGCAATTTTGCATTTTTATGACTAGGGACGGGAATTACGGTTAATTCAGAAACCGGTTTTCAATTTGTTCGGTTAAACGGTTAACCGGTTAAACGTCCCACCCCTATTTATGACTACTTAAATTTTAAATTATCAAAATATTTTCATGGACATTAAAATGGCTTGTGTTTAAATGTCAACATGCGTAATGTTGTCAGTCATTCCATCAGTCAGCTTACGGGCATCACATGTTTCTCTAGCTCTTTGATCAAGAAGTTCTTCATTAAAAGGTCATGCAGGAGAATGGTGGTCCTTGTAAGATGCCTTATGAAGGGAAATTCAAGGATTCTTCTGCGCTGTGCTGTCACTCATGACACGGCTTCACAACTCTTTCTTCAGTTTCCTCGAAGACAAACTTTGAAGTCCAAGTTACTGTAAATGACATTAAAGCCAGGAAGCCTTGAAGATTGTGTCCACCAATAACTGATACCTGACTTAGCCCAGACCTTGTGTACAAAACATACGAGACTGGCTACAAAAAATTCTCACTCCTAAAAATGTTTTTTTAAATTATCAATGTTTGATACAGAAAAGTCATGATGATTTGAAGGACAAGATATATGGGTTTAATAACCTCTGAAGTCTGGGTAAGAGTTAAGAAGTTTGATCAGATTTTTATTGCTTAAAATGACTCATCAAGCATTGGTACAGATTTGATGGAAAAACCAAAATGTTTAGTCAATCTCATGTGTTTTGTACAGACGGTAGTAATAGTCATGTCAACTACTCCATTCTTTCCCTTCTCCCATGCACTGGTATATTAATAGTTTATATGAATAATTTTGCCCAAGGGGTAGGAATTTTTTAGTATCAAAAAGTGACAATCCCAATTTCTTGGTAGAGGGGGTGGGAGAAGAGGGGCATAAGAATTGGGAAGTTGATCAATAATACCATCAGTGTCTTTTTTACACCTATCAATTGTCCCCCCCCCCCCCCCCCCCCCCCTCCCCACGAGCTGCCCCACCTAAGAGGTGGGGATTGTCACTTTTTGCGTGACAAAATCCCCACCCCTGGGGCACAATTTAGGTGACAAAAATCCCCACCCTCGGGTGCAAAATGTGCATTTAAAAAATTGTATTTCAATGGGTCAAAATCCCCACCCTGGGCCACGAAAAATGTGACCAAACCCCCATCTAAGCTATTATTTGACGATTTTCTTAGAAAACAGGGATTTTTCAAAAGTGAGAAGCCATGGTCATTTCCCCAAGAACAAATTGTTACCTAACCAAGTGACCAGTAATTCGTACCTAGTTTTCCTTTCTGGCAGCTCTTTGTGTGTGTCTTGATGGTGTGGAATTTCATGCATGTCGGCCTCAGAATAGCGCTGCGCGGCAGATCGCGAAACCTGTAGCTCATCCGTATCTTTTTAGTTAATTTCCTTTGTCCAAACCAAACGTTGCCTCTTATGAATTCCTTTATCTTTCTATTTGGCATTTTGCTACACTACAATTTAACTCAAAAGCTGAGAAAGATGATGCTCAATCGCGTATCGCCATATAAACATGTGCACGTAAATATCGACTCACTTGCTCTAGCCTCCGACGTCTGTAATGCGCATGCGCAACGCGTACACAAACCAATATCGACTAGAGTAGTCTTGGGCCAAGACTAGCTGCATGCATACGCTGGGTCAAACAGCTGACAAGACAACATGCGCTATGTCCGATACACTAATTCTCAACTCTCAGCTCTCGTGCAAAAAAGAAAAGTTGTAGGTATGAAAATATAGGAGATATTTACGTGGAATCCGAGCGTGGGGCTGGAAATTCGTCAACAGGTGTGCTAGGTACTGGAGGTAGGCTCACATCATTTGTTTCTGTGTTTTCGTTAATATCTCTTTCTCATGCATGTTCTCACATACTACTAGCGGCCGGCATGTTATGACTATCGCAGCCGTACAACGGTGTGCAACAACAAGCAATTTTTTGGCTCAACCCACCACTAATTGCAACAAAATTTTTTTAACTGGTATGCATTTTAGTAAAGTCTCCTGAACACCATACTAAAAGTCTACCAAAATATATTTGGTGGAAAGGTGTCAAATTTGCATAATATGCAAATTACCTGCTGCCATTAGGAAAAATTATATGTTTCACTATAACTATATATGTAGGTACCCAATCAAAGCACATGAAATGTCTAAACCTATGTTTGCATGGTCACAGTACACGATAAACATGTTTCTGAATTGATAGTGTGAATGCAAATTATGCAAATTACCTGCCGCCATTAGGAAAAATTACATTTTTCACTAACTTTATATGTAGGTACCCAATCAAAGCACATGAAGCGTCTAAACCTATGTTCGCATGGTCACAGTACACGATAAACATGTTTCTGAAGTGATAGTGTGAACACAAATATGCAAATTAGCGGCCACCATTAAGGAAAACAAATTTACACTATTTTCGTACGCAAGTATCTACTCAAAACGATTTACATGTATTTGTGCAATGTAATTATGATTTTATGGCCAGAGAACATAAACACGTTTCTCAATTCATATTGTTAAGATAAATATGCAAATTATGCAAATTAGGTACCGAAATTGTTTAAAAAGTGTTTTTCACCAAAAAATCTCTAAACCCCGCTTTTCCTGGTCAGGAAAATTAAGATAAGCACACTTCTACAATAATCCATTTTATGACTGTTTGGTAAAATACATAATTCACAGTCGTACGCTTTGGTAGCGACCTGAACCATTTCCACAGCGCATGAAAAGGTAACTTTCAACAAATGAAAAGCCAAGAGGGGACAAATATACAAATGTATCTGTCTGGCGCAACAGTTGTGTCAACCCACCGCCCACCCTCACCCCGTCTCCGCCTTTGATAATAATTTATGTAAATATTCTCGTGTGGTTTTTAATTCAATTTGATTGGTAATGTATGGCAGAAATTTTCATAGAAGAGACGGACAGTGCCTAAATTATCAATAGTCTTTGTGAAACGTTCAAGCAGTGGAAAGGAAGACTGTTGTTGAACGAGAGTTTACTGTAAATGTCTGATTTAAGTAACTGAGGCATTACTCAATGTTAAATTTAATGTTTTGCAAACACAATCTGATAAGGGCTAGCATTTCAACCGTATGTGCCAGCGGTGTATAGACCGTATCGAATATCCGCCATCTTGTAGGGCAGTTTCTTTGTTTATTGAGGACATGCGTGGTTGCACGTATTATGCTTAAATTGTTGAACAGTTTAAATAACAAAAGGTGCCCCACAAGATGGTAGCTATTCGATACGATCTACACCCAGCACGATATGTGGCAAAGGGACTTCCCCCAACGCCCCTATACCTAAACACTCTTCCTTTTGTTAACGCACCACCCCCAAACACCCCCCTTCCCCCCCCTAAAAGCTGAAATGAATTCTTTTGAAATTCCTTGGATGTTTGAGACACAATGGGGGAACAATGGAAGAGGGAGTGAGGGGACCCAATACCACATATTGTGCTGCATATGCAGCGGTGGATCTGGATAGGTGGAAAACATCCCCAGCACTGTAGGCAGGCGTGCTGAAAGACAACTTCTGAGGCGTTTTCTTGAGGCCAGCATGTCCTTTTTGTGGAAAATATGCACGCTTGTACCAAGCGTGCCTAGCACTTGAGGCAAGCTACAGTACGATATGTGACAGAGGACAACTCCCCCTTCCATTTTCCCCATTAAGTCTCAAACATCCAAGGGAGTTTAAATAAATTTCAGGTTTTAAAGGGGGTGGTGGTGGGTGTTGGTACGCTAACCAAATGGAAGAGTGTGTTGAGGTATAGGGGCGGAAGGGGGGAGTGGTCCCTTTGTCACATAGCGTGCTGGGTGTAAAGCTATTTTTTCTGTGGCAAGGATGCCAAGGGCTTTGTTTGTGGCAAGCGTCCAAGTACCTTTGGGGCAAGCGTGCCCTCTTTTGTGACAAATATGAAAGGACCTTTGTGGCAGGAATACCGAACAATTGTTGACAAGCTGCTTCTGTGGCAAATATGCCAAGGGCTTTGTTTGTGGAAAGAGTACTATTTACTCTTGGGGCAGTGCCCTCAGTGTGGCAAGCATGCCAAGTACTTTTGAAGCAAGCATGCATGACTTCATTTGTGGCAAATATGTCAAGGACTTTGTGGCAAGTGTCCCAATTACTTTGTGCCAAATGTGCCAGGTACTTTGCGGCGTATGCCAAGTACTTTGCGGCGTGTGCCAAGTACTTTGCGGCAAGTGCGCGCCAAATATTTTGTGGCAAGTGTGCCCTCTCCTTATGTGGCAAGTGTGCCAACGACACTGCGGGCATGCGTGCCCGTTTAACACTTTGCGGACATGTTTTCTCTTGCCGAAAATTAGTCCAACAACCAACACATGGTATTTAGGCAAGCTTCAGTGCAAGGTCGAGGCTAGAGCCGTCGGCCGACTTCAAGGGGTTGACTGGAGTAAATTTCTATTTAATAGACTTATAAAATGACCTCTTGTTTAATTCTTATTTTTATATTAGCAATTTGTATGTTTTTTTTATATTCATATTTAAATATTTGCTATTCAGGTAAATGTTATACTGTATTTGTATTTTAAAAAATATAATTTGACCCTAAAACCACGAAATGAATTTCATAAATTTGGAATCCGACGTATACGCCTTTCTTAATATTTATTCATAAACTGACCAAAGCGAGGCTATAGTTCCTCCGAAAAGTAAACAAACCATTCAACGCACGCACTGCATGGCAGCTATCGATGTCAACGCAAGGGACCTTCAAGTTTCGTCGATTCATGGTCGACTCCAGGATTATATCAAAAGACAGACAGTTACAAAGAATGCAGGTACTTCTCAGCGGCGTAGGTGCAAGATTTGAAAGGTAGGAATGCTGTAAAATGATGGTGTTTACATCCGATAACCTGATGAAATATCGTAACGAACGACATGCATGTTTGCGTACACCATGTACACAGTACATGCAGATTCACTCGTCATGCTCGTGTTGTGCCTTCGTGGTAAAATTGTACTGAAATGCTTGCACTACAGTTTCCTTTATTACGGCATATTAAAATCAACCACCAAAACGTGAAATTCTGTTAAGAAATCGTAATATTAGCATGGAAATGTTAACAAATTTCGGAAAGAATTGGGAAGATGATCATGGCTAATTCATACCTTGGGTGCATACTGTGCAAAACATGAAACATTTTTATGATCAACTTCCCAAATCTTGTCAAGGTGACGACCGTCCCAAGTTTGTCCTCCATAATTTGTTTTGGGGGAAGAGGCAAAATAGCCATGTGGGGAAACGCACGTAGCTGCTAGCAGAAAAACATGGGCTCTATTATTCACACTTTCAATCTGGAGGACAAATATCTAGGGTAAATTCGGTCAGGAAACTTGATTTTAGCAATGAAAACACTTTAATTATGTCATGCTCCATTGCATTCTAACAATTTTATTTCTCTTTCGTTTTTCTACTCCTCAGACCCACAAATTAGCAGAGTTGCAATAAAGTACGGCATGGAAGATGGAATCTCTGTCGGCAAAGTATTTCAACGAGGTAAAATTTGTTGTAATTTAGGGTCTTTTTTTCAACCAAAAATTCCAATGTCACATTTAAGGTAGCAGTCAATCCACCCATGCTGGCACACACAAACCCCGGGCACAAACCCATGTTGAGCATTTACTAGTACATGTATTTACTTTTGCAGTCTCTATACTAGGGGAACAGTGACAAAAATTATTAATACAAGAATAGATCCACCTTTATAAGAAGCTTTTCATGCTGATATTACAAAAATCCTGTTAAATCAGGGCACTTTTGCAGTGCCTATACACAAGTGTTGAGTTCAGCTGTGTGCATGTACAACTCGTACCTGCTTGATACAGTGTAGTAGAGACCATTTGATGAGCCATGGGGAAAATTAATTTAGTAATTACAATTAAATGCCGTTTTAGGCAAATTCCTAACAAAAGCGATTCCTTTGCTTTTTTTTCAGAAATTGAGGAATAAGATTGACCTCCATCTACACGGGATTCTCATCAGTCCGTATACTTCCTGACTACTTGCGGCTTCTCCCGACAGAAGAGTGTGCAATCCTTTGTCTCCACGCTTTGGTCTTCTTTAAGTAAAATGCTACTTCGTGTCTGGGGCTTCCATATTTGATAAATGATGATAAAATTACAGCTACACAAGACTTTTTTCCCAAATGCCCTGCAGCTAGCTGTATGGACTTTGTGACTTATATTAATTGCAAAGGACAACACACACAAAACTGTGTTAAAGCCTTGCTCGACACATTCTATTTTGAGCATGTGATCAGCTACATGTAAGTACATGTACACTCCATGGTGTATTCACATAACATGGAGGCCTACTTGGCAGATGTACATGCAACTACGATAGTTATTTGATAATCATGAATGAACCTCCACTGTACATGTATTTAACATTTTTGTTGAAATTTTGAGCAAACTGTCCAAGGAGTGAATACATGTACCGGGTAGCACTATGTGTGCTCTTATGAAAGCTCCACTGTGCCCAATTTCACGGTGCTGCTTGGCTTACTGATGTCATGAGATTAGCTAGTGGATTTTGAAAGTTAATTTTTCTGAGCTATGAAGGTACATGTATATTCCTGCCTAAAGGCACAGGCTCGTCAGCAATGCACACGCGCCAAATTCGTGCCACGAAATACGCAGCTCCATAGCAAAGGCATGGAGCTGCGTATTTTGTGGCACGAATTTGGCGCGCGCGCATTGCTTACGAGCCTGTGCCTTTAAGCTTAAACAGCACCCATGTGGTCAAAGACTTGCGACGCGTCGCAAGTACCGGTATACCAAAATCATTGCATCTCGCAACAGGTTCAGCGAGTTGCGATGGATGTGGCTATATCTGCGACGCGTCACAAATCTTTGTGATATCGACCCCTGCTCCTGTATAGACAAGTGTACATTTGAAAAAAATTTGACAGTTTGAGTCCACTTGGAAGCATGCATGCCTCCGGATCCGACTACACAAAATAAATGCTACATTACAATTGAACTCTGACCTCCAAGTTTGTTTATTCTTTACAATTTACATGTATAGACTCTAGTCGTCACTCATCAGTGCTTGGGACAATTATTTTTCTGTTAAAAAATTAGATTTGTGGAAAGACTGAAGTGCCTGCATTAGCAACTAAGACAGCAAGCTGTATACTAATAATAACGTCAATTAATCTGCTTATCACAAGAAAATGTTCAGGCCCTATCTTTCAATCATTGCATTCCTTCATTAGGTTTAAAGACACGATTGATTGGTAAACTTTTAAAATGGTACGCACAGCATTACAGAACTAAAGGTGCCTTTTAAAATTTCACTCATTAATAATTCAAAAACCTTTAAAATACATGCTGCTTTGATGCATGATTTTTTTAATGGTAGGCCTAGGCCTAAATAATTCATTTGCAAATTGTCAAAAAAAAACTGTAGTTGGCAATTTCTCGCACGAAGGTACCCGAAAGAATTGAGAAGTTGATCATGGCTTCAGCACAGGCTGAACAAAATCTGAAATGTTTTCCACTTGAAATTTATTCCATCAAATCTGCACATTCCAATGCTAGATGGGTCATTTTAAAGAAAATAAATTCTGATCAACTTCTCAACTCTTGCCAATGGTACCATTTTATATGAAAAAGGAGAGAATTTACAAGTCGGACTTCTTCTACTGCCTCATAAATAATACGAGATCGGCTGAAAAATGGCAAAGATTTGTTCAAATATGAAGCGTAATTTCTTCCTGCCAAATTTGTGTTTTTCAATCAGATATGCACTTACTGACGGCTAACATTAGTTTATTAGTCATTTTCCAACTTATCGTGATGTCCGACTTGTAAATTCTTACCCGTAATAAATCAACATGATCAACAGACATGACAGAGGGAGGAAAAAGAGTCATCGTCGCTGCATGGCCCAATTTCCGGACACGGTTCAAAATAATTGTTTTTAAATGTCCTTCGAAGATCTGTCCTTCGTCTCTCCTAATTTTGATGTGCCCCTGCTTCTGTCGGTCATTATCACTCAGAAATCTACAAAAGCAAACCGAAAAAGGTCCAAACGACGAACGTTTTACGCTGTCAACTTGGAGCACATCGGTACGTTCGTAGGCTTATCGCACGCATACAATCCGGCACTGAAATGAGTGGAACTATAGCCTCGCTTTGGTCCGTCATGAATAAATATTAAGAAAGGCGTATACGAGTCACTCCATGAACATTGGGTTTTATCACTCAATTTTGTTTTTCATTTTTTTGTTACAGTGACGGCAGCTAATTTTCATAATTGCATATTTGTCAGCTAATTTGCATAATTGAAAAAAATGTTACACTTAATTGAAAAAGTGTTTATCATGTTCTCTGGCCATGGCCATAAAAACGTAATTTACAGATGTACATCGCTTTGAACAGATACCTACGTACAAAGTTGTATTGTAAAACGGTTTTCCTAATGATGGCCGCTAATTTGCATATTTGTGTTCACACTATTAATTCAGAAACATGTTTATCGTGTACAGTGACCATGCAAACACAGGTTTAGACACTTTATGTGCTTTGATTGGGCACCTAAATATATAAAAGTATAATTTTCCTAATGGCGGCAGGTAATTTGCATATTATGCAAATTTGACACCTTTCCACCAAATATATTTAGGTAGACTTTTAGTATGATGTTCAGGAGACTTTACTGAAATGCATAGCACTTAAAAAAATTCTGTTGCAATTAGTGGTGGGTGTAACCCTAATTTGACTGGACTATAAAGGCACAGGCTCGTCAGCAATTCGCGCCCAATACGCAGCTCCATAGCAAAGGCATGGAGCTGCGTGTTTCGAGCACGAATTTGGCGGGCGCGCATTGCTGACGAGCCTGTGCCTTTAGAATAGAAATTAGCTTGCCTCCTCCCCATTGTATTCCTGTATTTAAATTAGCCTGGCTGTGCGCACATGGTAAAGAATTTTCAAGTGGGACGACACATAAGCCCTTCTGCATTAAACCTATCTCAGAAGAATTATAACGTAAATGTCGCCATAGTCGCCAGGTCCGTGACATGGCCACCCTAGTATTGATGAACAATGGCTGAGTGATGAATAGAGTGGCGACCTCACGGACCTGGCGACTATGCCGTCATTTACGTTAAGTTTTTCCTAGTAAAATCTTCATATTTTCCCCCTCCAAATTTTGTTTTTTAATTCATTAGATTTGCACTTGGATTGATGCTTAATAAGTCATTTTACGGGCAAAATAGTACTAAATTCTGACTGAAATTTTGCATGACAGTGTAGCAACAATACTGTCGACGGGGGGTTGTATTCCGACGCCCTCAAGAAACCGGCTCCGGAAAATACACAAATGGATTTTCGGAAGGCAAACCAGTACCGTCCGCAGACACAACGCCAACCCACCCGGAACCACCCATACATCCCACACCACCCATACATCCCACATCACGGGATGAGAGTCCCTCACCCCCGCACTCCGAACCAGGAATGGATACAGTATCTCCAGGAGGTCAGACAACTTCTAAATCCAAAAAGCAGGGGTCAAATGTAAGCCTAAAAGATGGTATCATACATAGTCATAGCGACGGGGACTTTTCTTATGCTCACCTTAACGTAAGAAGTATCATCAACAAATTTGACCAATTTAAGATACTGTTCTTAAGAAAACCATTTGATGTTATGTGTCTAAATGAAACTTTCTGTGACGGCACGATTTCTGACGGCGAGATCGCACTGCCTGGGTATTCTATTGTTAGAAAAGACAGCAATCGCCACGGTGGCGGGGTAGCCATGTATATTAGAGACACGCTAAATTTTACTCGCCGATGTGATCTTGAAGATGATGATGTCGAATGTATTTGGGTCGAAATTAGGTGTAAGCAAAGACAGCCAGTACTTATGAGTTCTGTTTATAGACCACCATCGAGTACTGTCGAGTTTTTAGATAACCTAACCGATATTACTGAAAAGGCGTCCTGTGAATTTAAAGAAATGATTGTACTCGGTGACTTTAACAGTGATGCAGCGGATGTTAATGCACCCAATCCTATACTCTATTGCATGAATCTCTTCCAAATGGAGCAGTTAATACAAGAACCAACTCGAGTCACGCAGTTCACCCAAACAACTGTTGATCTGATTTTTAGTACGCATCCCGATCTTGTTAGCGCATGCGGAGTGTTGCAAACCCTCATAAGTGATCATTTTCTTATTTACGGCATTCATAATTGGAAAACGCCTCGCAAAGGGTGTCGTTTAATTAATTTTCGACGCCTGAAGGATATTGATACCGAAACGTTTCACAATGACCTCCGCAATGCTCCATGAGAGTATGTTATAAACTGTCAACATGTTGACGAAGCGTGGTTTATCTGGCACTCGATTTTTATGGCTGTTATTAACCACCGTGCTCCAATCAAGTCCAAGCGTGCTCGAAGCGGCACCATACCATGGCTTGATGGAGAATTGCTCCAACTAATGCGCCAACGAGATCGTGCACACAGTGTAGCTAAAAAGTCGCGCTCATCGAAAAATTGGGATATGTACAAAAAGTTAAGAAATTATGTTACTAACAAAGTTAGACTAAAGAAAAACGAATATTTCACTTCGGCAACTGAGGAAAATAAGGATAACTCATCACTCTTGTGGAAGAAACTTAAAGAAGTCCTTCCCAATAAACAAAAATGTGTCCCGAGTTCAATCATCTCCTCAAACGGAGAATATGTTGATGACCCTACCGACATCGCAAATAATTTCAATGAATATTTTTCAACAATTGGTGTACGTATGGCCGCTGAGAATCACACAAGTTCAAATGAGGCCGATGATTCTCACGACCATTCTCTTGTTTCTTCACCAGATTACGAACATTGTTCTCTCCCTAGTATCCCAGAAGAGTTTGTCAAAAAGCAAATTGCATCTTTGTCGGTTGGGAAAGCAACAGGCCCAGATGGTATTCGCGTTAATATGATTAAAATGGCTTCACCTTTTATTACTAAGTCCTTAACGCATATATTTAACCTCTCCATAATAAATGAACAGTATCCCAAGGCATGGAAACATGCTTCAGTTACACCTATTCATAAAGGAGGCGATAAGTGCAACGCATGTAATTACCGACCTATATCAATCTTAGAAAGATCCTAGAAAGATGGATACACTCGAACATGTACTCGTACCTTGATGAAAATAATTTCATTCCTGTTTGTCAATCTGGATTTCGGCCTTTGCACTCGACAGAAAGTACACAAAACGATTTAACAAACGAGTGTCCTCAAGCTATGGATCACGGGAGAATGACCGGAACAGTTTTCCTAGATTTCAGTAAGGCATTTGACTGCGTTGACCATAAAATTCTTTTAGAAAAATTAGAAAAGCTGAACATGTCGGTTTCGGTAATAAACTGGTTTAAGTCCTATCTCAGTGATCGCAGTCAAACCGTTAATATTAGTAAAAATCCTTGCCTATATCAAAATCCTTGCCTATAAGTGTCGGTGTACCACAAGGATCAATTCTGGGCCCATTATTGTTTCTTGTATATACATATGACCTGCCTCTTTATGTATCCGATAAGCTATATATGTATGCCGATGACTCTACACACTAAGAAATTAGGGTGCAATTGGGGTGCTTATCTTGATACAATAGCAGCACCCCTATAGGAGGAAATGTGCACCCCTATGAGAGCAAATTTGCACCATTTGAACATATGTGCACCCCTAAAGTGCAGACTTGCTCCTTTCAAGGTGCAAATCATGTTCACATGGTGCACATTTGCTCCTATAGGGGTGCTGCTATTGTATCAAAGATAAGCACCCGTGAGGGTGCAGATTTAAACCATTATTTCTGAGAGTGTACACTAACTTGCAGTTCCGAAAGCATTGTCGAAATTGAAACTAGCCTTAAAGTTGCAGTGCCCGTGTTTCGGTGAAAGGATTAAAACAATTAATTTACACAAGCGAACGAATTTAGAAAGCTTACGTGTCTCTGTAACGAAAAATATCAAAAACTTAAATTTCCGACGTCGGGAATTACATGTGCGCGTACGCTCATATGTACATAGTATGTTAAATAACTATTTTTCCCGTATTAGGACGACCGTTTTGGGTAGAGTGCTTACAGAGACCACTAAAACCACAAAATTGTCGGAAAGAAACTCATGAATTGACACCCATTTTCTCGACCTAATTCTCTGACAAAAATGTTTTGCGACCTAGACGAAAATGGTTTGTGACCTAATAAAAACGGTTAATAACCTAATAAAAATGGTTTTTGACCTAATAAAGATGGTTTTTGAAGCACTTGGCGTTAGGACGACCGGCTATCGGTCGCCCTAATGCGGTCGGTCGTCCTACTAGGTATCTAGCATGGAACGGTACGTAAGCGAACGTTATGACCTATAATATAACGTATCGTTGAACAAAAGGGCAGTTGACGTGCTGAACAATACCCTTTTGTCGGCGTCCACTGTGGCATGTTGATAAGAGTCTCATTCAATGGCTATCGGATTATGCTTAGTGACAGGCGATCTACCCGCGCACATTTTCCGCGTGTGCTTTAGGGCGTTTCACACTGCACTGTTTTCTTCCGTCAGACGTACGTAAAAATAATTTGTTCATACGTCAACATGACGGATGACGGAATTCAGGGTTGATCCTAGTCGAATTTCCATCCGTCGCGTCTGTAGCGCGATCAAAATAATATTAATCACAGCATGATTTTCTAAAGCGGTTCGTTTGAGAAAATCCTGTGGTGGTTTCTTTGTTTTAGACTGTGTGGCTGAAAGAAGGATGAAACAATGCTGTGAATTTCCATGCGGTCGGGCGTACGCGTGCGTCTAGTGTGAGCCGCTGTTAAAAACGTACAGAACGGCAGTGTCTGGAAGAAATTCAACTTATCTGTTTTGACGCGTGGCCGGCTATACGCGACGACCGGATGCAACGACGTATACGTCTGACGGACGAAAACAGTGCAGTGGTGAACACACCCTTTATACTGAGGGCTCCGGAAGGCGGTCGTGTTAAAAGCGTATATTAAACACGTGGATTTAAAACAAACCTAACATACACAGCGGCGTAGCTAGAGTTCTCCACAGGGGAGCGATTCTGGGGTTCTGCTGGACGTGTCTGTGGGAGGGCGGCCGTGTAATACCAAAAAAAACGTTGCTAGTGCATGCGAGCGCCGGCGTCGCTCAGCGGGGATCCGAGAGGGCCCTTTTAACCCCCACCTATATTTTTTTTGGGCAATTTTGTACATATTACACCTTCGCATTTTACACCAGATAAACAGCACTTTAGACTGTTTTCTTGGGAACAAAATAAACAAAATAATTTTTGGGGGTCGACTGGGGGTGCTTTTCTTGGGGGAACGCCCCACCCCCCCTCCCCCACCCCCTCCCTCACCCCTCCCCCACCCCCCTTCCCTCACCCCTCCCCCACCCCCGTAGCTACGCCGCTGAACATACATTCTCCCTGACGCAAGCCAAATCAATTATTATTACTAGCGTGGATTTGGTTTTAAAAATAACATAAATAAATTATACAAATTTCGATAATGGAGCTAAAACATTTGCCTTATCGACGCAGGTACAGATAAATAAAACATGTTTGCACATGTTTAATCTACGTTTTTAAAACTGCTCCAATATATGGTACAGGTAATGTTCAGCACTAGGCCTTTTTGTTGGGCGATACGTCATGTTATAAGTCATAACGTTCGCATACGTACCGTACTACCGTCCTATACTACCTAAGCGAACGTTATTACCTATAATATGACGTATAGGCCTAATCACCGAACAAAAAAAGCCCTATGGGACGTGGTGAACAATGCGCGCCCGGCGCATGCACATGAAACCCCTCGTGCGCGCGTAGATCGCCTGTTACTGCACTCAGCGTCTTTAATAACCCGATATCCATTGAATGGGAATTTATCAGTGGAACGCCGACAAAAGTTTGTTTTGTATGGGCATGGCACGGGTATTGTTCAGCACGTCACCTGCCCTTTTGTTCGGCGATACGTCATATTATAGGTAATAACGTTCGCTTAGGTAGTATGGAACGGTATATAGTACGGTACGTATGCGAACGTTATGACTTATAACATGACGTATCGCCCAACAAAAAGGCCCAGTGCTGAACATTACCTGTACCATGTACATATGTATTAGAGCAGTTTTAAAAATGTAGATTAAACATGTAAAACAAAATATTTACCTGCGTCGATAAGGCAAATGTTTTAGCTCGATTATCGAAATTTGTAGAAATTATTTATTTATTTATTTATATGTTATTTTTAAAACCAAATGCACGCTAGTAATAATAATTGATTTGGCTTGCGTCAGGTAGAATGTATGTTCAGCGGCGTAGCTACGAGGGGCGGGGTGGGGGGGGGGGGGGGGGGGGGGGGGAGCAACTTTCCGCTCTAAAACAAAGAATCCACCACAGGATTTTCTCAAACAAACCGCTTTAGAAAATTATGCTGTGATTAATATTATTTTGATCGCGCTACAGACGCGACGGATGGAAATTCGACTAGGACCCTTCCGTCATCTGTCATTTTGACGTATGAACAAAGAAAACAGTGCAGTGTGAAACGCCCTAAATGTGCGCGGGTAGATCGCCTGCCACTCAGCATAATCCGATAGCCAACTCTTATCAACATGCCACAGTGGAGGCCGACAAAAGGGTTGTTCATGTGCATGGCACGGGTATTGTTCAGCACGTCAACTGCCCTTTTGTTCAGCGATACGTTATATTATAGGTCATAACGTTCGCTTACGTACCGTTCCATGCTAGATACCTACTACGCCGTTTTTACCCATAACCGGTCGACCTAAACGCGAAAGAGTAAGTTGTGTACAATGTACACATGTACGCGCACATGTACATTCACGTCATAACCCTGTCGATTAAATGACCTGCCAGCCTTTTAACCATTTCTTGTTTTTAATCGACTGGCATTAATCCTTGACGGATTTTTACGTTCTTGGTACCAAATGAAAGCTGATAACTTTTTTCTATTCTAGAAAAATACCTATTTAACTTATAAAAAAAAATTGTACGCCCAAATCGGCCCAAACACGGGCAGTGCAACTTTAACAAGTCATTAGACATGATTCATCTGTGGTCCGTTAAAAATAAAATCAAAATTAATGCCAGTAAAACTAAATGTATGCTAATTGGCTCAAAGACAAAGATAAGCGCGCATGAGCTCAGAGTACACATTAATAATGATCAAGTGCATAACGTTAAATCGTTTAAATGCTTGGGTGTTATTATTGACGAAACCTTAAGTTGGAACCAACATGTCGAATATGTAAAGAAGACAGTTTTCTCGAAATTAGCTATGTTAAAAAGAATTCGCGACTGTGTAACTCAACAGCACATGAACACCCTTATGTTAAGCTTAGTCATGCCTAGTCTAGATTATTGTTGCACAGTATGGGGTGACCGTTACGCATCTCATAACAATGTCTTGAACAAATGCCTCAAACGTGCAGCCAGAATAATACTGAAATGCGATTTCCTAACGCCATCAGCTGACATGTTTAAAAAGCTCGACTGGCTTGCCTATCCAGAGAGAGAGTTAAATACAAGAAAGCTATATTTGTCTTTAAAAGCATCAATTCCTTGGCCCCGCAGTATATGGCAAATCTATTTACACCTTACGTACAAACTCGAGAAACTCGTCAATCTGCCGAAAAGACACTGAAAATTCCCTTTGCACGAAAGGGGTCTTACGCCTCGAGTTTTGCTGTATAAACTGGCGCCGCAATTTGGAACAGCCTTAGTGCACACCTTAGAACTATGTCTTCTTTGAGCTTATTCAAATCGGCACTTCGCCAAACATACACATAATATTCACATGATCAACTTCAAGTGAAAAATGCTAATTTACGGAGTCGTATGACTTAGTTGCCATAAAATCAAACTTTAATTTTGGAGCCGGAGGGGAATTTTCCCATTTAAAAAAATTTTTTTTTCCTCTTAAAAAGAGTTTTTGCGGGTTTTTCGCCCTTCCCGTAATTAGCGTAAATTTTAGTGTCACATGCATGTATAATAATTACTTGTGATGTTGTTCTTCTGTAACTATTAGTTTTTTGATGTTGTAGTTGTTGTACAAATGTATCTTATTCTAGTTTGTTAGTAATTATGAAGTTGTTCAATTTAGTATATTTGTTCTATGTGTGTTTGCAGGGCCCCAATGGAAACCAGTTTTTGTAAACTGTTTGGGCACACCCTGGGTAAATAAATGGAATAAATAAATAAATAAATAACACACCTAACCAAAATACAATGAACCCTATTCTGGTATCTTTGAACACTTTATAAGCCATAATCTGTTTGACAAATGGGGAACCGTGTTCATTTTAAAAAATACTTGACCACACCCAACCATAATGCTGTTGACCCTATTGGAAGGCTCAAGAGGAAGAAAAATTAAGTTGTAGCCGGCGTTTAATGTATGAAGATTTTAATTGTAAAAATCAGCCATTCAATTCTGTAAAGAACAATAAAAGAAAGCAGTACATGTATGTTTCAGGTCTATAAGTTATTACATGTGAGCTAATTTAGCAGTCTTAACAAATTTAATGATATTACCAGAAAATTGTTACACTTCAAACATCTGAATCCAAAATGCAAATTTGGAAAACTAACCTGATAGAGACTTTTCATAAAGCACACATTTCAGCGGGATATTTAAACTTACTACTGTGACCGGATACAACTACAGAAGTTCAGTTAACAGGTTTCAACAGTTGCAGGTAAGCTCAGTTATGCAGTTCAGTAGGTGATCTCTCAACAACAATCAGTTACTTAATACAGTATCAGTTCAAGAAACTAGTAATTCAGCGAACTTTTAACCCTGTAATCATCGTGAACGGCTCAGTTTCTGACGTATCATCTCAGACCGTGAACAGGTGATAGCGCCCTCAAGCGTCCAAAATCATCAAAGCAAAACTCAACGGAACATTCTCCCCACCTATGCGAGGTGTCGCATACCAAATCATGTCGCAGTCCCTCAACAGGATAGATGACCGCAATCTTCGTTATTGGTCGGCAGTAGTCTCCGTGAGCTGTGGTTACCTTGACATTGCGCACATGCCCATCTTGACCTGGGTAGACCTCTGTTACTCTTGCAATGTTCCATTTTCCCCGGGAGAGATTCGGCTCTGCCAGAATGACAACATCCCCGACCCTCACATCTCGCTTGTGAACGCTCCATTTCTTCCTTGGAACAAGAGCCGGATGTACATCCCTTATCCATGTTTTCCAGAAGGATGTCACAATCTGTTGAACGAATTCAAATCTATCTCTGGGATTCTTGCTTGTGCGGAACGGCCCCTGAGGTACTCTGTTCGATGCTCGACCGAGAAGGATATCATTTGGGCAGATGTAGCTGCCATTATCAGGATCATTCGGGTGTCTGTCGATAGGTCTTTCATTGACCAGATTTGCTACCTCTTGAAGACATGTCTGTAGCTCAAATGGGGTCAACCGTTGTTCTCCAATTGCCTTCCGAAAAGCCCGTTTTACACTTTTGACCAGTGCCTCGGCACACCCATTTTGATGCGGGGCAAGAGGTGTAGTGAACTTCCAGCTTATTTGTCTCTCAGCACAGAAGTTCTTCAACTCAGTAAGACTCCATCCCTTCACCATTTCTCGCAGCTGTCGTTCAGCCCCAACGAATTGGGTCCCGTTGTCACTCTGAATGAGCTTTGGATGACCTCGTACGGCAAGGAATCTTCTGAGAACTTGGAGAAATTCCCTTGTTGAACAATTGACGGCTACTTCCAAATGTACGGCTCTGGTGTTGGGACATGTGAAGATCACACCGTAATTCTTTTCCTCAGGTTCTTTTAGGAACTCTGGACCATCTCTCCAAATGCCCTGCAAGTCTTTCACCCCAACGCCTCTTGATATCTTGTCTGCGATGTTGTGCTCACCTGGGATGTGCCTCAACGGAAACTCCATCTAAGTTTTCCAGCTCTGTGAAGAACTTTCGCTATTCGGCCTTTAGTTCTGGAGGTAAGTTGTCATCCCAGCCAACACCTAATAGCCACTGGACAGTTTCTGCATTAGGATCTTTCCTCTTACCAGAAAGGCACCAGTAAAGCCAATGGGATCAAAGACTTTTGCCAACTCGCTCAGCACCATCCGTTTTGTCATGACATCCTTCTCTTTCAATGCCACTGCTTTAACTTGGTATTTCAATCGGTCGGTCTCGGGATTCCATACTACCCCTAACACTTTCTGCTCTTCTGCAGGGGAACCTCCGACGATGGGTCTGTCTTTAGTACCTCCTGCTAACTTGGCATTGGACACCCACTCCTTTACTTTGAAACCACCTGCATCTAGGACTACGTCAATTCGGCCAGTTAGACGTGTAGCCTTCTTAACTGAATCTGTGGAAGTACATGTCATCTATGATGTGTCACGGTCCAATGTTCTGGATGCTTCTGGGTAGGCGTTGGCTCCTTCAGCAGCAGTTCCCTTCAATGCAGTTAATGGCATAGCAGGTGCTGGCATGTCTCAAAAGGTTACCACCTCTTTAATGTATACATCTGGCTCTCGTGCTACGTAGCTTTTCCAGAGGAACCTATGGACATGCTTGTCCCTCTCTGGGATTTTGATTTGGTGGTACATCTTAGCTATGTCACCTGAAACAGCAATCGGAAACTGTCTGAACCGGAACAGGACTCCAAAGAGATCGTTGAGGAGATCAGGGCCTTTCTCCCAGTAGTCATTTAGTCGATGGCCATTGAAGCTAGCAGAAGCATTGAAGACGATACGAACTGGCGTACTTTTCTTCTCAGGACGGATGACCGGGTGGTGGGGGACGTAGTGTACTGGACCGTCATAATTCTTCATCTCTTTATTGGTCAACTTTCTCGAAAACCTTCCCTTTTTCCATTTCTTTCATCTGATCATCATAGAGTTGAGCATTCTTCCCTTCTTTCAGCAGCTTCTTTTCTATAGACAGCAGTTTTGCCACCGCCTGTTTTCTGTTGTCTGGTAATTCTTTTGGGTCTCGTTTACATGGGTAGGGAACCAGCCATCTGTTGTTTACTTTCTCACAGGACTCCCACATTTTGTCAAATTGGTGTTGGTCATTGGGAGTCAACTGCACGGCACTTGATGAAGACTTACAGTTGCAGGTTTGAAGCCTGACCCCATCGCTTCAGTTGACCAGAACTCACTGAGGTCTGTCTTGTCGGTGATCTTTATGTGGAGCACAGTGGATGTTTTCGCAGTTGCCTCGCTAGGTGATCCAAGAGTGGAGAACCTCTGAGGACAAAGCCTTTTATCTGTTCTGTCTCACCTCCATGCATAGTAGGATGATCAACACCTATCAGTATGTCAACCTTTCCAAATCCCCGTCTAATCTGGAACCCCAAATGATTCTCGATCCTTTCTCTATACTTCACTGGTAGTGGGGGTATTGTGGTTATCTGGGGGACTTCTACCGCTGACCCTTTATACGCTTTCTCTTCATGGTACACCTTGATTTCATGGAGCTTGGTGACATGAGTCTCGGTCATTCCGCCAAATGCTGTAATGTCTATGCTGATTGGCTTGCCTTTTCCTTGTAAACCAAGTATTCGCACTGCTTCTTTCTGTACGAGGGTTACACTCGCACAACAGTCAAATACGACATTTCCAGTCATTTTCTCTTGTTAGGAGCTCCAATTTCAGTCGTCAGCAAGGGCAGTGTAACATCGGTGTAATTATTGGTGTTATACGCCATCACTTGAGCAGTCGGTACTGGTGAAACCATAGGTTTTACTACATGCAGCAGAGGGTGGTGATGCGAATCACAGTAAGGGCATTTCTTTTTTCTGTTGCAAGTACTTATGCTGTGTCCTTTGCCGGCCCGTTTTATACAAGCAAAACAGGCATGTTTATCCTTAACCTTCTGCAAACGCTCCACAGGAGTCAGTTTTAACAGGAAAGGGCACTGATCAGGCCAATGACTATCGGTTTCACACCCCCAGCACTTTTTCCATTTTGTCATTGTGGCTTGTCGCCCTCTGGTCAGGTGTACTTTGGCTTGCTGTGGAGTTGTACTCATGCTTCTGATGGAGCAGTTACTCTTCTTCGGGTTTTAGTTTCATCCTGAAGGAACTTGAGCAGGCCTTCAAGAGAGGGCTCCTCCTTGTTTTGCTGTAGTATGCGGGTATATATCTTTCTATCATCTGGAGTAAGTTTTTTCTCGATGAGAGCCAACATGTGGTTGTTGTTCATGTCTGCCTCTTTCCCGACTTGCTTTAGGAAATTGAAGCTTCGCCTCACAAGTTGGGCAAACTCACAAAAGCGCTCATCTTCTCCATCAGTAAGTGCCTTGAATTTGGTCAGGTCCTGCATGGGCTACTGCATCCGAGATGACCCTCGGATCACCATAATACAAGTCCAGGAAATCCCAGCATGCATCATAATCAGTTCCGATGCCTTTCAGTAACTCCAGTGGTTTTCCAGTTAAACTGTTCCTCAAGATGGAGACAGCATCTCTTGCATCATACATTGGGTCAATCATGTGCTTGAAGTCTTCCTTGAAGGTATGATAATCTCTGATGGTCCCCACTGAATGTCGGCAACTTGGGTTTCTCGAACCTCGGTCTCAGTTTGTTCGGTGCAGGAGAACTGGTTTTCGGTGACTGCGCTACTTCCGGAGTTGCTGGTGTTGGTGAGGGAGGTCCCGAGTCAGCTTGCGGTAGAACATCACTGCTTTCTGGTTCAGCGTTGCAATCGGAAGAGCCTTGAGCAACATCATTATCAACGGCTACAGCAACACCTTGTGCTGGTGTATTTCCAGTAGATTTCTCTGCTTTAGATTTTCTCAGTTGGTTCAGTCTCAGCTTCATTTTCATGAAGTAATCCATACAGGTCTTAATGTACTCTTCTTCCTGGTCGTATTCATCGCAGTTTTCTATTGTCTCGCAATACTCATCATGTCGATCTTGAAGTACTGTGAAGGCAACTTCCAGTTTCTTGAACTCCACAGTCAGTTCCTCTATGGGGTCTTCTTGCATCATGTGTTGTTCCAACACATTCTTCTGTCGAGTAAATCTCGTCTTACTGGTTCGACGGTCAGTGAACATGTCCATACCTTGAAAAGTTTGATGACGTCACCAGGTGTCAAATTAAACTCGGTTGAACATGCGTTCTTCTAACGGTTTTATCTAGAGAACGAAAAGGCCGATGGAGGTGAAATTTTGTGTTTTAGGTTTGTTGTGACTTGTTCTAATGCATATTGTCAGCAAAATGTTGTGACGTCACGATGACGTAATAAAATAGGAGTTCCTCAAGTGGACATTAACCTAGGTCGTTTACTTCCTCCATTGGTCGTATGACCTTGAAACATAGCAGGTGCCTGGACCTGGTCATTAACATGCATATGACATGCATGATTTGTTGATTTATTATGAATTTTTGAATCTTGTCGGTATGCATTTACATTGTACAAAGTGTACATGTAGTATTATACAGCATGCAGTTTTACATGCATACAAACATACACAAAAAGAAAAGCGGAAAGCCATATGCTCTGTTATCAACAGACATACCTGCCATGCTAATCTTCTCTGTATCGTTCCAATTTTAGTATATGTGCAGCCGAAGCTAGCACGACTAACCTCTTACAACCAGGGCCATTTATGCTCCAACAAGTTGAAGCACCAAAACATGACAGTAGGGCTTCCGAACAGCGCAATAAACAGACGTATAAAAGACTTCCTGACAATAACCAAACGAAACTGTTCACATCAACCGAAAGACTATTAAATTATCTACTCATTGTTGTATAACTTATTATATTTGGTTGGATAATTAATCTATAATAACATATTTCATAATGGTGTTACGTCTAAAAATCATTCTGCGCCTCAGTGTTAAAACGCTCATGTCTTTTGTGCAATGCTACTGAGGGATAATGTATGATAATGAGCCTTCAGTAAAGCCTTTGATTGGCTGTTGCTGTGGCAGCGTGGCTGCGGTTACAGGTCAATGAACCATGCACGCATGAGTCACGACTGTTCGGTCCATCCATGGTGCGTGTACCCTTGAGCAAGGTACTTTGCCACGCGTTGCTTCTCTTCACCCAGGAGCAAAATGGGTACCCGGGAGGGTAGCGAAAGTTGATGTGTTTGATCAGCCGTTGAGCGCCTAATAAGCAGCCGGGGTTCTATACTCCCCAGGGAGCTGAGAAGGATTAAAGGCACAGGCTCGTCAATGCGCGCGTGAGGCCAAACTCGTGCCACGAAATACAGAGGTCCATGCCTTTACTAGCTGCGTATTTCGTAGCACGAATTTGGCCTCACGCGCGCACTGACGAGCCTCTGCCTTTAAGGAATAATATTACTGAGCCCAATGACCAGGGGTAATAATGCAGAAAGCGCATTGAGAGATCCGGCCGATCTGAAATGCGCTATATAAGAACTGGCTATTACTATTATTCCTGTTTGCAGACAAAGGCTTCCGTGAGCCACGCGAATGCAGTGAAAAGTAAGGCTCTGCACAGTAGATAATTGGCTTTCCGCAGCAGCATCCTGCGGAAAGCCTTTGTTTCTGTTCTGATTTTTGGCTTTCCGCAGCAGCATCCTGCGGAAAGCCTTTGTTTCTGTTCTGATTTATTTTTTGTACGGTATTCATTTACATTGTACAAAGTGTACATTTAGTATTATACAGCATGCAGTTTTACATGCATACAAACATACAAAAAATGAAAAGCGGAAAGCCATATGCTCTGTTATCAACAGACATAGCTCTAGTTTTTGTTGTGGTAATCTTCTTCTTCTCCTCAAAGTCCCATAGACAAAGCACATGGTCCTCCTGACTGGCCTAAGGCTCACTTGCTAAGCTCGGATCATCATGAAACTTTGTCACAACAATGACTCCGTAGTGAAGTACTGAGACAACGTGTTTACATCGTGATGACGTCATCAGGTGTCAGATTACAAGCGTTTGAAATATATGGCCTTCAATATTCAAAAATCTGTAAAAATTCAACCGTTTGAGATACAAACTTGATTCCTTCGGCCATGGTCATGACTATCCAAGGTCTAAATTTCATACAGATACATTGACCTTGAATCTTGCTTCCTATTGGTCGAAAACGAGGCTGCCCTGTCATTTAAAACTGGTAGCAGATACCGAGATCGGGTCAAAAGTGTTAGTCTCAGGACCCCTTGGGAATCCAAAAAATACCAAAAGTTAGGTCGTCACACGAAAGAGCGCCCTCTAGCGGCAAGTTGGAAAATGGCCAAAACGCATTTTGAAGAGATGTCTGTGGCGAAGTTTTTGCAAATTGGCCCAATTAGTACAGGCTCCATGCCTGTACTAAGTTGTTATAGTTATTAAGAATGTCGAAAGTATCATTTCTGTACAAATCGGTATTTCCAAGAAATTAACAAATTAAATGATGGAAACAGCGCCCTCAACGGTGACAATGAAGAATGTTTCCTGCCTTGTGGAAGACCATTTAATGACTTTAACAAGTTTATTGTCTCAGAAAGTGTCATGTATGGACGTTTAAAGATTGTTTTTCGACCCTAAACGGAACTCCTAAGATCTTTGAAAATTACGTAATGTAAATAGCGCCCTCAACGGTAACAGTGAAAAGTATTTCTTAGCAAACTGGGAAAAACAGAACGACTTAGACAACTTTATTTTTCACCATGTTCTACGTTTGACCGTTAAAACGTGTTTTTCCGGCCCATTACAGAAAATTTAAGATCTTGAAAAGTTACGTAATGGATTAATTAATTAAAAATATGGAACGCTTCACGATTTTGCGTGTCATCCGTGCGCAGGGGCCATGCTAATCTTCTCTGTATCGTTCCAATTTTAGTATATGTGCAGCCGAAGCTAGCACGACTAACCTCTTACAACCAGGGCCATTTATGCTCCAACAAGTTGAAGCACCAAAACATGACGGTAGGGCTTCCGAATAGCGCAATAAACAGACGTATAAAAGACTTCCTGACAATAACCAAACGAAACTGTTCACATCAACCGAAAGACTATTAAATTATCTACTCATTGTTGTATAACTTATTATATTTGGTTGGATAATTAATCTATAATAACATATTTCATAATGGTGTTACGTCTAAAAATCATTCTGCGCCTCAGTGTTAAAACGCTCATGTCTTTTGTGCAATGCTACTGAGGCATAATGTATGATAATGAGCCTTCAGTAAAGCCTTTGATTGGCTGTTGCTGTGGCAGCGTGGCTGCGGTTACAGGTCAATGAACCATGCACGCATGAGTCACGACTGTTCGGTCCATCCATGGTGCGTGTACCCTTGAGCAAGGTACTTTGCCACGCGTTGCTTCTCTTCACCCAGGAGCAAAATGGGTACCCGGGAGGGTAGCGAAAGTTGATGTGTTTGATCAGCCGCTTAGCGCCTAATAAGCAGCCGGGGCTCTATACTCTCCAGGGAGTTGAGAAGGATTAAAGGCACAGGCTCGTCAATGCGCGCGTGAGGCCAAACTCGTGCCACGAAATACAGAGCTCAATGCCTTTACTATGGAGCTGCGTATTTCGTAGCACGAATTTGGCCTCACGCGCGCACTGACGAGCCTCTGCCTTTAAGGAATAATATTACTGAGCCCAATGACCAGGGGTAATAATGCAGAAAGCGCATTGAGAGATCCGGCCGATCTGAAATGCGCTATATAAGAACTGGCTATTATTATTATTCCTGTTTGCAGACAAAGGCTTCCGTGAGCCACGCGAATGCAGTGAAAACTAAGGCTCTGCACAGTAGATAATTGGCTTTCCGCAGCAGCATCCTGCGGAAAGCCTTTGTTTCTGTTCTGATTTTTGGCTTTCCGCAGCAGCATCCTGCGGAAAGCCTTTGTTTCTGTTCTGATTGTTTTTGTGTACGGTATGCATTTACATTGTACAAAGTGTACATTTAGTATTATACAGCATGCAGTTTTACATGCATACAAACATACAACAAATGAAAAGCGGAAAGCCATATGCTCTGTTATCAACAGACATACCTCTAGTTTTTTTGTGGTAATCTTCTTCTTCTCCTCAAAGTCCCATAGACAAAGCACATGGTCCTCCTGACTGGCCTAAGGCTCACTTGCTAAGCTCGGATCATCATGAAACTTTGTCACAAGAATGACCCCGTAGTGAAGTACTGAGACAACGTGTTTACATCGTGATGACGTCATCAGGTGTCAGATTACAAGCGTTTGAAATATATGGCCTTCAATATTCAAAAATCTGTAAAAATTCAACCGTTTGAGATACAAACTTGATTCCTTCGGCAATGGTCATGACTATCCAAGGTCTAAATTTCATACAGATACCTTGACCTTGAATCTTGCTTCCTATTGGTCGAAAACGAGGCTGCCCTGTCATTTAAAACTGGTAGCAGATACCGAGATCGGGTCAAAAGTGTTAGTCTCAGGACCCCTTGGGAATCCAAAAAATACCAAAAGTTAGGTCGTCACACGAAAGAGCGCCCTCCAGCGGCAAGTTGGAAAATGGCCAAAACGCATTTTGAAGAGATGTCTGTGGCGAAGTTTTTGCAAATTGGCCCAATTAGTACAGGCTCCATGCCTGTACTAAGTTGTTATAGTTATTAAGAATGTCGAAAGTATCATTTCTGTACAAATCGGTATTTCCAAGAAATTAACAAATTAAATGATGGAAACAGCGCCCTCAACGGTGACATTGAAGAATGTTTCCTGCCTTGTGGAAGACCATTTAATGACTTTAACAAGTTTATTGTCTCAGAAAGTGTCATGTATGGACGTTTAAAGATTGTTTTTCGTCCCTAAACGGAACTCCTAAGATCTTTGAAAATTACGTAATGTAAATAGCGCCCTCAACGGTAACAGTGAAAAGTATTTCTTAGCAAACTGGGAAAAACAGAACGACTTAGACAACTTTATTTTTCACCATGTTCTACGTTTGACCGTTAAAACGTGTTTTTCCGGCCCATTACAGAAAATTTAAGATCTTGAAAAGTTACGTAATGGATTAATTAATTAAAAATATGGAACGCTTCACGATTTTGCGTGTCATGCGCAAGGATGACACGCAAAATCGTGAAGCGTTCCATATTTTTAATTAATTAATCCATTACGTAACTTTTCAAGATCTTAAATTTTCTGTAATGGGCCGGAAAAACACGTTTTAATGGTCAAACGTAGAACATGGTGAAAAATAAAGTTGTCTAAGTCGTTCTGTTTTTCCCAGTTTGCCAAGAAATTCTTTTCACTGTTACCGTTGAGGGCGCTATTTACATTACGTAATTTTCAAAGATCTTAGGTGTTCCGTTTAGAGACGATGAAACAATCTTTAAACGTCCATACATGACACTTTCTGAGACAATAAATTTGTTAAAGTCATTAAATGGTCTTCCACAAGGCAGGAAACATTCTTCATTGTCAACGTTGAGGGCGCTGTTTCCATCATTTAATTTGTTAATTTCTTGGAAATACCGATTTGTACAGAAATGATACTTTCGACATTCTTAATAACTATAAAAACTTAGTACAGGCATGGAGCCTGTACTAATTGGGCCAATTTGCAAAAACTTCGCCACAGACATCTCTTCAAAATGCGTTTTGGCCATTTTCCAACTTGCCGCTAGAGGGCGCTCTTTCGTGTGACGACCTAACTTTTGGTATTTTTTTGATTCCCAAGAGTCCTGAGACTAACACTTTTGACCCGATCTCGGTATCTGCTACCAGTTTTAAATGACAGGGCAGCCTCGTTTCCGACCAATAGGAAGCAAGATTCAAGGTCAATGTCTGTGTATGAAATTTAGACCTTGGATAGTCATGACCATTGCCGAAGCAATCAAGTTTGTATCTCAAACGGTTGAATTTTTACAGATTTTTGAATATTGAAGGCCATATATTTCAAACGCTTGTAATCTGACACCTGATGACGTCATCACGATGTAAACACGTTGTCTCAGTACTTCACTACGGGGTCATTCTTGTGACAAAGTTTCATGATGATCCGAGCTTAGCAAGTGAGCCTTAGGCCAGTCAGGAGGACCATGTGCTTTGTCTATGGGACTTTGAGGAGAAGAAGAAGATTACCACAAAAAAACTAGAGGTATGTCTGTTGATAACAGAGCATATGGCTTTCCGCTTTTCATTTTTTGTATGTTTGTATGCATGTAAAACTGCATGCTGTATAATACTAAATGTACACTTTGTACAATGTAAATGCATACCGTACACAAAAACAATCAGAACAGAAACAAAGGCTTTCCGCAGGATGCTGCTGCGGAAAGCCAATTATCTACTGTGCAGAGCCTTAGTTTTCACTGCATTCGCGTGGCTCACGGAAGCCTTTGTCTGCAAACAGGAATAATAATAATAGCCAGTTCTTATATAGCGCATTTCAGATCGGCCGGATCTCTCAATGCGCTTTCTGCATTATTACCCCTGGTCATTGGGCTCAGTAATATTATTCCTTAAAGGCAGAGGCTCGTCAGTGCGCGCGTGAGGCCAAATTCGTGCTACGAAATACGCAGCTCCATAGTAAAGGCATGGAGCTCTGTATTTCGTGCCACGAGTTTGGCCTCACGCGCGCATTGACGAGCCTGTGCCTTTAATCCTTCTCAGCTCCCTGGAGAGTATAGAGCCCCGGCTGCTTATTAGGCGCTAAGCGGCTGATCAAACACATCAACTTTCGCTACCCTCCCGGGTACCCATTTTGCTCCTGGGTGAAGAGAAGCAACGCGTGGCAAAGTACCTTGCTCAAGGGTACACGCACCATGGATGGACCGAACAGTCGTGACTCATGCGTGCATGGTTCATTGACCTGTAACCGCAGCCACGCTGCCACAGCAACAGCCAATCAAAGGCTTTACTGAAGGCTCATTATCATACATTATGCCTCAGTAGCATTGCACAAAAGACATGAGCGTTTTAACACTGAGGCGCAGAATGATTTTTAGACGTAACACCATTATGAAATATGTTATTATAGATTAATTATCCAACCAAATATAATAAGTTAAACAACAATGAGTAGATAATTTAATAGTCTTTCGGTTGATGTGAACAGTTTCGTTTGGTTATTGTCAGGAAGTCTTTTATACGTCTGTTTATTGCGCTGTTCGGAAGCCCTACCGTCATGTTTTGGTGCTTCAACTTGTTGGAGCATAAATGGCCCTGGTTGTAAGAGGTTAGTCGTGCTAGCTTCGGCTGCACATATACTAAAATTGGAACGATACAGAGAAGATTAGCATGGCCCCTGCGCAAGGATGACACGCAAAATCGTGAAGCGTTCCATATTTTTAATTAATTAATCCATTACGTAACTTTTCAAGATCTTAAATTTTCTGTAATGGGCCGGAAAAACACGTTTTAACGGTCAAACGTAGAACATGGTGAAAAATAAAGTTGTCTAAGTCGTTCTGTTTTTCCCAGTTTGCCAAGAAATTCTTTTCACTGTTACCGTTGAGGGCGCTATTTACATTACGTAATTTTCAAAGATCTTAGGTGTTCCGTTTAGAGACGATGAAACAATCTTTAAACGTCCATACATGACACTTTCTGAGACAATAAATTTGTTAAAGTCATTAAATGGTCTTCCACAAGGCAGGAAACATTCTTCATTGTCAACGTTGAGGGCGCTGTTTCCATCATTTAATTTGTTAATTTCTTGGAAATACCGATTTGTACAGAAATGATACTTTCGACATTCTTAATAACTATAAAAACTTAGTACAGGCATGGAGCCTGTACTAATTGGGCCAATTTGCAAAAACTTCGCCACAGACATCTCTTCAAAATGCGTTTTGGCCATTTTCCAACTTGCCGCTAGAGGGCGCTCTTTCGTGTGACGACCTAACTTTTGGTATTTTTTTGATTCCCAAGAGTCCTGAGACTAACACTTTTGACCCGATCTCGGTATCTGCTACCAGTTTTAAATGACAGGGCAGCCTCGTTTCCGACCAATAGGAAGCAAGATTCAAGGTCAATGTCTGTGTATGAAATTTAGACCTTGGATAGTCATGACCATTGCCGAAGCAATCAAGTTTGTATCTCAAACGGTTGAATTTTTACAGATTTTTGAATATTGAAGGCCATATATTTCAAACGCTTGTAATCTGACACCTGATGACGTCATCACGATGTAAACACGTTGTCTCAGTACTTCACTACGGGGTCATTCTTGTGACAAAGTTTCATGATGATCCGAGCTTAGCAAGTGAGCCTTAGGCCAGTCAGGAGGACCATGTGCTTTGTCTATGGGACTTTGAGGAGAAGAAGAAGATTACCACAAAAAAACTAGAGGTATGTCTGTTGATAACAGAGCATATGGCTTTCCGCTTTTCATTTTTTGTATGTTTGTATGCATGTAAAACTGCATGCTGTATAATACTAAATGTACACTTTGTACAATGTAAATGCATACCGTACACAAAAACAATCAGAACAGAAACAAAGGCTTTCCGCAGGATGCTGCTGCGGAAAGCCAATTATCTACTGTGCAGAGCCTTAGTTTTCACTGCATTCGCGTGGCTCACGGAAGCCTTTGTCTGCAAACAGGAATAATAATAATAGCCAGTTCTTATATAGCGCATTTCAGATCGGCCGGATCTCTCAATGCGCTTTCTGCATTATTACCCCTGGTCATTGGGCTCAGTAATATTATTCCTTAAAGGCAGAGGCTCGTCAGTGCGCGCGTGAGGCCAAATTCGTGCTACGAAATACGCAGCTCCATAGTAAAGGCATGGAGCTCTGTATTTCGTGCCACGAGTTTGGCCTCACGCGCGCATTGACGAGCCTGTGCCTTTAATCCTTCTCAGCTCCCTGGAGAGTATAGAGCCCCGGCTGCTTATTAGGCGCTAAGCGGCTGATCAAACACATCAACTTTCGCTACCCTCCCGGGTACCCATTTTGCTCCTGGGTGAAGAGAAGCAACGCGTGGCAAAGTACCTTGCTCAAGGGTACACGCACCATGGATGGACCGAACAGTCGTGACTCATGCGTGCATGGTTCATTGACCTGTAACCGCAGCCACGCTGCCACAGCAACAGCCAATCAAAGGCTTTACTGAAGGCTCATTATCATACATTATGCCTCAGTAGCATTGCACAAAAGACATGAGCGTTTTAACACTGAGGCGCAGAATGATTTTTAGACGTAACACCATTATGAAATATGTTATTATAGATTAATTATCCAACCAAATATAATAAGTTAAACAACAATGAGTAGATAATTTAATAGTCTTTCGGTTGATGTGAACAGTTTCGTTTGGTTATTGTCAGGAAGTCTTTTATACGTCTGTTTATTGCGCTGTTCGGAAGCCCTACCGTCATGTTTTGGTGCTTCAACTTGTTGGAGCATAAATGGCCCTGGTTGTAAGAGGTTAGTCGTGCTAGCTTCGGCTGCACATATACTAAAATTGGAACGATACAGAGAAGATTAGCATGGCCCCTGCGCAAGGATGACACGCAAAATCGTGAAGCGTTCCATATTTTTAATTAATTAATCCATTACGTAACTTTTCAAGATCTTAAATTTTCTGTAATGGGCCGGAAAAACACGTTTTAACGGTCAAACGTAGAACATGGTGAAAAATAAAGTTGTCTAAGTCGTTCTGTTTTTCCCAGTTTGCCAAGAAATTCTTTTCACTGTTACCGTTGAGGGCGCTATTTACATTACGTAATTTTCAAAGATCTTAGGTGTTCCGTTTAGAGACGATGAAACAATCTTTAAACGTCCATACATGACACTTTCTGAGACAATAAATTTGTTAAAGTCATTAAATGGTCTTCCACAAGGCAGGAAACATTCTTCATTGTCAACGTTGAGGGCGCTGTTTCCATCATTTAATTTGTTAATTTCTTGGAAATACCGATTTGTACAGAAATGATACTTTCGACATTCTTAATAACTATAAAAACTTAGTACAGGCATGGAGCCTGTACTAATTGGGCCAATTTGCAAAAACTTCGCCACAGACATCTCTTCAAAATGCGTTTTGGCCATTTTCCAACTTGCCGCTAGAGGGCGCTCTTTCGTGTGACGACCTAACTTTTGGTATTTTTTTGATTCCCAAGAGTCCTGAGACTAACACTTTTGACCCGATCTCGGTATCTGCTACCAGTTTTAAATGACAGGGCAGCCTCGTTTCCGACCAATAGGAAGCAAGATTCAAGGTCAATGTCTGTGTATGAAATTTAGACCTTGGATAGTCATGACCATTGCCGAAGCAATCAAGTTTGTATCTCAAACGGTTGAATTTTTACAGATTTTTGAATATTGAAGGCCATATATTTCAAACGCTTGTAATCTGACACCTGATGACGTCATCACGATGTAAACACGTTGTCTCAGTACTTCACTACGGGGTCATTCTTGTGACAAAGTTTCATGATGATCCGAGCTTAGCAAGTGAGCCTTAGGCCAGTCAGGAGGACCATGTGCTTTGTCTATGGGACTTTGAGGAGAAGAAGAAGATTACCACAAAAAAACTAGAGGTATGTCTGTTGATAACAGAGCATATGGCTTTCCGCTTTTCATTTTTTGTATGTTTGTATGCATGTAAAACTGCATGCTGTATAATACTAAATGTACACTTTGTACAATGTAAATGCATACCGTACACAAAAACAATCAGAACAGAAACAAAGGCTTTCCGCAGGATGCTGCTGCGGAAAGCCAATTATCTACTGTGCAGAGCCTTAGTTTTCACTGCATTCGCGTGGCTCACGGAAGCCTTTGTCTGCAAACAGGAATAATAATAATAGCCAGTTCTTATATAGCGCATTTCAGATCGGCCGGATCTCTCAATGCGCTTTCTGCATTATTACCCCTGGTCATTGGGCTCAGTAATATTATTCCTTAAAGGCAGAGGCTCGTCAGTGCGCGCGTGAGGCCAAATTCGTGCTACGAAATACGCAGCTCCATAGTAAAGGCATGGAGCTCTGTATTTCGTGCCACGAGTTTGGCCTCACGCGCGCATTGACGAGCCTGTGCCTTTAATCCTTCTCAGCTCCCTGGAGAGTATAGAGCCCCGGCTGCTTATTAGGCGCTAAGCGGCTGATCAAACACATCAACTTTCGCTACCCTCCCGGGTACCCATTTTGCTCCTGGGTGAAGAGAAGCAACGCGTGGCAAAGTACCTTGCTCAAGGGTACACGCACCATGGATGGACCGAACAGTCGTGACTCATGCGTGCATGGTTCATTGACCTGTAACCGCAGCCACGCTGCCACAGCAACAGCCAATCAAAGGCTTTACTGAAGGCTCATTATCATACATTATGCCTCAGTAGCATTGCACAAAAGACATGAGCGTTTTAACACTGAGGCGCAGAATGATTTTTAGACGTAACACCATTATGAAATATGTTATTATAGATTAATTATCCAACCAAATATAATAAGTTAAACAACAATGAGTAGATAATTTAATAGTCTTTCGGTTGATGTGAACAGTTTCGTTTGGTTATTGTCGGGAAGTCTTTTATACGTCTGTTTATTGCGCTGTTCGGAAGCCCTACCGTCATGTTTTGGTGCTTCAACTTGTTGGAGCATAAATGGCCCTGGTTGTAAGAGGTTAGTCGTGCTAGCTTCGGCTGCACATATACTAAAATTGGAACGATACAGAGAAGATTAGCATGGCCCCTGCGCAAGGATGACACGCAAAATCGTGAAGCGTTCCATATTTTTAATTAATTAATCCATTACGTAACTTTTCAAGATCTTAAATTTTCTGTAATGGGCCGGAAAAACACGTTTTAACGGTCAAACGTAGAACATGGTGAAAAATAAAGTTGTCTAAGTCGTTCTGTTTTTCCCAGTTTGCTAAGAAATACTTTTCACTGTTACCGTTGAGGGCGCTATTTACATTACGTAATTTTCAAAGATCTTAGGTGTTCCGTTTAGAGACGATGAAACAATCTTTAAACGTCCATACATGACACTTTCTGAGACAATAAATTTGTTAAAGTCATTAAATGGTCTTCCACAAGGCAGGAAACATTCTTCATTGTCAACGTTGAGGGCGCTGTTTCCATCATTTAATTTGTTAATTTCTTGGAAATACCGATTTGTACAGAAATGATACTTTCGACATTCTTAATAACTATAACAACTTAGTACAGGCATGGAGCCTGTACTAATTGGGCCAATTTGCAAAAACTTCGCCACAGACATCTCTTCAAAATGCGTTTTGGCCATTTTCCAACTTGCCGCTAGAGGGCGCTCTTTCGTGTGACGACCTAACTTTTGGTATTTTTTTGATTCCCAAGAGTCCTGAGACTAACACTTTTGACCCGATCTCGGTATCTGCTACCAGTTTTAAATGACAGGGCAGCCTCGTTTCCGACCAATAGGAAGCAAGATTCAAGGTCAATGTCTGTGTATGAAATTTAGACCTTGGATAGTCATGACCATTGCCGAAGCAATCAAGTTTGTATCTCAAACGGTTGAATTTTTACAGATTTTTGAATATTGAAGGCCATATATTTCAAACGCTTGTAATCTGACACCTGATGACGTCATCACGATGTAAACACGTTGTCTCAGTACTTCACTACGGGGTCATTCTTGTGACAAAGTTTCATGATGATCCGAGCTTAGCAAGTGAGCCTTAGGCCAGTCAGGAGGACCATGTGCTTTGTCTATGGGACTTTGAGGAGAAGAAGAAGATTACCACAAAAAAACTAGAGGTATGTCTGTTGATAACAGAGCATATGGCTTTCCGCTTTTCATTTTTTGTATGTTTGTATGCATGTAAAACTGCATGCTGTATAATACTAAATGTACACTTTGTACAATGTAAATGCATACCGTACACAAAAACAATCAGAACAGAAACAAAGGCTTTCCGCAGGATGCTGCTGCGGAAAGCCAATTATCTACTGTGCAGAGCCTTAGTTTTCACTGCATTCGCGTGGCTCACGGAAGCCTTTGTCTGCAAACAGGAATAATAATAATAGCCAGTTCTTATATAGCGCATTTCAGATCGGCCGGATCTCTCAATGCGCTTTCTGCATTATTACCCCTGGTCATTGGGCTCAGTAATATTATTCATTAAAGGCAGAGGCTCGTCAGTGCGCGCGTGAGGCCAAATTCGTGCTACGAAATACGCAGCTCCATAGTAAAGGCATAGAGCTCTGTATTTCGTGCCACGAGTTTGGCCTCACGCGCGCATTGACGAGCCTGTGCCTTTAATCCTTCTCAGCTCCCTGGAGAGTATAGAGCCCCGGCTGCTTATTAGGCGCTAAGCGGCTGATCAAACACATCAACTTTCGCTACCCTCCCGGGTACCCATTTTGCTCCTGGGTGAAGAGAAGCAACGCGTGGCAAAGTACCTTGCTCAAGGGTACACGCACCATGGATGGACCGAACAGTCGTGACTCATGCGTG
This sequence comes from Henricia sp. BOLD:AAB3569, assembly GCA_037783545.1. Classification (NCBI taxonomy): domain Eukaryota; kingdom Metazoa; phylum Echinodermata; class Asteroidea; order Spinulosida; family Echinasteridae; genus Henricia; species Henricia sp. BOLD:AAB3569. Next base: position 357,058 of record JBBELK010000057.1, on the reverse strand, counting down.
CATGGTTCATTGACCTGTAACCGCAGCCACGCTGCCACAGCAACAGCCAATCAAAGGCTTTACTGAAGGCTCATTATCATACATTATGCCTCAGTAGCATTGCACAAAAGACATGAGCGTTTTAACACTGAGGCGCAGAATGATTTTTAGACGTAACACCATTATGAAATATGTTATTATAGATTAATTATCCAACCAAATATAATAAGTTAAACAACAATGAGTAGATAATTTAATAGTCTTTCGGTTGATGTGAACAGTTTCGTTTGGTTATTGTCAGGAAGTCTTTTATACGTCTGTTTATTGCGCTGTTCGGAAGCCCTACCGTCATGTTTTGGTGCTTCAACTTGTTGGAGCATAAATGGCCCTGGTTGTAAGAGGTTAGTCGTGCTAGCTTCGGCTGCACATATACTAAAATTGGAACGATACAGAGAAGATTAGCATGGCCCCTGCGCAAGGATGACACGCAAAATCGTGAAGCGTTCCATATTTTTAATTAATTAATCCATTACGTAACTTTTCAAGATCTTAAATTTTCGCTAATGGGCCGGAAAAACACGTTTTAACGGTCAAACGTAGAACATGGTGAAAAATAAAGTTGTCTAAGTCGTTCTGTTTTTCCCAGTTTGCTAAGAAATACTTTTCACTGTTACCGTTGAGGGCGCTATTTACATTACGTAATTTTCAAAGATCTTAGGAGTTCCGTTTAGAGACGAAAAACAATCTTTAAACGTCCATACATGACACTTTCTGAGACAATAAACTTGTTAAAGTCATTAAATGGTCTTCCACAAGGCAGGAAACATTCTTCATTGTCACCGTTGAGGGCGCTGTTTCCATCATTTAATTTGTTAATTTCTTGGAAATACCGATTTGTACAGAAATGATACTTTCGACATTCTTAATAACTATAACAACTTAGTACAGGCATGGAGCCTGTACTAATTGGGCCAATTTGCAAAAACTTCGCCACAGACATCTCTTCAAAATGCGTTTTGGCCATTTTCCAACTTGCCGCTAGAGGGCGCTCTTTCGTGTGACGACCTAACTTTTGGTATTTTTTGGATTCCCAAGGGGTCCTGAGACTAACACTTTTGACCCGATCTCGGTATCTGCTATCAGTTTTAAATGACAGGGCAGCCTCGTTTTCGACCAATAGGAAGCAAGATTCAATGTCAATGTCTGTGTATGAAATTTAGACCTTGGATAGTCATGACCATTGCCGAAGGAATCAAGTTTGTATCTCAAACGGTTGAATTTTTACAGATTTTTGAATATTGAAGGCCATATATTTCAAACGCTTGTAATCTGACACCTGATGACGTCATCACGATGTAAACACGTTGTCTCAGTACTTCACTACGGGGTCATTCTTGTGACAAAGTTTCATGATGATCCGAGCTTAGCAAGTGAGCCTTAGGCCAGTCAGGAGGACCATGTGCTTTGTCTATGGGACTTTGAGGAGAAGAAAAAGATTACCACAAAAAAACTAGAGGTATGTCTGTTGATAACAGAGCATATGGCTTTCCGCTTTTCATTTTTTGTATGTTTGTATGCATGTAAAACTGCATGCTGTATAATACTAAATGTACACTTTGTACAATGTAAATGCATAGCGTACACAAAAACAATCAGAACAGAAACAAAGGCTTTCCGCAGGATGCTGCTGCGGAAAGCCAATTATCTACTGTGCAGAGCCTTAGTTTTCACTGCATTCGCGTGGCTCACGGAAGCCTTTGTCTGCAAACAGGAATAATAATAATAGCCAGTTCTTATATAGCGCATTTCAGATCGGCCGGATCTCTCAATGCGCTTTCTGCATTATTACCCCTGGTCATTGGGCTCAGTAATATTATTCATTAAAGGCAGAGGCTCGTCAGTGCGCACGTGAGGACAAATTCGTGCTACGAAATACGCAGCTCCATAGTAAAGGCATGGAGCTCTGTATTTCGTGGCACGAGTTTGGCCTCACGCGCGCATTGACGAGCCTGTGCCTTTAATCATTCTCAGCTCCCTGGAGAGTATAGAGCCCCGGCTGCTTATTAGGCGCTAAGCGGCTGATCAAACACATCAACTTTCGCTACCCTCCCGGGTACCCATTTTGCTCCTGGGTGAAGAGAAGCAACGCGTGGCAAAGTACCTTGCTCAAGGGTACACGCACCATGGATGGACCGAACAGTCGTGACTCATGCGTGCATGGTTCATTGACCTGTAACCGCAGCCACGCTTCCACAGCAACAGCCAATCAAAGGCTTTACTGAAGGCTCATTATCATACATTATGCCTCAGTAGCATTGCACAAAAGACATGAGCGTTTTAACACTGAGGCGCAGAATGATTTTTAGACGTAACACCATTATGAAATATGTTATTATAGATTAATTATCCAACCAAATATAATAAGTTATACAACAATGAGTAGATAATTTAATAGTCTTTCGGTTGATGTGAACAGTTTCGTTTGGTTATTGTCAGGAAGTCTTTTATACGTCTGTTTATTGCGCTGTTCGGAAGCCCTACCGTCATGTTTTGGTGCTTCAACTTGTTGGAGCATAAATGGCCCTGGTTGTAAGAGGTTAGTCGTGCTAGCTTCGGCTGCACATATACTAAAATTGGAACGATACAGAGAAGATTAGCATGGCCCCTGCGCAAGGATGACACGCAAAATCGTGAAGCGTTCCATATTTTTAATTAATTAATCTATTACTTAACTTTTCAAGATCTTAAATTTTCTGTAATGGGCCGGAAAAACACGTTTTAACGGTCAAACGTAGAACATGGTGAAAAATAAAGTTGTCTAAGTCGTTCTGTTTTTCCCAGTTTGCTAAGAAATACTTTTCACTGTTACCGTTGAGGGCGCTATTTACATTACGTAATTTTCAAAGATCTTAGGAGTTCCGTTTAGAGACGAAAAACAATCTTTAAACGTCCATACATGACACTTTCTGAGACAATAAACTTGTTAAAGTCATTAAATGGTCTTCCACAAGGCAGGAAACATTCTTCATTGTCACCGTTGAGGGCGCTGTTTCCATCATTTAATTTGTTAATTTCTTGGAAATACCGATTTGTACAGAAATGATACTTTCGACATTCTTAATAACTATAACAACTTAGTACAGGCATGGAGCCTGTACTAATTGGGCCAATTTGCAAAAACTTCGCCACAGACATCTCTTCAAAATGCGTTTTGGCCATTTTCCAACTTGCCGCTAGAGGGCGCTCTTTCGTGTGACGACCTAACTTTTGGTATTTTTTGGATTCCCAAGGGGTCCTGAGACTAACACTTTTGACCCGATCTCGGTATCTGCTACCAGTTTTAAATGACAGGGCAGCCTCGTTTTCGACCAATAGGAAGCAAGATTCAATGTCAATGTCTGGGTATGAAATTTAGACCTTGGATAGTCATGACCATTGCCGAAGGAATCAAGTTTGTATCTCAAACGGTTGAATTTTTACAGATTTTTGAATATTGAAGGCCATATATTTCAAACGCTTGTAATCTGACACCTGATTACGTCATCACGATGTAAACACGTTGTCTCAGTACTTCACTACGGGGTCATTCTTGTGACAAAGTTTCATGATGATCCGAGCTTAGCAAGTGAGCCTTAGGCCAGTCAGGAGGACCATGTGCTTTGTCTATGGGACTTTGAGGAGAAGAAAAAGATTACCACAAAAAAACTAGAGGTATGTCTGTTGATAACAGAGCATATGGCTTTCCGCTTTTCATTTTTTGTATGTTTGTATGCATGTAAAACTGCATGCTGTATAATACTAAATGTACACTTTGTACAATGTAAATGCATACCGTACACAAAAACAATCAGAACAGAAACAAAGGCTTTCCGCAGGATGCTGCTGCGGAAAGCCAATTATCTACTGTGCAGAGCCTTAGTTTTCACTGCATTCGCGTGGCTCACGGAAGCCTTTGTCTGCAAACAGGAATAATAATAATAGCCAGTTCTTATATAGCGCATTTCAGATCGGCCGGATCTCTCAATGCGCTTTCTGCATTATTACCCCTGGTCATTGGGCTCAGTAATATTATTCATTAAAGGCAGAGGCTCGTCAGTGCGCACGTGAGGACAAATTCGTGCTACGAAATACGCAGCTCCATAGTAAAGGCATGGAGCTCTGTATTTCGTGGCACGAGTTTGGCCTCACGCGCGCATTGACGAGCCTGTGCCTTTAATCATTCTCAGCTCCCTGGAGAGTATAGAGCCCCGGCTGCTTATTAGGCGCTAAGCGGCTGATCAAACACATCAACTTTCGCTACCCTCCCGGGTACCCATTTTGCTCCTGGGTGAAGAGAAGCAACGCGTGGCAAAGTACCTTGCTCAAGGGTACACGCACCATGGATGGACCGAACAGTCGTGACTCATGCGTGCATGGTTCATTGACCTGTAACCGCAGCCACGCTTCCACAGCAACAGCCAATCAAAGGCTTTACTGAAGGCTCATTATCATACATTATGCCTCAGTAGCATTGCACAAAAGACATGAGCGTTTTAACACTGAGGCGCAGAATGATTTTTAGACGTAACACCATTATGAAATATGTTATTATAGATTAATTATCCAACCAAATATAATAAGTTATACAACAATGAGTAGATAATTTAATAGTCTTTCGGTTGATGTGAACAGTTTCGTTTGGTTATTGTCAGGAAGTCTTTTATACGTCTGTTTATTGCGCTGTTCGGAAGCCCTACCGTCATGTTTTGGTGCTTCAACTTGTTGGAGCATAAATGGCCCTGGTTGTAAGAGGTTAGTCGTGCTAGCTTCGGCTGCACATATACTAAAATTGGAACGATACAGAGAAGATTAGCATGGCCCCTGCGCAAGGATGACACGCAAAATCGTGAAGCGTTCCATATTTTTAATTAATTAATCTATTACTTAACTTTTCAAGATCTTAAATTTTCTGTAATGGGCCGGAAAAACACGTTTTAACGGTCAAACGTAGAACATGGTGAAAAATAAAGTTGTCTAAGTCGTTCTGTTTTTCCCAGTTTGCCAAGAAATTCTTTTCACTGTTACCGTTGAGGGCGCTATTTACATTACGTAATTTTCAAAGATCTTAGGTGTTCCGTTTAGAGACGATGAAACAATCTTTTTCTTAAACGTCCATACATGACACTTTCTGAGACAATAAATTTGTTAAAGTCATTAAATGGTCTTCCACAAGGCAGGAAACATTCTTCATTGTCAACGTTGAGGGCGCTGTTTCCATCATTTAATTTGTTAATTTCTTGGAAATACCGATTTGTACAGAAATGATACTTTCGACATTCTTAATAACTATAAAAACTTAGTACAGGCATGGAGCCTGTACTAATTGGGCCAATTTGCAAAAACTTCGCCACAGACATCTCTTCAAAATGCGTTTTGGCCATTTTCCAACTTGCCGCTAGAGGGCGCTCTTTCGTGTGACGACCTAACTTTTGGTATTTTTTTGATTCCCAAGAGTCCTGAGACTAACACTTTTGACCCGATCTCGGTATCTGCTACCAGTTTTAAATGACAGGGCAGCCTCGTTTCCGACCAATAGGAAGCAAGATTCAAGGTCAATGTCTGTGTATGAAATTTAGACCTTGGATAGTCATGACCATTGCCGAAGCAATCAAGTTTGTATCTCAAACGGTTGAATTTTTACAGATTTTTGAATATTGAAGGCCATATATTTCAAACGCTTGTAATCTGACACCTGATGACGTCATCACGATGTAAACACGTTGTCTCAGTACTTCACTACGGGGTCATTCTTGTGACAAAGTTTCATGATGATCCGAGCTGAGCAAGTGAGCCTTAGGCCAGTCAGGAGGACCATGTGCTTTGTCTATGGGACTTTGAGGAGAAGAAGAAGATTACCACAAAAAAACTAGAGGTATGTCTGTTGATAACAGAGCATATGGCTTTCCGCTTTTCATTTTTTGTATGTTTGTATGCATGTAAAACTGCATGCTGTATAATACTAAATGTACACTTTGTACAATGTAAATGCATACCGTACACAAAAACAATCAGAACAGAAACAAAGGCTTTCCGCAGGATGCTGCTGCGGAAAGCCAATTATCTACTGTGCAGAGCCTTAGTTTTCACTGCATTCGCGTGGCTCACGGAAGCCTTTGTCTGCAAACAGGAATAATAATAATAGCCAGTTCTTATATAGCGCATTTCAGATCGGCCGGATCTCTCAATGCGCTTTCTGCATTATTACCCCTGGTCATTGGGCTCAGTAATATTATTCCTTAAAGGCAGAGGCTCGTCAGTGCGCGCGTGAGGCCAAATTCGTGCTACGAAATACGCAGCTCCATAGTAAAGGCATGGAGCTCTGTATTTCGTGCCACGAGTTTGGCCTCACGCGCGCATTGACGAGCCTGTGCCTTTAATCCTTCTCAGCTCCCTGGAGAGTATAGAGCCCCGGCTGCTTATTAGGCGCTAAGCGGCTGATCAAACACATCAACTTTCGCTACCCTCCCGGGTACCCATTTTGCTCCTGGGTGAAGAGAAGCAACGCGTGGCAAAGTACCTTGCTCAAGGGTACACGCACCATGGATGGACCGAACAGTCGTGACTCATGCGTGCATGGTTCATTGACCTGTAACCGCAGCCACGCTGCCACAGCAACAGCCAATCAAAGGCTTTACTGAAGGCTCATTATCATACATTATGCCTCAGTAGCATTGCACAAAAGACATGAGCGTTTTAACACTGAGGCGCAGAATGATTTTTAGACGTAACACCATTATGAAATATGTTATTATAGATTAATTATCCAACCAAATATAATAAGTTAAACAACAATGAGTAGATAATTTAATAGTCTTTCGGTTGATGTGAACAGTTTCGTTTGGTTATTGTCGGGAAGTCTTTTATACGTCTGTTTATTGCGCTGTTCGGAAGCCCTACCGTCATGTTTTGGTGCTTCAACTTGTTGGAGCATAAATGGCCCTGGTTGTAAGAGGTTAGTCGTGCTAGCTTCGGCTGCACATATACTAAAATTGGAACGATACAGAGAAGATTAGCATGGCCCCTGCGCAAGGATGACACGCAAAATCGTGAAGCGTTCCATATTTTTAATTAATTAATCCATTACGTAACTTTTCAAGATCTTAAATTTTCTGTAATGGGCCGGAAAAACACGTTTTAACGGTCAAACGTAGAACATGGTGAAAAATAAAGTTGTCTAAGTCGTTCTGTTTTTCCCAGTTTGCTAAGAAATACTTTTCACTGTTACCGTTGAGGGCGCTATTTACATTACGTAATTTTCAAAGATCTTAGGTGTTCCGTTTAGAGACGATGAAACAATCTTTAAACGTCCATACATGACACTTTCTGAGACAATAAATTTGTTAAAGTCATTAAATGGTCTTCCACAAGGCAGGAAACATTCTTCATTGTCAACGTTGAGGGCGCTGTTTCCATCATTTAATTTGTTAATTTCTTGGAAATACCGATTTGTACAGAAATGATACTTTCGACATTCTTAATAACTATAACAACCTAGTACAGGCATGGAGCCTGTACTAATTGGGCCAATTTGCAAAAACTTCGCCACAGACATCTCTTCAAAATGCGTTTTGGCCATTTTCCAACTTGCCGCTAGAGGGCGCTCTTTCGTGTGACGACCTAACTTTTGGTATTTTTTTTATTCCCAAGAGTCCTGAGACTAACACTTTTGACCCGATCTCGGTATCTGCTACCAGTTTTAAATGACAGGGCAGCCTCGTTTCCGACCAATAGGAAGCAAGATTCAAGGTCAATGTCTGTGTATGAAATTTAGACCTTGGATAGTCATGACCATTGCCGAAGCAATCAAGTTTGTATCTCAAACGGTTGAATTTTTACAGATTTTTGAATATTGAAGGCCATATATTTCAAACGCTTGTAATCTGACACCTGATGACGTCATCACGATGTAAACACGTTGTCTCAGTACTTCACTACGGGGTCATTCTTGTGACAAAGTTTCATGATGATCCGAGCTTAGCAAGTGAGCCTTAGGCCAGTCAGGAGGACCATGTGCTTTGTCTATGGGACTTTGAGGAGAAGAAGAAGATTACCACAAAAAAACTAGAGGTATGTCTGTTGATAACAGAGCATATGGCTTTCCGCTTTTCATTTTTTGTATGTTTGTATGCATGTAAAACTGCATGCTGTATAATACTAAATGTACACTTTGTACAATGTAAATGCATACCGTACACAAAAACAATCAGAACAGAAACAAAGGCTTTCCGCAGGATGCTGCTGCGGAAAGCCAATTATCTACTGTGCAGAGCCTTAGTTTTCACTGCATTCGCGTGGCTCACGGAAGCCTTTGTCTGCAAACAGGAATAATAATAATAGCCAGTTCTTATATAGCGCATTTCAGATCGGCCGGATCTCTCAATGCGCTTTCTGCATTATTACCCCTGGTCATTGGGCTCAGTAATATTATTCATTAAAGGCAGAGGCTCGTCAGTGCGCACGTGAGGACAAATTCGTGCTACGAAATACGCAGCTCCATAGTAAAGGCATGGAGCTCTGTATTTCGTGGCACGAGTTTGGCCTCACGCGCGCATTGACGAGCCTGTGCCTTTAATCATTCTCAGCTCCCTGGAGAGTATAGAGCCCCGGCTGCTTATTAGGCGCTAAGCGGCTGATCAAACACATCAACTTTCGCTACCCTCCCGGGTACCCATTTTGCTCCTGGGTGAAGAGAAGCAACGCGTGGCAAAGTACCTTGCTCAAGGGTACACGCACCATGGATGGACCGAACAGTCGTGACTCATGCGTGCATGGTTCATTGACCTGTAACCGCAGCCACGCTTCCACAGCAACAGCCAATCAAAGGCTTTACTGAAGGCTCATTATCATACATTATGCCTCAGTAGCATTGCACAAAAGACATGAGCGTTTTAACACTGAGGCGCAGAATGATTTTTAGACGTAACACCATTATGAAATATGTTATTATAGATTAATTATCCAACCAAATATAATAAGTTATACAACAATGAGTAGATAATTTAATAGTCTTTCGGTTGATGTGAACAGTTTCGTTTGGTTATTGTCAGGAAGTCTTTTATACGTCTGTTTATTGCGCTGTTCGGAAGCCCTACCGTCATGTTTTGGTGCTTCAACTTGTTGGAGCATAAATGGCCCTGGTTGTAAGAGGTTAGTCGTGCTAGCTTCGGCTGCACATATACTAAAATTGGAACGATACAGAGAAGATTAGCATGGCCCCTCCGCGCAGGGGCCATGCTAATCTTCTCTGTATCGTTCCAATTTTAGTATATGTGCAGCCGAAGCTAGCACGACTAACCTCTTACAACCAGGGCCATTTATGCTCCAACAAGTTGAAGCACCAAAACATGACGGTAGGGCTTCCGAACAGCGCAATAAACAGACGTATAAAAGACTTCCTGATAATAACCAAACGAAACTGTTCACATCAACCGAAAGACTATTAAATTATCTACTCATTGTTGTATAACTTATTATATTTGGTTAGATAATTAATCTATAATAACATATTTCATAATGGTGTTACGTCTAAAAATCACTCTGCGCCTCAGTGTTAAAACGCTCATGTCTTTTGTGCAATGCTACTGAGGCATAATGTATGATAATGAGCCTTCAGTAAAGCCTTTGATTGGCTGTTGCTGTGGCAGCGTGGCTGCGGTTACAGGTCAATGAACCATGCACGCATGAGTCACGACTGTTCGGTCCATCCATGGTGCGTGTACCCTTGAGCAAGGTACTTTGCCACGCGTTGCTTCTCTTCACCCAGGAGCAAAATGGGTACCCGGGAGGGTAGCGAAAGTTGATGTGTTTGATCAGCCGTTGAGCGCCTAATAAGCAGCCGGGGCTCTAAACTCTCCAGGGAGCTGAGAAGGATTAAAGGCACAGGCTCGTCAATGCGCGCGTGAGGCCAAACTCGTGCCACAAAATACAGAGCTCCATGCCTTTACTATGGAGCTGCGTATTTCGTAGCACGAATTTGGCCTCACGCGCGCACTGACGAGCCTCTGCCTTTAAGGAATAATATTACTGAGCCCAATGACCAGGGGTAATAATGCAGAAAGCGCATTGAGAGATCCGGCCGATCTGAAATGCGCTATATAAGAACTGGCTATTATTATTATTCCTGTTTGCAGACAAAGGCTTCCGTGAGCCACGCGAATGCAGTGAAAAGTAAGGCTCTGCACAGTAGATAATTGGCTTTCCGCAGCAGCATCCTGCGGAAAGCCTTTGTTTCTGTTCTGATTTTTGGCTTTCCGCAGCAGCATCCTGCGGAAAGCCTTTGTTTCTGTTCTGATTTTTTTTTGTACGGTATGCATTTACATTGTACAAAGTGTACATTTAGTATTATACAGCATGCAGTTTTACATGCATACAAACATACAAAAAATGAAAAGCGGAAAGCCATATGCTCTGTTATCAACAGACATACCTCTAGTTTTTGTGCTAATCTTTTTCTTCTCCTCAAAGTCCCATAGACAAAGCACATGGTCCTCCTGACTGGCCTAAGGCTCACTTGCTAAGCTCGGATCATCATGAAACTTTGTCACAAGAATGACCCCGTAGTGAAGTACTGAGACAACGTGTTTACATCGTGATGACGTCATCAGGTGTCCGATTACAAGCGTTTGAAATATATGGCCTTCAATATTCAAAAATCTGTAAAAATTCAACCGTTTGAGATACAAACTTGATTGCTTCGGCAATGGTCATGACTATCCAAGGTCTAAATTTCATACACAGACATTGACCTTGAATCTTGCTTCCTATTGGTCGAAAACGAGGCTGCCCTGTCATTTAAAACTGGTAGCAGATACCGAGATCGGGTCAAAAGTGTTAGTCTCAGGACCCCTTGGGAATCCAAAAAATACCAAAAGTTAGGTCGTCACACGAAAGAGCGCCCTCTAGCGGCAAGTTGGAAAATGGCCAAAACGCATTTTGAAGAGATGTCTGTGGCGAAGTTTTTGCAAATTGGCCCAATTAGTACAGGCTCCATGCCTGTACTAAGTTTTTATAGTTATTAAGAAAGTCGAAAGTATCATTTCTGTACAAATCGGTATTTCCAAGAAATTAACAAATTAAATGATGGAAACAGCGCCCTCAACGTTGACAATGAAGAATGTTTCCTGCCTTGTGGAAGACCATTTAATGACTTTAACAAATTTATTGTCTCAGAAAGTGTCATGTATGGACGTTTAAAGATTGTTTCATCGTCTCTAAACGGAACACCTAAGATCTTTGAAAATTACGTAATGTAAATAGCGCCCTCAACGGTAACAGTGAAAAGAATTTCTTGGCAAACTGGGAAAAACAGAACGACTTAGACAACTTTATTTTTCACCATGTTCTACGTTTGACCGTTAAAACGTGTTTTTCCGGCCCATTACAGAAAATTTAAGATCTTGAAAAGTTACGTAATGGATTAATTAATTAAAAATATGGAACGCTTCACGATTTTGCGTGTCATCCTTGCGCAGGGGCCATGCTAATCTTCTCTGTATCGTTCCAATTTTAGTATATGTGCAGCCGAAGCTAGCACGACTAACCTCTTACAACCAGGGCCATTTATGCTCCAACAACTTGTAGCACCAAAACATGACGGTAGGGCTTCCTAACAGCGCAATAAACAGACGTATAAAAGACTTCCTGACAATAACCAAACGAAACTGTTCACATCAACCGAAAGACTATTAAATTATCTACTCATTGTTGTATAACTTATTATATTTGGTTAGATAATTAATCTATAATAACATATTTCATAATGGTGTTACGTCTAAAAATCACTCTGCGCCTCAGTGTTAAAACGCTCATGTCTTTTGTGCAATGCTACTGAGGCATAATGTATGATAATGAGCCTTCAGTAAAGCCTTTGATTGGCTGTTGCTGTGGCAGCGTGGCTGCGGTTACAGGTCAATGAACCATGCACGCATGAGTCACGACTGTTCGGTCCATCCATGGTGCGTGTACCCTTGAGCAAGTTACTTTGCCACGCGTTGCTTCTCTTCACCCAGGAGCAAAATGGGTACCCGGGAGGGTAGCGAAAGTTGATGTGTTTGATCAGCCGTTGAGCGCCTAATAAGCAGCCGGGGCTCTAAACTCCCCATGGAGCTGAGAAGGATTAAAGGCACAGGCTCGTCAATGCGCGCGTGAGGCCAAACTCGTGCCACGAAATACAGAGCTCCATGCCTTTACTATGGAGCTGCGTATTTCGTAGCACGAATTTGGCCTCATGCGCGCACTGACGAGCCTCTGCCTTTAAGGAATAATATTACTGAGCCCAATGACCAGGGGTAATAATGCAGAAAGCGCATTGAGAGATCCGGCCGATCTGAAATGCGCTATATAAGAACTGGCTATTATTATTATTCCTGTTTGCAGACAAAGGCTTCCGTGAGCCACGCGAATGCAGTGAAAAGTAAGGCTCTGCACAGTAGATAATTGGCTTTCCGCAGCAGCATCCTGCGGAAAGCCTTTGTTTCTGTTCTGATTTTTGGCTTTCCGCAGCAGCATCCTGCGGAAAGCCTTTGTTTCTGTTCTGATTTTGTTTTGTACGGTATGCATTTACATTGTACAAAGTGTACATTTAGTATTATACAGCATGCAGTTTTACATGCATACAAACATACAAAAAATGAAAAGCGGAAAGCCATATGCTCTGTTATCAACAGACATACCTCTAGTTTTTGTGCTAATCTTTTTCTTCTCCTCAAAGTCCCATAGACAAAGCACATGGTCCTCCTGACTGGCCTAAGGCTCACTTGCTAAGCTCGGATCATCATGAAACTTTGTCACAAGAATGACCCCGTAGTGAAGTACTGAGACAACGTGTTTACATCGTGATGACGTCATCAGGTGTCCGATTACAAGCGTTTGAAATATATGGCCTTCAATATTCAAAAATCTGTAAAAATTCAACCGTTTGAGATACAAACTTGATTGCTTCGGCAATGGTCATGACTATCCAAGGTCTAAATTTCATACACAGACATTGACCTTGAATCTTGCTTCCTATTGGTCGAAAACGAGGCTGCCCTGTCATTTAAAACTGGTAGCAGATACCGAGATCGGGTCAAAAGTGTTAGTCTCAGGACCCCTTGGGAATCCAAAAAATACCAAAAGTTAGGTCGTCACACGAAAGAGCGCCCTCTAGCGGCAAGTTGGAAAATGGCCAAAACGCATTTTGAAGAGATGTCTGTGGCGAAGTTTTTGCAAATTGGCCCAATTAGTACAGGCTCCATGCCTGTACTAAGTTTTTATAGTTATTAAGAAAGTCGAAAGTATCATTTCTGTACAAATCGGTATTTCCAAGAAATTAACAAATTAAATGATGGAAACAGCGCCCTCAACGTTGACAATGAAGAATGTTTCCTGCCTTGTGGAAGACCATTTAATGACTTTAACAAATTTATTGTCTCAGAAAGTGTCATGTATGGACGTTTAAAGATTGTTTCATCGTCTCTAAACGGAACACCTAAGATCTTTGAAAATTACGTAATGTAAATAGCGCCCTCAACGGTAACAGTGAAAAGAATTTCTTGGCAAACTGGGAAAAACAGAACGACTTAGACAACTTTATTTTTCACCATGTTCTACGTTTGACCGTTAAAACGTGTTTTTCCGGCCCATTACAGAAAATTTAAGATCTTGAAAAGTTACGTAATGGATTAATTAATTAAAAATATGGAACGCTTCACGATTTTGCGTGTCATCCTTGCGCAGGGGCCATGCTAATCTTCTCTGTATCGTTCCAATTTTAGTATATGTGCAGCCGAAGCTAGCACGACTAACCTCTTACAACCAGGGCCATTTATGCTCCAACAACTTGTAGCACCAAAACATGACGGTAGGGCTTCCTAACAGCGCAATAAACAGACGTATAAAAGACTTCCTGACAATAACCAAACGAAACTGTTCACATCAACCGAAAGACTATTAAATTATCTACTCATTGTTGTATAACTTATTATATTTGGTTAGATAATTAATCTATAATAACATATTTCATAATGGTGTTACGTCTAAAAATCACTCTGCGCCTCAGTGTTAAAACGCTCATGTCTTTTGTGCAATGCTACTGAGGCATAATGTATGATAATGAGCCTTCAGTAAAGCCTTTGATTGGCTGTTGCTGTGGCAGCGTGGCTGCGGTTACAGGTCAATGAACCATGCACGCATGAGTCACGACTGTTCGGTCCATCCATGGTGCGTGTACCCTTGAGCAAGTTACTTTGCCACGCGTTGCTTCTCTTCACCCAGGAGCAAAATGGGTACCCGGGAGGGTAGCGAAAGTTGATGTGTTTGATCAGCCGTTGAGCGCCTAATAAGCAGCCGGGGCTCTAAACTCCCCATGGAGCTGAGAAGGATTAAAGGCACAGGCTCGTCAATGCGCGCGTGAGGCCAAACTCGTGCCACGAAATACAGAGCTCCATGCCTTTACTATGGAGCTGCGTATTTCGTAGCACGAATTTGGCCTCACGCGCGCACTGACGAGCCTCTGCCTTTAAGGAATAATATTACTGAGCCCAATGACCAGGGGTAATAATGCAGAAAGCGCATTGAGAGATCCGGCCGATCTGAAATGCGCTATATAAGAACTGGCTATTATTATTATTCCTGTTTGCAGACAAAGGCTTCCGTGAGCCACGCGAATGCAGTGAAAAGTAAGGCTCTGCACAGTAGATAATTGGCTTTCCGCAGCAGCATCCTGCGGAAAGCCTTTGTTTCTGTTCTGATTTTTGGCTTTCCGCAGCAGCATCCTGCGGAAAGCCTTTGTTTCTGTTCTGATTTTGTTTTGTACGGTATGCATTTACATTGTACAAAGTGTACATTTAGTATTATACAGCATGCAGTTTTACATGCATACAAACATACAAAAAATGAAAAGCGGAAAGCCATATGCTCTGTTATCAACAGACATACCTCTAGTTTTTGTGCTAATCTTCTTCTTCTCCTCAAAGTCCCATAGACAAAGCACATGGTCCTCCTGACTGGCCTAAGGCTCACTTGCTAAGCTCGGATCATCATGAAACTTTGTCACAAGAATGACCCCGTAGTGAAGTACTGAGACAACGTGTTTACATCGTGATGACGTCATCAGGTGTCAGATTACAAGCGTTTGAAATATATGGCCTTCAATATTCAAAAATCTGTACAAATTCAACCGTTTGAGATACAAACTTGATTTCTTCGGCAATGGTCATGACTATCCAAGGTCTAAATTTCATACACAGACATTGACCTTGAATCTTGCTTCCTATTGGTCGAAAACGAGGCTGCCCTGTCATTTAAAACTGGTAGCAGATACCGAGATCGGGTCAAAAGTGTTAGTCTCAGGACCCCTTGGGAATCCAAAAAATACCAAAAGTTAGGTCGTCACACGAAAGAGCGCCCTCTAGCGGCAAGTTGGAAAATGGCCAAAACGCA
The DNA here is from genome assembly GCA_037783545.1 of Henricia sp. BOLD:AAB3569. Taxonomy (NCBI): domain Eukaryota; kingdom Metazoa; phylum Echinodermata; class Asteroidea; order Spinulosida; family Echinasteridae; genus Henricia; species Henricia sp. BOLD:AAB3569. The sequence continues at coordinate 341,620 of JBBELK010000057.1, read as the reverse complement.
TTTTGAAGAGATGTCTGTGGCGAAGTTTTTGCAAATTGGCCCAATTAGTACAGGCTCCATGCCTGTACTAAGTTTTTATAGTTATTAAGAATGTCGAAAGTATCATTTCTGTACAAATCGGTATTTCCAAGAAATTAACAAATTAAATGATGGAAACAGCGCCCTCAACGTTGACAATGAAGAATGTTTCCTGCCTTGTGGAAGACCATTTAATGACTTTAACAAGTTTATTGTCTCAGAAAGTGTCATGTATGGACGTTTAAAGATTGTTTTTCGTCTCTAAACGGAACACCTAAGATCTTTGAAAATTACGTAATGTAAATAGCGCCCTCAACGGTAACAGTGAAAATAATTTCTTGGCAAACTGGGAAAAACAGAACGACTTAGACAACTTTATTTTTCACCATGTTCTACGTTTGACCGTTAAAACGTGTTTTTCCGGCCCATTACAGAAAATTTAAGATCTTGAAAAGTTACGTAATGGATTAATTAATTAAAAATATGGAACGCTTCACGATTTTGCGTGTCATCCTTGCGCAGGGGCCATGCTAATCTTCTCTGTATCGTTCCAATTTTAGTATATGTGCAGCCGAAGCTAGCACGACTAACCTCTTACAACCAGGGCCATTTATGCTCCAACAAGTTGAAGCACCAAAACATGACGGTAGGGCTTCCGAACAGCGCAATAAACAGACGTATAAAAGACTTCCTGATAATAACCAAACGAAACTGTTCACATCAACCGAAAGACTATTAAATTATCTACTCATTGTTGTATAACTTATTATATTTGGTTAGATAATTAATCTATAATAACATATTTCATAATGGTGTTACGTCTAAAAATCACTCTGCGCCTCAGTGTTAAAACGCTCATGTCTTTTGTGCAATGCTACTGAGGCATAATGTATGATAATGAGCCTTCAGTAAAGCCTTTGATTGGCTGTTGCTGTGGCAGCGTGGCTGCGGTTACAGGTCAATGAACCATGCACGCATGAGTCACGACTGTTCGGTCCATCCATGGTGCGTGTACCCTTGAGCAAGGTACTTTGCCACGCGTTGCTTCTCTTCACCCAGGAGCAAAATGGGTACCCGGGAGGGTAGCGAAAGTTGATGTGTTTGATCAGCCGTTGAGCGCCTAATAAGCAGCCGGGGCTCTAAACTCTCCAGGGAGCTGAGAAGGATTAAAGGCACAGGCTCGTCAATGCGCGCGTGAGGCCAAACTCGTGCCACGAAATACAGAGCTCCATGCCTTTACTATGGAGCTGCGTATTTCGTAGCACGAATTTGGCCTCACGCGCGCACTGACGAGCCTCTGCCTTTAAGGAATAATATTACTGAGCCCAATGACCAGGGGTAATAATGCAGAAAGCGCATTGAGAGATCCGGCCGATCTGAAATGCGCTATATAAGAACTGGCTATTATTATTATTCCTGTTTGCAGACAAAGGCTTCCGTGAGCCACGCGAATGCAGTGAAAAGTAAGGCTCTGCACAGTAGATAATTGGCTTTCCGCAGCAGCATCCTGCGGAAAGCCTTTGTTTCTGTTCTGATTTTTGGCTTTCCGCAGCAGCATCCTGCGGAAAGCCTTTGTTTCTGTTCTGATTTTTTTTTGTACGGTATGCATTTACATTGTACAAAGTGTACATTTAGTATTATACAGCATGCAGTTTTACATGCATACAAACATACAAAAAATGAAAAGCGGAAAGCCATATGCTCTGTTATCAACAGACATACCTCTAGTTTTTGTGCTAATCTTTTTCTTCTCCTCAAAGTCCCATAGACAAAGCACATGGTCCTCCTGACTGGCCTAAGGCTCACTTGCTAAGCTCGGATCATCATGAAACTTTGTCACAAGAATGACCCCGTAGTGAAGTACTGAGACAACGTGTTTACATCGTGATGACGTCATCAGGTGTCCGATTACAAGCGTTTGAAATATATGGCCTTCAATATTCAAAAATCTGTAAAAATTCAACCGTTTGAGATACAAACTTGATTGCTTCGGCAATGGTCATGACTATCCAAGGTCTAAATTTCATACACAGACATTGACCTTGAATCTTGCTTCCTATTGGTCGAAAACGAGGCTGCCCTGTCATTTAAAACTGGTAGCAGATACCGAGATCGGGTCAAAAGTGTTAGTCTCAGGACCCCTTGGGAATCCAAAAAATACCAAAAGTTAGGTCGTCACACGAAAGAGCGCCCTCTAGCGGCAAGTTGGAAAATGGCCAAAACGCATTTTGAAGAGATGTCTGTGGCGAAGTTTTTGCAAATTGGCCCAATTAGTACAGGCTCCATGCCTGTACTAAGTTTTTATAGTTATTAAGAAAGTCGAAAGTATCATTTCTGTACAAATCGGTATTTCCAAGAAATTAACAAATTAAATGATGGAAACAGCGCCCTCAACGTTGACAATGAAGAATGTTTCCTGCCTTGTGGAAGACCATTTAATGACTTTAACAAATTTATTGTCTCAGAAAGTGTCATGTATGGACGTTTAAAGATTGTTTCATCGTCTCTAAACGGAACACCTAAGATCTTTGAAAATTACGTAATGTAAATAGCGCCCTCAACGGTAACAGTGAAAAGAATTTCTTGGCAAACTGGGAAAAACAGAACGACTTAGACAACTTTATTTTTCACCATGTTCTACGTTTGACCGTTAAAACGTGTTTTTCCGGCCCATTACAGAAAATTTAAGATCTTGAAAAGTTACGTAATGGATTAATTAATTAAAAATATGGAACGCTTCACGATTTTGCGTGTCATCCTTGCGCAGGGGCCATGCTAATCTTCTCTGTATCGTTCCAATTTTAGTATATGTGCAGCCGAAGCTAGCACGACAAACCTCTTACAACCAGGGCCATTTATGCTCCAACAACTTGTAGCACCAAAACATGACGGTAGGGCTTCCTAACAGCGCAATAAACAGACGTATAAAAGACTTCCTGACAATAACCAAACGAAACTGTTCACATCAACCGAAAGACTATTAAATTATCTACTCATTGTTGTATAACTTATTATATTTGGTTAGATAATTAATCTATAATAACATATTTCATAATGGTGTTACGTCTAAAAATCACTCTGCGCCTCAGTGTTAAAACGCTCATGTCTTTTGTGCAATGCTACTGAGGCATAATGTATGATAATGAGCCTTCAGTAAAGCCTTTGATTGGCTGTTGCTGTGGCAGCGTGGCTGCGGTTACAGGTCAATGAACCATGCACGCATGAGTCACGACTGTTCGGTCCATCCATGGTGCGTGTACCCTTGAGCAAGTTACTTTGCCACGCGTTGCTTCTCTTCACCCAGGAGCAAAATGGGTACCCGGGAGGGTAGCGAAAGTTGATGTGTTTGATCAGCCGTTGAGCGCCTAATAAGCAGCCGGGGCTCTAAACTCCCCATGGAGCTGAGAAGGATTAAAGGCACAGGCTCGTCAATGCGCGCGTGAGGCCAAACTCGTGCCACGAAATACAGAGCTCCATGCCTTTACTATGGAGCTGCGTATTTCGTAGCACGAATTTGGCCTCACGCGCGCACTGACGAGCCTCTGCCTTTAAGGAATAATATTACTGAGCCCAATGACCAGGGGTAATAATGCAGAAAGCGCATTGAGAGATCCGGCCGATCTGAAATGCGCTATATAAGAACTGGCTATTATTATTATTCCTGTTTGCAGACAAAGGCTTCCGTGAGCCACGCGAATGCAGTGAAAAGTAAGGCTCTGCACAGTAGATAATTGGCTTTCCGCAGCAGCATCCTGCGGAAAGCCTTTGTTTCTGTTCTGATTTTTGGCTTTCCGCAGCAGCATCCTGCGGAAAGCCTTTGTTTCTGTTCTGATTTTTTTGTGTACGGTATGCATTTACATTGTACAAAGTGTACATTTAGTATTATACAGCATGCAGTTTTACATGCATACAAACATACAAAAAATGAAAAGCGGAAAGCCATATGCTCTGTTATCAACAGACATACCTCTAGTTTTTGTGCTAATCTTCTTCTTCTCCTCAAAGTCCCATAGACAAAGCACATGGTCCTCCTGACTGGCCTAAGGCTCACTTGCTAAGCTCGGATCATCATGAAACTTTGTCACAAGAATGACCCCGTAGTGAAGTACTGAGACAACGTGTTTACATCGTGATGACGTCATCAGGTGTCAGATTACAAGCGTTTGAAATATATGGCCTTCAATATTCAAAAATCTGTACAAATTCAACCGTTTGAGATACAAACTTGATTTCTTCGGCAATGGTCATGACTATCCAAGGTCTAAATTTCATACACAGACATTGACCTTGAATCTTGCTTCCTATTGGTCGAAAACGAGGCTGCCCTGTCATTTAAAACTGGTAGCAGATACCGAGATCGGGTCAAAAGTGTTAGTCTCAGGACCCCTTGGGAATCCAAAAAATACCAAAAGTTAGGTCGTCACACGAAAGAGCGCCCTCTAGCGGCAAGTTGGAAAATGGCCAAAACGCATTTTGAAGAGATGTCTGTGGCGAAGTTTTTGCAAATTGGCCCAATTAGTACAGGCTCCATGCCTGTACTAAGTTTTTATAGTTATTAAGAATGTCGAAAGTATCATTTCTGTACAAATCGGTATTTCCAAGAAATTAACAAATTAAATGATGGAAACAGCGCCCTCAACGTTGACAATGAAGAATGTTTCCTGCCTTGTGGAAGACCATTTAATGACTTTAACAAATTTATTGTCTCAGAAAGTGTCATGTATGGACGTTTAAAGATTGTTTCATCGTCTCTAAACGGAACACCTAAGATCTTTGAAAATTACGTAATGTAAATAGCGCCCTCAACGGTAACAGTGAAAAGAATTTCTTGGCAAACTGGGAAAAACAGAACGACTTAGACAACTTTATTTTTCACCATGTTCTACGTTTGACCGTTAAAACGTGTTTTTCCGGCCCATTACAGAAAATTTAAGATCTTGAAAAGTTACGTAATGGATTAATTAATTAAAAATATGGAACGCTTCACGATTTTGCGTGTCATCCTTGCGCAGGGGCCATGCTAATCTTCTCTGTATCGTTCCAGTTTTAGTATATGTGCAGCCGAAGCTAGCACGACTAACCTCTTACAACCAGGGCCATTTATGCTCCAACAACTTGTAGCACCAAAACATGACGGTAGGGCTTCCTAACAGCGCAATAAACAGACGTATAAAAGACTTCCTGACAATAACCAAACGAAACTGTTCACATCAACCGAAAGACTATTAAATTATCTACTCATTGTTGTATAACTTATTATATTTGGTTAGATAATTAATCTATAATAACATATTTCATAATGGTGTTACGTCTAAAAATCACTCTGCGCCTCGGTGTTAAAACGCTCATGTCTTTTGTGCAATGCTACTGAGGCATAATGTATGATAATGAGCCTTCAGTAAAGCCTTTGATTGGCTGTTGCTGTGGCAGCGTGGCTGCGGTTACAGGTCAATGAACCATGCACGCATGAGTCACGACTGTTCGGTCCATCCATGGTGCGTGTACCCTTGAGCAAGGTACTTTGCCACGCGTTGCTTCTCTTCACCTAGGAGCAAAATGGGTACCCGGGAGGGTAGCGAAAGTTGATGTGTTTGATCAGCCGTTGAGCGCCTAATAAGCAGCCGGGGCTCTAAACTCCCCAGGGAGCTGAGAAGGATTAAAGGCACAGGCTCGTCAATGCGCGCGTGAGGCCAAACTCGTGCCACGAAATACAGAGCTCCATGCCTTTACTATGGAGCTGCGTATTTCGTAGCACGAATTTGGCCTCACGCGCGCACTGACGAGCCTCTGCCTTTAAGGAATAATATTACTGAGCCCAATGACCAGGGGTAATAATGCAGAAAGCGCATTGAGAGATCCGGCCGATCTGAAATGCGCTATATAAGAACTGGCTATTATTATTATTCCTGTTTGCAGACAAAGGCTTCCGTGAGCCACGCGAATGCAGTGAAAACTAAGGCTCTGCACAGTAGATAATTGGCTTTCCGCAGCAGCATCCTGCGGAAAGCCTTTGTTTCTGTTCTGATTTTTTTTTTTACGGTATGCATTTACATTGTACAAAGTGTACATTTAGTATTATACAGCATGCAGTTTTACATGCATACAAACATACAAAAAATGAAAAGCCGAAAGCCATATGCTCTGTTATCAACAGACATAGCTCTAGTTTTTTTGTGGTAATCTTCTTCTTCTCCTCAAAGTCCCATAGACAAAGCACATGGTCCTCCTGACTGGCCTAAGGCTCACTTGCTAAGCTCGGATCATCATGAAACTTTGTCACAAGAATGACCCCGTAGTGAAGTACTGAGACAACGTGTTTACATCGTGATGACGTCATCAGGCGTCAGATTACAAGCGTTTGAAATATATGGCCTTCAATATTCAAAAATCTGTAAAAATTCAACCGTTTGAGATACAAACTTGATTCCTTCGGCAATGGTCTAAATTTCATACACAGACATTGACATTGAATCTTGCTTCCTATTGGTCGAAAACGAGGTTGCCCTGTCATTCAAAACTGGTAGCAGATACCGAGATCGGGTCAAAAGTGTTAGTCTCAGGACCCCTTGGGAATCCAAAAAATACCAAAAGTTAGGTCGTCACACGAAAGAGCGCCCTCTAGCGGCAAGTTGGAAAATGGCCAAAACGCATTTTGAAGAGATGTCTGTGGCGAAGTTTTTGCAAATTGGCCCAATTAGTACAGGCTCCATTCCTGTACTAAGTTTTTATAGTTATTAAGAATGTCGAAAGTGTAATTTCTGTACAAATCGGTATTTCCAAGAAATTAACAAATTAAATGATGGAAACAGCGCCCTCAACGTTGACAATGAAGAATGTTTCCTGCCTTGTGGAAGACCATTTAATGACTTTAACAAGTTTATTGTCTCAGAAAGTGTCATGTACTTATGGACGTTTAAAGATTGTTTTTCGTCTCTAAACGGAACACCTAAGATCTTTGAAAATTATGTAATGTAAATAGCGCCCTCAACGGTAACAGTGAAAAGAATTTCTTGGCAAACTGGGAAAAACAGAACGACTTAGACAACTTTATTTTTCACCATGTTCAACGTTTGACCGTTAAAACGTATTTTTCCGGCCCATTACAGAAAATTTAAGATCTTGAAAAGTTACGTAATGGATTAATTAATTAAAAATATGGAACGCTTCACGATTTTTCGTGTCATCCTTGCGCTCGATCTTCGAGTTAACAATTGGAACACAATTGGAACACAATTGGAACAGCTCAGCCAATCAGGTTCACGTATCCACCAAATTGGAACATCACTGTTTTCATGTACAATCGGCGCTCCATACTTTCAACGTGCATATCGCATGCAGTCTTCGATCGGCGCTGTTTTTCGTCCAGTCGGTCGTGCATTTTGAGACAAATTTCTTCCTTTTTAAGACCTTGGAAACGAAAGTTGGGTAGGTAATTTGATTTTTTGTAACGGAATTATCCATTGTGTGAATCTTGGCTTGTAAAAGTGGGAATTTATGATGAAAAAAGGCCTCAAACTGGGCCGATTGCGCTAGCTAGATTCCAATTTTTTGGTGGAAATGGTTACATTTGCAACACATGCGACTTTTAATTCTTGTAATTAAACCTCTAAGTAAGTATAGCGACGCTCGCCAAAAAAAGGCCGTCCTTTTTTTCAATGAAAAGGGGTGAGAAAAAAATTAAAATCAAACTCTATCCTAAACTGACTAATTCAAAGCACTGAAACTTCCAGAAAAATAATGGAAACATTTTACTTTCATGCGCTTTTATAATTTTAACCTTGAGCACCAACTTTGTGGACTTTTTAAAAAAGAAATTTGTTAAAAACAAGTTGCGTTTGACCTACTTTTTATTTGTTTTTAAGAAAAAAAAGCTCAGACCCGCACTCTTCTGCATTTGCAAATTAAGAAAGCCTTCTTTGGATTTTTACATATTTTAGGCCTACATAATTTGTTAACGTATAAGTACCCTTTTCTTTCAGGAATGGATGCTCCCCACTTTCAGCGGCACAGACATTATTATCGGGACCATGGAGGCAGGAAAATGTCAGGACGACTAATATTAATTGGACATGTTTGACACCGTGTGCTAGGCAAAGGGACCAAACCCACGCACACCATCCCCCAGAAATGGTGCGTTTTGCTAGTTATCTTGAGTGAAAATTACAACAAAATTATGATTGCGATGATTTTTAATGCCAAAATCCGTCACTTAACTCAAAATCAATCCCAATTATGTAGCAAATGATAAACTGCAGTTAACGATTGGAGTTCTTACCAAAACCAACAAGGTACTCACCAAGGGAGTGTTTCAAGCCATCAACAGGAACGAAAGTGATACCTGGAGTAGACTAGATGGCGCCATCGGTCACTTTATGGACGGCCCTTAAGTAGGTGGGACTCGAACACGCGATCTCCTGCATGTTTAAGGCAGACGTCTTTACCACTCGACCATCAGCACAATAATTCCAATATTTCAGGTAATTGCTGTAGGACCATCGAACCCGTCACTCAGCGTGCTCAGTGGTTGAGTAGTAAAGATGTCTGCCTAGTATGCAGGAGGTCGTGGGTTCGAGTCCCACTCAAGCACACTGAGTTTTCAGTAAGTTCTCAGGAAAAGCAATAAACTTCATTTGTGTTTATGCACAATGGTTGATAAAGTGACTGCACTCTTTTGAAAATACAAAGTCAAATTTGACTTTCGCACCATTTTTAATAAGTACAAGCGCATTACATTTTTTTATCATTCAATTTCAGGATTAGATGCCGGACTACAGTGACAATGTTGCGGCTGTCTACTAGTGGTAGCACAAGGTTTTTAATGCTGCCAGATTCAGGGGCAATATTATACAAAAATTGAGTACACTTATAAAAGTTCACAAGGATTTCTATGCTTTTGGATTTTGTTTTTGGTCAAACAAAATTGCCAAAATAGTCTTAAAAATGTACTCAATTTTGTTAGTAATTTTGCCCCAAATTTGAAGGTCCCAAGCCCTTAAAAAGCAGAGGGGAACCAAATAACAAGGTAAGTGGACAGACAAAGCTCATTTAATTCAGCATTAATACGATTACCAAAAGGTTAAAATGCATACTCAGTTTTTAAAAATGTACAGGAGACAATATTTAATGTATGTTTCTTGATTGTAACTGCGGAAAATTCAGTGTTAATTTAGGCGACATTTTAAAAAAAACTTGTTTTAAGGCAAAAAGAGGCATTTTTGAGTAGAAGTGGCTAACATATTAATATTACCTAATTGTAAGGTGATCAATACAAAAATTACTAGTTCTGGTATAGTTGATTGTATTAAAGGGGCCAATTTGATGGCCATGTTTAGCAAAACAAAAATTCTTAGCACAGAATAGATATGCTTTATACTGCAAAAATGGGTTGCCAGTCAAAATTGTAATGTGTATTTACTAATATTTTGCTTCCGTTTCCAAAAACACATTGTTTGATTCTACAGGGTTGTGAGTTTAAATCCAGGCTGCATCAAGATGCGTGTGCTCTTCCAGGCTGTGTCATGATGCATGTGGCCCTGGGCAAGGTACTTATTTCCATAAGTTGCATCTCCAACCAGGAGCAAATGGGATTTTGTGCACTATATAAAAACTGTTTATCCTTCCCTACTAGTTATAATTTTAGACCTGTACGAGCATGCAAGGACGTTCTCCCACACGGACATTGAAGCACGTATCGGCTTGGCGCCCGCACTGCAGCCAAACGACGACAGGATGTAGCGTGAGCGTCAGTGTCATCAGCTGCAAACAGAAACGAAGAACAAAGACAAAAGAGAAAATAAGGTAAATCACTAGACATTTAACCACTTTGCATTTTACAACACACCCTATTTTGTTCGTGTTGAGCGCATCTCTCATCAACGTGCATACACGAGAATAACTACATGGGATGCCATGGTGTACGCTTTCTGCCGGCCGAACATTGCTTGAAATGTTACACTGTGTACCATGGTGTTTCTTCGCCGTACCCTGTTTGAATTCAATCTCCTTTTTTTATGTACAAGTTGAACATTAAAAGAGCAAATGAACTGAAGGGAACCCCCTTCTAATCTCTTTTTAACACGTAATTTGCAATACGTACGTAGAAACTTTGCCTAAAATGTGAAATTTTATGGAAATACAGTACAATACAACACTACACACAAAGTTTGCCACTTTTTTCAACTGATCAACCAAATTGAGTAATAAAAAGTGTTGTATGTGGTACTTTACTCGGACACATGCCATTTTGTTCAGGTAAAATGTGACATTTTCATGGTTTTTGTAATTATTTTGGTCAACAGGGCAGTGTTTTACCAAAATCAAGTCTTGCTAATCACATTTATCATTTTTTCCTATAGGAATGCCTGCAAGAATGAATTTTTTCTTTAAGGAAACCTTGAAAATGGCCTACTCTGCTGTGATTGGACAAATGTTTGGAGAGTTAACCTTCATTATGCACTCTGGTGAGTTCTATGAATAATGCATGAGACTGAGGTAATTTGCATACACATGGATAATGTGCCAAAACTGTGAAAATATGCAATTTTTGTCATTTTGCATTGTCTGCGATTTTGCGCAAAAAATTGTATTAAAAGCGTAAATTTTGCATATTTCAAGGACTCCGGGACCCTTTACCGTCAAAATTGCGTGCAAATGTTTCCCTTTTCATCGCAGGGGGTCCACAGAGAAGAATGAACGGTACCCTCTAGGAGTTAACAATTGGAACACAATTGGAACACAATTGGAACAGCTCAGCCAATCAGGTTCACGTGTCCACGAAATTGGAACATCACTGTTTTTATGTATAATCGGCGCTCCATACTTTCAACGTGCATATCGCATGCAGTCTTCGATCGGCGCTGTCTTTCGTTCAGTCGGTCGTGCATTTTGAGACAAATTTCTTCCTTTTTAAGACCTTGGAAACGAAAGTTGGGTAGGTAATTTGATTTTCTGTAACGGAATTATCCATTGTGTGAATCTTGGCTTGTAAAAGTGGGAATTTATGATGAAAAAAGGCCTCAAACTGGGCCGATTGCGCTAGCTAGATTCCAATTTTTTTCCCAAAACTTTTCGTCAAAATGTCGCCGTTTTTTCCCACAATCGTAATAACTACGTAAATATTTCCCACTGCATGGTGGAAATGGTTACATTTGCAACACATGCGACTTTTAATTCTTGTAATTAAACCTCTAAGTAAGTATAGCGACGCTCGCCAAAAAAAGGCTGTCCGGAAACTGGGCAACGCTTGTTTTTTCAATGAAAAGGGGTGAGAAAAAAATTAAAATCAAACTCTATCCTAAACTGACTAATTCAAAGCACTGAAACTTCCAGAAAAATAATGGAAACATTTTACTTTCATGCGACTTTTATAATTTTAACCTTGAGCACCAACTTTGTGGACTTTTAAAAAAAAGAAATTCGTTAAAGACAATTAGTTGCGTTTGACCTACTTTTTATTTAAAAAAAGCTCAGACCCGCACTCTTCTGCATTTGCAAATTAAGAAAGCCTTCTTTGTATTTTTACATATTTTAGGCCTACATAATTTGTTAACGTATAAGTACCCTTTTCTTTCAGGAATGGATGCTCCCCACTTTCAGCGGCACAGACATTATTATCGGGACCATGGAGGCAGGAAAATGTCAGGACGACTAATATTAATTGGACATGTTTGACACCGTGTGCTAGGCAAAGGGACCAAACCCACGCACACCATCCCCCAGAAATGGTGCGTTTTGCTAGTTATCTTGAGTGAAAATTACAACAAAATTATGATTGCGATGATTTTTAATGCCAAAATCCGTCACTTAACTCAAAATCAATCCCAATTATGTAGCAAATGATAAACTGCAGTTAACCATTGGAGTTCTTACCAAAACCAACAAGGTACTCACCAAGGGAGTGTTTCAAGCCATCAACAGGAACGAAAGTGATACCTGGAGTAGACTAGATGGCGCCATCGGTCACTTTATGGACGGCCCTTAAGTATAGGTGGGACTCGAACACGCGACCTCCTGCATACTAGGCAGACGTCTTTACCACTCGACCATCAGCACAATAATTCCAATATTTCAGGTAATTGCTGTAGGACCATCGAACCCGTCACTCAGCGTGCTCAGTGGTTGAGTAGTAAAGATGTCTGCCTAGTATGCAGGAGGTCGTGGGTTCGAGTCCCACTCAAGCACACTGAGTTTTTAGTAAGTTCTCAGGAAAAGCAATAAACTTCATTTGTGTTTATGCACAATCGTTGATAAAGTGACTGCATGCACTCTTTTGAAAATACAAAGTCAAATTTGACTTCTTTCGCACCATTTTTAATAAGTACAAGCGCATTACATTTTTTTATCGTTTAATTTCAGGATTAGATGCCGGACTACAGTGACAATGTTGCGGCTGTCTACTGGTGGTTGCACAAGGTTTTTAATGCTGCCAGATTCAGGGGCAATATTACAAAATTGAGTACACTTAAAAATTCACAAGGATTTCTATGCTTTTGGATTTTGTTTTTGGTCAAACAAAATTGCCAAAATAGTCTTAAAAATGTACTCAATTTTGTTAGTAATTTTGCCCCAAATTTGAAGGTCCCAAGCCCTTAAAAAGCAGAGGGGAACCAAATAACAAGGTAAGTGGACAGACAAAGCTCATTTAATTCAGCATTAATACGATTACCAAAAGGTTAAAATGCATACTCGGTTTTTAAAAATGAACAGGAGACAATATTTAATGTATGTTTCTTGATTGTAACTGCGGAAAATTCAGTGTTAATTTAGGCGACATTTAACAAAAAAAACTTGTTTTAAGGCAAAAAGAGGCATTTTTGAGTAGAATTAGTGGCCAACATATTAATATTACCTAATTGTAAGGTGATCAATACAAAAATGACTAGTTCTGGTATAGTTGATTGTATTAAAGGGGCCAATTTGATGGCCATGTTTAGCAAAACAAAAATTCTTAGCACAGAATAGATATGCTTTATACTGCAAAAATGGGTTGCCAGTCAAAATTGTAATGTGTATTTACTAATATTTTGCTTCCGTTTCCAAAAACACATTGTTTGATTCTACAGGGTTGTGAGTTTAAATCCAGGCTGCATCAAGATGCGTGTGCTCTTCCAGGCTGTCATGATGCATGTGGCCCTGGGCAAGGTACTTATTTCCATAAATTGCATCTCCAACCAGGAGCAAATGGGATTTTGTGCACTATATTGTAACAATTTTTATTTCTGTCATAGCCAGGTGTTTAATTTATTTACTTTGGGGGCAGTCAGGCACGCCCCAGCATCCACAATACAATAGCCATTGTGCCAGGGGTCGGTATAGCCCTGGCACTTCATAGTTCTTGACATTTCTTTACCCCAGGTGCAAATTCCTTCATACTTGACTGACCAGCAAGGCTATATAAGCTGCTTGTAGCCTTGCTGGGGTGTGGACTTGCGCCTGGGACATGGTGGTGTGCAGATGTACTGTACGAGTGTTGCCTTAATTTATAATGTATTAGTATTGTTTTGCACTGCACTACCGCCATGTTTATAATTTCTTGGAAGGGGTTTAGTGCTCTGTTCTGATCTGCCGGATTTTAAGTGAGTATGCCTTGTTCTTGTTGTTTGCCTCTATCAATCTCTGGTTAGCTGATATACATGTACATTATTTTAGCTCTCCCCTGTTTATAGTTGTTTTGAGCGAAGAAGCGCTTATTATTAAATTGTATTTTGTAAAAGATTTATTTCACCGAAACTCTTATTTTGTGTAATTTTTCAGTACTTGCAAAAATCCCCCTTACTGGCGACTGCTCTTACCAGTAGCCGTTACAATATAAAAACTTTTTATCCTTCCTTACTAGTTATAATTTTAGACCTGTACGAGCATGCAAGGACGTTCTCCCACACGGACATTGAAGCACATATCGGCTTGGCGCCCGCACTGCAGCCAAAAGACGACAGGATGTAGCGTGAGCGTCAGTGTCATCAGCTGCAAACAGAAACGAAGAACAAAGACAAAAGAGAAAATAAGGTAAATCACTAGACATTTAACCACTTTGCATTTTACAACACACCCTATTTTGTTCGTGTTGAGCGCATCTCTCATCAACGTGCATACACGAGAATAACTACATGGGATGCCATGGTGTACGCTTTCTGCCGAACATTGCTTGAAATTTTACCATGTGTACCATGGTGTTTCTTCGCCGTACCCTGTTTGAATTCAATCTCCTTTTTTTATGTACAAGTTGAACATTAAAAGAGCAAATGAACTGAAGGGAACCCCCTTCTAATCTCTTTTTAACACGTAATTTGCAATACGTACGTAGAAACTTTGCCTAAAATGTGAAATTTCATGGAAATACAGTACAATACAACACTACACACAAAGTTTGCCACTTTTTTCAACTGATCAACCAAATTGAGTGATAAAAAGTGTTGTATGTGGTATTTTACTCGGACACATGCCATTTTGTTCAGGTAAAATATACTCTCCAACAAAAGAAACTGTGCATGGTAAAAATTGCTGTATTTTTTCAAGTAGGTGGAAAATAAACACCAAATTCACAGACAATATTCTCTGACATTGATAGAAAAAGGTTATGCACTCAAAACCTGCTCATGGAACAGGACTTAGGCATGCCTGGGTGTTGATTTCACAATAGGGATCCTACAGGTTGTTATGTAACATAATTCCATAAAGTTCAGGTCTCGTTAGCAAGCCGTATAAAAGGACTACCCAAAAGTCAGAAGAGCATTTTGCAAGATTGTGTCCAGTACTCAAAACGTCATGCCGCGTCTGTCCTTAGCTGACCGTCATCAGGCCATTGGAATGTTGCGGGCCGGAATGAGTCAAGGCGAGGTTGCAGCACACTTTCAATGTCACTGAAACACCATTTCAGCACTTGTGAGAAGGCAGAGAGAGCGAAATGATGTACTGCCATGGCCAGCAAACTCACCAGATCTCAATCCGATTAAGATAGAGATGGATGAGATGGAGCGCCGATTACGTCATCTTCCTCAGCAGCCAACAAACCTGCAACAGCTCGGTAGAGATCTCGTCCAGGTGTGGAATGACATCCCACAAGATTTTCATGCGCGTGTTTATTGGCTCCATGAGGCGAAGATGCACTCGATACTGACTTTGTCACTTCAATATTGGCAAGTCAGTTTTCAGCAACCTCTGAGAACACGAAGAACACATTTTGTACATTTCAACTTCGGTTAACCATTTGAAAGATTTCATGGACTTTCATTAACAGTTTATTCCAGCGAGTTACCTGCCATGGCTGAAAAAAATACAGCAATTTTTATCATGCACACCCTATAGAAAATAAGACCGGGATCCCGGCGGGATCCCGCCGGGATTGAGAAATCCCGACGGGATCCCGGTTGCTTACCGGGATGCCAACCGGGATCCCGGTTCCATACCGGGATGCCAACCGGGATCCCGGTTCCTTACCGGGATGCCAACCGGGATCCCGGTTCCATACCGGGATGCCAACCGGGATCCCGGTTCCATACCGGGATGCCAACCGGGATCCCGGTTCCTTACCGGGATGCCAACCGGGATCCCGGTTCCATACCGGGATGCCAACCGGGATCCCGGTTCCATACCGGGATGCCAACCGGGATCCCGGTTCCTTACCGGGATGCCAACCGGGATCCTGGTTCCATACCGGGATGCCAACCGGGATCCCGGTTCCATACCGGGATGCCAACCGGGATCCCGGTTCCATACCGGGATAGCAACTGTAGTGGCGAAAAAGATGTGCTCTACAGTATAACCCCTTAAATTGCATTGAATTGAAACTTTTTCCTTCAACTTAGGTGCATGTAATCCCTTTTAAACAAAATTACATTGTGTACAGTATTTTTAATATAGCCCCTGAAACATGGCTATGTACATGTAACTTGTTCAGGAGAGGAGAATTAAGCCTATGTTTAAGGGGCCCTATATACACAATGGAATCTTGTGTGAGGGATTTTCCACTCCACTAGGTAACACAGGGATTAAATTTACACCTATCTTTAAGGGAAAGTTGCAATATTCCCTAGAAGATGTTCATAGTGATTCATACACCTGTTATCCTGGCCTGGTTATAGTTTTGAAAAGACTGAGAACCAGTCTATTGTATAGTTTAGACTGAGAACCAGTCTATTGATGTCTGGTGCCCTATTTAATACATGCTTACAGCCAGAACCAGACTAGTGTACTCCATGTTGGTTTAGAAATGTGACATTCAAATTTTGCTGAAGCATGGCTGAAGTCTGTCATCTGAAAATCATCTGAAAATCATCCTTACCAGGCATGTTCTTACTGTATTTACATGTGTAGGTATATAGTACTTGTGATAATTGCACAAAACTGAAATTATGGAGTGAATTTTGTGGCTGTTTGCTCAAACTGCATCCTGGAAATCCTTTGTTTCTTGTGTAGCAAATTTGCAAAATCAGTGGCTTGTTTCCTTTGCACACACAATGTACACTATACAAGTATGTGCATTTGTGTATGCATGCATGGACTGGCACAAAAATATTGTATAGGCCTATCTATATCAAACTATTGGAACTTACTCTTAAAATTACCTAATTATCAGTTTTGCAGATTTGATGTGAACAAAAAAAGATTTAGGAGTTGGCCTAGTATAAGAACTTAGAAAGGAAATATAATGGAGAAGTTGACAAAAAATTGGCTTTGTATTGTAGAACATCCGTAGAACTTATTGTAGAATGAAAGAGGCTCAAAAATTGTTTCAGATTTTCTTAAAAATTGATTTACATCTAAATTAACATTTACATAAACTAACTTCCTAAAAATGTGACTTTTATGAGTCATTTTAACTTTTAAGGCAAAACATATTCTGGTCAATTCAGTACATGTAAACAATTATGTGTGCCAAGGAAATTGCTCCATGCAGCCTCAAGAGTTTTGAGCCTCGAGGAGGGAAAAGAAAATTGAAGACTCGTCGTGAGAAAACACTTGGATTACTTGGAAGTCAGCTAGTCTAGTTCTTATGTTTTGTACGCAAGTTTAATTTGATCTAAAATTGGCAAATATGTATCAAAAGAATTGCCCGTCTTTTAAAATTATAACTCACTTCTTTTCACCCAGATGACATGTACATGTACATGTTAATTTGTTATGTACACGTACTGGTATATCCCGGGAGAATCCTGCTGGGATCGTGGTCAGATTTACTCGGAACCTGGTGGAATCCCGCCGGGATCCCGGTGGAATCCCGCCGGGATCCCGGTGGAATCCCGCCGGGATCCCGCCGGGATCCCGGTCAGATTTACCGGGATCCCGGCGGGATTTACCGGGATCCCGGTGCAATCCCGGTGCAATCCCGCCGGGATCCCGGCGGGATTTACCGGGATCCCGGTTGGGATCCCGGTTAACCGGGATCCCGGTAAATCCCGCCAAATTTTCCCGCAAGTTTTTCCCGGCGGGATCCCGCCGGGATCCCGCCGGGATCCCAGTTGGAATCCCGCCGGGATCCCGCCGGGATCCCGCCGGGAATCCCGGCTGAATTTTCTATGGGGCAGTTTCTTTTGTTGGAGAGCTAGTATATGACATTTTCATGGTTTTTGTAATTATTTTGGTCAACAGGGCAGTGTTTAACCAAAATCAAGTCTTAATTGCTAATCACATTGATCATTTTTACCTATAGGAATGCCTGCAAGAATGATTTTTTTTCTTTAAGGAAACCTACAAAATGGCCTACTCTGCTGTTCTTGGACAAATGTTTGGAGAGTTAACCTTCATTATGCACTCTGGTGAGTTCTATGAATAATGCATGAGACTGAGGTAATTTGCATACACTGGGATAATGTGCCAAAACTGTGAAAACATGCAATTTGTCATTTTGCATTGTCTGCGATTTTGCGCAAAAAATTGTATTAAAAGCGTCAATTTTGCATATTTCAAGGACTCCGGGACCCTTTACCGTCAAAATTGCGTGCAAATTTTTCCCTTTTCATCGCAGGGGGTCCACAGAGAAGAATGAACGGTACCCTCTAGGAGTTAACAATTGGAACACAATTGGAACACAATTGGAACAGCTCAGCCAATCAGGTTCACGTATCCACCAAATTGGAACATCACTGTTTTTATGTATAATCGGCGCTCCATACTTTCAACGTGCATATCGCATGCAGTCTTCGATCGGCGCTGTTTTTCGTCGTTCAGTCGGTCGTGCATTTTGAGACAAATTTCTTCCTTTTTAAGACCTTGGAAACGAAAGTTGGGTAGGTAATTTGATTTTCTGTAACGGAATTATCCATTGTGTGAATCTTGGCTTGTAAAAGTGGGAATTTATGATGAAAAAAGGCCTCAAACTGGGCCGATTGGGATGTCGGTCAACTCGACTCGGACCAACTCGACCGGGAAAAAAAATCTATCTCCAACCAACTCGACCGCGTACCAACTCGACCATACAAATGCAAAACAGGAGAAGCCGTGTCGCGTCGCTGGATTCGGCCGGTGAATGTCGGCTCGCTCGCACACTGAACATGACACGCGGCCGGCCGCGGCGCGGGTTTGTCAGCATGTCTTTGCCGGCGACAAATTTTTTCCTTTTTAAGACCTTGGAAACGAAAGTTGGGTAGGTAATTTGATTTTCTGTAACGGAATTATCCATTGTGTGAATCTTGGCTTGTAAAAGTGGGAATTTATGATGAAAAAAGGCCTCAAACTGGGCCGATTGCGCTAGCTAGATGACAA
The DNA here is from genome assembly GCA_037783545.1 of Henricia sp. BOLD:AAB3569. Lineage (NCBI taxonomy): Eukaryota > Metazoa > Echinodermata > Asteroidea > Spinulosida > Echinasteridae > Henricia > Henricia sp. BOLD:AAB3569. The sequence continues at coordinate 322,903 of JBBELK010000057.1, read as the reverse complement.
TTTTTTTTCCAAAACGTTTCGTCAAAATGTCGCCGTTTTTTCCCACAATCCTAATAACTACGTAAATATTTCCCACTGCATGGTGGAAATGGTTACATTTGCAACACATGCGACTTTTAATTCTTGTAATTAAACCTCTAAGTCAGTATAGCGACGCTCGCCAAAAAAAGGCTGTCCGGAAACTGGGCAACGCTTGTTTTTTTTAATGAAAAGGGGTAAGAAAAAAATTAAAATCAAACTCTATCCTAAACTGACTAATTCAAAGCACTGAAACTTCCAGAAAAATAATGGAAACATTTTACTTTCATGCGACTTTTATAATTTTAACCTTGAGCACCAACTTTGTGGACTTTTAAAAAAAGAAATTCGTTAAAGACAATTAGTTGCGTTTGACCTACTTTTTATTTAAAAAAAGCTCAGACCCGCACTCTTCTGCATTTGCAAATTAAGAAAGCCTTCTTTGGATTTTTACATATCTTAGGCCTACATAATTTGTTAACGTAAGTACCCTTTTCTTTCAGGAATGGATGCTCCCCACTTTCAGCGGCACAGACATTATTATCGGGATTATGGATCAGGCAGGAAAATGTCAGGACGACTAATATTAATTGGACATGTTTGACACCGTGTGCTCGGCAAAGGGACCAAAGCCACGCACACCATCCCCCAGAAATGGTGCGTTTTGCTAGTTATCTTGAGTGAAAATTACAACAAAATTATGATTGCGATGATTTTTAATGCCAAAATCCGTCACTTAACTCAAAATCAATCCCAATTATGTAGCAAATGATAGAACCTAGTTGAAGTGAGCCGCCTATTCGGCCGAATGAGCGGGCCGCTCATTCAGCCGCCGATTCAGCCGCACATTCAGCCGCACATTCGAACATTTATAAAATCTAGAATACATACACCACAGGATGTTTGTCATCCGGGACTCAATACTAAACAATTGTCTCATTTTCCTACATGTCCGAACAGTCTCTTCTTCAATTGTTTTTAAAATTAGATTTTAATAGGTTTTTAATTAGTTTCGACCTCAGCCCCTCAATAATTAGTACCTAATGAACTATTTAAAGGGACACTACTGCAAATAGATATAAAATTGAAGATTTTAAACAAAATCTTAAACCGCACGCCTTTAAAACATTTTGCTAAAGGAGTAGCCCTAAAAAGTCAAGATTTTAATAATATTTTCGACTGCACGCCTTTAAAACATTTTGCTACACTCATTTTTGAACAATTAACGAATTTTAATGCATTTTCTAATTGGTTCCACCCCCGGGCACACTTAATTTTGGACCTAGCTTCAGCCGCACATTATTTAGTACCTAATTAACGATTTAAAGGAGTAGCACTAAAAAGTCAAGATTTCAATAATATTTTCGACTGCACGCCTTTAAAACATTTTGCTACACTCATTTTTGGACAATTAACGAATTTTAATGCATTTTCTAATTGGTTCCACCCCCGGGCACACTTAATTTTGGACCTAGCTTCAGCCGCACATTATTTAGTACCTAATTAACGATTTAAAGGAGTAGCCCTAAAAAGTCAAGATTTCAATAATATTTTCGACTGCACGCCTTTAAAACATTTTGCTACACTCATTTTTGGACAATTAACGAATTTTAATGCATTTTCTAATTGGTTCCACCCCCGGGCACACTTAATTTTGGACCTAGCTTCAGCCGCACAATTAACGATTTAAAGGAGTAGCCCTAAAAAGTCAAGATTTCAATAATATTTTCGACTGCACGCCTTTAAAACATTTTGCTACACTCATTTTTGAACAATTAACGAATTTTAATGCATTTTCTAATTGGTTCCACCCCCGGGCACACTTAATTTTGGACCTAGCTTCAGCCGCACATTATTTAGTACCTAATTAACGATTTAAAGGAGTAGCCCTAAAAAGTCAAGATTTCAATAATATTTTCGACTGCACGCCTTTAAAACATTTTGCTACACTCATTTTTGGAAAATTAACGACTTTTATTACATTTTCTAATTGGTTCTACCCCCTGGCACACATAATTTTGGACCTCGCTTCAGCCGCAAATTATTTAGTACCTAATTAACGATTTAAAGGAGTAGCCCTAAAAAGTCAAGATTTCAATAATATTTTCGACCGCACGCCTTTAAAACATTTTGCTACACTCATTTTTGGAAAATTAACGACTTTTAATGCATTTTCTAATTGGTTCCACCCCCAGCCACACTTAATTGTGGACCTAGCTTCAGCCGCACATTATTTAGTACCTAATTAACGATTTAAAGGAGTAGCCCTAAAAAGTCAAGATTTTAATAATATTTTCGACTGCACGCCTTTAAAACATTTTGCTACACTCATTTTTGAACAATTAACGAATTTTAATGCATTTTCTAATTGGTTCCACCCCCGGGCACACTTAATTTTGGACCTAGCTTCAGCCGCACATTATTTAGTACCTAATTAACGATTTAAAGGAGTAGCACTAAAAAGTCAAGATTTCAATAATATTTTCGACTGCACGCCTTTAAAACATTTTGCTACACTCATTTTTGGACAATTAACGAATTTTAATGCATTTTCTAATTGGTTCCACCCCCGGGCACACTTAATTTTGGACCTAGCTTCAGCCGCACATTATTTAGTACCTAATTAACGATTTAAAGGAGTAGCCCTAAAAAGTCAAGATTTCAATAATATTTTCGACTGCACGCCTTTAAAACATTTTGCTACACTCATTTTTGGACAATTAACGAATTTTAATGCATTTTCTAATTGGTTCCACCCCCGGGCACACTTAATTTTGGACCTAGCTTCAGCCGCACAATTAACGATTTAAAGGAGTAGCCCTAAAAAGTCAAGATTTCAATAATATTTTCGACTGCACGCCTTTAAAACATTTTGCTACACTCATTTTTGAACAATTAACGAATTTTAATGCATTTTCTAATTGGTTCCACCCCCGGGCACACTTAATTTTGGACCTAGCTTCAGCCGCACATTATTTAGTACCTAATTAACGATTTAAAGGAGTAGCCCTAAAAAGTCAAGATTTCAATAATATTTTCGACTGCACGCCTTTAAAACATTTTGCTACACTCATTTTTGGAAAATTAACGACTTTTATTACATTTTCCAATTGGTTCTACCCCCTGGCACACTTAATTTTGGACCTCGCTTCAGCCGCAAATTATTTAGTACCTAATTAACGATTTAAAGGAGTAGCCCTAAAAAGTCAAGATTTCAATAATATTTTCGACCGCACGCCTTTAAAACATTTTGCTACACTCATTTTTGGAAAATTAACGACTTTTAATGCATTTTCTAATTGGTTCCACCCCCAGCCACACTTAATTGTGGACCTAGCTTCAGCCGCACATTATTTAGTACCTAATTAACGATTTAAAGGAGTAGCCCTAAAAAGTCAAGATTTTAATAATATTTTCGACTGCACGCCTTTAAAACATTTTGCTACACTCATTTTTGAACAATTAACGAATTTTAATGCATTTTCTAATTGGTTCCACCCCCGGGCACACTTAATTTTGGACCTAGCTTCAGCCGCACATTATTTAGTACCTAATTAACGATTTAAAGGAGTAGCACTAAAAAGTCAAGATTTCAATAATATTTTCGACTGCACGCCTTTAAAACATTTTGCTACACTCATTTTTGGACAATTAACGAATTTTAATGCATTTTCTAATTGGTTCCACCCCCGGGCACACTTAATTTTGGACCTAGCTTCAGCCGCACATTATTTAGTACCTAATTAACGATTTAAAGGAGTAGCCCTAAAAAGTCAAGATTTCAATAATATTTTCGACTGCACGCCTTTAAAACATTTTGCTACACTCATTTTTGGACAATTAACGAATTTTAATGCATTTTCTAATTGGTTCCACCCCCGGGCACACTTAATTTTGGACCTAGCTTCAGCCGCACAATTAACGATTTAAAGGAGTAGCCCTAAAAAGTCAAGATTTCAATAATATTTTCGACTGCACGCCTTTAAAACATTTTGCTACACTCATTTTTGAACAATTAACGAATTTTAATGCATTTTCTAATTGGTTCCACCCCCGGGCACACTTAATTTTGGACCTAGCTTCAGCCGCACATTATTTAGTACCTAATTAACGATTTAAAGGAGTAGCCCTAAAAAGTCAAGATTTCAATAATATTTTCGACTGCACGCCTTTAAAACATTTTGCTACACTCATTTTTGGAAAATTAACGACTTTTATTACATTTTCTAATTGGTTCTACCCCCTGGCACACTTAATTTTGGACCTCGCTTCAGCCGCAAATTATTTAGTACCTAATTAACGATTTAAAGGAGTAGCCCTAAAAAGTCAAGATTTCAATAATATTTTCGACCGCACGCCTTTAAAACATTTTGCTACATTCATTTTTGGAAAATTAACGACTTTTAATGCATTTGCTAATTGGTTCTAACCCCGGGCACACTTAATTTTGGACCTAGCTTCAGCCGCGCATTATTTAGTACCTAATTAACGATTTAAAGGAGTAGCCCTAAAAAGTCAAGATTTCAATAACATTTTCGACCGCACGTCTTTAAAACATATGCTCCTGTCATTTTGTGCAAATTAACAACGTTTAATGCATTTTCTAATTGATTCTACCCCCGGGCACACTTAATTTTGGACCAACTATCTTGGACAAAATGGACACTAAGCCCTGTGCAACCCCAGCACCCCCGCGCAATGCTGGGTTGCTGGGGTACGGTGCGCGCCAGCGAAATCTGCACCAGTCGGCGTCAACATGAACTGTCCCAACTATTTTGTCCAGGATTTTGCAGCGAAAATTTGAGTCTCATTTTTTTGACTTATTGGTTTTTCTGTGCAAGTTTAAGTAAACCCAACGGGGAGGCGAGCTCCAGCTCTCTGTTACTTACAATTGAACAAATTGTTTTATCTTGAATTAGTACAGCTATATGAGACCACACAAGTACTAAATTATTCTTTATTCGGGGCGTTTTTCCCGTCCTCGGGACACGCTACCTGCCGAAATTCCACGCGCATTGCACAAGCATAACAGAGCTCTCATGCCAGTGTACGTGTACATCTGGCCGCTGCAATAGCACAAATCAATGCCAGTTGAGGGCGCCCTTACACGGAAAAAAGAAGAGGGAGTAAAGAGTGGAAAGGGCAAAAAAGACCACGTGCAAGGGCCACGTTGCACAACATGCTCTTTTACTGCTTCCAATACCTCAGAGACATTAAGAAGTATCACAACTTGAAAAAGAATCTGACGCAACCCATAGTACATGGCAATTGCTCGAGGATCGTTTGTCACGCTTTGGTAGCAAATATATTTTAGAATTTACGTATTGTAACAAGTATTTCTCACTTACTATTTCAACTCGACCCACAGGACAGAACACACAGGAAACCTTATAATACAGAAACCTTCCAATACAGAACAATTCACTCGTGGTGTATTTGCTACCTCCTCTCATTTCACAACTGAAAACGGCAATCGCGCTCGGGGACGCCTCTCCCGCGAGACGGGTTACCCAACCTTCCAGCATGGGTTCGCGCCACACGGCTCCGTGTGGAGCCGTGTTAGCGCCCTCAGCAAGTCGATTGGGCTCCGTGTGGAGTGGTGCTAGTGCCCTCTGCTGGCCGATTTGGACCGGCGTTACACTAACTCCTTCGAGGACCCCGCTTTGTCCTCAAAGCCGGCAGCGAACCCGATGTCTCGCCGGAGAAACGATCCCCAAACAACAAGGAAACAACAGGGGTTGGAATGAAGGGGACACAAGTTTGCAAAATTCAATTATGGGGGGGGGGGGGGTGGTTCCCGCTGTGCCGTCGTATGGCGAGAGAAGTGCTCCCAAAAGGCGCGGGGGACATTCACTGGGTATCTCGGGGGTGGGGGCGCTCCGGGGGGGGAGGGAGGGGGGGAGGGAGGGGGAGGGGGGGGGGGGGGGGGGGAGGGGGGGCAACAATCCTCCCAGTGAAGGCTGGCTGGCCACGCCGGGGTCAACGAAATATTGTCCGTATTGTTGACCGTCATACGTCCGCAGTAGTCTTCCGGGCACCTCATAAACGTGGGTAACGCGGGCCCGGAATGTTCGCAAAGGGGGGTGTCCATCCCGGTGGCGGCTTCGCACGTCGTTCCGTCCGTCTGGAGGTGGCTGTTGGCGGCGACCCCCCAGCGAGACCCGCATGGAAAAGTGACGATGGCCCTGGCCGGAATTCGGAGCCGCGGTCCCACCGCCAGTGGCAGGGGTGGCAGGGTACTGATGGGCCTCTATGCGTGCCGCCCTCGGTCAGCGTGGGCACCTCCCGACGTTCGCGGCTGCGGGACCCCCGTCTGGGCGTGGTCCTCTCCCCTGTGCCAGCGGCCGGGGGAATGTCGAGTCGGCTGGGGTGCAGCAGCGACCGGGGTTGCTCCGAGGTGGTGCTATCTCCCCCACGAACTGGCGGCTGCGACAGGTGGGGCTCCGGCAGTAGTGCCGCAGCGGCTTGGGGCGGCTCCGTGTGGTCGCCAGCCCCCTCCGCTCCCTGCCTTCACCGTCCGGCTCGTCGTCGCTGGCGTACACTTCCAGTTCGTCGGTGGCTGTCACGGTCACCACCCTCCCTAGTCGCCAGGCACAGTACTGGAGGTGGCGTTGCCGAATGTTCTCCCGGTAGAAATCCCTCCCGCAACCGAACGGGCACTCGAACGGCATCGTCGAGTGTAGCGCCGGGCACGCCGTTGCCTGATGCCGCCTCAGGTTCCCCGACCTAGTGAACTGCCGGTCGCAGTGGCTGCACTGGACGTGGCTCATTCTGGAATGGATAAAGGGAGAAGGACAAGGGTCAGTTATAGCATGGCTATAACGGGTGGGTTTGTTGATCTTCCGTCCACCCCTCGTCAAGGAGTGGGTTCAGGCTCGCCTACAGATGTTGGTGGTGTGCCCTCTTGGCCTCCCGGTCTCCGGCTTCGGCGTCCTCCTCTGAGTTTTCCTGTGGCGGCCGCGTCCCGAGGTCCTCGGCGGCCCCTTCCTGCTCCTGGTCTAGCGGGCCTCCTTCTGTGTCTCAGTGCATGCCCGGTCCCCGACTTCGACTTTATCTCCCGGGCCCTCCCTGGCCGACCGCGTCTCCTGGTCCAGTAATAATAATAATAATAATACACACTTGTATAGCGCCATCTATCTAGATAAATCTATTCCGAGGCGCTTGAGGAAAGAAAGAGCAAATACAATGTACTGAAATAATTAGTAATTAATAAGATGAAGCTGCGGATGCATTGTTGGTGTAACAGTTCTTAAAAAGAAAAGTCTTCAAATGTGATTTAAAAGTGTCCATCCTGCTAAGTGATCTAGGTTCTAGTGGTAGATTGTTCCAGAGTGTCGGTGCGCAGGAAGAGTAAGCTCTATGTCCGTACGTCTTGTAGGTTCGGGGAATTTCTAAGAGGTGCTTGTTGGAAGATCGAAGACTGCGTTGAGGGATGTAAGGAGTAAAATGAGGTCCTGTAGATAGGTTGGTGCCAGGCCGTGTCTCAGACAGCAAACTTACGTTAGCCCAACGTTGGATCAACGTCAGTAATTGATGAAGAAACGTTGGACCAACGTTAGAAAATGACGTTGTTCAACGTAAAGTTGCACTTCCGAATAACGTTGGCACAACGTTGTTTATAAGTTGGCGTTAACGTTGGACGTTATTTCCACGTTAATTCAATGCTGGCTCCACGGCAGACGTAAATTATTGACGTCTCATTGACGTCTTATTAACGTCTTTGTGGGGTCGTATGCAAAGCCAAAAGACGTCTTTTCCTGACGCCCCATACATTACTCATACATTACTTATACATATTCATCGATACTCATACATTACTTATACATTACTTATACACTACTTATACACTACTCATACATTATCTTTATGTGCGACTTCTATTTATGCTCCACAAAAACCTGCACCCTGTAACCCATGGTTGGCACACACCTACTAACCGAATACCAAACTTAATACTAATCACTCGCCACTTTGAGTTTGTTCATCCGCGACAATTGCCAATTTGCCTATTATCAAACAACAACCCATTTACAAAAATAAAACAAAATGCCAAAACTGAAGAAAATTTGCCTTTTTACACGGTAAATCTGGTCACGACCACTTTATGACGCAGGAGTCTAAAATGACTGACAAAAAGACGTCTTTAACACGTCGTGTGCCCACATGTTGCCGTTAACGTCTAGGTTGCCGTCAGAATAGCGACGCAAGCATGACGTAAATTGTTATGCCTAAACCCACGTTAATTCGACGTAGTATGTCGACGCCGTACTGACGTAATGTGATAGCCTTTATATGACGTCTTACCGACGTTATATATGACACCTTATTGACGTCAAATATTGACGTTAAAGTGACGTCATGTTGACCAAATGTCTAACCTAATGCCGACGTATAGCAAATACGGAAATCGCCGGCCCATATCTGACGTCGTACCGACGTCGTACCGACGTCGTACACCGACGGGCGACGTTCGCCGACCTATGCCGACCTTTGCCGACGTCGGTGCGACGTATGCTTGCTGTCTGGGGACGTCAGGCTGATTTCCTTTCCACCATCCCGTCGCCACTTTACCCAGGTATGGTTTCAGGGGATTGTAATGGACGACCTTGGCTTTAGCCCGGCGGAACCTCTGGATCTTGTAGGTGACCTGGTCGATCGCCTTGATGATTACGTAGGGACCTTCCCACCAGCACTGTATAGCTTAGGTAGTTCCACCTCCCTCCCGAGCATAAGCATGTTCGGTGTGAACTTTGTGCTGTCGTGCTGGGACGACCGGTAATACGTAAGCCATCATTACATATGGCAGGTGCTCATCCCAATCGTCCTGTCGTTCGTCCACGAAGAAGCTAAACATCGTTTTAACCGTCCGGTTGAAACGTTCCACCATTCCGTCCGATTGTTGATGGAATGGTGTAGTGCGGGTCTTGCGTATGCCGAGCAGCTTGCAGACGTCCTAGAACAACCCCGCTTCGAATTCCCTACCTTGATCCGTGTGGATCTCTCTGTAGGTGCCAAACCGCGTGATGACCTGCTCCAACAGGACTTTCGCCACCGTTTCTGACGTCTGGTCGGGGATCGGGAAGGCTTCGACCCACTTTGAGAAGTAGTCGGCCACCACCATGATGCTGGAATTTCCGCTCCGCGTCCTCGAGAACCTACCCGTAAGGTCTATGTATGGCGATGCGTTCCATTGGTGCACCAGCCTTCTTGCAGCCACCGTCGGATGTTCAGGAGCTTGGGATCGCTCTGCTGTTCATTGCACAGTTCCTCGTGGTCCCAGACTGGGGCGAGTCCGTCCGGCGGCGTGGGATCATGGCTTCCTCCTCGCCACCCTTTTCCCCTTGAACCGTTACGGCCCCGACCACCGGGTTCTCGCTTTGTCACAGGTGATTAACGCTGTGTTCAGGGTGGTCTGGTGCTAGATCAATGATGTCTTGCGCATCCAAGGGCGAGAACAGTGCCAGACGTGTTCCCTTGTAGATTGTCACCGGGTCCGACGTCAGGTTAAAGACGCGAATAGGCACGGTCCCTCTGTGTGTGTCTACTAGGCCCGTCGCAACTGCCACGGGGCAACCGTCTGTGGACACCAAATTTGGGTACACCATCCACGCTCACTCGTTGTCTCTCCTTAACGGGTCCCCGAATTATTGCCTCGTGTCCAGCCGGCACCACGGTATTCTCAGTGATGTGAACCCTTGCCACCGACGGCCGTTGGTTGTGACCTCCCAACGCTGTGGTCTTTCCATTGATGAGCACCGTGTTGTCCCCCACCGCCATTGGCAGCGGTATGATGACAGGAAATCCATCTCCAAGATTACGTCCGGCTCTATATTGACTACGATGCAGGTGTGGCTCAAAACCTGATCTTCGATATTGAGCTCAAATTTAGCCCTCCCTTGGGCCTGCATTGGACTCCCATATCCGCTTGCCTCAGGGTCTGGGGCGGAAGCTGGAAGTCGGGATTCTCGGGTCCGTTGAGGCCGTCATAGATGCGTTCCGATATTAGGCTCACTGTGGCTCCCGTGTCAAGCAGGAAACGGGCGGGCTTGGACGCAACCTTTCCTGCGACGTAATTTTCCCCCAGCGGCGCCTTCAGTGTCGTCTGGTCTCGTCCTGGTGGTCTTCCCTCGGCTGTCCGCTGGGCCGGCTTAGACTCGCCCTGTCCTCTCCTCAGATTGTCGTCGAATCCTTGTTTCCTACGCGGACAATCACGCCGGAAGTGCCCGAATTCGTGGCACCCGAAGCACTCCGCCATCGATCGGTCGAGCGGTCTACGCGCGTAGCCTGTGCTCTCAGTGTTCCTGTCTGGCGGAGGTTGCGTTAGGTGCACTACCGACCTCACGTCCCTGGTTCGTTTCCGTTTCTTATTCTGCACCTATGAGTCTGGGAAAGCCTCCATGCATCTCCGTGGCCAGGGTGATTGCTTCGGTCAGGGTCGTCGCTTTCTCGAAAAAACGTGGCGTTGCAGCTGTTCGTCGCCTAATGCATTCCTGAAAGCCTCCACAGCCATGTCCTCCCGCGCTTGCGTGGGGAGGTTCGGGTAGCTCTTGGAAACCAACCGCCTGATCGACTGCCCTAGGCTGCTGATAGGTTCGTCCCGACCCCTGGTGCGCATCGACAAACGGGCCCGATGTAAAGGAATTTGGGCCGTGACCCCAAACCGCTGCTCGAAGTACTCCAGGATGCTGGGATACTCCCTTCGTGCCTCCGGGGCCATGTTGGCCAGGACCTCTTGTGCCGAGCTCCTCAGATGGGAGGCTAAAAACATATATAGCCTTTTCGGCCTCGCCCCACTGGTTAACCGTTGCCACGCTCTCGAAGTGGATAAGGTAATCGGACCACGACGAGACCCCATCAAACCTATCTGGGAGCATCATTGGTCGTCGGCCCCCCGAGGGGACCTCAGCGGCTCCTGCCCTGGAGCCGCAGGTGAAACCGTCCCGGCCTGGTTTCCAATCCCCGGTGGTGGTGCAGCCTGTCGAGCGACCAGCGGGGCCACCGCACCTGCGTGTGAGACCAGGTGTGAGGGGGGTTGCCTCCCTGCTGTAAGTGCGGAGCGGCTCTCCATAGAGTTGTGCAGTGCGGAGCGGATTTTCGTACTCCACACCATAGGTTTGTGCAGTGCGGAGCGGCTCTCCATAGGGTTGTGCAGTGCGGAGCGGCTCTATTTGTGCAGTGCGGAGCGGCTCTCCATATGTTTGTGCAGTGCGGAGCTGATTTTCGTGCTCCGCACCTATTGCTAGTGGCGTGCGGGGATCCAAATCGTTAATTAGGTACTAAATAATGTGCGGCTGAAGCTAGGTCCAAAATTAAGTGTGCCCGGGGGTGGAACCAATTAGAAAATGCATTAAAAGTCGTTAATTTTCCAAAAATGAGTGTAGCAAAATGTTTTAAAGGCGTGCGGTCGAAAATATTATTGAAATCTTGACTTTTTAGTGCTACTCCTTTAAATCGTTAATTAGGTACTAAATAATGTGCGGCTGAAGCTAGGTCCAAAATTAAGTGTGCCCGGGGGTGGAACCAATTAGAAAATGCATTAAAAGTCGTTAATTTTCCCAAAATGAGTGTAGCAAAATGTTTTAAAGGCGTGCGGTCGAAAATATTATTGAAATCTTGACTTTTTAGTGCTACTCCTTTAAATCGTTAATTAGGTACTAAATAATGTGCGGCTGAAGCTAGGTCCAAAATTAAGTGTGCCCGGGGGTGGAACCAATTAGAAAATGCATTAAAATTCGTTAATTGTCCAAAAATGAGTGTAGCAAAATGTTTTAAAGGCGTGCAGTCGAAAATATTATTGAAATCTTGACTTTTTAGGGCTACTCCTTTAAATCGTTAATTAGGTACTAAATAATGTGCGGCTGAGGCTAGGTCCAAAATTAAGTGTGCCTGGGGTTAGAACCAATTAGAAAATGCATTAAAAGTCGTTAATTGTCCAAAAATGAGTGTAGCAAAATGTTTTAAAGGCGTGCGGTCGAAAATATTATTGAAATCTTGACTTTTTAGGGCTACTCCTTTAAATCGTTAATTAGGTACTAAATAATGTGCGGCTGAAGCTAGGTCCAAAATTAAGTGTGCCCGGGGGTGGAACCAATCAGAAAATGCATTAAAATTCGTTAATTGTGCAAAAATGAGTGTAGCAAAATGTTTTAAAGGCGTGCGGTCGAAAATATTATTGAAATCTTGACTTTTTAGGGCTACTCCTTTAAATCGTTAATTAGGTACTAAATAATGTGCGGCTGAAGCTAGGTCCAAAATTAAGTGTGCCCGGGGGTGGAACCAATTAGAAAATGCATTAAAATTCGTTAATTGTCCAAAAATGAGTGTAGCAAAATGTTTTAAAGGCGTGCAGTCGAAAATATTATTGAAATCTTGACTTTTTAGGGCTACTCCTTTAAATCGTTAATTAGGTACTAAATAATGTGCGGCTGAAGCTAGGTCCAAAATTAAGTGTGCCCGGGGGTGGAACCAATCAGAAAATGCATTAAAATTCGTTAATTGTGCAAAAATGAGTGTAGCAAAATGTTTTAAAGGCGTGCGGTCGAAAATATTATTGAAATCTTGACTTTTTAGGGCTACTCCTTTAAATCGTTAATTAGGTACTAAATAATGTGCGGCTGAAGCTAGGTCCAAAATTAAGTGTGCCCGGGGGTGGAACCAATTAGAAAATGCATAAAAATTCGTTAATTGTCCAAAAATGAGTGTAGCAAAATGTTTTAAAGGCGTGCGGTCGAAAATATTATTGAAATCTTGACTTTTTAGGGCTACTCCTTTAAATCGTTAATTAGGTACTAAATAATGTGCGGCTGAGGCTAGGTCCAAAATTAAGTGTGCCCGGGGTTAGAACCAATTAGAAAATGCATTAAAAGTCGTTGACTTTTTAGGGCTACTCCTTTAAATCGTTAATTAGGTACTAAATAATGTGCGGCTGAAGCTAGGTCCAAAATTAAGTGTGCCCGGGGGTGGAACCAATCAGAAAATCCATTAAAATTCGTTAATTGTCCAAAAATGAGTGTAGCAAAATGTTTTAAAGGCGTGCGGTCGAAAATATTATTGAAATCTTGACTTTTTAGGGCTACTCCTTTAAATCGTTAATTAGGTACTAAATAATGTGCGGCTGAAGCTAGGTCCAAAATTAAGTGTGCCCGGGGGTGGAACCAATTAGAAAATGCATTAAAATTCGTTAATCGTCCAAAAATGAGTGTAGCAAAATGTTTTAAAGGCGTGCAGTCGAAAATATTATTGAAATCTTGACTTTTTAGGGCTACTCCTTTAAATCGTTAATTAGGTACTAAATAATGTGCGGCTGAGGCTAGGTCCAAAATTAAGTGTGCCCGGGGGTGGAACCAATTAGAAAATGCATTAAAATTCGTTAATTGTCCAAAAATGAGTGTAGCAAAATGTTTTAAAGGCGTGCAGTCGAAAATATTATTGAAATCTTGACTTTTTAGGGCTACTCCTTTAAATCGTTAATTAGGTACTAAATAATGTGCGGCTGAGGCTAGGTCCAAAATTAAGTGTGCCTGGGGTTAGAACCAATTAGAAAATGCATTAAAAGTCGTTAATTGTCCAAAAATGAGTGTAGCAAAATGTTTTAAAGGCGTGCGGTCGAAAATATTATTGAAATCTTGACTTTTTAGGGCTACTCCTTTAAATCGTTAATTAGGTACTAAATAATGTGCGGCTGAAGCTAGGTCCAAAATTAAGTGTGCCCGGGGTTAGAACCAATTAGAAAATGCATTAAAAGTCGTTAATTGTCCAAACATGAGTGTAGCAAAATGTTTTAAAGGCGTGCAGTCGAAAATATTATTGAAATCTTGACCTTTTAGTGCTACTTCTTTAAATCGTTAATTAGGTACTAAATAATGTGCGGCTGAAGCTAGGTCCAAAATTAAGTGTGCCCGGGGGTGGAACCAATTAGAAAATGCATTAAAATTCGTTAATTGTGCAAAAATGAGTGTAGCAAAATGTTTTAAAGGCGTGCGGTCGACAATATTATTGAAATCTTGACTTTTTAGGGCTACTCCTTTAAATCGTTAATTAGGTACTAAATAATGTGCGGCTGAGGCTAGGTCCAAAATTAAGTGTGCCCGGGGTTAGAACCAATTAGAAAATGCATTAAAAGTCGTTAATTGTCCAAACATGAGTGTAGCAAAATGTTTTAAAGGCGTGCGGTCGAAAATATTATTGAAATCTTGACTTTTTAGGGCTACTCCTTTAAATCGTTAATTAGGTACTAAATAATGTGCGGCTGAAGCTAGGTCCAAAATTAAGTGTGCCCGGGGGTGGAACCAATCAGAAAATCCATTAAAATTCGTTAATTGTCCAAAAATGAGTGTAGCAAAATGTTTTAAAGGCGTGCAGTCGAAAATATTATTGAAATCTTGACTTTTTAGGGCTACTCCTTTAAATCGTTAATTAGGTACTAAATAATGTGCGGCTGAAGCTAGGTCCAAAATTAAGTGTGCCCGGGGGTGGAACCAATTAGAAAATGCATAAAAATTCGTTAATTGTTCAAAAATGAGTGTAGCAAAATGTTTTAAAGGCGTGCAGTCGAAAATATTATTGAAATCTTGACTTTTTAGTGCTACTCCTTTAAATCGTTAATTAGGTACTAAATAATGTGCGGCTGAAGCTAGGTCCAAAATTAAGTGTGCCCGGGGGTGGAACCAATTAGAAAATGCATTAAAATTCGTTAATCGTCCAAAAATGAGTGTAGCAAAATGTTTTAAAGGCGTGCAGTCGAAAATATTATTGAAATCTTGACTTTTTAGGGCTACTCCTTTAAATCGTTAATTAGGTACTAAATAATGTGCGGCTGAAGCTAGGTCCAAAATTAAGTGTGCCCGGGGGTGGAACCAATTAGAAAATGCATTAAAATTCGTTAATCGTCCAAAAATGAGTGTAGCAAAATGTTTTAAAGGCGTGCAGTCGAAAATATTATTGAAATCTTGACTTTTTAGGGCTACTCCTTTAAATCGTTAATTAGGTACTAAATAATGTGCGGCTGAAGCTAGGTCCAAAATTAAGTGTGCCCGGGGGTGGAACCAATTAGAAAATGCATTAAAATTCGTTAATTGTTCAAAAATGAGTGTAGCAAAATGTTTTAAAGGCGTGCAGTCGAAAATATTATTGAAATCTTGACCTTTTAGTGCTACTCCTTTAAATCGTTAATTAGGTACTAAATAATGTGCGGCTGAAGCTAGGTCCAAAATTAAGTGTGCCCGGGGGTGCAACCAATTAGAAAATGCATTAAAAGTCGTTAATCGTCCAAAAATGAGTGTAGCAAAATGTTTTAAAGGCGTGCGGTCGAAAATATTATTGAAATCTTGACTTTTTAGGGCTACTCCTTTAAATCGTTAATTAGGTACTAAATAATGTGCGGCTGAAGCTAGGTCCAAAATTAAGTGTGCCCGGGGGTGGAACCAATCAGAAAATCCATTAAAATTCGTTAATTGTCCAAAAATGAGTGTAGCAAAATGTTTTAAAGGCGTGCAGTCGAAAATATTATTGAAATCTTGACTTTTTAGGGCTACTCCTTTAAATCGTTAATTAGGTACTAAATAATGTGCGGCTGAAGCTAGGTCCAAAATTAAGTGTGCCCGGGGGTGGAACCAATTAGAAAATGCATAAAAATTCGTTAATTGTTCAAAAATGAGTGTAGCAAAATGTTTTAAAGGCGTGCAGTCGAAAATATTATTGAAATCTTGACTTTTTAGTGCTACTCCTTTAAATCGTTAATTAGGTACTAAATAATGTGCGGCTGAAGCTAGGTCCAAAATTAAGTGTGCCCGGGGGTGAAACCAATTAGAAAATGCATTAAAATTCGTTAATTGTCCAAAAATGAGTGTAGCAAAATGTTTTAAAGGCGTGCGGTCGAAAATATTATTGAAATCTTGACTTTTTAGGGCTACTCCTTTAAATCGTTAATTAGGTACTAAATAATGTGCGGCTGAGGCTAGGTCCAAAATTAAGTGTGCCTGGGGTTAGAACCAATTAGAAAATGCATTAAAAGTCGTTAATTGTCCAAAAATGAGTGTAGCAAAATGTTTTAAAGGCGTGCGGTCGAAAATATTATTGAAATCTTGACTTTTTAGGGCTACTCCTTTAAATCGTTAATTAGGTACTAAATAATGTGCGGCTGAAGCTAGGTCCAAAATTAAGTGTGCCCGGGGTTAGAACCAATTAGAAAATGCATTAAAAGTCGTTAATTGTCCAAACATGAGTGTAGCAAAATGTTTTAAAGGCGTGCGGTCGAAAATATTATTGAAATCTTGACTTTTTAGGGCTACTCCTTTAAATCGTTAATTAGGTACTAAATAATGTGCGGCTGAAGCTAGGTCCAAAATTAAGTGTGCCCGGGGGTGGAACCAATCAGAAAATGCATTAAAATTCGTTAATTGTCCAAAAATGAGTGTAGCAAAATGTTTTAAAGGCGTGCAGTCGAAAATATTATTGAAATCTTGACTTTTTAGGGCTACTCCTTTAAATCGTTAATTAGGTACTAAATAATGTGCGGCTGAAGCTAGGTCCAAAATTAAGTGTGCCCGGGGTTAGAACCAATTAGAAAATGCATTAAAAGTCGTTAATTGTCCAAACATGAGTGTAGCAAAATGTTTTAAAGGCGTGCGGTCGAAAATATTATTGAAATCTTGACTTTTTAGGGCTACTCCTTTAAATCGTTAATTAGGTACTAAATAATGTGCGGCTGAAGCTAGGTCCAAAATTAAGTGTGCCCGGGGGTGGAACCAATTAGAAAATGCATTAAAATTCGTTAATTGTTCAAAAATGAGTGTAGCAAAATGTTTTAAAGGCGTGCAGTCGAAAATATTATTGAAATCTTGACCTTTTAGTGCTACTCCTTTAAATCGTTAATTAGGTACTAAATAATGTGCGGCTGAAGCTAGGTCCAAAATTAAGTGTGCCCGGGGGTGGAACCAATTAGAAAATGCATTAAAATTCGTTAATTGTGCAAAAATGAGTGTAGCAAAATGTTTTAAAGGCGTGCGGTCGACAATATTATTGAAATCTTGACTTTTTAGGGCTACTCCTTTAAATCGTTAATTAGGTACTAAATAATGTGCGGCTGAGGCTAGGTCCAAAATTAAGTGTGCCCGGGGTTAGAACCAATTAGAAAATGCATTAAAAGTCGTTAATTGTCCAAACATGAGTGTAGCAAAATGTTTTAAAGGCGTGCGGTCGAAAATATTATTGAAATCTTGACTTTTTAGGGCTACTCCTTTAAATCGTTAATTAGGTACTAAATAATGTGCGGCTGAAGCTAGGTCCAAAATTAAGTGTGCCCGGGGGTGGAACCAATCAGAAAATCCATTAAAATTCTTTAATTGTCCAAAAATGAGTGTAGCAAAATGTTTTAAAGGCGTGCAGTCGAAAATATTATTGAAATCTTGACTTTTTAGGGCTACTCCTTTAAATCGTTAATTAGGTACTAAATAATGTGCGGCTGAAGCTAGGTCCAAAATTAAGTGTGCCCGGGGGTGGAACCAATTAGAAAATGCATAAAAATTCGTTAATTGTTCAAAAATGAGTGTAGCAAAATGTTTTAAAGGCGTGCAGTCGAAAATATTATTGAAATCTTGACTTTTTAGTGCTACTCCTTTAAATCGTTAATTAGGTACTAAATAATGTGCGGCTGAAGCTAGGTCCAAAATTAAGTGTGCCCGGGGGTGGAACCAATTAGAAAATGCATTAAAATTCGTTAATCGTCCAAAAATGAGTGTAGCAAAATGTTTTAAAGGCGTGCAGTCGAAAATATTATTGAAATCTTGACTTTTTAGGGCTACTCCTTTAAATCGTTAATTAGGTACTAAATAATGTGCGGCTGAAGCTAGGTCCAAAATTAAGTGTGCCCGGGGGTGGAACCAATTAGAAAATGCATTAAAATTCGTTAATCGTCCAAAAATGAGTGTAGCAAAATGTTTTAAAGGCGTGCAGTCGAAAATATTATTGAAATCTTGACTTTTTAGGGCTACTCCTTTAAATCGTTAATTAGGTACTAAATAATGTGCGGCTGAAGCTAGGTCCAAAATTAAGTGTGCCCGGGGGTGGAACCAATTAGAAAATGCATTAAAATTCGTTAATTGTTCAAAAATGAGTGTAGCAAAATGTTTTAAAGGCGTGCAGTCGAAAATATTATTGAAATCTTGACCTTTTAGTGCTACTCCTTTAAATCGTTAATTAGGTACTAAATAATGTGCGGCTGAAGCTAGGTCCAAAATTAAGTGTGCCCGGGGGTGCAACCAATTAGAAAATGCATTAAAAGTCGTTAATCGTCCAAAAATGAGTGTAGCAAAATGTTTTAAAGGCGTGCGGTCGAAAATATTATTGAAATCTTGACTTTTTAGGGCTACTCCTTTAAATCGTTAATTAGGTACTAAATAATGTGCGGCTGAAGCTAGGTCCAAAATTAAGTGTGCCCGGGGGTGGAACCAATCAGAAAATCCATTAAAATTCGTTAATTGTCCAAAAATGAGTGTAGCAAAATGTTTTAAAGGCGTGCAGTCGAAAATATTATTGAAATCTTGACTTTTTAGGGCTACTCCTTTAAATCGTTAATTAGGTACTAAATAATGTGCGGCTGAAGCTAGGTCCAAAATTAAGTGTGCCCGGGGGTGGAACCAATTAGAAAATGCATAAAAATTCGTTAATTGTTCAAAAATGAGTGTAGCAAAATGTTTTAAAGGCGTGCAGTCGAAAATATTATTGAAATCTTGACTTTTTAGTGCTACTCCTTTAAATCGTTAATTAGGTACTAAATAATGTGCGGCTGAAGCTAGGTCCAAAATTAAGTGTGCCCGGGGGTGGAACCAATTAGAAAATGCATTAAAATTCGTTAATTGTCCAAAAATGAGTGTAGCAAAATGTTTTAAAGGCGTGCGGTCGAAAATATTATTGAAATCTTGACTTTTTAGGGCTACTCCTTTAAATCGTTAATTAGGTACTAAATAATGTGCGGCTGAGGCTAGGTCCAAAATTAAGTGTGCCTGGGGTTAGAACCAATTAGAAAATGCATTAAAAGTCGTTAATTGTCCAAAAATGAGTGTAGCAAAATGTTTTAAAGGCGTGCGGTCGAAAATATTATTGAAATCTTGACTTTTTAGGGCTACTCCTTTAAATCGTTAATTAGGTACTAAATAATGTGCGGCTGAAGCTAGGTCCAAAATTAAGTGTGCCCGGGGTTAGAACCAATTAGAAAATGCATTAAAAGTCGTTAATTGTCCAAACATGAGTGTAGCAAAATGTTTTAAAGGCGTGCGGTCGAAAATATTATTGAAATCTTGACTTTTTAGGGCTACTCCTTTAAATCGTTAATTAGGTACTAAATAATGTGCGGCTGAAGCTAGGTCCAAAATTAAGTGTGCCCGGGGGTGGAACCAATCAGAAAATGCATTAAAATTCGTTAATTGTCCAAAAATGAGTGTAGCAAAATGTTTTAAAGGCGTGCAGTCGAAAATATTATTGAAATCTTGACTTTTTAGGGCTACTCCTTTAAATCGTTAATTAGGTACTAAATAATGTGCGGCTGAAGCTAGGTCCAAAATTAAGTGTGCCCGGGGGTGGAACCAATTAGAAAATGCATTAAAATTCGTTAATTGTTCAAAAATGAGTGTAGCAAAATGTTTTAAAGGCGTGCAGTCGAAAATATTATTGAAATCTTGACCTTTTAGTGCTACTCCTTTAAATCGTTAATTAGGTACTAAATAATGTGCGGCTGAAGCTAGGTCTAAAATTAAGTGTGCCCGGGGGTGGAACCAATTAGAAAATGCATTAAAATTCGTTAATCGTCCAAAAATGAGTGTAGCAAAATGTTTTAAAGGCGTGCAGTCGAAAATATTATTGAAATCTTGACTTTTTAGGGCTACTCCTTTAAATCGTTAATTAGGTACTAAATAATGTGCGGCTGAAGCTAGGTCCAAAATTAAGTGTGCCCGGGGGTGGAACCAATTAGAAAATGCATTAAAATTCGTTAATTGTCCAAAAATGAGTGTAGCAAAATGTTTTAAAGGCGTGCAGTCGAAAATATTATTGAAATCTTGACTTTTTAGGGCTACTCCTTTAAATCGTTAATTAGGTACTAAATAATGTGCGGCTGAGGCTAGGTCCAAAATTAAGTGTGCCTGGGGTTAGAACCAATTAGAAAATGCATTAAAAGTCGTTAATTGTCAAAAAATGAGTGTAGCAAAATGTTTTAAAGGCGTGCGGTCGAAAATATTATTGAAATCTTGACTTTTTAGGGCTACTCCTTTAAATCGTTAATTAGGTACTAAATAATGTGCGGCTGAAGCTAGGTCCAAAATTAAGTGTGCCCGGGGTTAGAACCAATCAGAAAATGCATTAAAAGTCGTTAATTGTCCAAAAATGAGTGTAGCAAAATGTTTTAAAGGCGTGCAGTCGAAAATATTATTGAAATCTTGACTTTTTAGGGCTACTCCTTTAAATCGTTAATTAGGTACTAAATAATGTGCGGCTGAAGCTAGGTCCAAAGTTAAGTGTGCCCGGGGGTGGAACCAATTAGAAAATGCATTAAAATTCGTTAATTGTTCAAAAATGAGTGTAGCAAAATGTTTTAAAGGCGTGCAGTCGAAAATATTATTGAAATCTTGACCTTTTAGTGCTACTCCTTTAAATCGTTAATTAGGTACTAAATAATGTGCGGCTGAAGCTAGGTCCAAAATTAAGTGTGCCCGGGGGTGGAACCAATTAGAAAATGCATTAAAAGTCGTTAATCGTCCAAAAATGAGTGTAGCAAAATGTTTTAAAGGCGTGCAGTCGAAAATATTATTGAAATCTTGACTTTTTAGTGCTACTCCTTTAAATCGTTAATTAGGTACTAAATAATGTGCGGCTGAAGCTAGGTCCAAAATTAAGTGTGCCCGGGGGTGGAACCAATTAGAAAATGCATTAAAATTCGTTAATTGTCCAAAAATGAGTGTAGCAAAATGTTTTAAAGGCGTGCAGTCGAAAATATTATTGAAATCTTGACTTTTTAGGGCTACTCCTTTAAATCGTTAATTAGGTACTAAATAATGTGCGGCTGAAGCTAGGTCTAAAATTAAGTGTGCCCGGGGGTGGAACCAATTAGAAAATGCATTAAAATTCGTTAATCGTCCAAAAATGAGTGTAGCAAAATGTTTTAAAGGCGTGCAGTCGAAAATATTATTGAAATCTTGACTTTTTAGGGCTACTCCTTTAAATCGTTAATTAGGTACTAAATAATGTGCGGCTGAAGCTAGGTCCAAAATTAAGTGTGCCTGGGGGTGGAACCAATTAGAAAATGCATTAAAATTCGTTAATTGTCCAAAAATGAGTGTAGCAAAATTTTTAAAGGCGTGCAGTCGAAAATATTATTGAAATCTTGACTTTTTAGGGCTACTCCTTTAAATCGTTAATTAGGTACTAAATAATGTGCGGCTGAGGCTAGGTCCAAAATTAAGTGTGCCTGGGGTTAGAACCAATTAGAAAATGCATTAAAAGTCGTTAATTGTCAAAAAATGAGTGTAGCAAAATGTTTTAAAGGCGTGCGGTCGAAAATATTATTGAAATCTTGACTTTTTAGGGCTACTCCTTTAAATCGTTAATTAGGTACTAAATAATGTGCGGCTGAAGCTAGGTCCAAAATTAAGTGTGCCCGGGGTTAGAACCAATCAGAAAATGCATTAAAAGTCGTTAATTGTCCAAAAATGAGTGTAGCAAAATGTTTTAAAGGCGTGCAGTCGAAAATATTATTGAAATCTTGACTTTTTAGGGCTACTCCTTTAAATCGTTAATTAGGTACTAAATAATGTGCGGCTGAAGCTAGGTCCAAAGTTAAGTGTGCCCGGGGGTGGAACCAATTAGAAAATGCATTAAAATTCGTTAATTGTTCAAAAATGAGTGTAGCAAAATGTTTTAAAGGCGTGCAGTCGAAAATATTATTGAAATCTTGACTTTTTAGTGCTACTCCTTTAAATCGTTAATTAGGTACTAAATAATGTGCGGCTGAAGCTAGGTCCAAAATTAAGTGTGCCCGGGGGTGGAACCAATTAGAAAATGCATTAAAAGTCGTTAATTGTCCAAAAATGAGTGTAGCAAAATGTTTTAAAGGCGTGCAGTCGAAAATATTATTGAAATCTTGACTTTTTAGGGCTACTCCTTTAAATCGTTAATTAGGTACTAAATAATGTGCGGCTGAAGCTAGGTCCAAAATTAAGTGTGCCCGGGGGTGGAACCAATTAGAAAATGCATTAAAATTCGTTAATCGTCCAAAAATGAGTGTAGCAAAATGTTTTAAAGGCGTGCAGTCGAAAATATTATTGAAATCTTGACTTTTTAGGGCTACTCCTTTAAATCGTTAATTAGGTACTAAATAATGTGCGGCTGAAGCTAGGTCCAAAATTAAGTGTGCCCGGGGTTGGAACCAATTAGAAAATGCATTAAAATTCGTTAATTGTCCAAAAATGAGTGTAGCAAAATGTTTTAAAGGCGTGCAGTCGAAAATATTATTGAAATCTTGACTTTTTAGGGCTACTCCTTTAAATCGTTAATTAGGTACTAAATAATGTGCGGCTGAGGCTAGGTCCAAAATTAAGTGTGCCTGGGGTTAGAACCAATTAGAAAATGCATTAAAAGTCGTTAATTGTCCAAAAATGAGTGTAGCAAAATGTTTTAAAGGCGTGCGGTCGAAAATATTATTGAAATCTTGACTTTTTAGGGCTACTCCTTTAAATCGTTAATTAGGTACTAAATAATGTGCGGCTGAAGCTAGGTCCAAAATTAAGTGTGCCCGGGGTTAGAACCAATTAGAAAATGCATTAAAAGTCGTTAATTGTCCTAACATGAGTGTAGCAAAATGTTTTAAAGGCGTGCGGTCGAAAATATTATTGAAATCTTGACTTTTTAGGGCTACTCCTTTAAATCGTTAATTAGGTACTAAATAATGTGCGGCTGAAGCTAGGTCCAAAATTAAGTGTGCCCGGGGTTAGAACCAATTAGAAAATGCATTAAAAGTCGTTAATTGTCCAAACATGAGTGTAGCAAAATGTTTTAAAGGCGTGCAGTCGAAAATATTATTGAAATCTTGACTTTTTAGGGCTACTCCTTTAAATCGTTAATTAGGTACTAAATAATGTGCGGCTGAAGCTAGGTCCAAAATTAAGTGTGCCCGGGGTTAGAACCAATTAGAAAATGCATTAAAAGTCGTTAATTGTTCAAAAATGAGTGTAGCAAAATGTTTTAAAGGCGTGCAGTCGAAAATATTATTGAAATCTTGACCTTTTAGTGCTACTCCTTTAAATCGTTAATTAGGTACTAAATAATGTGCGGCTGAAGCTAGGTCCAAAATTAAGTGTGCCCGGGGTTGGAACCAATTAGAAAATGCATTAAAATTCGTTAATTGTCCAAAAATGAGTGTAGCAAAATGTTTTAAAGGCGTGCAGTCGAAAATATTATTGAAATCTTGACTTTTTAGGGCTACTCCTTTAAATCGTTAATTAGGTACTAAATAATGTGCGGCTGAGGCTAGGTCCAAAATTAAGTGTGCCTGGGGTTAGAACCAATTAGAAAATGCATTAAAAGTCGTTAATTGTCCAAAAATGAGTGTAGCAAAATGTTTTAAAGGCGTGCGGTCGAAAATATTATTGAAATCTTGACTTTTTAGGGCTACTCCTTTAAATCGTTAATTAGGTACTAAATAATGTGCGGCTGAAGCTAGGTCCAAAATTAAGTGTGCCCGGGGTTAGAACCAATTAGAAAATGCATTAAAAGTCGTTAATTGTCCTAACATGAGTGTAGCAAAATGTTTTAAAGGCGTGCGGTCGAAAATATTATTGAAATCTTGACTTTTTAGGGCTACTCCTTTAAATCGTTAATTAGGTACTAAATAATGTGCGGCTGAAGCTAGGTCCAAAATTAAGTGTGCCCGGGGTTAGAACCAATTAGAAAATGCATTAAAAGTCGTTAATTGTCCAAACATGAGTGTAGCAAAATGTTTTAAAGGCGTGCAGTCGAAAATATTATTGAAATCTTGACTTTTTAGGGCTACTCCTTTAAATCGTTAATTAGGTACTAAATAATGTGCGGCTGAAGCTAGGTCCAAAATTAAGTGTGCCCGGGGTTAGAACCAATTAGAAAATGCATTAAAAGTCGTTAATTGTTCAAAAATGAGTGTAGCAAAATGTTTTAAAGGCGTGCAGTCGAAAATATTATTGAAATCTTGACCTTTTAGTGCTACTCCTTTAAATCGTTAATTAGGTACTAAATAATGTGCGGCTGAAGCTAGGTCCAAAATTAAGTGTGCCCGGGGGTGGAACCAATTAGAAAATGCATTAAAAGTCGTTAATTGTCCAAAAATGAGTGTAGCAAAATGTTTTAAAGGCGTGCGGTTTAAGATTTTGTTTAAAATCTTCAATTTTATATCTATTTGCAGTAGTGTCCCTTTAAATAGTTCATTAGGTACTAATTATTGCGGGGCTGAGGTCGAAACTAATTAAAAACCTATTACCCTCAGTCTCATGCATTATTCATAGAACTCACCAGAGTGCATAATGAAGGTTAACGCTCCAAACATTTGTCCAAACACAGCAGAGTAGGCCATTTTCTTGGTTTTCTTAAAGAATAAATTCATTCTTGCAGGCATTCCTATAGAAAAAAATGATAAATGTGATTAGCAAGACTTGATTTTGGTAAAACACTGCCCTGTTGACCAAAATAATTACGAAAACCATGAAAATGTCATATTTTATGTGTCCGAGTAAAATACCACATACAACACTTTTTATCACTCATTTTGGTTGATCAGTTGAAAAATGTGGCAAACTGTGTGTGTAGTGTTGTATTGTACTGTATTTCCATGAAATTTCAAATTTTAGGCAAAGTTTCTACGTACGTATTGCAAATTACGTGTTAAAAAGAGATTAGAAGGTGGTTCCCTTCAGTTCATTTGCTCTTTTAATGTTGAACTTGTACATAAAAAAAGGAGATTGAATTCAAACAGGGTACGGCGAAGAAACACCATGGTACACATGGTAAAATTTCAAGCAATGTTCGGCAGAAAGCGTACACCATGGCATCCCATGTAGTTATTCTCGTGTATGCACGTTGATGAGAGATGCGCTCAACACGTACCCGGGACAACTCGTACCCGAGACAACTCGTACCCTGGACAACTCGTACCCGGTATCAAAGTCCTTATTGCTCTTGACAGTAGTTCAATGCTCTTTTTTATTTTATTTTCAGATATTAATGGGATGTGCACAACCATATTGCCATCGCTGTGAAAGGTATGAAAAGGAATTAGTCAGTTTCCGCAATGTGACATTCAAATTATCATGCTCATATTTTTTTGACATACTTTTGATTTCTATTTTCTTTGTTTGCAGATGGGAACTAGATGTGCATAGGAGAATATCGCAAGTGAAGTCAATACATGAACAATGAAGATGATGGATAAATTGATGGACCAAAATTTATTTCATATCCAACAGTGGAGATCCTAGAGATCCGCACCTACAAGGCTCATACAAAATTAAATGCAAATTTAAAGAACAATTGTTTTCCATTAAAATTAGCCGACAATAGAAAGAACATTTCAAAATAAATAACTTATAAGATAAAGTAAAGTAAAATTGGATAATTATAATTTAATTAAAATAACTTAAAGACACAGGCTGGTCAGCAAAGCGCGTGCGCAAAATTCCTGCCACGAAATACGCAGCTCCATAGCAAAGGCATGGTGCTTCGTATTTCGTGGCACGAATTTGGCGCGCGCGCATTGCTGACGGTCCTGTGCCATTAACTAGAAATAAATTGTAAAGAAAAATAAAATTAAGATAAAGTAAATAAATATGTACTTAAAATAAATTAAAGCTGAATTACGATAAAGTAAAAAAAACAAACATTTAATTAAACTGATTTAATTAAAATATTTAATGAAAGTTCAATTTTGATTAAAAAAACCAATGCGATAATTAAAGAAAAATTCAAAATAAAGATTTAATTTAAATAAATACGAGAGAAATATAAATTTCCGAAAAACATAAATTCAAGCAAAATAAAATTTAACAAATAAAACAAATTATTCAGATAAATTACAGAAAAATAAAAACGTAATTAACAAAAGTAAACGATGTAATATCAAGTAGAGTACACGCCGGGGGTACACGATGTAAAAGTACATATAAAAGTGTTCTGCAAATAGCCGTCTGGTTTTATGCAACTGGCCCGGTCGCGATATTTTTTTCCGTACCGTTGTTTAGCGAACATTGCTTCTGATTGGTTTAACCCCTATGCATATGTTGCATACTGATGTGTTTTGTCGATAACTACCTCAACATAACCCCACACCATACCACACTCTTTCCTCAATTAATAGTAAAAACAATTTTAATACGAGATTCGATAGTAGATTCGAACCTGCAATCTCTCGATTGATAGCACTACGTCTTAACCACTAGGCTACCAAATAACTCTTGGAGGCGCTATATGGAAAATATGAATATTCATTTACAATACACCAATCGACGAAGCCCCATAGCAAATATGTGGTACGGAAAAAAATATCGCCGCCCGGTCAACTAGGTACCGGCATGCCGACAAACGGTTTGAAGTCTTTAGATCCCCGGCTTGACAGCGGTCCCACAGCTTGAAGAGTCGCCCTTGAACTGACCTCACTTGCTTGCGCTGATACCGCTGAACCTTGGCCTCCTTCGCGAGTCTCATCTGTAGCTTGACCAATGATGCTTCTTGGTGGAGAAGTTTAACAACGCAGTAGAACTGGACGTTGTGTCTCCCAGCTCGCCCGTTGGCCTGCATCTGTCCTTCCCCCACTCGTCTCCTGAATCCTTCTTTCCTTGCCCGTCCATCTGCAGGAAATGATTGAAAGGGTGCGAGTTGTCCCGGGTGCGAGTTGTCCTGTTTCCGATCGAAGACTGCATGCGATATACACGTTGAAAGTATGAAGCGCCGATTATACATGAAAACAGTGATGTTCCAATTTGGTGGATACGTGAACCTGATTGGCTGAGCTGTTCCAATTGTGTTCCAATTGTTAACTAGAAGATCGAGAGAAAGTTAAGGATGACACGCAAAATCGTGAAACGTTCCATATTTTTAATTAATTAATCCATTACGTAACTTTTCAAGATCTTAAATTTTTCGTAAGGGGCCGAAAAAGACACTTTTTAACGGTCAAACGTAGAACATGGTGAAAAATAAAGTTGTCTAAGTCGTTCTGTAGTCCCCAGTTTGCTAAGAAATACTTTTCACTGTTACCGTTGAGGGCGCTATTTACATTACGTAATTCTCAAAGATCTTAGGAGTTCCGTTTGGAGACGAAAAACAATCTTTAAACGTCCATACATGACTTTCTGAGACAATAAACTTGTTAAAGTCATTAAATTGTCTTCCACAAGGCAGGAAACATTCTTCATTGTCACCGTTGAGGGCGCTGTTTCCATCATTTAATTTGTTAATTTCTTGAAAATACCGATTTGTACAGAAATGATATATACTTTCGACATTCGTAATAACTATATAAACTTAAACAATTGTCGAAGTGATTTTGTTGTCTTCCGCTAGGCAGCAAATATAATTTTTGCCACCGTTGAGGGCACTGTTCAATCACTTAATACAGTGCCGTTTCTGTGCCTTAGGCCTAGTTGTCAAATTGTCAGGAATACCATTTGAAGAAAAATGACACTCAACTTAAGGGTAATTATTTTAGGATTAAAGTTATTCTTGAGTAATTTTCAAGTCTTCCATGGGCAGAAAAATCCTTCGGTTGCCACCGTTGGGGGCGCTGTTTCCATCACGTAGTCTTGGGAATACCACTTGGAGCAGAAAAGAATCTTCCAAAAATGATTATTGTCTCGGAAACAAACTATTAGGTCATGAAGCAAAATATTTAATTCAGAATCCATAATCATCGTTTTAAAATTATAGTTGCAGGTTAAAGATTTATCACCAGCCGCTGTGGGTGTGATATATCTGAACTCCATAATGGAGCAACCACCTTACGTGGATAAGACGACGTAGCACTTACGGCATGTGGAAGCTCAGATTTTTAAAAATTGTTTTACTTAGAATTTAAAAGAGATACATGAAATTCAAAACTGTGAACGCAATATTTGTTTTTACTTCAAATGTTTTGTTCCTAATTGTATACATGTACTTATTCTGTAACACCGAGAGACAATTTGGCTCGTATAGGGAAAACCCGAGGGAGTATACCGCTGTGCTTTATAGCTCAGCCGGTAGAGCATCTGGCCAGTGAGTCACATCAGAGGTCTCGGGCTCGAATCCTGATAAGAGCCATATGATTATTCTCTCATCCAGTGTTTTAATGTAAATTTTATATAATGTTTTGCAATTTGTTTTGTAAATTTACATGTATGTATGACTATGTAGCATTTAACATTAGAATTGTTAAAAATTGAAATTTTCGCTGTTGTAGGTGCACCCGTTTTAACTGAATCATTGTCATTACTTTACATGTTAAAATTGCTTTTATCGTTTATTATGTATCATGTGTAGGGCAATTCCGAAAATAGGTGGACATGAGGAAAAAAATAAAACCCCAAATATTTATTAGAAACTACTTAGGATGGTTAGAGTATGCCTTTAAGGTTGTAAATTTGTATAGGACACTTTGTATTTTCCGTTTTGTAGGTATTGTGGTATCCACTTTTTTGTTATAAGTTGTAATGACAGAAAATGTAACGTCAGTCACATGTAACGTCAGTCACGCAAATTTTCATGTGTACACATATACTGATGCAATATTTCTGACTCCAAATGGTGTGTTTGTTAGGTCTAACTCTTCAACCATTTTGAATGTATCATTAGTTTGAGAAGAAATTGAAAATAAAGATGATTGATTGTTTTGCATGTCCTTTTTTTGTAACATCAGCCACGCACATTTAATGAGCTCCCCTGCATACAATATTGCATTAGTAAACAAAGTGACAGTTATTTTAACAGCTATGGGGGCTTAGCTATTCAGTTAGATAGAAGTAGGGGATCACCCTTGATTAACCTGGGGAATACAGAACAATATGTCTTAAAACCTGTAACGTCAGTCACTACGGAATTGCCCTGTAGTGGAATACACCCAACATACCCAATACACCCGATACACCCAATACATTCCAAAACACCCCAAGATACCCAATACACTCAAGACACCCGAACGTATATCTCAAGACACCTCAGACGTAAGGGTATCAATACTCCAATACACACAATATGCCCATTACTCTTAAAGGAACACGTTGCCTTCAGATTTCACGAAATCTCACGTTTGAGGGTGTTTCTTATACTTATTAAGAGTTGTTCTTGCAATAAAACACATTTAATGTGTTATAATTAGTGAATGGTAATTAAAAAATCAAACACTGACCTCTGACCCCCACTACATGTCCCGCGAAATGTATACGTATTTCAAGCCGTCAATACGATCGTCCGGGTAGTGGGCAAAATGCAGCGACGAGCAGGAGTTAGGTTGGCGCCGTAGCCAGTGGTCAGGTAAACCTATCAGATGAACGCAAGGTACCATACCATTCTCCGCCTCCCGAGACATGTGTGAAATGTAAACACACACACACACACGGAAATTTATAAAACCCGGAAGTCGGAGGTGGTCGGAGATACCCAAAGGTACCCGGAGGTAGATTGTTTTTGCTAACGTGTAGTTGGTGCGTTGACGGTGGCCCGGAGCTACGCAGTATTAAAATAACAAGCCGGAGGTAGGTTGTAGCATGTACTACACGGTCACAACAAATTCTACCTCTGACCTCCGGGTTTCAACGACACCCCACACACACACACACCGACTGGCTGTCAAAAAATGGATCGTCAAGAGAACACAGCAGACGCGTCAAAAAAGAAAAAAAACGAAAACCTCGCCAATCAGGGTAAGAATATTGTCATGTAGACCAGGCTGAAAATGAGCCAGGTATCACCTGGAGAGTTAGTTAATCTCACGTGGTTTTTCTGGACCGGTTTTTCATGGGGAACAAGAATATTTTTGGTAAAAAGCCCAAATCCTGAACCCACACCCTAAAAAGGGGCGGGGCAAGGGAGTGGGCGGGTAGCCTATGGCATCCGAATGGTCTGGCAGGAGGATTAGGGTACCATGCACACTCTCTCAAGATGCTAAAATGATTCTTAGCACTCTGGGGGCATCTAGTGCTTAAGGAATTTTGATATTGCCATTGGACAAAAACTCCCACGGGTCCTAATTAGCATATTTCAAAGATGGCCGCCATCAGAATGCCAAGTTTTAATGGTAGCCCCCTAATCAGCCGATCTTGAAGGTTCTGGTGTTGCTACTGTGGTTTTCTGTGGTTCTGAATCCAATTCTGAGGTTTTTAAAATGATAAGAGGTCAAGGTAACGTGATTAGGCTGAGGATCAGGGTCATTTCCAAGATGGCCGCCATTGAAATTAACAGGTGCCAGGTATAGGCAGTGTCAGGTGTAGGTACCTAATCGACCGATTTTAAAGATACTTGTGTTAATACTATGGTTTTCTATGATGATGAATCCAAGTCTGAGGTTTTCAAAATGGTGAGAAGTCAAGATCACGTGATTAGGCTAAAGATTAGGGTCATTTCGAAGATGGCCGCCATTGAAATTAACAGGTGCCAGGTGTAGGCAGTGTCAGGTGTAGGTACCTAATCGGTCGATTTTAAAGATACTTGTGTTAATACTATGGTTTTCTATGATGATGAATCCAAGTCTGAGGTTTTCAAAATGGTGAGAAGTCAAGGTAACGTGATTAGGCTGAGGATCAGGGTCATTTCCAAGATGGCCGCCATTGAAATTAACAGGTATCAGGTGTAGGCAGTGTCAGGTGTAGGTACCTAATCGGTCGATTTTAAAGATACTTGTGTTGATACTATAGGTTTCCATGATGATGAATCCAAGTCTGAGGTTTTCAAAATGGTGAGAAGTCAAGATCACGTGATTAGGCTGGGAATCAGGGTCATTTCCAAGATGGCCGCCATTGAAATTGGCAGGTGCCAGGTGTAGTGTCAGGTGTATACCTAATCGGCCGATTGTAAAGATCCTGGTGTTGATACTATGGTTTTGCATGATGCTGAATCTAATTCTGAGGTTTTCAAAATGGTGAGAAGTCAGGGTCACGTGATTAGGCTGAAGATCAGGGTCATTTCAAAGAAGGCCGCCATTGAAATTAACAGGTGCCAGGTGTACACGTAGGCACATAATCGGCCGATTATATTGATCCTGGTGTTGATACTATGGTTTTCCATGGTGCTGAATCCAATTCAGAGGTTTTCAAAATAGTAAGAAGTTAGGATCACGTGATTAGGCTGAGGATCAGGGTCATTTCCAAAATGGCCGCCATTGAAATGCCAAGCGTCAGGTGCACATGTAGGCACCTAATCAAGCTATTTTATTGATCCTGCATGGTGTTAATAATATAAGTTTCAACGGTGCTGAGTCCAATGCTGAGGTTTTCAAAATGATGAGAGGTCAGGATCACGTGATTAGGATGCGGATCAGGGTCATTTCGAAGATGGCCGCCATTGAAATTAACAGGGGCCAATTTCATAAAGCAATTAAGCAGAAAAATTTGCTTAATCAAAAATTTGTTTGCTTTATAAAAATGAGTAAATAATCAAAATTGTACGTCAACTTGTGTTTTTAGCAAGAATAGCAGATATTCTTGTGAAAAACACAAGTTGAAAGGCAATTTCGACTATTGACTCATTTTTATAAAGCAAACAAATTTTTGATTAAGCAAATATTTCTGCTTAATTGCTTTATGAAATAGGCCCCAGGTGCCAAGTGTAGGTAGTGTCAGGTGTAGGTACCTAATTGGCCGATATTAAAGATCCTGGTCTTGACACTATGGTTTTCCATGGTGCTGAATTCAATTCGGAGGTTTTTAAGATGATGAGATGTAACGATCACATGATAAGATTTCCAAGATGGCCGCCATTACTAAAAATGACCTCGATCCTAAGCCTAATCACGTAACCCTAACATCTCATTATTATAAAAACCACAGAATTGGACTCAGCACAATGGAAAACCATATTATCAACACCAGGATCAATAAAAATCGGCTGATTAGGTGCTTACGTGTACACCTAACACACAGCATTCCAATGGCGGCCATCTTGGAAATTACCCTAATCCGCATCCTAATCTCGTGATCCTGACCTCTCATCATTTTGCAAACCTCAAAATTGAACTTAGCACCATGGAAAACCATATTATCAACACCAGGATCATTAAATTGGCTCATTAGGTGCATGCCTATATACATGTATACCTGACACACGGCATTTCAATGGCGGTCATCTTGGAAATGACCCTGATCCTCAGCCTAATCACGTGACCCTGACTTCTCACCATTTTGAAAACCTCAGAATTAGATTCAGCATCATGCAAAACCATAGTATCAACACCAGGATCTTTACAATCGGCCGATTAGGTATACACCTGACACTGCCTACACCTGGCACCTGCCAATTTCAATGGCGGCCATCTTGGAAATGACCCTGATTCCCAGCCTAATCACGTGATCTTGACTTCTCACCATTTTGAAAACCTCAGACTTGGATTCATCATCATAGAAAACCATAGTATCAACACAAGTATCTTTAAAATCTACCGATTAGGTACCTACACCTGACACTGCCTACACCTGGCACCTGTTAATTTCAATGGCGGCCATCTTCGAAATGACCCTAATCTTTAGCCTAATCACGTGATCTTGACTTCTCACCATTTTGAAAACCTCAGACTTGGATTCATCATCATAGAAAACCATAGTATTAACACAAGTATCTTTAAAATCGGTCGATTAGGTACCTACACCTGACACTGCATATACCTGGCACCTGTTAATTTCAATGGCGGCCATCTTGGAAATGACCCTGATCCTCAGCCTAATCACATTACCTTGACCTCTTATCATTTTAAAAACCTCAGAATTGGATTCAGAACCACAGAAAACCACAGTAGCAACACCAGAACCTTCAAGATCGGCTGATTAGGGGGCTACCATTAAAACTTGGCATTCTGATGGCGGCCATCTTTGAAATATGCTAATTAGGACCCGTGGGAGTTTTTGTCCAATGGCAATATCAAAATTCCTTAAGCACTAGATGCCCCCAGAGTGCTAAGAATCATTTTAGCATCTTGAGAGAGTGTGCATGGGACCCTAATCCTCCTGCCAGACCATTCGGATGCCCTAGATAGACTACCCGCCCACTCCCTTGCCCCGCCCCTTTTTAGGGTGTGGGTTCAGGATTTGGGCTTTTTACCAAAAATATTCTTGTTCCCCATGAAAAACCGGTCCAGAAAAACCACGTGAGATTAACTAACTCTCCAGGTGATACCTGGCTCATTTTCAGCCTGGTCTAATGGGACAAACCGATAGAAATAATTGTTCAGAAGTATTTCAACAGCTGCGACTGGAAATAAGACTAATATAATTTCTCCGCCATTTATGGGAGTCAAGATTTTGACTCCCATAAATGGCGGAGCGTGCTGCTTCGAGACATTACGCAAAATTGAAGCATTTCTAAGGCGCGTTTGTGTGGATCATTATATTCTACTTTTTAAACATCTTTCGGATCGTGCTCATTATACTTCAAACGCTTGTAATAGCCCCAAAACGCCCAATAAAGCGCAACCCGAAGGCAACGTGTTCCTTTAAGACTCCCATGTAGATTCACGAAACACCAAAAACATAGGACATTCTCAGAAGACCAATACTAAAAACACCTAAGACATCAATACACCATTATAATCCCAAGATACCCGAAAACGACCGAGTCACAGACACCAAAACACCCAAAATATCAAATACACTTTGCTCACAATTATAAAGAACACATGAAATTCAAATAAAATAAAATTCAGTGAACACTAATACAAATTCAGTGAACAATACAGCTATTTGTTTCAACTTCAAAGAATTTGCATTTTGTACTTATGTATTTAAATATTGATGTCATGAATTTAGGTTATATAAATGTGAGATTTGCACTTTTTGTTATCGTAAATATGCGCGGGTATGTATTATTTAACATTATAATTGCTTAATAGCGAATGCACCTGTTGATTTTGCACCATTGTCATTACTGCATGTGCGTATTAAAAGCGGCCTTGGTAGTAGGTACACACAATACAGCTAGAACTACCAATATCCAATACTCCCAAGACATCTAATTAAAACTCCCAAGACTCCCATATACAGTATACCCAATACACCCAAGACTCCCAATACACCCAGCAAATTAAACTTTTCAAAGACTCAAGACAGAACTCCCAGAATATCTTGATAACACAATTAGACACCCAAGACATGAAGTACGCCAAAGGCACAGGGCACCGAAGACTCCCCAAAACACCATTTTTGTTTTAAAGACTCACGACAATACACCAAAAACTCCCAAAACATTATACACAAGACGCCCAAAACAACCACGCAGAATTTCCAAGGCACCCCAAAACACAAGACAATACACCCATTACACGTACGGCACCAAAGTACTCAAAACACCAAATAAATACATCCAACATTACTAGGACCCTTTCACATCTAGCACTCAAAAAGACATCTCAAGTCACAGTACACCTAAGACACACACCAAAGACGCCCAAGACATCTGGAGACCCGACTTCCAAGAAAATACCTAATGCACACAGGACACCCAATAAACCCAAGACGCCTAACGATTTCTCAAGACACCACAGACACTGATGCACCAATACATCCAATACATCAACAATTCCCAGGACATGCTCATTAATAATAATAAATATGGAATTTATAATGCACTTTTATCCAAAGGATACAAAGAAGAAATGAGGAAGTCACCCAAGTCCTGCAGAAAAGGTAGGTCTTAAGAGCTTTTTTTTTAAAGAAAAAAAACGAGTTGAATGAATTTGTTACGGTAGCTGGTATAAGTATAAGAGGAGCGGGAAAAGCCCTATCACCAGTTTGAGTGCGTGGTCTGAGGATATCGAGACAGAGTTTGGGATGAAAGTGAAAATGGTTAAGACTTCCTACCTGGAGGTAGATTATTTAATTTTCTGTACGTGTGGACATGTTGAATGAGTTTAGCAACTGGGAGACACCAAATACACTTAAAGACAGATTACGTCAAGGAGAATGGACGAGAAAGTGTAGATTCGTGAAAAGAATGGGCGAGGCGAAGCAGAGCCTATTCTTTCACGAAACTACACTTTCAAGGCTATTCTCCGACTTCAACCATTCCACCATCCAGAACAAAGAAACGCGCCAGTAAGCCATCCTGTCAATAAGTGTAGATTCGTAAGGAACAAAAGAATTACGTAAGAAGTCACTGAGGTGGCGTTTTTTCTTGGATGCAATGCACGGCGTTTTGTTATTGCTGCAAGAATAGAATCACTCATGATGCGAACACGCTGTATTCTGGTGCTGTAGAATGTGCATTAATTCGTGGTCCCGCGCTGCTGGTAACGTACATGCACTATACCGTTGGGTCTGATGTCGAAGATTTTGACATTTTAAAAGTCATTTTAGAGTTTGAAAACGACAGAAGCGAAATTTCTCGGGATTTATATAATGGCAGTATGGAACTGCGCTTTTCGGAAAAATACTACGACGACGCAGACAGAGAGAGAGAAACTACAGGCTTTTTTGAGTTTATACAACAGAAGCATATCTCGGGATTTATACAGTGAAACTGTGCTATTCGGAAATACTTCCAAATACTGAAAGCCACCCAGACCAAACTGGGTGGCTTTCAAGAACAGCACTTTTTTTCCCCCATCAAAATCGTTGCTCAAAATGGAATCTTTAGACAAGTCATTTAACAGGAAATTGCTATTTTTGGTAAAATCAAAATCTCTACACGTTCTACATACCTCCCTGGCCGTAATTTTCTCAAAACTTACGTACACACCTCCGTTTTTAACAATTTGACGATCGAATTCAACTTCATAAACTTCAACTCGTGCTGACTCGTGGCATCGTTATTTTCAGAGCAATGGCGCTCGCCTCTAACTGTTTCAAGCACCAGACCAGTTCCAGCACGTACCCTTTTTTGGACGAGGGGGGATTTGTTTTAGTGTTCCACCTCGTGGTCGGTGAATGAAGGATTCACGTCAAATGACTTTTCACTCGTAAAGTTGCCACGCGGAGTAGTATAGAAAACGGGGTATTGGACACAAACTCAAAAATATTTTTGAGTTTGTGTCCAATGCCCCATTTTCTTTTTAATTTTTTATTTTCGCCATTTAAAGTGCCAAGAAAAATGATAATTTTAATAAGACTATCTTTTTTATATATAAAATGATTTATGAACCAAAATAGTATTCAATCTTTCAAAATTGGCGCACTAGGAATTACGTGTAAATCTTCATAAGCGGGCGGACCTTCGCCGGCCCACCCGCTCTTTTTTACGTCTATTGTGAATTTGAATTCAAAAGTTTTCCTATAAGAAAGATCCTTTTTTTCTTTAGCTAATCTTTCCGCGACTCGTTTTTCAACCTCGGTCTCATCCACGCTTTTATTTTCTTTGGATCTATATTTCTTCTTTAGCGAGTCTGACATTTCATGAAATTTGGTCAGCTCGTTATTAATCAGAGCAAATTCTTCGTGACTAATTTTACCGTCGTTTATGGCGTGGCTGATTAAATCTTCTATAGTGTTTAGTTTAGACATTGCGAGCACTCTTATTTCGTCGTGCTTTTTAGACTTTGACTTTACTTTACGGCTAAAGTACTTTAACCCAAGAGCGCACGCTACGGTGCCGAGCGCAATACCTTCAAATATAAATCCTAAAGGCGCCGAAATGACACCGGCGATCGCCGCTATACCAACCGCCCCGCTAACGGCGGAAGTGGCTTCGGCAAATGTTTCGCCCCACGTCAATACCGCGTTCACCTTTTTATACTTGTTATAAAGCCCCGCCCGTTTATCTCTTTCTCTAACAATCTCTTTCTTTACCCCGTCGATTTCTGATAGCCTGTAGGCGGTATTGTCCACAATTACCTCTGAGTCAATCTGTAAAGCCGGTAATACCGCGGGTGATTCTACCGGCAGATTTGGGTAATTTTTTTGCTCTCTGGGTTCCGGCAACCTCGCTTCCATTTTTAATTTAACTAACTTTAATATTATATAATTTCAATATTTAAAATAAGTTTTAAGTGTTCGTCCGCGATCAGGCATTCGTTACAATCTTTTACCTGAAATTTAAACTCGTTAATTATACCGTTATTTAAATTAACGCCGGGTTTTGTCGTTTATTCCTTAGCCGCTACTTGGTTATAATAATTGCGATCGACCCCGCTCAGAGGTATGCTACCCAAAATCGTGCTCGGTTTTCCATTGTAAAAATTTTCGTTCATAGAAATTTGTTCGCAATAGATCATTATTGCCCCTATCGTATCCCTTACCGGGTAGCTGATGTGCTGACCGTAAGTTATCCAGCCTCTAGACAGTCCTAATATCTCTCAAATTTTATTTAATCTAATAGCGCGTTGTGGGCTTACGGAGGTATATAATTTATGGCCGCTTGGATACCACGAAAACTGTAACCCTTCTATTTCTAGGTAGTTAAGTTCTCTAATTATCTCACTAACGTCGTATATGCCGGGGTTCATATGGTTATCCATAACGTTAGATCGCTTTGAACTACTTCCTACGTCGGCCCATTGGACGTTAGTTCTATCTCTGACGTTAAAAAATCTCAAGGGCATGCTAGCGCTCAACAACTTGATCTTTTTGATACCGTCAGAGTTGTCTATGGGACTATGCAACTGAAATGTTACGTCTGATTTTTTTATTACAAAGGTGTGATTCATTTTATCAATGGCAATTACTATTTTAATTATCTAACTTTTTATTGTACATCAACGCATAAAACCAAGTCTATTTTATCGGTCGACATCTCGCAACCTCTGCAATCTTTTATCTCAAACTCAATCTCGTTAATTACTCCATTTTTCAAAGGAATTCCATAATTTTCTGTGTAATTATTGGCGACGGCTTGACCGTAGTCGTGCGTGTGTAAAAAAGTTGCCGGTACCACTCCCAACAGAGTGCTATTTTCTCCGTTAAAAAAGTTGTTTTGCGTATTAATTTGTTTACAATAAACATTTACGGCGCCGGGGCTTTCGCCGATTGACGGTTTTACGGTTACGGACCTTGTACTGTTGGGTGAAAATAAAACGGTTTCATCCGTTAATCCAACTAAGTTAGCAATTTTAGTGAAATCTGTATTTTTATATAACCTTCATCTAATATATCAAACTTTAGCCATCCAAAATTGTAAGAGTTAAAAAAATTAACAAAACTGTGAATGGTATAATAGCTAGGAGGTATTAAAATTGGCCTTATACTAGTGGAAATATGTTTTTGTCCATCACGGCCGGCGGCCCAAGTCCCCCGACGTGTATTTTTAAATATTGAAAAATATCCTAACGCGCACGCTGGCGCTCAATAGCTTAATGTTTTTACATCTAATGGCACAACTATTATCGATCGGCGAGCTTAGTTGGAAAGTTTGATTTTTACTCGTGATGAGAAAAGTGTGTTTCATTTTATGAATAATGTATACGTTTTTAATTGCTAATATCGACGCACAATATCAATTTTATATCATCTATCACGAGTTCTTCACCTTTATAATCTTTTAGTTGAAAGTTTAACTCGTTGATTACACCGTTTATCAAAGGAATCTCGGTATTGTCTGTGAAGCTTTTTGTGAGTTCTCTAGTATAATCTTGTTTGTAAGATACAGGTGTTGGTACAAATCCCAACAAATTGCGAGGTTGGCCGTTATGAAAGTTTGTTTTAGTATTAATCTGATTTCAATAAATGTTAATAGCATTGGGATTTTTACCAATTAGTGGCGTTATAGTCTTGTTCCATTTATGCCCGAGGGGGTGATAAACACCAATATCTAGAAAGACCCTATCGTCGCCTAAAACCAATCCAGGTTCAAGTAAATGACTAACCGCCCTAAAAACCATAATGTATCCGGCTTCTGCTTCTATTTCTAAATCACCATTTTTTAAAATATGAAAACTTATCCAGTCTAGATTGTAAGAGTTAAACACATCAATTAAACTTTGTAAGGAATAATAGCCAGGTTCAAATATTACATAACTCCAATCGCCGTATGTACGCCCCGGCGCTAACCAGTGAATAGATAATTGTCTATAAATATGATAAAACAATTTGTTTACGCAGAAAACCAAAACTATTGTCGATCGGCGGGTTTAATTGGAAAGTTTGATTTTTACTCGTTACAAGAAAAGTGTGTTTCATTATTTATAATAATGTAATACAATTATAAATTAAATGAATTTGTCACCTTTATCAATATCAAATTTGAACGTAGTAGTTGAATCACAGACTAGAGAACGTTTTACCGCACATCTACCTGAAATATTCAATCAATATAAATTACCGGATATAAAACACCTCGTTGACTTTAACCGTTTTTTACATCACCCACTTACGTTTTACCAAAATCAAATAAATTTTGCAGTTTACTACGCTACTACCGCTTGCGGAGTCGGAAAAGATTTATTAAAACATAAAGACGGGATTATTGCGAGCATGTTTAATTTTCACGTATATTTTACGATGCGAAGGATATTGTACGAGTTAAAATGTCCAATTCCAAACGACATAATGTTTAACAAGTTTAATAACAACATCGATAGAGGGGCTTATACGGACGTGTGTAGAGACTTTGGCACAGACAAGAATAACGCGTCAAAGTGGATTCAGAAAGTAGAAACTCTGTCTAGCGGAATGGGCATACCGTATTACAAGGGTAAAG
Source organism: Henricia sp. BOLD:AAB3569 (assembly GCA_037783545.1). NCBI lineage: Eukaryota > Metazoa > Echinodermata > Asteroidea > Spinulosida > Echinasteridae > Henricia > Henricia sp. BOLD:AAB3569. The sequence goes on along the minus strand of JBBELK010000057.1, from coordinate 283,075 downwards.
AAGTTGTCATAAAGCACAACAACGAGTTATTTAGCGTTCACCAAACGCATCCAGATGCTACTGGCAAATTTTGGAGCGGTACCGACCGACACACGTTCAGTTTTGTAGAAAACAGATACTCTCAGGGTGGCTACGTCACTAATTTTCCGGTAGATTATATTAGGCAGACAGACGCGGTAAATTACGCGTGGCAACGTTTTATACCGGAAAAGTCTACTAACCCATTTACTGACCGAGGAATATCTAGTATAAACGAGTCAATTAGAACTTACGCTTACGCCATACTAGGTGCGCAAGCTCAAGCCAAGACTAACATAACGTCGCCGGGTACCGGATTAGACGCTCAGGATCAGTTTTTAGTTATTGTCGAGGACTCGATTAACGCTCCTCCAAATATACAAGACTCTATCGATAGATATCAAGATTCTTTATATTACGCCCGCTCTTCTTTAAATTTTGTAGTCGGTCAAGATTTATCTCAGGGTAGGCATTCACGACGGATACAACAACGAAATCGTAATTGCTACTGAAAATATGAACGTAGGATACGATGGACAATTAAACGACGGGCTAGCGAAAATTCAGGCCGCTGCTGTATCCCAACTTCAACCTCAAATTCAAGCCCAACCCCAAATACAACCTCAACTAAGCGTAGAACAAATAAATCGTAATACCTATTTTGAGGCTAAAAAACAACCTGTGCAATAATCTAATATACCCCAACAAGAACCAAAAATTACTCAACAAGAATTCGATGAAATAGTCACTTCTGGAGATCACGAAGAAGAAAAGACTTCACTCATCGTACGATTTTTAGCTATTGCCGGACGGAATGGGTTATTTGATTTATAAAGTGGTCTACTAAAACGTAAAATGACGTGGAAATGGGGTTAACTCGGCTAAGCGCTTAGCCGAGTTAACCCCATTTCCACGTCATTTTACGTTTAACGCCAAGTTTTTAAATTCTCTTTTGCACGTAAACAAATATCAACAGAGCAACTCCGCTAATCATAGCCCATACGTTTTGGGCCAATAGCCCCGTAAACCTGCTTAGTAGATTAAATAACCAACTGGCTATGCTCCCTAATATCGCCGGTAATGCGGCTAACGCTTTAACCCCTAGCTTCTTAAACAAATTTGCCAAGTTTTCTAGGTGGCGTTTTATCCATTCCGTAACGTTCTTTGGATTAGTAGGCTGCGACGGTGCGAGTGACCCACCTCCACTACCCCCACCTGGCCATCTTACTCCAGCTACAATACTCACTATTATCGTGCTTGCCGCTAACACAAAAGCGCCCGTAATGCTTACTAACGTGACACCCTGTTCGCTGAATAGCGTTCTAATTTTATCGCCTGGAGTCTTATCGTTATTTTTCATTCGATCTACAGTTTCTTTTATTCTATTCATTTGACTTCTTAATCCCTCTCTATTTACGCCAGCCGCTTCTAGTCTAAGCGATCGTTCCTCGTACAAATTTTGTAGAGTCTTTTTTAATTCAGCGATTTTTGGTTCGTCGTTTTCTTTTTTAGCTAGTACGTCATTGGAAACATTTTGAATTTATTGGAAACGACATTTGTTGAGTTTTACTAAAGTTGTTTAACCTACGCAAATACGCGCGATTCATCTCAATGTCATTGTAGGATTAAAAACGGCATATTACTAAATGTTTGGTTTTCTTTGTTGACGATGAATATTGCGTCGTTAATTTTGATCTTTTGTATGCCGAATGATATTAAGGTATTTATTCGTCGGTTAAATTCGGTACTTATAGAATTTAAACAGAATGAAGGTTGTCGCGTCATTATTTATTAACGAAAGAAGCGATATCAAATTCAATGTTTAAATGGTCTTAATTAATCAATTTTAATCACGAAATAATGAAACAACCAAAATACCAAGCAATCGAGATAACACGCATTTGTAACTCCAATAACTGAGCAAGTGAATTACATAACGTGCAATGTTTTTTTTACGATTGGCACCCTACGTTCATCTACATGTATAACACAATAACTGAGCAAGTGAAATACATAGTATGCAATGTAAGAGGGTTGCCAATTGGCACCCTTCTTTCATCTGTAACAAACACAATAACTGAGCAAGTGAAATACACAGTATGCAATGTAAGATGGTTGCCAATTGGCACCCTTCGTTCATCTGTAACAAACACAATAACTGAGCAAGTGAAATACATAGTATGCAATGCAAGAGGGTTTCCAATTGGCACCCTTCGTTCATCTATAACCACAATAACTGAGCAAGTGAATTATACGTGATCATTTCTATTAGCATTGTGCTGCTCTACTTTGTATGTATATGTATTTGCACTATGTATTTGCATAAAAAATATGGCATGGTTTGAAAAGTGAGAGCTTGTTATTAAATCTAAATATTGCATTGAAATAAACTGATAATAAGGTATCCAATTTGTTTTTTTCCAAATTGACAATTTTTGCTTGTACTAAAATCTGTCTCCAAGGGATAAAGTGCTATAACGATGATTTAAAGATTGAAAAGATACCACTTTGTTGGAAAGTACGCGTAGGTGTGGTTTTCTAGTTTTCACACTGGAAATAATAGACCGTTTTATGTCAAAAATTAATGAAGCAAATATTAGTTACAAAAAAAAAAACCCATCGGATATTGGTCATTTGCTAGACTATTGTTTTTTTTAGTGTAATTTCCTGTTACTAACAAAAAATTATTTTTGCTAACAAAAAATCCGGAATGGTCATCCAAGAGAAGACAATTTTACTTTTTTCATTAACAAAATTAGAGAATATCATGAGTAGTGTTTTATTCTCAATAAAAAATGAACTAAGTAGGTTTCCAATAATTCCAAAATGTTTCCAAAGCTGTAAAATTCTTCAGCAACTGTCGATAATTCATCATTAACGTGGTCTAATTCTACTAAATTTGCTTCTAAATTACCCCGAAATGTCTTAAGCTTGGCGTCCACACCCTCGAGGTCTCTAAAGTTTAGCCCCTCCGTTTGTACAAACGTATCGACAGGTCTACGTTTAATAAAGTTGTCATCTAAAGATGACAAAGTTTCATTTGGATCTACAAACTCAATCATGTCATCAAATGATTTATTTACATTATCAGATTTACTTGACTCATTAGGTATAAATAACTCTTCATGCAACGTTTTTATAAATGCTTCAGACCTAGCTATTAGTTCTTGATCAGTAGCACCGTTTACATCGGTTTCTACAATACTCGCTACCCCAATTACAAACTTAATTTCATCATCTTGTACGCCCAGAGCCCTAGCAAAGCCTTCAAAGTTTCTATTTCTATACGATTCAAATAGTTGTGCGGTTCTCCACCGCGTCCGGTAATGCGATAACTGCTTCCTTGCCAAGTAGCATCTATACTTTTGTTTTCATTAACTTCAAAGGTTACGTCTGGGTCGTGAGCATATGTAGTTCTTTCTATATACTCATCTATTGCCGCATCTCTAAGAGATTCATCTCTAGTTTCTCTTAATGTTGCGTCTACCGAGTCTGCCGTTGTATTTAGATCAGACTTCCCGGATTCCATGGGCTGTATGGGCTGTCGGGTGTTTTTTGGTGGGTCTATTTCGAGACCTAACCCATCTCGAATAAACGCAGTCTTATGTTGATTTTTAAGATAACTTTTAGAATATGGCTTTTTATTATCTTGCGTTAACGGGATGTCTTTATTACGCCACTTTACGTACAGTTTACCATCTTTTTTATACTTGAATTTCTCATAGTTGATTAGAAGCGGTTTATCTTCACCAGCAATTTTATCGTAAAATACATCTACTTGTTGTTTTCTTGTGTATCTATAAACACGACTGAGCGTCTGATCGATGGTTTCAGTCGGCTGTCTCAGTCTGTCTATCCGCTCTTGCATCCCCGATCCTAGATCACCAATATTGCTTTCTTCAAAAATTTGTTGTTCATATTCTTCATCTTGAGCCTCGGCTATTTCCTGGTCTAATTCGCCCCCGGGCATAAATTCACCGCCTTCGGCTTCCATTCTTATTTTTTAATACAGCTTAAATTTATTAAATTAAAATATAACAATTTTAAGATCGCATTGAGGTTATAAGCCCTTGGCGACCAACCAGTCCACTATAAGTTTGACGGAAGACACGATTGCAACGAGTTTGAAGGCATCCGCCAAGTCTAACTTGTTTAGTTCTACAGATTTTTTACTAATCCAAGGCCCAAAAAACATTCCGACACAAGACATTTTAATTACAAACACTGACGATTTGATAATGGTGTTTGATATCGTTTTTTTATCTATGCGTATTTATAATTAGATACTTTAAAAATAAATTTTTCAAACTGCAGTCATTACGTTAGCCGGTAATATGCCCTGTTTAATCAACCAACCCATCGTAAATTCAGACGCAGTAACCCACGCAGTTAGTTTAGCGACATCCGAGACGTCTACTGTACCTAAATTTACATGAGTTATATTTAACAATTTTTTACCCAGCATAGCGAAGCCTATCGTCAGTCCAGACAACACCACCGAGTGATAAACGGTGTTTGCTATAGTTTTTTGTCCATTCTTTTATTTATAATTATATGCTATAATATTAAAATCATTTTTTAATCTTCCATGTCTTGTAATTCCGGACGGTTAGAGTCAACGGGGGCATCTCTGACGACTTTTGGTTTAACTTTCTCGTTAGAGTAGCTCGTAACATTTTTACTAGCAACTAATTTAAATAGATATATCGACGCCCCAACGCCTATTACAGCCGCCAATGCGTACCACTCGTAGTTGTTACCACCGCTTTCTGTCGGAGTACTATCAGAGACCTTTAAGGCCCTGTCACAAGAAACCGAATCGCAAGAACGTTCGTAAACCTTATTGAAAAATTAATATTTTTCTAGTACGGTGGAGAACGGACATAAAATGCAATTCATCAACTTTCTCATACCGCCCCAGTACCGTTCTGTTTCCGTACCAGTACCGTATACAGCATAAAATGGTGAATTTGATCCATAATCTAGCAATTTTGTCCGAGCCGAGACAGTACTGTTGACGAATTCACCGTTGCTAAACCTAACCATTACCGTTCTAAGACCGTTCTAAGACCGAACACACGAATCAATACCGTTCTATAAACTGTTGCGCACCGCACATAACTTACCAAAACCTTACCAACACCTTACCAATACCGAACGCATACCGACTGGCAACCGTCGGAAACGGGTGGCTAGCGAGTGTATAAATAAGCGTCTCCGTTCAAATTAAAATCATTACAGTTCCGGATATCTTGAAGGAAGTCGGATCCTCAGCTCTCAACTCTATCAGCCGTTCGTACACCCCAAGGACTGGTCTTCTGGCTATCCATGGCCGAACCCACTCCACTCTTCTCTGTCTTCTCCTTCTTCTTCTTCTTCTTCTTCTTCTATTGCGGCGCAGCACTCCAATGTACATGTTCATTAGGTCAATGTGGTGGTTCAGGGCAGCAATGGCTTGGATTCTCGCGGCATCTTCTGCAGGGTTCATCTTGGAATTCTAGTGGGATCTGGATCTGAACTGAGCTTCTCATCACAATTTAGTCATATTTATGTGTGTCATGCACGGATTGTTCTGAGAACGGTCGTGATTAGTGCGTGATAGGCGGTAGATACACGGTAGTAATAAGTTTACGACGTTGTAAGGAACGGAGCGAACGGGGAAGGTAAGGTGAAGTGCGGTATCGGCTCTGTATCAGAACGCTATCCAATTGTTCGTGATCCGGTACTGGTACGCTGATATCAAACCTTGCCGTATCAGTAACGGCTTATAAACGGCAAAACAGATCCAATACCGAGCTGATAGCGTGCAAGTAACGACCCGTTAACGTGCTCCAGTTCGGTGGCAATTTTTGAACATGTTTAAAACTTTTTTTCAGCAATTCCGTGCTGTCCTTATAACCCCGAGACAGCCAGTGTCAATAACTTATCAGTAACGATAGAGAAACGACCACTTACCGATCACTCCTTATCAATACCGATTCCACATCAATCAGTACGGTACATGAACGGTAATGCAATTCGGTTTCTTGTGACAGGGCCTTTAGTTCATTAGCCGCCTCTCTGAACTTGACATTTTGCTCTTTAATTTGTTTGTTGTGCGCGGCGAGCTTCTTTTGTTTGGTAGCGGTGACCTTTTTGACTTTAGGTTCTGGTTTGACTTCTTCTACGTTACCGGTTTCTTCGACTTGACTATCTATAGCACTATCCATTTTACTATAACTATATTATAATTTAATTAAAATCAATTTTCTTCGTCTTCTTTCGATTGCAATTCATTTACAGTTTCAACTACAGCATCATTTTCTGCTTCTACAACTTCAACGTGACTAGCTGTAATTAAAAACGCGGTCAACGGGCCGACCAAGTGTCCGTAATTGAAGTAAACCCCGCTAAGCAATCTGCTAACGCTCGAGTTTACCGCCGGATTCGTCTCTAATTCAACGTGCAGTTTTGTCTCGTCGTCCAATTTTAATCTTAATTTGCCTATCCCGAATTTGGGCAACGCAAATTTTACAATCTTGGTAAAGGCCGTGATTATCGGCAACCCTAGTCCTTTTATCATCTCCGCTCCAATCTTTGTTTCGTATAGTTGTTCGAGTTTAGTCAGCGTCTCGTCGTTCATAGCCTCGACTTCTTTTTGCGAGTAGTCTTTACCGAGGTACGATTTAGCTTTACCCGCGGCGACGACTTCCAACATTTTGCTCTTCAAATATAGACGCTATTTTATTATATAGCTTTTTTACATAATTTAATTCGCCGTTTAACTTGAACAACTGATAAGTAATTGTAGATAGCAACGTCAATACACCTATCTGGTAAAACGAGTTTATTGCGTTACAACTGTCCATGATCTATAATACCAAACGCAGTTATTTACAACGAAAAACGTAATTATTTATAATACGCTATAAGTTACCGGCGGATCGGTCTTCAATATCAATTTTGTGAACTTTATATTCTTTAACTCGTACTCTATCCCTTCTAATTTTTCTCTGGGTACTCCTCTATTTTCCTTTATACACTGGTTAAAAGATCCCTCGTCCTTGCAGTAAAACATGGCTATCCACTCTGTCTGCTCTCTAAAATCTTTTAGCACGCTGTTGTATTTTTGGGTAAGCAACAGCAAGAGTGATTGTCGTGCCGCCCGCTCATAGCCAAATTTGACAACTCGCAATTTTCGCAGTCTTTCAGACTCTTGCGGTATTTTAGGTCTTGTCTAGAGCTGCAGTCGTCGATGATAAACAGCGTGTGAAATCCCTTTAAAACGCTTCTGTAGGCGCTGAGTGCCTGATTTAAATCTAATCTGTCCAAGTCGTTCAGCACCACGCACTCGTCGCTCGTTATCCACTCGTAGTTGTAGTAGGTCTTGTTTTTATACACGGTCGGACATAGAATTACTACGTATTCAAAGTTGTCTTTATACGCGCTCGACAGCAAATCTAAAATAAACTTGGTCTTGCCAGATTTCGTCCTTCCGCATATCAACGCGCAGTGGGGTTCTGTCGGTAGTTTCATTTTAATATTGAAGACTATTAAATCTACCCTCTCTAATTACTAACTGAGAGTCCATAACCAAATAGATATAACACTTTAATTGGCCGGTCGTCTCGTCGGCCGACGTCAGCTCAATCTGGATACCGCCGCCGTGTGAGCCAATGTGTCGGCCGCTTCCGTGAGCCGAGTTGTCGTCGGAAGTCCTGAAATCTAGCCAAATGGCGTATTTGTCGGTCAGGTACTTGGTCATCGCGATAGGAACCATTTCTACGTATTTCGACAAGGCCGACGGCATATGCGTTTCCGGGCCGTCTATAGACTTGATGTCAAGTCTGTAACTAGACCGGTTGTTTCGTAAACGGCAGCAGCGTAGTCGTGAATGGACTGGGAACAAGTCTAATCGACCTCTAGTTACAGACTTGAGAATCCTGTTTCCGTTTTGTACACGGTCTATGGAGATTGCTACCAGAATTGGACGTAGAGAGCTGATTGGTCGAAACGCAGGACTACATTAATATTCATGTTACTCCTCTAAAAGGATGTGTTCTTGTGAATTTTGAATTGGGTTTCATCTCCATCAAACGCATCAGCAAGCTTGAAGTGCAAATTTGTTTAGGCTAGGCTACATGTACGTGTAAGCGCAATCAAGCCTATTCGACTTGATCAGTTTATGCGAATTTGCGATTATCGATGTTTTTTCTTTAAAATATAATCGCAAACGCTGATGATTGCATGATTGTCAGATCGTGGTTATGGAGAAAGATAGAGCTAAAATTTTGAACAGTGCTGTCGAGCATGGGCGCCAAAGAATGGGGTTGTCGGCCTCGTTGAAGCCGAAGCTAAGGACTTGGAAATCTGTGACATCATCAGCCACGCAGTCGTGACACTATAATTATTGGTCAAATCCGTAACCGAAGTTTGCAAGCTTGATGGACCGCTGCGTGAAATTGCACTGTAAATCATGCTGCCTTTAGTTTCTGTTATTTAATCTGCCAGGCTGATTTCTTTTTGGTACAGGCCTATTGGGGCTGGTTTTCTTTGTATTTGTGCCAAATATCACGCGAATCAACCTGTGCAGTGGTGAGATTTTGCGCCCCAAAATATCACCAAAATCGGCACTTGGCGGGCGCCGTCAACTACCTATAGTCTTGATCGAAGACACCAATACAGGCATGACTACAGGCATAACAAAGCCCGCGCCTATAGTTCCCTTATCATGCTCTACTTGACACCGCTGTTTAATGTCAGTTGATGGCGCCCTGTTTACAGTCTGCTCTTTAGGACAAGATAAAAAACGCTTGAATTAAAAACTAACCAATGAAAAATAACGTGCTTCGTGCCAAGGAGGGCACTTTGCATCACATCACAATTTTTGAAGTTGCTGTCTATTCATTTTCATTGATGATTCCGCACGTAAATTTGACACATTTTAACAAGCATAAAATAGGAACCGCTTGATGAATATTTGCAACAAAAGTATTTTTGATATCTGTTGCAACTTGTCTGTTGTGTGAAAATGGTTTTAACTCAAAATAGAAATTGATAATTTTTTCCAAGTCGCTGAGCAAATGGGGCAGTTTTAATGTGCTTTTCAATCTGTCACCTTCTCAACATTTGCCAGTTTTGTATGACAAGGACCACAGATCTTCGATGGTGAGGAAAGATTTGTTTGCAGGACTTTTTCTAATCTTGAGCGAAGATCTGATTTATCAAGACTGTAATATTTCTTGCAGGATAGTAAAGTCGTGTTACAACTAAGCACGCACGCCACTTGTGGGTATTAATGCTGGCCATTTTAGCCACCAGCAACACGTTTTGAAAACCAACTAGTCGAAGAAGAATGTTACAAAGAAAAACCAAAATCCAATTTGTAGTAAAAAAAAACAAAAAACACCGGGCAAAATTACTGCCCCGCTAGCTCACATCGTTTACGCGTTAGTCGAGTTTGGAAAGTTGGCAGTGCGCTCGATCCATTTCAATTTTACATAAAGCGCATCTTAGTCCGTGGTGCGTTAACTGGACTGCAGTGCCACGAAAGTTGGAAAACGGTAAAGCAACAGAACGTAAAAGTAGTTCTAATACATTCTGCTCAGCTTCATTTGTTTTCTGCGACGTGATAAAGGGCTGTGCAGTTTAATTTATCGATGTATTTAGCCCTTGACACAAGTAATTGGCGCAATCACATGTAAGGGACTGATACCGAGTTAATACTTGAATATACTGTTATAACACATTCATCAAAAGAAGCTGATACAAGATCTCCCATAATCATTATAGGGGAGATCTTTTTTATGAATATTGTTGTATATTTATTTGTACATTATAAATGCTCTTGACTGTAACTTAACATACTACATTTCACTAAACGCTTAACACAGTTTCTCTTAATAACAATATTGAAGTTTTAAAACACGCATTAACCGAATCAGATAACATTACATCACCTCTGGTAGAAGTGGACGTTACCACGGCACGATGGACGAAATGTTATTGGCTGGTTCTATGGCAACAGCGTGATTATATATTACGCGCCATGAATGCATTAATATTGGCGCGAATACAGGTTTCTCAAGTCTCTAGACAGGTACTATTCATAACAACGACTGTTGCGTGTGGGGATTATAGGCGTCAGACGAACCAAATACGACTGTCTAGAGACTTGACCTCAAGTCTAGATAAAACACCATTCAAAAGTACAGGGAAACAGTTCAGTGATTTTTAGCGTAGATCTATCCATTGCCTAACAATAGGGTGACATATTCACTTCGGTAGTCCATATGCATCGCAAATACGTTGTATTAGAGTCAAGCTATGAAACGGTCTTAGATGCCCACCGTGCATGCTCAGTCGTTCTGATGTTTAATGACAAGAAGTGCTCTGTGATGCATATCACACACAAGAAGAAACCATTATCAATTAGCTATACCTTAGGGGGGTTACAACTTCAACCAGTGGAAAGTCATACTTACCTTGGCATTACGTTGAATAGTAAACTCACCTGGACTACACACATTAACAACGTCATTTCCAAAGCCAACAAGACTCTTGGTCTTTTAAGACGTAATTTCTACCATGGGAATCAACATGTAAAGTCAACAGCATACAAGACCCTTGTAAGACCTCAGCTTGAATACTGCTCAACTATCTGGGACCCCCACCATCGGAACTACATTAATGCTCTAGAAGCTGTCCAAAACAGAGCTGCCAGATTCGTGAAGAAAGATTTCTCCCGGGATAATAGTGTTTCTGCTATGGTGCAGGATCTTCAGTGGAAACGACTTGAGGAAAGAAGGCTTGGAGCTAGACTGACACTTCTGTACAAAGCTCATCATTATATCGCCTCAATTGATCTCCAAAAGTTTCCTGTCAACCATCGGCGTATACACACAAGGCAAAACACAGGATTATCATTTATACGTCCCCAAGTAAACAAAGATTGCTACAAATTCTCATTTCTACCAAGAACTGTGGCTCAGTGGAACTCTCTGCCTCTAACTGCTAAAGACTCTCCGAGCCTGGAGGACTTTAAATCACAAATTGACAAAATTAATCTTCTTGAAATTACGCGGGGGGTCCTTGACTAGAAGCTGCCAGCACCACGTCTGTACCCTGTGCGGGATATCCCTTGAGGGAGGTTGCACAGTACTCAACAGATGCAGATGATGTCCGCTTATGTTTTTACGGTAACACTCCTCATGCGAAATCAATGTAGTGTTCTGCACAAGACGTGATGTGTATCGCCTCATGTGCTCATCGGAACATGTGCACACCAAGACATCGTGGCTTATGTTAGAATTAGCATGCACTCTTTTTCTGCGTTTCACTATTAAAAACGGGCATCCGTCAATTTAATTCGTGACAGTATGGATTACACACGCACTTCGTTTACCATAGTCTTGAAGTATATTGTACGTCTGTATTAGAACAAAAATATTAGTTGCCAAATGGCTGTCTCCACAGTGCAAGTCATGACAATATATTAAAATACATGCTGTACGTCCTTTATTAATGACCAAAGAGTTTAATTATTTCACAGAAATCCTACTGAATTAAAAGACGTTCAAAGCAATGGTAACAAACACGACATTATAAACAGTTATAACTGCAAGGGCTTTTTGGTATCTGATAAAAGTGCAATTATACAATAAATTGCATAGATGGGATACTTTAAAAAGCCATACTGATTATGGCCATTATTGAGTTGCAATGGCCCTTTATAATTCTATAAAGACCTATGACCCATTTTGAGGGATTCGATAGATCATTCATTATTCAGGACACCATTTATAGCTCTTTTTGGTTTGATAGTCGATAGTGCTATCTAAAGACAGTTGTCATTTTGATAAGAAAATTCGTTTGAGATGTAATTATTGGGGGCTGGGGAGTCTCGGAGTACCAAACGACATAGATGTATAGGGAGGAAAGCACGTATGTAAACAGATAGTGATGTCATTATGTTTCATGGTCCATTAATTTGGGATTAAAAATGCAAACTGTGTTCATGTCTGGAAAGCCGAAACGCAGGGGAAACCATACTTGCACCAACCTGACCGCCACTTGAAGAGTGATTAAGTTCTGCTGTGTGATGGGTCGTTTTTTGAAACTATGGACCACTAATGTTACGTCAGTTGTCAGGGTAATTGGGTCCAAACAGTACTCCCGACAGTACTAAAGCAATGTCGCGCGTCACTGTTTGTTGCCAAGGTTTAATACTAGGTCCACACTAAACAAAAAGTGAACTTTTTCCCTGCGCTAATGGCTGGATTCACACGGAGCCTTTTCGCGCGTAGATTTTACGAGCGTCGCTTTGAGGGAAAAAGTCGGGATAAATAATACCCAGCACGATGTGACAAAGGGACTCCCCTCCTCCCCATTACCTCAACACGCTCTTTCCTTTTGTTAACGCAGCAACCTAAAACCTGAAAGGAATTCTTTAAAATTCCTTGAATATTTGAGAGACAATGGGGAATTCACAATGGTGGGTGTGGTGGGGGTAGGTATACACTCTGCATATAATGAAGGGTGGATTCACACTATCAGGGAGAATTAGATTCACGCAAAACATCAAACGCGAAGAGGCTTGAGCACTGGTCATCATCTTTAGGAGGTCTCAGAATCAAGGTTCGAATTTTAGTCACGGCAAAGGAGTTATCTTGCCACGAAAGTCACATTTGTGACGGGCTCTACGAAAATGAGTCACAAGTCGCGCTGGCTAGTATTCTTTTTGCGACCATAACAAGAAATCCGCGGCAAATCCACCCTCAATAAAATACCAAAACACAATGGAAATTCCTGGCGGTGCCCAGATACCGCCTGGAATGTCTGTGTTACGCCTGGAATTGTATTTGTGTTTAGGTATTTTAATGAGCGTAGAAATGCCACAGATTTCTTTTTATGGTCGCAAAAAGAATACTAGCCAGCGCGACTTGTGACTCATTTTCGTAGAGCCCGTCACATTTATGGATTTTTGTTTTCGTCTGTTTTAAGATGTCCTCAAAGTAACGACGAAGTGCTCGACAAAGCACTTCGCGTTCATCTAGACCTCCCTATTAGCCTTTTCGCGCGTAAATGCGACAAAAAGCGTCCGGGTTGGGGGTGAGGAGATTTGGAGTGAAAACGACGCACTGAAAACCATATAATCCCCCAAAAATGCTTTCCGCCCAAGTTGATTCTGTGGTTTTCAGTGTCTGATTTCACTCCAAATTCCATCAAAACCGTGCGAAAAGGCTCTGTGTGATTCCACCCTAATTAAGGGACGTGTATACATACAGGATGCGTATGTTTCACGTTACGAACACGGCAAGATTTGTTTAGCCATGCAGAACTTGCGTCAAAAACGCTAGCGGAAAAAGGATTCGGCTTTTCCTTAATCACGAACGCACATGGACATCAAATTGACCATGCGTCACCTGACATACTGCGCGTTCCGTGCGGATCCGTTCTATACCCAGTGTGGACTGACCCAAAATACTATTCTCCCAAAATACTATATCCGTGGGAATAAAACAAATCCAATGTCCTATTTGGATCGTGGTAGCAAACAAGTTAATTTGGTCTAATCATTGCGGAACTTCATGGAACCAGATAATAATTTACAGAACATCTGTCTTTTTGGACGACATGTCATATACGGATTGAGAGCGCGAAATTTCAGAATGGTAACGAGAAAAATATGACACAAAATTGTATTAAAATCCTATCACCCATGAGGTAAGTTGGGGAAGGGGGATGGGCTGGTCAAAAACGTGATCTGGTCAAGAACTTTGTCGGTCAGCTACTCCCGGATAGGCTTACACTTAACAAATCTGCAACTTTTAACGGTGGAATCAGCGGCGTATAGCCATAATTTGTTCACTGGGGTGGAGGCAAGGAAGGGGGCGTTGCTTTTTAGTGGGGAGCCCAGGGGCATGTTTTTTTTGTTCTTTCCCTCTGTTTCCTTGCCTTCTTTGAGGGCACTACATGCATCTGGATTTTTTCGTGGGGGAACTTAGGAGCACTCCCCCCCCCCCCCCCCCCCCCCCCCCCCCCCCCGCCCTACCACCACCATGTGGCTACGCCGCTGGGTGGAATACTTGGACGGTCACTTTTGAATACACTCAGGAACTAGTAACGTCCCATGAAAGCAAGTCTATACGGAATCCATGGCGGAAATTTGCTTTGACTGCTTGCGTTGTACATACTCTCACCTGGTACTGACATTTTCTCGAGTGAATTCGCTACAGAAGCTGAACTAAGAATGTCTTTCTTTGGCCAGTGTACTCTGCATAATTATTTCAACCACCCCAGTGCCAGAGAACTTCGCTTAAGCCCACAAAAAACGAGGGGAGATTAAATTGCGGATGAAACACAAAACAGCCGTCTGCTCAGAGCGCTAGCTGTACAAAACAAATGGGCCTTTTTGCCGACGGCCGTTGTGTGTACTGCTAATGCTTGACCTTTGACCTCTTCTTAAGGCGATTTGGTACAGGAGTTGACGCTTAAGAAAGGTCATTCATTATTCAGGACACCCCAGATAATTTATTAGCGTTGGTTTGGTTGATGTACTCGATATGATAATTAAACCGCCAATTACTGCTAATTAAGGGCTTTCTTAAGCATACTAAGTACAGGAGTTGTAACTTAAGAAATGTCGATCATTAATTAGGGTTCATCAGAGGATAGTTTGGTGAAGGTTTGATTGAATTTGGGGGTCAAAAGGGGGCTTCCCCCTCCCTTAGGTACAGGATCTGCAACTTAAGACATGCCATTCGGAGGTCACACTTGCCCCACCTATTGATTCCAAGCCTCAGACCTTTTGTACTCGTGATGATGAACAAATCGGCCTGGGCTCCCAGACTAAAATGCTGTAGAACTCAAAACAAACGTCTACTCCTGTCAAATGCGAGTCGACTTCCAAATAATCCAAGGCTTTTTGTTCCACAAACACGAACACCAGCTCTGATTCCACTGCCTCCTCAAACAATGAGTGGTTCCCTCCATCATCCCTCTTCCATGTACGTTGGGATATTTAACCCGACCTAAAATGGGAGAAAACAATTTGTCAAATGGCCACTCAAGAAACTCGGAAGTTCGATTGACGACTATAGTTTGACTAGAGTCCCTCGAACAACGGAAATTATCCATCGTTTGAGGGACTACCATTGTTCAAGGGACTCTACAGGAAGTCGCTCAATTGAACTTGCTGCTGAATGTAGCCCAAACCTGGAAGGAGATTTTTTTTCGGGAACGTGTAGTTAGTTTGTTGACGGTGGCCCAAAGAGAACGTCAAAAGAAACCACGGTAAAGCGTCACGTGAGCGCACACGAGAGTGATACTATAGTATGGGCCCTCTGTACTCGCCTTAATGTTCTCCATGGGCCAGTATCGATCAACGCACAAACTGCACATTCGCGAGAGAGAAAAATCCACCTCCAGCTTTGGACTTTGAGCAAGTTTAATTGAGCGACGAGTCTCTGGACTCTATAGTCGTCCCTTGAATGACAGATAATTTATATTGTTCGAGGGACTCCAGTCAAACTATAGTCGTAAATCGAGCTTGCTCCGGGTTTAATCCACAACCCTGGCCCTGTGCCGCTGTGCGTCGTGAAGAGAAAAAGGGATTGTCGGCCACTGTCAGAAATATATGTTTTTGATTAAAAACGGTATTTTAAGTAGTTTTTTAAAACGTATTTTCCAATTAAGAATATCTTTAGACGACCAAATCTTGGAAATTGTGTATGTGATTCCAATTTTGAAAAAAAGAAGAAGTGGTTTGGGTCATTGACTAGCAATCATGGGTGAAAACTTGGGGTTGCGGGTTCGAATCCGGCTGCGGTACCTGTGCCCTTGGGCAAAGCACTCAACCACACTTGCTCCATCCTTCGGAAGGGATGTAAAGCCGTTGGTCCAGTGTGTTAGGTAATGGTAATTCGTGAAGAGCAAGGGGATTTCCCGGTGTCTCTGGCCATTTCTAATTAATAATAATAATAATAATGGATATCTATATAGCGCACACATCCACCCAACAAGTAGGCGCTCATGGCGCTAGTAAGAGAAAAAAAAGAAAACATTTAGAGTGTGGTGTCGTAGGCAAGATTATAAAAGTATGATTTGAGTGCAGTTTTAAATGAAGTGAGTGATATACTAGACCGGATATCTAAAGGGAGACTGTTCCACAGACGTGGGGCAGCTATACGGAAAGATCCGTCTCCCCAGGACCTATATGATCTCGGTACAGCCAGAAGATTTTGGTTAGCAGACCGAAGACCTGAACGGCTGGGCTGGTATGGAGCTAATAGTGTGGACAAATATGGGGGAGAGATGTTATGCAGTGAACGATATGTGAGGAGCATAAGTTTATACATGATTCTGAATTTAATGGGAAACCAGTGGAGTTGTTGAAGAATGGGGGTTATATGTGAAAAACGTCTGGTGTGCATTATGAGGCGAGCTGTAGTGTTTTGTCTCCGCTGGAGTTTGTTGAGTAGTTGTTGATGAATGCCAAAGAGGAGCGAGTTATACACGTGTCTAAACGAGAGGTGATGAAGGCATGTGTGAGTTGCTCAGTTGCTTGTTTTGAAAGATGTTTTCGAATTTTACTGAGGTTCCTAAGAATGTGTGCAGTCGATTGTGAAATATGTGAAATGTGAGGTTGAAAGGTCATCGCAGAGTCCATTAATACGCCTAGATTGCGAACGCGTTTTAGAGGGACAATATCTGAGTCTCCGACAGTGATATGGTGAACATTGATTTTACTGAGTTGTTGTTGTGATCCGAGGAGAATGAACTCTGTTTTATCGTCGTTTAACTTGAGGAAATTTGATTTCATCCACTGACGAACCTCACCTACACATGCCTCAATGCAAGCGAGGTTACCGTCGACAGCGTGCTGCAGTGGCTTAAAGGAAAGATATAACTGCAAGTCATCGGCATAGATGTGGTACTGGATATTGAAACGCTGAATGATATGCTGGATGGGAGAGATGTAAATGGTAAACCATTGAGGCCCCAACACTGACCCTTGAGGCACTGAATAACTGAGAGTTGATGTTTCTGAAGACGAATTTCCAACACAAACACGCTGTTTCCGGTTGTGGAGATAAGTTTTACACCATTTCAAAGCCGTTCCACCAATGCCCATGTATTCCAATCTATCAAGCAAAATTGCATGGTCGACAGTGTCGAAAGCGGCACTGAGGTCGAGTAAGAGAAGTCCCACAATTCTGCCATCATCCATGGCACTCAGGATGTCGTTTTCAACACGAAGCAAGGCGGTCTCGACACTGTGGTTAACTCTGTAAGCAGATTGGAATGGGTCCTGCAGGGCATTGGTGGAAATGACTGACAATATTCTGGAACAGACAATTTTTTCAATAATTTTACCAAGGAATTTCAAGTTGGCCACGGGACGAAATTTTTTCAATTCCTCCTTATCTAAATTTGGTTTTTTCAACAGTGGTCTAATGTGTGCGAGTTTGAGACTGTCGGGAAAGTGACCAGATGTGAGAGATTTGTTAACCAGACCTGTAATGAAAGGGGCAAAAACATCAATGCAATCCTTTAGTAAGGAAGTGGGTATTGGATCGAGGTCGCAATGCTTTGTGGGAGCCTGCATTATGGTCTTTTTAACCTCAACAACAGATGTTAATTCAAAGGAATTTATTCGACAAGAGATAAGAGAAGAAGCTTGGATATTAGCTCTGCTTAATAATTATAATTCTTCATGGGTTTCCTCACGCTTGCGAATGACGGTGCAATGAGCACTATTGAGGAATCCTTGGTATGATTACCAGAAATAAGAAATAATAATAAATGCTACTTACAGGCTGAACATCTAACGCTTTAGGACTTTATTTTCTGTAGGGAAAAACAATTTACATTTTCAAAAAAGACAATTATGCTTACAAAAACAATCAACTTGTAAATTACATACCGAGCAGACAACTCGTACCTGGACCGAGTGGACAACTCGTCCACGAGTACACGAGCAGTAGTTGAGAAACATGAATAAGAGTTGGAAAGTTGATCAGTCTGAGACATTTGTTTTGTTGAAATGACTCATCTAGCATTGATATGTGCAGATTTGAATGAAAAACCAAAAAATTCTATTGGAAACAAATTAAGATGTTGTGAGGGAACACTTTGAAATTGTTCAGCCCATAATAATATGTTTTGCACACAAGGTCTGAAGCCATGATCAACTTCTCAATTCTTTCCGAAACAAGTTTAGACAGAAAAAGATTTTACTATTATACTAGGCCCCCCACCATCACTTAGGTTTTAGCGGGTGCAGGTCAACTCGGTCCCAAACCAACTCGGCCCCAATCCAACTCGGTCCCAACGAACTAAGCCCCAGGACAACTCGACCGTCATGGAAAAATAAACGTAGGGGACCTTTCCTTGGGTTTGTTTTCATCTATTTTGCGTGTGTTGCGTATGCGCTGCGCATGTCCGTCTGCAATCAGTCTGTGGAGCGATTCAGACGCATACGCAGCGCATGCACGAGACGGATGAAAAACGGACCAAAGGAAAGGCCCCTGTAGGCTACGTGAAGAAAAGTGTGAAGGCCATAGCTGGCGTAGTTGCCAATTGACCACTTTCACAGATGCCATCTTCGTAGGAAAAATGCTACTGCGTATTAAACGCCATCAAGTAAGCGCACACACACCCTGGAAAATTTTCCAAACACGCGTTCTTGTTGCTCGAAATTTGTTCGAAATACGGCACAACAAAAAATTACGCTCAAAATCTTGATGCACGTAACAATTTGTAGGAAGTGACGTCATTTGAACGTGATCAATAGAAGTTACGCCGCACGACATCAGACCCAAACAAATATCAAGGTTTGCAGCATGGTTAGTACTTAAAACGAGAGTACAACCTTGCTAAAAACGTGACGAAGGAGCGAGTGCAGATTTCCGCATTCCCAAAATGTGCAACAACTGACTTGCTTGCGCCATGGCCTGCCGCGACACGGCACAGGAAAGTGAACGCAATCCATTTCAGACACAAATCGCAAACGTAAATCTGACGTCAAATAATTTGCGGTGAACGTTCGCCCAATTAGTTGAACTTAAGCGAATTTGTGACGCAAATCATCAAATTCGCGTCAAGTTCACTTTCGCAAGGTCTTGCATTTGGCATATCGCGGCCGGGGTCATCCGTCGATTTTTCGCACAAGTAAAAACGAGCGTGACCGCCTAGCAAGCTTTTTAACGTCAAATTGCCATTCACAACCAGACAGTGAAATTATATAATCGTTATGTTGCGTCCATCAAATGAATCGGAAAAAGTTCGGCTGCTTGGAAATCTTGTACATTTTTCAAGAGCGGTCGAGTTGTCCTGGGCCTTCAATCGTTGGGACCGAGTTGAGTTTCAGTTGACTTGGGACCAAGTTGACTCGGGACCGAATTGAGTTTCATTTAACTTCATGAATTTTTAACTTGGGACCAACTTTACTTTACCATGCACGGAAAACAGCAACATGATGAAGGAAGCCATGCTGGTTTCACGAAGCACTTTTGTCATGTTTGTAGATCATGAGATTTTGATCAGATTTTTTCTTGAACATCGCACGATTCGCAGTAACGTAGAGGTGGAAAATCGTTGGCGAAACAAATTTTATCCAGCGCGGGCGGCCGGTTGCGAGAACCATGTGACCATTTCCGGCCAATCACAGAAAGGCATAGGGCGCTTTGACACGACGTCACAAATCATGTGACCAGTCCCATCCAATCGCAAAAAGCGCCAGACACGGAAAATGGTCAATCTTTTTTGACCCGGAAAATATGGTCAAAAAGACATGCTGTCAACAGGTCATGTGACCATTCTCATCCAATCGCAACAATCGTCTGACCTGGAAAAGGGTCAATTTGTTTTGACCCGGAGAAATGGTCAAAACATTGACCCGGGAGTTTTTAGAGTGTAAGATTTTACTTTAATACCTACAAGATATTTTCCTTAATAGGCCTACCCTACAACCATGCACAAAAAGTAATTCTGATAAGAAATCTTTAGAGTGGAAAATGTTCAACAATTTCTTGGAGACCCCTAGTGGAGACCACATCCATAAGGTTAAAAGTGCACATATATGAAAGTAATTCATATTAAAAAAATCACCAGCAAAACGGCAATTCCTTGAATAAATTTGGTTTTCTCGGTCACGAAAAAGTTTAACTATTTGGTACACTGATGTACAATTCCGGTATTTGTTGGTATTAAGTATTTTCTAATTTTCGCTGTAATTCGTGAAGAATTTAAAATTGTATTCATGCGGGTAATGAACAATGGAAATATGGCGTCAGTTTTGGCCTTTTATTTTCAATCTGTGCTTTTTATTTTGTAAGAAAAGTGTAGACTATTTTTGCATTTTACTTTTTTCCCCCCTTTTTTTTGCTAATTTGTAACAAAACTACGAATCTACAGTTTAGTTACGAATCTACAGTAAACTGTCGATTCGTGAAAATAATCTACAATTCGTTGAATAGTGTGACGTCACAAGAATGGTTTAATTTATTGCAAAACATAAAAACCGGAACAGCATTGTAAAACTCAAGAATATTGTTGAAACTGCCTTTGAGAAATGTCAGCCACAGGGATGCAGTAATACTTGAAAAATCCATGCATGTTTTGTGTGTAAATGAATGGTAAAAAGTTGCCTGCAGACAATTTATTGGCTAAAACAAAAACCCGCCATCAGTTGGCAGTTTCATTGCAATCGACAGGTTTTTTTATTTTTTCTTGTAGCTGCAAATAATGTATTGGGGCTTGAATGCACATAACCCTTTCATTACCAATGTGCCAAACGGGCTCAAAATGTTTGGGACGGTTCCGTACCATTGTGCCACTGAGGTTCACAAAAAAATGTCATGCTCGCTACCAACGTGCCATTATGGCACAAGTTGTAATGCTTTGAACGCAAAGCGTTATAGCGCCCTCATATGTCCCATTATAAAAGACGGCGTGCCAAATTTGAAATCACTTCAGTGCAGTAGGCCACCCGCCGACGCGACACGACATGGACATGATGGAAAGCGACCAAGCTACAAACATTTTGGATGAAATCCTTGCCGACAGCGGGTCCGACCTTTCTTCCCTAGAAAGTTTCTCTAGTGACTCCGACGAGCCGGCCAGTGCTAGCGAAGATGAAGACGTCTCCACAACATCAACACCCCCACGTCCTGGTGAGAAGCCGAACTTTCGTCGCGGATGGCAGGAAATCAGTTCTGCTACATGTAGTTCGAGGTATGGGCATATAGCTAGTACTATACTACTAGTAGGCTAGTATATTACAAAAAACTCCGATTGAAGGGGATGTCTATAGGCTTATAATATTATGCTATATAGACATGTCTGCCTCACACAAAATAAGAACAACATTGCCAGGATCTTTAAAACCTTACGATTATCTCTGAGGCGGAGAATTATGGCCAAGATTTTCGACATTTCATTCATGTTTATTCGATACTATAGACCATATCGCCAACCGCGTGTTTCACCAACAAAGTGCGCCCTTCTGCAAAGCACTGGGATTTATGAGGGGTGATCTGAAACCATCGATAGTTTGACCCCTGATAAATTCCATAGTGCTTTGCAGAGGAGCGCCCTCTGTTGGTGAAAGACGATTTGCAATATGGTCTATGAACGTACGCTTGTTATTTCCAACCGTCGAATAGGATGGCACGTACCAGACTATTGTAAAATGCACTTTCCCAATTTTTGCACTGACAGGAGTCGGAGTATACCCTTGGCATTCATATTATGTTGCTAACCCTAATCAACACTTTCTTGTCCACATACAGGCGTAAACTCCCGATTGCCTTTAAGGGGAAGAAGGTACCCACCGTGGATGTAAGCAACTTAAAACCAGTGGAGGTTTTCCAGCTGTATTTCTGCCAGGCAGTCTGGGAGTTGCTAGTGACGGAGACGAACAGATACGCTCGGCAAACCTTGGACGCAAATCCTGGTAGTTCCCAAGCATGGAGTCCTGTCGGTGTCCCCGAAATGAAGGCATTTGTGGCACTTCTCCTCTGCATGGGCATAAGCAGACGACCGCAATACAGTCTGTACTGGTCTACATCGGAAATTCTGAGGTGTCCCCTATACGCGGCAACTATGTCACGCAACAGATTCAAAACAATCCTCCGGTACCTGCATCTTGCTGACAACCTCAGACCACAAGCAGGAAATGGCGTTCATGACCAGAGACTGTCCAAACTACAGCCACTACTAGACATAGTCCTACCAAGTTTTCTGCGTGTCTACAGTCCTAGACAGAACCTATCCCCTGACGAAAGCATGATACGGTTCAAAGGACGACTGTCCTTCAAGCAGTACATGCCACGGAAACCGATCAAATGGGGAGTTAAATGTTACGCATTGACTGAATCCGAGACGGGATACATGTGTGCCTGGAACATCTACACAGGACGCAGTCAAAGCCAGGCTGATACCAGTCAACCTACTGGAGTAAATAGTGTAACCAGCCATCCAACCCACATTTCGCTACCAGGCCAAGCCGTCCTGAAACTGGTGGATAATGTAATACACAGGGGGCATACATTATTCATGGACAATTGGTATTCTAGTCCAGCTCTGTTCGCCAGGTTGACCCAGCTGGGCTTTGGATGCTGTGGGACTGTCCGCCACAATTCACAAGGACTACCACTCGATGCTGACCCAAAGAAGTTTCCGATGAAGAGAGGCGACGACCCAAAATTTTATGAGAAAGCTGGTCAAATGTGTGTCGCGTGGCATGACAAGAAACGTGTCACACTTCTCACAAACTACGGTGACTGCAGAATCACAGAAACACAGGTCCGCTGCAAAGAGAGTGAAACAGGATATCGCGATATCAACAAACCTGCCATCATCACCGAGTACAACAAAGGAATGGGCGGAACCGATCTTGCTGGTCAACTGTGCTCATATTACACTCATTCGCATCGCTCCGTTAAATGGTGGAAAAAAGTTTTTGTCACCATTCTCGACATATGTCTGCTAAATGCCAGAGTAGCGTACAGTAGCGTGCCTTCAAATCCTCAACCGTCCACTCTCCAGTTCCAAATGAGAATCATAGAGGCTTTGCTGTCCACTTGGAAGCAACACCAATCTCTTCCTGCCAGCCCAGTGAACAATCAAGTACGAACAGCTCAAGGTCAGCACTATCCTTGCCGCAACCAAAATGGTAACAAACGCGACTGTGCTGTGTGTAGTACCAGAGTTAGGAGACGGCAAACACGTTTTATGTGCAAGCAATGCAATAAATTTATGTGTGTAGTTGACTGCTTTGAGAAATACCACACTACCTAGCTGACCAGACCGTATCTGTTAAGGATTATTTGAGAAGTTCTTCAGAAACCGCTCTAAACTACATTTCTTTTTAAGATGTCAGTCTCTCTCTCTCTCTCTACCGCCCCCCCCCCCCCCCCTCCCTCTCTGAAGTCTTTAACTTCAGACATAGTCAAATATATATGTTTTGGTCCTTGGGGTGCACGGGTTGTGCACAAGTCTATGAAGAAGTTAGAGGATTTGGTCCTTGTGGGGTTTGGTCCTTGGGTGGTTCGGGTCCTTGGGGGGTTCTCGACAGTCCTTAGTTTTCGCACCAAAAACACTAAATTATTTAAGGAAAATTCAAGATTTTCTGTTCACATATCAAAACTGGGGGTCTCTAGTAACCGCTAAACGTGAGGGTTTAAACAAAATAGGTAAATAAAGTCGAAAAACCATCGTTTTTAGTGTCTAAAGGTGGTCAATTCCAAAACCCCACAAGGACCTGGAAGATGTGGAAAGAGGGTTCCAACTCATCAATACAGCAGGGTAGCGCCATTGCCCGGACCAATGGCGGATCTGGCTGTTATGCGTTTGTCAAGTATTAATCGTCACAGGCTGCCCGCAACGCACAACAAGCGACTGACACAAAATATGTATTGGATGGACGCCTACTAAAGGTGAATAAGTGAATTAGTATGTTTTGCGTGCTTCAGTTTCGCATGAACAGCATCTGATGTACCGGCATACTTCCTTTCACATGCACATTTGGTATCCAGATGACCAGACTAAAATGTTGTCGCTATGTAATGTGACTGGGTTCTTTTTAAGATGTCAGTCTCTACCCCCCCCCCCCCCCGTTCAATGTTGGGCATGGACCCCGGCAGCGTGCCCAGCATCCATTCCAACATTGAGCGGGGGGGGGGGGGGGGGGGTGTTGCGTTGTGTTGCGTTTAGAGTACCACTTTCCTGCAATATGAAAACAAACATCAATAATTCTGGTACATTTATACACTTTTCGAATAAGTCTTTTGTCATGTAGGCCAAAGAGAAATATTAATTACTGCGGTTTCTGAAGAATGTTGTCAAGTTTTTCACCCTTCTGTCAGTTCTAATCGGAAATGAAATGACTTCAAACCAGACCTTGTTATATTCAAAGGGTGGGGGAATATAATAAAGTAATGTCAACCAACAAACAAATAAATAAATAAATAAAAAACACCTCATCTGTTACTTTGTCATTCTATGAACATATGCACACTATGAACAACTAACAATGGAAATTGGGCGCGCACACACACCATTGTTAACAACAATGGTGTGTGCGCGCGCCCAATTTATATTGTTAGTTGCTCATAGTGACAGGTACAGTTTGAAAGCCGCAGACTGCTTGCACAAATTTATCTCAATTCATTTGCCTGCAGATAAACACCCTTTCCAGGCACTGCCCTGTGAGGGCGCCATACAGGTATATTTCCAAAAAGGTCTTTGGTACAGAGCAGCCAATGCCAAATTCAACACTGTGGTTGTGAAAGGCAAAACTGTGGGTGGATGGATGGTACTGAAAGGGTTAACTACATATACACCGCAGACACACCGAAACTCCAAAGACCTCCAAGTAATCTAAGGCATACCAAGACACCCAATGAACCCGAAACGCCCCAAAATACCAAATATAACTAGAGCTTCGCGTTTGTGTTTTTTACAAACGCAAGGTGATCGGGCGACATAAACATTGATCTGATGATGATGACGACAGTTTTTAAATTGTTTGAAAACTTGAGTTGTTTGATGTTGCAAAAGAAACATTCACATATCGATTGCCAGTATTGGAATTCTTAAAACATATGACTCTTTGATTATTCAACGCTAAAATTTTGTGTCTAATGACGTCATTATTGGCCCAGTCAATCTCACCATGGCGTGCACAAATTGTTCAAGGATCTACTGAAGAACAAGTTCTTACATGTGGTGATATAATCTTTCGAATATATAATACAGTTCTCAAGATTGTGTAATTTGAGATCATATTACGTAATCACCGTGCACGAATGCCAGTATTGGAATTCTCAATACATGACTCTGACTATTCAACGCTAAAATTGTGTATCTGATGACGTCATTATTGTGTGCACAGATTGTTCAGGGATCTACCGAAGAACCAGTTCTTACATGTATAAGTGGTGAAAGAATCTTTCCAGATCATTACACTGAACTGCTTACCTTTACACCAACGTTGACTAGAAACATTTGCATTACCTTTCGCGTAAATGGAATGCTCCAACATGCCTGAATAACACCCCCATAAACAAATGGTACTAGCCCAGTGACCCCAGGTCACACCCAGCATCACTTGTCTCTTCCTACTTTTCGTTTTGGCCCGGACGCGTACATTTTTTTACACAACTGCGAGGGGAAAACGAGGGGTTTTGTACCTTTTTAGCGTCTTGAGAGGAGACTATATAATAGGATAGGGTGTATAGGGTTAGGGTTCAGGGTTTAGGGTTTAGGGTTTAGGGTTGGTTATTTGTCAGGAATTCAGGGTTTTGAATGCGGTAGGTTTGCAACCAGCTTCGTGGTCTGGTTAGAAAAGAGTTCGACTTGCAATCGAAGGTCCCTGGTTTGAATCTCAGTGTTGTTTGGGATTTTTCGAAATTTCTCGGTTTGTTCTTTTTCTCTAATAGTGAGATACAGAGTTCTGACTATCTCCAAGATTGTCACTTGAGAAGTATCAGTTCTATTCGGGTTGAAAAAAGGGGGTGTACCCCACGCTGCGGTGTAAAAAAAACCACACCGGACCAGAACAGATGTGTGTTACAGAGCTCTGCCCTGGCCAAATTGTGTCTGAGACTGATGGGATTCTACTGACTGTCAGCGAGTAGTACCACCTTTACCAGTCAACTTACCAATCTCTTGTGGATTTATACACTGAATTATTCTCTACCATTTTTGACCAGGATTTACTCAAGTTCTTCTGATAACTCCAGGCCAAATTGAGACTCCAGTATCCTTTATTATTGGTCGCCATTTCTTCCCAATGGCTCGGAGGATTTGGCAGCTGTGGTAAGGCAAGGTCGGGGTTTACATTAATTCGTTCATGTATCTATGGATGTTCGGTTACCGCGGCGGTCTACCTTGGCTTCCTTGTATGGGGATAAGCCTCCGGTGTTCACCACTCTTGCTGCTCCCCGCGTGGCTTGCTGTACGGCTAGCTATGCGGGGTTTCCTCAGCCGCTGGCTCACCCGACACCTACCCAGTTCGGGCCGGGTAGCGGTGTGCCGCGGCAGGGGTCTCACCCGTTCATGGCCCAACTGGCCGGCCAGTTTCGGCCTTCTACACGGGTACACCCACGACCGGGTTCAGCGCAGGGTATCCTGCACCGTCCCCGACCGCGGGAGACCCGGTACCTGGACACCACGTTGGTGTTTATGACACAGGCGGGTCAGCCAGTTTGGCTGGGTCCCGCTGGTGCTCATTACCTGCCACAGCTAGTCATTTCGGAGTTAGCTGTCCAGCAGTACGTGGCCAATACACCCCAGCCTGGTTGACACGTCGGGGTGGACCAGTCCGGCACGGTCTTTCGATCGGGGCTCCCACTAGCAGGAGCTCCACCGGACTATGGCTACGCCGTGACCCAACCACCGGCTGCTCGGCCCCCTGGTCTTGGGTCCGTTGGGGCCGCTACCCAACCACCTCTGGGTAGCGAGGTAGTACTGTTGTTACGGAAGCTCATCTCTCTCTTCAGAGGAAGGGGGTGCTGCCGATTCGGTACGCCCAGGTATGGGAGCTGAGCACGGCGGTTATGCGAGTGACCCCCGTCCCTCGGCTAGCGTACCTTCGGAGACAGGAGGCGTCGAGCCTCCGGAGAACCGGCTTGGGCCCTCGTTAGGGCTCGGTCTGGTCCAGCCCAACCGCTGTACTGGGGCTGACCAGTCAGTGCCGGCTCACGAGCCGCCAGGTCCATCGGGAACTGCGCCCTCTATCCAGGTGGATGCGCCCGTTCTTTCTTCTTTGGTTCCATCTTCCGCGGGTTCCTAACGCCCACTAACCTCCGATGTCTCGGAGGCTAGCAGCGGTGAGGATGACTCGGGTTCGGACGATCCTCCTGACGAGGCTGCATCCGTCCCGACCCCGCCGGCGGCCACTATGGACCCAGAGGAGGTGGACACTCTTCCAGCGTGTGCCCCTGCTGTGGTGCGTAGGTCGGCCCAGAAGCTCGGCTTGTCCTGTGCGCCCGAGCAGTCGGCGGAGAAGGGCCAACTTGATCTTGGCTTTCCTTTTCTCCCGCCTCTACGGGTCCAAGCATGCTCCCTGCCCACAGGCGTTCGTCTACTGTGGGACAGGTCGGGGACTGTTCCCCAGAAGTCTGGAACTTTCTCGGTGAAGGGTTTCACCAGATCAATCCGGACTACGGAGGAGGCTTATGACTCCTTCCTGAGGACACCCTCCATGGACCATGACGTCGCCGCTAGGGCTACCGTCAAGCAAGGGACCTCCAGCGGCCTTCTCTCCCTTCTGGGAGGAACAGCTGCGCCTTCTTGACTTGGCGGTGTCTTTCAGGCTTCGGCTAGGCCCCTTCTCCCTGATCGTCGCCCACGACATACGTCGGTTGTTGGGCGACAGAGCAGATGCCGCCACGGAGGTCTCCGATGCTGCCATGGAACTGGCCTCGCTTGTAACCCGGCAGACGGAGACCTCGATTGCGCTGGCCCGCCGCCTGACCTTCCTCCGGCATGAAAATGTGTTTTTCCCTCCGGTCGCTAAGCTCAGACCTGGCTTCTGAGGTCTCGAAGACCAAGCCTGAGAAACGGGACGTCCTCTTCGGAGGCGCGTTCTGTTCTTCCCTGCTCGCTTCGGCCGAGCGGGTTGAGAGTGAGCAAGCGCTAAAGGAAGCACAGGCAAAGGTTTCTGGTTCCCAAAAACCTTCGAGCAAGAAGAGGAAGGTCAAGCGCTCTTCCTCTTCGAGCACCGGCAGGCCCGCCAAGCAGGGGAAGTCAGGCACTTCCCAGGACACTAAGCAGTCCGGTGCCCCTGTTCTTCTCAGAAGAAATTCAGGGCCAGGTCTGGCCAGCCTCCCAATTCGAAGGGCAAGGGCCCTAAGAAGGGGAAGCAACGTCGGTCCTGAGGGCTTGACGGCCGCGGGACCCGCTCATGTAACGGAATCTTTACCACCTCCGGTGGGTGGGCGGCCGCCTTCGGTTGTATGTCGGAAGTGGACAGCCATCTCCCCGGCCGCTTCGGTTCTGGAGATTGTGTCTCGGGGTTATCGCCTGGAATTCACGGCGGTACCCCTGGCGACTTCTCAACCGAAACCTACCCCTTATCCACAGGATGGGGGTCAGAAGGATGTCATCCTTATGACAGAGGTCTCGGCCCTGCTTGCCAAAAGCGCCATCTCACCGGCCGACCCCCTCCCCCTTCCGCGAGGGGTTTTGGTCGACGTTCTTCTTGGCTCCCAAGAAGACCGGGGACTGGCGCCCCATCCTAAACCTCAAGCCCCTGAACCGTTTCATACGGCCCCGCAGGTTCAGGATGGAGACCCTTGCGTCCATCCTACGCTGCCCGCTTTAGGGAAGGTGGGCATCCTCCATCGATTTGAAGGATGCCTACCTGCACGTCCCGGTCTCGTCCCTAGACCAGCGCTGGCTCAGATTCGAAATCCTGGGCCAGACGTACGAATGGACGTGCCTCTCCTTCGGGCTTTCCACTTCGCCCAGGGTGTTCACGATGGTTACCAGGGCGGTGGGGGCGTACCTCAGGCTGCAGGGTGTCAACTTTTGCATGTACCTGGACGACTGGTTGATCTACGGCGCGTCACCAGTACAAAGCTATTCGTCAAGGTGGTTCAGGGGTTGGGATTTATCGGCAACCACGAGAAATCCCAGCTGACACCTCAGCTGGGTGCCCGGCTCCGGCTAGACCTGGGCCTAGCGGTCCCCTCCCCAGACAGGGTGGAGACCCTAGTGCCCAGAGCGGCCTCCTTGAGTTCCAAGGAGCAAGCTTCGGCTCACGACTGGCTCAACATATTGGCCTTGATGGCCAGTTTAGTGGACCTAGTCCCTTACTGCCGCTTCCACATGAAGCTGCTGCAACTGCACCTCGGGAAGTTCTTCCAGCCCGCCAAGCATCCAGACTCCCGTCTGGTTCCGTTGACGGACACTGTCAGGGAGCACCTAGCTTGGTGGTCTCACCGCCCCAACCTGACTCAGGGGGTTCGTTTCCCCGCGCGTCCTTACGATCACGTCATCACGACGGACGCATCCAAGTCAGGCTGGGGCGGCCACATGCTAGAGAGGCGGATCTCCGGGACGTGGTCCACGACGGAAGCCCGCTCTCACATCAATCGATTTGAACTGTGGGCAGTCGAGAGGACGCTGCACCACCTCGAACAGAGGGTGACTGGTTGCAATCTCATGATCCAGTCGGACAACTCCACCGTGGTGGCCTATATCAACAAACAGGGTGGGACCCGGTCCCCAACCTTGTGTCTCGACACCCTGCGACTGATTGCCTGGTGCCGAGACAGGGCCATCAGTGCACGTTGTCCGCAGTCCACATTCTGTCACGAGGCAGGTCGTCGAACGTGGAGTGGATTCTGAATCGCCAGGTCGTACAGTCGGTCTTCAGGAAGTCGTTCCGTCCACAGGTCGACCTGTTTGCCTCCAAACTCAGTCACCAGCTCTCTCTGTACTGTACCAATCCAATACATCCAATACACCCAAGACATCCAATACACCCAAGACATCCATTACTGCCCGCCGAACACCGCTCCCCAAACACGCATTTATGGAAATCACGCTTTATGTTTTATATAACGGAGGTCTATATAAACACTGTAATGTTATCTTATAACCGTATAATCCTATGCCACAGAGTCATTTCTCTCATGGAAAAGAAACAGAATAAGCTATGTACAACGGCTTGTTGATATATAAGGCCCGCTTCAAACGTCGCGCTTATGCCGTGTCGAATTAAATTCAACTTGATTTTTTATATTCGACACGGCACAAGCACGACGTTTGAAGCCATTTGGCTCGGCAAAATGAGTTCGACACGGCAGAAGATTTTAGCTCGACAGGGTCTGCCGCGCTAACTCAATTTAGTGCAGCAGTAGCACGGTGTGGCTTCAAACGTCGTGCTTCTGCCGTGTTGAATTTAACTCCAGTTCGAAGTTGGTCCGCAATTTTGTTCACAACTAGGAATGCGCATGCTCGCAGCGCGTATGTGAGTAAAGAAATAACCAACAAACAAGTGCATCAAAATAATAAAATGGCGACGTATAATGGACAGAATGGAAAACGCACGTGTACAACGTCCATGACATGCACAATACTCATCCGCCATGTTGGATGCATTTAAGTTCGACTGGGAGTTTGCAATTAAGTTCGACGTTTGAAGCCACTGCCGTGCTTACACCGTACCAACGTCGTGCCAAGTTGAATTTAATTCGACACGGCATAAGCGACGTTTGAAGCGGGCCTAAGTCATACTTTATAATATCGAAGTCGCATACTTGCCACGCGCTTTACGAACGGCTTGTATGCATTGTATTGTTCAGCATACACATACAGCTACACATGCCCTGTGAAAAGACTAGTGCGCGCCAGCGCCACATACGAATCTGTACATGTGAGCACGTGGTTCGCTGCATGTTGGTCTTTTCTCGAGTGTTACTAACGGCGCGCGCGAAATTAGCACTAATTAAGACCGTTCTTAAACCAAATTTGCACCATATGTTCCGTTTTTAAGTTATATTTTTGTGATCAGCACGCTGTTTGCTATCATATGGTGGCAGAATTGTGCTTGGGCGTGGAAGTCTAATTAAAACGGATTTTTTGACTAATTAAGACCGTTCTTAAATTAATTACGCACCATATTTTCCGTTCTTAGGCTGTAATTTCGTGATTGGCACATTTGTGGCTATCATTTGGTACCGGAATTATGCTTAGGCGCGAAAGTCTAATTAAAACCGATTTTAGGGGGTTTTGTCAGCCTCCCCCTCCCCCAACGCACCAGCCCCGTTTTGGAAGAATTGCCTTTTCACAGTTACCGCGGTCCGTACAACTCATTTAAGCAGTCAAACCTTTTGGGCGCAGAAGTCACATTAAATCTCACTGGGCTCCCGGACTAAGTGTGTCCCACAAAAATTCATCTTATCAGGTAAATTACTTACTATAATAAACAATTATACATTGTATATTCAAAAGTATATATCTTACATGTATTAGAAAGTTTATTGTGTCCTCTTTCATGTGACACCAAAAATATGATTGAAGGGTCATGGATGACTGAGCAGAGGATATCTTAATTCATAGTGTCAGAGTTATGTTTGCTCAGAACAGGTGGTTGGTAGTTACAATGGGAGGGAATCTGGAATTCATTGAGCATTTTTTTTCTTCATTCCTTTTATTCAAGTTTATGGACGATAATTGGCACGTAAGACATGGAATTATTCTCATGTAAGTAATGTAAGAAATGTAAAAAAAACAAACAAATAAATAATGTTTTTCGTCACAGACCTCCTTATTCCTTGATTCATGATGTGTACATAAATGGCCCACTTATCCCAAACAAAACCAAATCTGAAATAGCAACTTTAAATTGTCTCTGATCAGTCAAGCATGATGCTACCATCATAATTTCATATCATATGAAAGAAGACAAGACGATCTTTCAGCTGAACGTACCGTTAGTAATGAAATATTTGGTCGTTGTGTAATTTGCCTAAAAAGATGGGTTTCCTTTTTTGCGGGACACACGGTATTATACGACAAACTGTAAAATGTTACAAAACAAAGCAACATGTCTCAGAGCACACACTTCGAAAAAAAATTGTATAAAAAAGTCTCCCCGAGGTCAGTGGCTTGGTTAACAAAATAAAAGCAAAAAGAAAAATTCAATCGACAAAGGCGATCTTACATTAGTGATTAACTTCACCTTTATTTCAAATTACATGTACAATAAACAGTATGATTTTACCATTCAATTTAATGAGCTTACCCCTTACTCCAATTTTTTAAAAGTATTTGCGACGAAATAAACAAAAAATGTACATCCAACTAAAAGAGGGTATAATCTACACTTTTAAAAGGTGTGCGATCTGAGAGGTACATATGGTGGCCATGAAGGGACTAACATTGACGTACACATTTTTCGTAAAAAGTCATGTTTTTCTCATTCTCTCTGTAATTTTCCAACAACATATTTACGTACAATTTCTTTCCTCCACAAATATTCACGTACAAATTCACGTCCCACTCTTTCCACAAATATTCACGTACATGTACACGTACACACAGACGTGTTGGCGTCTTCTGGTTTTTAATGTCTTGGAGTTACGAGTGTCAGGCGTGTTTTGGGTATATTGAGATCTCTTGTTCCTTGGGTGTCTTGGGTATATTGGGTACTTTGGGTGTCTTGGAGTGTATTAGGTGTATTGGCTGTCTTGGGGTGTATTTTGGAAATCTTAAATGTATTACGTGTTGGCTGTCGTGGGGCCTTGGTGTATTGGATTTCTTAGGTGTATATTGTGATGTGTGCCTTGGGTGTATTGGATTTATTGGGCGTCTTAGCGAGGTCTAACAAAGAGAACAATATCGTCCGCGATTGGCAAGCGAACGTCCGCGATTCGCTCCTGTTCAAAACCAACGAGAGTAAGGAAAAATAGACTATGTCCAAACAAAAGAGGAACAAAGGGACGTCCGCGATTGTATGTGGATTCACACCTGTGTGTGTCCGTGGTGTGTTGCTGTCCAATGTTTTGGGTGAATTGTTAGATGATCGGGACTTATCCCAATCACCTATTGCTTCTGTACGATTTCTTTGTCTTTTTTTTAGGGCCAACAGCCCGATCACCTATTACTTCTGTACGATTTCTTTGTCTTTTTTTAGGTGATCGGGCCAACAGCCCGATCACCTATTGCTTCTGTACGATTTCTTTGTCTTTTTTTCTTTTTCCGACGAAACGATTCCAGAGCTTTTCTCCAAAACGGTTCAAGCTATCAACTTGAAACTTGGTATGAGTATCAACCCTCATCCCAAGGTGTGCATACGAGTGTGACGCCATCATGACGTCATCAGGTGTCAAATTACAATAATTCAAAGTTAAATATTTCACAAATTCATATCTCAAGAACTGTAATAGATATTTGAATACTTCTTTTACAGGATAGTAGGTCTTAATGAACTGAACAAATCATACATTGACATGATCCCTATATGACCCCAACTTCCGGTCCAATTCGGAAGTTGTTCGAAAATATGCCATTTGTTAGCATTTTTAATGCAAATAGAGCCAATGTGTTAGGGAATTCGACCATAGTTCTACGGAACGAAATGTTCCCTCGCATGTGGACTTCATGACTATACCAATGATGACGTCACCACGTGCACGGTGGTTACCTAATATGATCTCAAATGACAAAATCTTGAGAACTGTAATATATAGATTATTTCACCACATGTAAGGACTTGCTCTTCAGTAGATCCTTGAACAATTTGTGCACACAATAGTGACGTCATGGTAAGATTGACTGCCAATAATGACGTCATCAGACACACAATTTTAGCGTCGAATAGTCAAAGAGTCATACGTCTTGATAATTCCAATACTGGCAATCGATATGTGAATGTTTCTTTTGCAACATCGACCAACTCAAGTTTTCAACCAATTTTACAAGTGTGACGTCATCATAAGATCAATGTTCATGTCACCCGATCACCTTGCGTTTGTACAAAAAAACGTCAAATTCTGGGGTTTTTTTCTTTTTCTTTTTCTGCCCAAATGATTCCAGAGCTTTTGGTTTTGATTTTTTAATTTGCATACCCTTGGTCCGAGATATCCTGAACTGACCCAAAAGCTCTTCTTCTGTAGGGTGGACCAATTGCCTGGGTCAGCAGGGATCTCAATAATATAATAATAATAATAACATATTTATAGAGCGCCTTTTCCAAAGGATACAAAGCGCTTGGGGAGAATGCAGGAATCATGAAAACATGACACACAAAACAGAATTACAATTCACAAAGTACTATTAAACAGATGTGTTTTTAAGAGTCTTTTAAACTGTTCGACTGATGAAGATATCCGGATGGTGATGGGGAGAGAGTTCCAACTTCGAGGACCGGCGATGGAAAACGCCCGGTCCCCAGCCTTCTTTGAGGTTCGTGGAACAACCATATTGAATTGTGAAAGAAGACCTTCACGTTTGGGCTTGCTGAGATCGAGTATGCCTGAAATGTATGGTGGGAAAATGTTAAACAGAGTTTTGTACATGTTCAATGCCGTCCTAAAAACAATCCGCTGGTTGATTGAAAGCCAATGGAGACCTATGAGTAAAGGCGTGACATGAGAGTACTTTGGCTTCAGATGAATAAGTCGAGCAGCCTTGTTTTGGAGTTTTTGAAGGCGATTAAGATCATATTGGTTAAGTCCAGTGAGAAGAGAATTACAGTAGTCAAGGCGTGAGAGTACAAGTGCACGAACAACAGAATGACAGCTGTCGTAGTCCAAGTATTTGCGTATCATTGTGATGTTGCGTATGTAATAGTTAATGGACCTGCACAGCCCAGTGACGTGTTGACTCATTGACATGGAGCTGTCAAAAATTACGCCCAAATTCCGAACAGATGACACAGGATTGATGGTTGTGTTGTCTATCGTGAGGGTGAGTAGCTCGAGACGTTTGGAGTGATGTAGTGATGATGCTATGAAAAACTATGTTTTGTTTTCATTTAGCATGAGTTTGTTGGCGAACATCCAGGCTTGGACATCCCGAACGCAGTTTGACAGCCTGTACAGACAACACTCAGCATCACACGAAATAATTGGATTGAAGTCCAGGTAGATTTGTATGTCATCAGCGTACATGTGGTAGTTTACTCCATGCCGACGAAGAATGTCTCCAACAGGAGTAACGTACATGGTCACAGGCCCGTGGACCGATAACAGATCCTTGAGGTACTCCAAACTCAAGATGATTGACATCCGAGTTGACACCTGCGACGTGAACCTGATTTGTTCTTCCTTTGAAGTATGATGAGAACCATTGTAGGGCAACTCCAGTGATTCACCTGCCCCCTGGACAGCCACTGGCCGTGGTGAACTAAATTGTGCACGCTTTTTAACAGTTTTAACTTTTGCTATTGTTATTCTGTGCGCTGATCTTGATCTGCAGCACATTACACATTTGGTGTATTTTTATCCTTTTTTATCCTGCGTTTGTGTTATTTAAGTTGGCGTACTGTCTGTATTTCGTATTTTGCGTACATGTGCATTGGTCGTTTTTGTTACTCTGTTTCTATGGGTTTGTATCGATTTCGGGGATGTCGTGGGGGTATGCACAATAAACGTGTGATAAGTTCTATTACTTGTTCTAGAACACTGATCTCAAGGGCATCGAGACTTGGTAATAATATGAATGTTGATAACTTGCATATTGTACCTTTAGTTCCGAATTTTAATCACTGTGCTTCTCAGGTTCGTTTTGCTGTTTGGAATGCCAGGTCTATCAAGGCCAAGAACAAGTGTAATGCATTGTGTGACTTTGTCATCAGCAGTCAATTGGACATCTTGACAGTCACTGAAACCTGGCTGACTGGTGACAGTAAGGATGACTTTGTTCTGGCCAACATTAAGAATACGTTTCCCAACTATAGGTTTCATCATTCACATCGCCAACGAGGTAGAGGTGGTGGTATCGGGGTTCTCGTTCGTGACGGTCTCCAAGTCGGGATTAACGACAGCCTTACGTTGGACTCAATAGAATACATGGATGTTACAATATCTTCATTATCATCATCGTTTCAGCTTGTTGTCATTTATAAGCCACCACCAAATAACAAGAATAAACTTACCTCATCAAAGTTTATTGAAGAATTTTCCTCACTTATTCCAGGCACATATTAATCACTGGGGATTTCAACATCCATGTTGATGTAGCTGACAATCGCGAAGCGATGTCATTTCTCAGTATCTTAGACATGCATAACATGAAACAACATGTTAACGGCCCAACCCACACTGGTGAGCATACCCTACCCTGATAACTCATAAGCTTGACAATCTTGTGAGTAGCCTTTCTGTTCAGGATGGTCTACCATTTGACCACCGTGCAGTCAAGTGTCTTATCAACATTTGTCGCCCTGGACCAACTAAGATGTGTCTGAAGTCTCAAAGAATCTCCAGTATCAACAGAGACGATTTCTGTTCAGATATTCGGTCTGCTGTCCTCTCTTTGTCATCAAACGCTGACCTTAATTGAACTGTCACTTATTTTAATGATACTCTGTCTCAGGTTCTTGAAGACCATGCTCCTCTGGTCAATCGGACCGTTGTCCTTCGTCCTCGTGCTCCATGGTACTCAGAGGTCCTGCATGCAGAGAAAAAAGAACGCAGGCGCCTTGAGCGCAAGTGGATACAAAGTGGGCTTACGGTGGATAGAGAATCCTATAGGGAGCAAAATGTCAAGTATAACTCTATTCTTGTCAAAGCAAAGACAGAGTACCATAGTGATCAAATTACAAAATCTGATCAACGTGACCTTTTCCGTGTTGTCAATAAGCTGTCGTCTCCAAAATAGTCGCAAGCATCACCTGCGCACAGTTGCCCTAAAGATCTGGCTGACAGTTTTGCGGAGTTCTTTCACAGTAAGATTATGAAACTTCGTGATGGGCAGCATGTCACTATTAGTGGGCCCCTCTCTGTTAAACTGAATGAGTCAGGTTCCAGTACCTTCAGTTGTTTCTCCGAAGTCTCTGAAGAGGAGGTTCTTACTGCCATTAAATCTAGACCTATTAAGTCATGCTTGCTGGATCCACTCTCAGCCAACGTTCTAAAAATGTGCATTCATGATCTTCTTCCTATTATCACTAAGATTATAAATTCTTCCTTATGTTCTGGAATTTTTCCCATAGCCCTTAAGCACGCGCATGTAATTCCACCGTTGAAGAAACCAGGTCTGGATACCGAATGCTTCCTCAATTACCGCCCAATTTCTAATCTGCCATTTCTTGGGAAGGCGATTGAGAAAGATGCCGTCAACCAGCTACAGTCGTATCTCACTGCTAACCAACTTCACACTTCAGTGCAATCTGCATATCGTCCTTTCCACAGTACAGAGACTGCATTGTTGCGTGTGCAGAATGACATCCTGACGGCTCTTGATAAGCGTAACGAAGCTCTTCTAGTATTG
Organism: Henricia sp. BOLD:AAB3569; assembly: GCA_037783545.1. NCBI lineage: Eukaryota > Metazoa > Echinodermata > Asteroidea > Spinulosida > Echinasteridae > Henricia > Henricia sp. BOLD:AAB3569. Next base: position 245,623 of record JBBELK010000057.1, on the reverse strand, counting down.
TTGGACTTCAGTGCAGCGTTCGATACGCTTGATCACAAGCAGATGATTGCTCGTTTTGAGGAACGTTATGGAGTTAGCGGAACAGCACTTCAGTGGTTTTCATCTTACATGGCTGGTCGTACACAATCTGTTTCTGTCAAAAATGTCGTGTCGGGCGGTCGGGTTGGCGTAGTTGTTCTTTCCTCGCCTTTCACCTCTGGCGTCCCGGGTTCGAATCCGGGGCGTGTATGTGGATTGGGTTTGCAGTCCCTACTTGACCGCGTGGGTTTTCCCCTGGGGCATTTCTCTGGGGGTTTTTCCTCCCACTTCTAAAACTGCAACTCCTTCTTCGTCATCTCAAGTTGATAATATAGTATAATTAAAGCTAAAACCGTATAGTTGATGGCATAAAGGGCCTTAGTTGCCGAAGATGCCATAAAATAAACAACAACAACAACAATGTCGTGTCTGACCCAATTGCTGTGGACTGTGGAGTTCCTCCACTGGCTTTCATTTTGTTCAGTGCCCCTTTACAAGACATAATTGACGCCCATGGTATTTATCTATCATGTATGCCGATGATACCCAGCTCTACCTGTCATTTAAGCCTCATGAGCGAGATACTGCTGTGAAGAGGATGGAAACATGTATATCTGCCATTAGATCTTGGTGTAAATTCAACATGCTTGTGCTAAATGATAGGAAGACCGAGATACTGTTTTTTCGTTCACATTTTAGGAAAGCGGTCTGTCATTCCTTGCCCGGTTTGACTATTGGCAATGATGTCATCCAACCGTCAGTACATGCTCGCAACCTTGGAGTTTCCATGGATTCATCTCTCACAATGACCAATCATATCAACAACTTGTGTAAGGCTGCTTGGCATGATTAAGACAGATTCGACAATATCTTGATCAGACATCGACTTCTAGATTAGTGCATGCTTTTGTTACCTCGAGGTTAGATTGCTGCAACTCCTTACTTTTTGGATTACCGGACAAAGAAATTGCTAAACTTCAGCGGGTGCAGAACGCTGCGGCACGACTTGTACTTCGTGTCTCTCGACGTGTGCACATTACACCAGTTCTCTTTCAGCTACATTGGCTTCCAGTCAAGCAAAGATTAGCATTTAAGACTCGTTTACTTACTTTTAAGGCTATTCATAACATAGCTCCGGGTTATCTTTCTGACCTTGTCCAGTTGTATACCCCATCTAGGTCTCTAAGATCATCATCGGACTGTCAATTGAGGGTACCTGCTCGCTCATCAACAACATTCTATGGTGATAGATCATTTGTTTTTTTCAGCGGCACACCTCTAACAGCATGCGTCAAATTCATTCCATCAGTAATTTCAAGTCCCAGCTTAAGACACATCTTTTTGTTCAGTATTACCAGACTTGATGCTCTTGATGATGCTCTTTGGTTTTAACGTTTAATCTTTTTTTATCTATGTACATGTATATGTATGTTATCGCTTTTGTTTTTGTTTTTTATACTGTAAAGCGCCTAGAGACCCTGGCATTTGGTGCTATATAAGACTGCTATTTAAACAACGCTGAATGCCGCAATAGGGCGACATTTCGGGAAGACTCTCACCGGAGACCACCGAAATTTCGGCAAGAGTCACTCAAAATGACACCTTATTTGTTTACCCAAAGCTTCCAAAAATTGTTGCAGACCAAAGAGAAACAGCTCCAGTCCCAATAAAAATGGTTCTCGACCTAAAAAAAAAAGAAGGTTTTTGACCCAAAAAAAAAAGGTTTTTGACCTAAAAAAATGATTTTTAAACTCAAAAATATTAGGGCGACACCAAAATGTCGCCCTATTGAGCAGGTCGCCCTAATATAGCTTTTTTACACACGATTTGTCGCCCTATTCTAGCATTGATAGTAATTATTATTATTATTATTATTCAAAACGGTTCAAGCTATCAACTTGAAACTTGGTGGGAACATCAATCCCCATGTGAAGGTGTGCATACAAGTGTGACGTCACCGTGACGTCATTGGGTATCAAATTACACCCTAAAAATAACCAAAAAATGTATGTTTTAAAATGCTTCCGTCTCGAAAACCACGTGACCAAGGATCTTCGTATTTGGCAGGCTTATACATGACATTCTAGCCTACAATTTTCATCTGACCCTTCCTTCTGGAGTCAATTTGAGGTCAAAATTCAACGAAAACGAAAATCTCAATTTTTGCACTTATTGAGCAACAATGCCCATCAAACCAAGCTGCATCTTTAAGAAACTAAGTACAGGCAGAGGTCCTATGGCAGCCTTTCACCAGCATGTACAATATCATGATGGCATGAAGTGTGACGTAACGGTGACGTCACCAAGTATCAAATTACACCCTAAAAATAACCAAACAATGTATGTTTTAAAATGCTTCCGTCTCGAAAACCACGTGACCAAGAATCTTCGTATTTGGCAGGCTTATACATGACATTCTAGGCTACAATTTTTTTTGTGCGGGCATATTTATCTGACCCTTCCTTCTGAGGTCAATTAGAGGTCAAATTTAAACGAAAACGAAAATCTCAATTTGTGCATTCACTGGGCAACTTACTGACCATTAAACCATAGGGGATCGTCATGGAACCAAGGTATCAACTTGAAACTTGGTAGGAACATCAACCCTAATCCCAAGGTGTACATACAAGTGTGACATCATGATGACGTCATCAGGTGTCATTACCAAAATTTTGTTGAATATTTCAAAAATTAATATCTCACGAACTGTAACAGATGCTTGAAAAATTCTTTCACCGGATGATAGGTCTCAATGAACTGAACAAATCATACCATGACATGACCCCTGTGTGACCCCCACTTCCGGACCAAACCGGAAGTTGGTACAAAATGTGCAATTTTTTTAGCATTTTGAATGGGAATATAGCCAAGGTGGTAGGGAATTTGACCATAGTTCTACGGAACGAATTGTTCCCACACATGTGGACTTTATGACTATACCGATGATGACATCATCACGTGCACAGTGGTTACGTAATATGATCTCAAATGACAAAATCTTGAGAATTGTAATAGATATTGGAAAGATTCTTTCACCACATATACATGTAAGAACTGGTTTTTCGGTAGATCCTTGAACAATCTGTGCACACAATAGTGACGTCATGATGAGATTGACTGTGCCAATAATGACGTCATCAGATACACAATTTTAGCGTTGAATAGTCAGAGTCATGTGTTGAGAATTATAATACTGGCATTCGATATGTGAATGTTTCTTTTGCAACATCAAACAACTCAAGTTTTCAAACAATTATAAAACTGTGTCGTCATCATCAGATCAATGTTTATGTCGCCCGATCACCTTGCGTTTGTGAAAAACACAAACGCCAAGTTCTAGTTATATTTGGTATTTTGGGGCGTTTCGGGTTCATTGGGTGTCTTGGTATGCCTTGGATTACTTGGAGGTTTTTGGAGTTTCGGTGTGTCCGCGGTGTCTATGTAGTTTAAGTGCATTCAAGCGCCAATACATTATTTGCAGCTACAAGGGAAAAAACAGACCAAACGTGTCGATTGCAATGAAACTGCCAACTGATGGTGGGGTTTTTTTTTAGCAAATAAATTGTCTGCAGGAAACTTTTTACCATTCATTTACACACAAAACATGCATGGATTTTTCAAGTATTACTGCATCCCTGTAGCTGACATTTCTCCAAGGCAGTTTCTTTAGTTATACAATGTTGTTCCGGTTTTTATGTTTTGCAATAAATTAAACCATTCTTGTGACGTCACACTATTCAACAAACTGTAGATTATTTTCACGAATCGACAGTTTACTGTAGATTCGTAACTAAACTGTAGATTCGTAGTTTTGTTACAAATTAGCCAAAAAAAAGGGGGGGGGGGAGGAAAGAACAAAATGCAAAAATAATATACACTTTTAATAAATAAACTGCACAGATTGAAAATAAAAGGCCAAAACTGACGCCATATTTCCATTGTTTATTACCCGCATGAATACAATTTTAAATTCTTCACGAATTACAGCGAAAATTAGAAAAATACTTAATACCAACAAATACCGGAATTGTACATCAGTGTACCAAATAGTTACACATTTTCGTGACCGAGAAAACCAAATTTATTCAAGGAATTGGGGGGAAAGTCATATTAAGGAAAGAATTGTGTACTTGACTGGCTGAACATTTTCGCTTCTTTTAGATTTCCCCTACTAAATTTCAACTTAATTCTAGTTAAGATTTTTCCCGTCTAACTTTAGGTTTTGCTATAAAATATACACTTAAGGATGCTTGAATCTCGGTCAATGACTCAAATCACAGATATTTTTTTTACAGAGTCCTTAGTGTTTTTGGTTTTCACCAAGTTTTTCTTCCGGCTTGTCCGCGTCGTCATAATATATTTCCGAATAGCGCAGTTTCACTGTATAAATCCAAAGACAAATCTGCTTCTGCCGCATCCAAACTCCAAAAAGACAATAGTATCCCCTTGTCCGCGTCGTCGTAGTATATTTCCGAATAGCACGGTTTCACTGTATAAATCTCGAGATATGCTTCTGTCGTATCAAAACTCCAAAAAGCCTGTAGTTTCTCTCTATCCGCGTCGTCGTAGTATTTTTCCGAAAAGCGCAGTTCCATACTGCCATTATATAAATCCCGAAAAATTTCGCTTCTGTCGTTTTCAAACTCTAAAATGACTTTTAAAATGTCAAAATCTTCGACATAACACCCAACGGTATAGTGCATGTACGTTTCCAGCAGCACGGCACCACGAATGAATGCACATTATACAGCACCAGAATACAGCGTGTTCGCATGAGTGATTCTATTCTTGCAGCAATAACAGAACGCCGTGCATTGCATCCGAGAAAAAACGCCATCTCGGTGACGTCTTACGTAATTATTTTGTTCCTTACGAATTTACACTTATTGACAGGATGGCTTACTGGCGCGTTTCTTTGTTCTGGATGGTGGAATGGTTTAAGTCGGAGAATAACCTCGAAAGTGTAGATTCGTGAAGAATAGGCTCTGCTTCGCCTCGCCCGTTCTTTTCACGAATCTACACTTTCTCGTCCATTCTCCTTGACGTAATCTGTCTTTAAATGTATTTAGTGTCACCCAGTTGCTAAACTCATTGAACATGTCCACACATACAGAAAATTAAATAATCTACCTCCAGGTAGGAAGTCTTCACCATTTTCACTTTCATCTCAAAATCTGTCTCGATATCCTCAGACCACGTACTCAAACTGGTGATAGGGCTTTTCCCGCTCCTCACCTTTGGAACAACTTATACCAGCTACTGTAACGAATTCATTGAACTCTTTTGTTTTTTTGGTTTTTTTAAAGCTCTTAAGACCTACCTTTTCTGCAGGACTTGGGTGACTTCCTTATTTCTTCTTCTCCGTGCGCTTTGTATCCTTTAGATAAAAGTGCATTATAAATTCCATATTTATTATTATTAATGAGCATGTCCTGGGAATTGTTGATGTATTGGGTGTATTGGTGCATCAGTGTCTGTGGTGTCTTGAGAAATCGTTAGGCGTCTTGGGTTTATTGGGTGTCCTGTGTGCAGTAGGTATTTTCTTGGAAGTCGGGTCTCCAGATGTCTTGGGCGTCTTTGGTGTGTGTCTTAGGTGTACTGTGTCTTGAGATGTCTTTTTGAGTGCTGGATGTGAAAGGGTCCTAGTAATGTTGGATGTATTTATTTGGTGTTTTGAGTACTTTGGTGCCGTACATGTAATGGGTGTATCGTCTTGTGGTTTTGTGGTGTTTTTGGGTGCCTTGGGAATTCTGCGTGGGAGTTTTGGGCGTCTTGTGTATGAAGTTTTGGGTGTATTGTCGTGAGTCTTTAAAACAAAAATGGTGTTTTGGGGAGTCTTCGGTGCCCTGTGCCTTTGGCGTACTTTATGTCTTGGGTGTCTAATTGTGTTATCAAGATGTTCTGGGAGTTCTGGGTGTACTGTCTTGAGTCTTTGAAAAGTTTAATTTGCTGGGTGTATTGGGAGTCTTGGGTGTATTGGGTATACTATTTGTGTGTTGGTGGCTTGCCATATGGTGTATGTGATGCGTCTAGTGCAGTAGTGTTGTTGTAGTTAGTATTGCACACCCCGCTTTCTACCTTCAGCTGCTGCCGCTGGCTAGCCCCGTTTTGGGGCAAAAAGGGAGCCGAGTGCGTAAGTCTCCCCTGCTAGTACATACAGAGATGCCAACATTGGATTCCAAAAAAGAGTAGCACTAGCATTGCCGAAAGGTATTTTGCCGATTTCAGGTCGTACGCGGCGATTCCAAATGTTAATGGACGCAGAACTTACAAAATACCAGAAGATTTGTTAATATTTTAGTGCCAAATTTTGTTTTAAAAATGGAATCAAATCTGAATGGAATCACATTTCTTGAAGGCAATCGAAATCAATTTTTAAAATGTTGGCAATCCCCAAGCCTACATGTACTACATGTACATGTACAACATCGCCATGTATCTACATGTAGGCCTAGGCCGTAGTTCCGTGCATTGTCGTGATGATAAAACTAACAATTTCTTGCCCGCATGTCTGACGCTGAAGTCGCACTTGCAAACTTGAAGAACGCAAAATGCATGGATTAAACTGTCAAGCTTAGATCGCACAATAACAGGCCACTCATTCGTATAGAGAACTCTGGGAGGTTTTTCTGTTCAGAAAGGATCCTTCTTTTCTTGGGAGGAGTCTCCATTATTCTGGCCTTCTTTGACTTTGTCGCGACACAAGTAGCTCGAGAAATAACGCATTTTCGGTGACATGTACGGACGTTCGTTTCCACTTACATGAAGCTAGCTTCAGTGTCACCCGTCTGTACTACTACGCGTGAGCTCACATAATGAATGCAGCCACATAGTACAAACACGCGATCGAGCTAGCTCATGAGCTAACTAGCTAGTTTGGAAATGGGACAACTCGTACCCGGGACAACTCGACACCCTGATCAACTCGTACCCACGACGACTCGTACTCGGGGCATCTCGTACCCGAGTTGTCCCGGGTACGAGTTGTCCAGCATTAAGCTAGCTTCAGACAGGCTGTAGCCGAGTCGATTTCTGCGCCATGCATTAGACGCTTGCACGTGTACACATGCATACTGTACGTGCGATTTCACTACGGTTTCGCTTCAAATGAAAACACGCCAGTCTACATTTAAAAAGGTTTTTTTAATTTCATTTTAATTTTTTCATCATTTTTAAATTAACTTCAGTTCACTGTAACCATTATACAATTATACTGGGGCAGCATGTTTAGCGTAGTTTTATGAGGTGAAAGCGTAGAATCGTATTCTCGGCTCGATTTCGTATTTGCTACGCCCAAATCGTGTATGTTGGCATCTCTGTACATAGAGCCTCTCCACCACCAAGACTCCTGCAGTGCCTCCTCGTGGCAGCACATGGTAACTGGGCATCTTGCGACCCCAGGCTGAATCTACAGGGGATCTCGGAGCAGCAGTGGGCCCCAGAGACATGGTGTACAGGCCCACCGGCGCGTGGACACGCCCTGGCGCCATGTCAACCACTGCCCTAGCTATGGGTTAAATAGCATGTCAGCTCGGCAGCAGGGGCTGGCAGCTGCAGTCTTAGCGGTGCCACTTTTCCCATAAATATATATATGGGCCTAAGTTTCTCCGGTATGCTGTAGCCGACTGTCAAGCGGAGGAACTCGCCTTTGAGTCAACGGTTGTTGGTCATCAGGCGTAGTTAGTTCGCCACTGCGGGGCAACCTTTCTTCATCTCAGCCGTCACGCCATGCGTTCCGCTGGTCAAGATGGATGCAAGGTCAAGAGGAGTGTGTCTGTCCTGGGCAAGCATTCACTCTCTACAACTTTGCCTCGGCGCTCGGCGCCCCACAGTCATGATTGTTCGCCTTCATCGGAATAAGAGACCGGCCAGTCGGGGGCCACCCATTTCGGGGACTTCCGTTGGCCGGCAAGGACTGCGTTCCAGGCAGGTGCGTCCGGGTCGTCATCCTGTTACTGCCTCTCTCGTGTTAGCCTGTTGGAATGTTCGCTCCTTGAGTATCCATACTGATCGGCGATCTTTTTCACCAAGAAAGTCTGCGTTAATTGATCTGGAACTTACTCGTTTGGGCATAAATGTGTGTGCTCTTAGTGAGACCTGGCTTACCGGCAGTGGCTCAGTCCGTGAGGCTAACTTTTCATTTTGTTGGTGTGGTCACCCTGACACTGCAAGACCTATGCATGGAGTTGGCCTCGCAATTCAGAACTCGCTTCTCCCATGCATCCAACAACCTGTCTCCCACTCACCCCGTCTCATGTCCATGCGGATTCGCCTCAGGAGTGGTCTGGTCACTGTCATCTCTGCATACGCTCCTACACTGATGGCTGCTTCTGAGGAGAAGGATGAATTCTACCAACTCCTCGAAATTTTTTTGCTCAGCATTCCAGCCGGGGATAACATTGTGCTTGCCGGAGTCTTCAACGCACGCATCGGATCTGATTACAGGTCATGGAGTGGTGTGTTTGGCCCTCATGGTGTGGGCAAAATGAATGACAACGGGAAGCGCCTCCTAGAGTCCTTTGCTGGCCACGATTTGTGTCTTACCAACACTTTCTTCGCAGGTTCTCCACGCTCCAAAGTCACCTGGATGCATCCACGCTCACACCGTTGGCATCAACTCGACCACATCATCGTCAGGAAGCGATAGCTGTGCGATGTCAAACAATGTCGTAGCATGCACTCGGCAGACTGTAACACTGACCATGCCCTTGTCCGTAGCAAGCTCAGTATACATCCCAAAAAAAATTCATCTAGCTCAGTCGAAGCCAATCCCTGCAGCCGATACAGCTGCTACCCGAGACATCAACCGCGTCACCAAGTTTCGAGAGCTCCTAACTGATCGTTTTGGCTCATCTCCCACGCCTGACAAGCCTGGTCCCGCATGGTCGAGATTCCAGTCTGCAGTCACGGACTGCTCTTTTACTGCCTTTGGTCGACGTACTCGAACACAACCCGACTGGTTCCGTGATAGTGCTGACATTCTGCTTCCAGCTATAGAGGCCAAACGAACAGCCATAATCAAAGCCACCTTGATTCGCACCCGTTCTTCGGCGTCTGTGCTCCGTGCCGCTAAGAGTAACGTTCAACGCCTTGTCCGTACCGCCCTCTGCCGTTATTGGACTGGTCTCAGTGCCCGTATCCAACACTGCGCTGACTCTGGGGATCTTCGTGGCCTGTACAATGGTATTAAAGAGGCTATCGGTCCTACCCCAAAGAAGAGTGCTCCACTACTGTCAGCTTCTGGCGTAGCTATTACTGACCCACCAGCACAGCTTGACCGCTGGGCAGAGCACTACAGCTCTCTCTTTGCTAGCGATGTTGAAGTGTGCTCCGATGCATTAGCCTTTCTGCCGCAACTTCCCATCTTGCACGAGCTTGACAGTGACATAACCTTGTATGCAGTATAACGGACAATCAGCAGTCTTAAAAACAACAAGTCCCCTGGTGCAGACGGCATTCCACCTGAAGTTCTGAAGTGTGGTGGTGCTGCCCTGACAACCGAGCTCTTCAACGTATTCCGGCTCTGCTGGCACTCGCGCTGTCTACCACAAGACTTGAAGGATGCGAATATAATTACTCTCTTCAAAAACAAAGGTAGCAGACAAGACTGTAACAACTACAGAGGTATTTCCTTGTTGAGCATAGGTCCTTGCCCGTGTACTACTTCCCAGGTTAGCGGTCATCGCTGATAGAGTCCTTCCAGAGAGCCAGTGTGGGTTTCGTGCTTCCCGATCAACTGTCGATATGGTTTTCTCCCTTAGACAGCTATAGAAGTGCATTGAGCAACTGCGCCCGCTCTACGTCGTCTTTATCGACCTGACGAAGGCTTTTGACTCTGTCAGTCGCTCAGGCCTATTCTCCATCTTAAAGCGCATGGGTTGTCCAGAGACACTTCTGTCCACCCTCGTAGCTTTCCACGATGACATGCAAGCCACAGTCCAAGGCAATGGCTCCAAATATGGAAGGTTTCCGATCCTGCGCGGCGTCAAACAAGGTTGTGTGTTTGCTCTCACCTTGTTCGGGATCTTCTTCTCGGCTCTCCTCCTGCGTGACTTTCCTGACCCTTCTGGCTTTTTGCTCCATTCCCGCAGCTCAGGAAAGCTCTTCAACGTCTCTCGTCTCCGTGCCAGGACTAAAATTAGACGCGTTTTCATCAGAGAACTCCTGTACGCAGATGATGCTGCTCTTGTCGCCCACAGTGAATCAGACCTCCAATCCCTGTGTAATTCCTTTGCCAAAGCCTGCTCAAAGTTCGGCATGCAGATCAGCCTCGGCAAGACAGTTGTCCTCTCGCAGGGTTGCATAGCTCCTCCCCTGATCTCCGTCAACGGGTCTAGCCTGAATGTCGTTGATGAGTTTGCATACCTCGGCTCGATCATCTCCAACAATAACTCCCTTGATGCTGAACTCGACTTCCGCATCGGTAAGGCTGCAACCACATTCGGTCGTCTCCGCCAACGTGTCTGGAGCAACCGAGACCTCGCCATCAAACTAAAAATTAGCGTCTACACGGCCTGTGTACTTAGTGTCCTGCTGTACTGCAGTGAATCTTGGACCACGTCCTGAAACGAGACCTTGTCACTTTTGGGATACCACTTAACTCCTGGGAGGCAACTGCCAGCAATCGTCTCCATTGGCGTTCTGCTGTCCATAACGGTTTATCCTCTTCGAGACAACTGTACATTGATGACTGTGAGAGACGCCGTCTCCATCGTCGTTCGCGACGGGATGGGCCATGATGATTGGGAGTCTTGGGTGTATTGGGTATACTGTGTCTTGGGAGTTTTAATTAGATGTCTTGGGCGTATTGGATATTGGTAGTTCTAGCTGTATTGTGTGTACCTACTACCAAGGCCGCTTTTAATACGCACAGTCATGACAATTGTGCAAACCAACAGGTGCATTCGCTATTAAGCAATTATAATGTTAAATAATACATACCCGCGCATATTTACGATAACAAAAAGTGCAAATATCACATTTATATAACATAAATTCATGACATCAATATTTAAATACATCAGTACAAAGTGCAAATTCTTTGAAGTAGAAACAAAAAGATGTATTGTTCACTGAATTTGTATTAGTGTTCACTGAATTTTATTGTATTTGAATTTCATGTGTTCTTTATAATTGTGAGCAAAGTGTATTTGATATTTTGGGTGTTTTGGTGTCCTGATATACTTTGAGGTGTCTGTGACTCGGGCGTATTTGGGTATCTTGGGCTTATAATGGTGTATTAATATGTCTTAGGTGTTTTTAGTATTGGTCTTCTGAGAATGAAAAGTATTTCCTAGCAAACTGGGGACTACAGAACGACTTAGACAACTTCATTTTTCACCATGTTCTACGTTTGACCGTTAAAAAGTGTTTTTTTCGGCCCCTTACGGAAAATTTAAGATCTTGAAAAGTTACGTAATGGATTATTAATTAAAAATATGGAACGCTTCACGATTTTGCGTGTCATCCTTGCGCAGGGGCCATGCTAATCTTCTCTGTATCGTTCCAATTTTAGTATATGTGCAGCCGAAGCTAGCACGACTAACCTCTTACAACGAGGGCTAATTATGCTCCAACAAGTTGGAACACCAAAACATGACGGTAGGGCTTCCATACAGCGCAATAAACGCACGTATAACAGACTTCCTGACAATAACCAAACCAAACTGTTCACATTAACCGAAAGACTATTAAATTACCTACTCATTGTTGTATAAATTATTATATTTGTTTGAATAATTAATCTATAATAACATATTTCATAATGGTGTTACGTCTAAAAATCATTATGAGCCTAAGTGTTCAAACGCTCATGTCTTTTATGCAATGCATAATATATGCTAATGAGCCTTCAGCAAAGCCTTTGATCGGCTGTTGCTGTGGCAGCGTGGCTGCGGTTACAGGTCAATGAACCATGCACGCATGAGTCACGACTGTTTCCTGTTCCGTGAGCCACGTGAATGCAGTGAAAACTAAGACTTTGCACAGTAGATAATTTATTCTTTCGACTGTGGAGATAAAGCTTTTCTACTCTACCATAGAGAGAAAAAAAGAGAGAACATTTAAACCATTTTTTTTTCTTCTTCAAGCTACTGCAAACAAACTCCGCTGTACGGGATATCATGTTGCAGGCGCATAAACTTACCTCAAATTAACCTTTTTAATTGTTGGTCTGGAATTTCGCCGAAGGTTACTCAATTTCCTTTCACTGTACAGCTCGCTTTTGCATGCAGGTACTCAGCTTGCTCATTCGCTGTCGGTTTATTCTGCTTATTTTTCCACAAGTCCTGAAAGCAAGAAGTATTACAATTATTATAATCGTGACATAATAATATTAAATTCAAGTTTACCCAGAGCTGCAAACTTAAAAATTTTCCCACTCAATTTATAAAAAGTTACATTTCATTTGTACACATCTACCTATGAAAGAGATAAACATTACGAAGAGGGAATGGGAAGAATTGCTTTATCAAAACAAAGTTAAATATTTGTATGAGCAAAAATAAATAAATATAAAAAAAGGAAATTAGTCTATCAAGCGTGAAACCGGCCGGGAAAACCTAAATTATATTATTTAAAGGCTAAACAAATTACAAGAAAATAATTCAATACTAGCTATCTTGCACTAAGTTTCAACATCGCACCTTGTTCCCTTTAAAGCATTTTTGTTAAAGAATATATATGTGTTATGGCCTATTACAATGAGGGGCCTGATGACGTCATGATGACGTCACAAAATACACGAATCCCTATGCCAAGTTTCATAACTATTTTTGAGTGTTTATTAAATTCCACTTTATTGTTAAATTATATTTATTATAATTAGTCATGATTAGTCATATTAGACTTAAGTCAGAACAAGTTAAGCTTGTGCCAAGTTTCAACTTCAGGTCGCGCTTTGTTTTGTTTCTGCGCCTTTTGTACTGCGCCAAACAACGTACCCTACCTATAATTACTCACTATCCCCCTATGCAGCCCTATGCTGTGATTGTTTCATCACAATGTTTAATGGTCGACGTATCCAAGGCCAATACATTATATTAATGGGGTCAGCAGTTTGATTACCGATGAGGCCATCACTCATGCAGTCGCCTACTTTTTTCTCTACTGCGATCGATTGGCTCATCCCCGGCACAGGCTGAGATTTTGGCCACGCGAGGCAAAATAAATAAAACAGCTTCAGCTTCGTGAGGCAAAAAACGCAGCAAAATTTCACCGCACAAACGGCCACGAATTACCGTTTGCTCAGAAAAATACCTCACGTGTGCGGCCGGCTCCTGAATTGTGACCTTGTATAGACTGCCGAAGTGAATACGTCACCTTTTGTTGGTTGCCTGGGCAATTGGATCTAAACTAAAAATCACTCAACCGTGTCCCAGTGCTTTTCCAATGGTACTTTTCCCGACGGCCATGATAGTTTAGATCCAATTGCCATGGCAACGCACGTCACACTTCGGCTGTCCATTATACTGTGATCGACCTAATTCAAAATTGTAAACAACTTTAGCTGAACGCATATTGCAACCACTAGATACATGTACATGTACTACTTTGAGAGCAGATGCATTATGTTTTCGCTTGAAATCATATCTGTAAATTTGTTTTCCAAGTGACTTCTAAAAACCTATATATGGTAATCAACGCAGATTTTCTGGCCCGGCAGTTTAAACTGCGACCAATGTTTTGAAGCTAAAAATGTGTTTCCTTGCTCTGTGCTAAAATTGATCACTGCCCACTCAACGAAAAACGAAACATGTAATAGTTGTACACGTACGTACGTACACGCACGTACACGTACAAAACGGTACTCTGTTGTGACCACATGCACACATACCGCGCCACGTGATGTCACTAATATGGGCGGAGCATAAAGAGTTGAACAAACTTTTGACATACCGTAATTTTGCACACGACTCTATGTGCGTGATCAATGTGACACTGTCCATGTGTACTGTGTAGACCTAGCTAGCTGTCTGTCATCACTCACGTGCAGTAAACCATACACTGTACAGTATCTTACGTTGATGTTTTCATCGGGTGGCGGTATTCGAGGTTAATGGCAATTAAGGAAAAAGCCGATAAAACAAAACGTTGCATTAGTTTTCCCCTGGCTGTCCAAACTGGGAGAAAATGAGTCTGTATCGAATACATGTATTATTATGCTAAAATTGTCCGGTTTTGCAAAATATAATCTACTGCATAATATAACTAAATCATCAACGATTTTAGAGAACAAAAATCAGATTCACCAACATTTTCATCTCCCCTTGCTTAGTTATAAATACTTTAAAATCGAAACAGAAACAAATATGAACAAAAGCAACCGAAATTATGTCGCTTTGATGCAGTATTTCAATAATAAAGACCCGATATCATTGTTCAGACATTGTTTAGTAATTATTTCTTTAAAAAGTGTAAACAGTTTTCAGTAAACTCCGGCTAAGTCGGCACTCTTGGGACCCGCAAATTTGTGCCGACTTACGCGAATGCCGACATCTGCCGTAAGTCGTCATTTTGCCGACTTACACAATGTTACATGAATGGCCTATGCATATGGTTAATTTAATTGCAGCATGGAGGCTTCGATTTACCTTAGTTAATTTAATCTCCTTGTTTTTGGGGTCGATTCCAGCAACGAAATCCTTGATTTATGTCAACATCGTAGCACTGATTTTTAACACTGTATCGTGTTTTTATGGACAGGCTAAATACGCGCGCAAGCGAGCACGTGTGAAGTTCTACATGCAATGCATGATCATTCAATATGACGACCCCCCAAAATGGAAAGTGCGCATGCGTACAGGCCTAGAGGGGGTACGGGTATTGAGGCGCGCAAGATGCGAAGTGGGGAAACCCCTTTTTGAGTGCACGCAATCTCACACGTGGCCTGGCTGTGTTAACATGACACCGATACACTGGCGACCACGGTCCGTGCGTGCCAATAAACAGACGTTAGTTCAGCAGTGTTTGTCTTTTCACTCGACACTTCTTGAAAACCGCAGGTGCCGACTTACAAAAAGGATTTTGAAACTAAGTTTTAAAAAGAAATCAGAAACAAAACTCACTTTTTTCCTTCTTTTTTCTTGTACCCCCAGCGGCAGATCTTATGGGAAAAATCTGAAGTTTATAGGAGTTGTGGTCAGGATTACGGAACTTTAAAAAATGTATTTAGGCCTATTTATTTATTTGTTTTTTTGCAATTTGGCAAATATTTCAATTAAGACGTATCGTGATTACAGCAGCGATCAGTCACTTAATTACATGTATTGGTTACAAAAAAAATGACAACCTGAGGGGGGAATTGCATCATACCCCCCCCCCCCCCCCCCCCCCCCACCCCCACAGGCGGTCATGGTGCTGAAAGCCCAATACATAATTTGCAGTGACCCACATTTTAATTACCCGATTTCGTTAAAAATGGTACCCCTGTGGAAGAAACTGATGAAGGTCTGCAGATATTTTTGTTTACCATTCCTTCAACACAAACCATGCATGGATTTTTCAGGGTATTATACGTACTGCATCTATGTGGCTGAAATGTCTACAAGGTAGTTTATCAACATTACTCTTTATAATTATGTAAAGTTGTTGTACATGTATACTGTTTTTAACATTTTTCCGGCCAATCGTGTATGATAATTTGTCTTCAATAAAACTTCAAATCCAAATGCCGTTTTGTGCACCCCGCTGATTCGACATACAATGAGCTTGTCCAGCTGTTTATGACCACATCAAGGTTAATGCGAACAATCCCTTTCCATTATCACGTTACTGGGTGCGAATTGATATGCACATGCATGCGTCTAATCTCATGTTGCTCAATTCGGGCGCGGCAACTGTTTGGTCTTTATCCATGGAGACTGTTTTTGACTTGGTCCGGCTGAGAGTGGCGCCGGCCGAACCTTGCAATCTCGAGAGAGAAGTTCCCAACTGGTGTTGTCATTCCGTATTAAAGGACCAATATATCATTTGCAGATTAAAAGTCAATGGTCGCCACTTTTTCTCCTTATAATCATTTCAAGTTACATTGTTCGTGGTTCTCGGCAAATTTTTAAAGCATTAACTTTATTTTAACGGAAAAAAAAATCATACTTTGTATTTTAGACATTGGCAACCCTGCATGTGAAAACGTCGTTTTATACGGCCGATTTTGCACCTTACCTAGTAGACTTGCCCAGGTCTGACTTCCCGTGTTTGGTCTAATGCACAACGTACAACGCGCCCTCTGGCCTGTCTAATCTCTTTTCTTTTGTCTCAGAAAGAAGAAAACAGATTAGACAGGCCACTATAGTCCAATTGACTTCCCTTTAAAATATTATTACGTTTTGGGTGGTTAGTTAGTCATTACAGTGAAACCTGCTATTAAGGCCACCTTGATAAACAGGCCACCTGCGTATACTGGCCACCTTTCTTTGGTCCCAACTGCCATTTGTATAATGCTTAAGAAACCTCTATAAAGAGGCCACCTGTTTATAGAGGCCAGGTTTTTACGGTCCCGAGGGTGGCCACTATAGACAAGTTTCACTGTATAAGAATAAGTAGCGACCAGTAAACGGAATATTTTTTTCCCACTGATGTTTGCTACACTGTCATGCAAATTTTCAGTCAGAATTTAGTACTATTTTGCCCTTAAAATGACTTATTAAGCATCAATATCTAAGAGCAAATCTATTGAATTAAGAAAATATAAAGATTTTACTCGGAAAAACTTAACGTAAATGACGGCATAGTCGCCAGGTCCGTGAGGTCGCCACCCTATTCATCACTCAGCCATTGTTCATCAATACTAGGGTGGCCATATGTCACGGACCTGGCGACTATGGCGACATTTACGGTTAGAATTCTTCTGAGATAGGTTTTAGTGCAGGAGGGCTTATGTGTCGTCCGACTTGGAAAATCTCTACCATGTGCGCGCAGCCGGGCTAATTGGAATACAATGGGGAGGAGGCAAGGTAATTTCTATCCTTAATCTTCACATTGTTGTTGCACACCGTTGTATGGCTGCGATAGTCATAATAACATGCCGGCTGCTAGTATAGCTAGTACAATGTGAGAACATGCATAAGAAAGAGATATTATTAAACGAAAACACAGAAACAAATGATGTGCGCCTACCTCCAGTACCTACCTAGCACACCTGTTGACGAATTTCCAGCCCCACGCTCGGATTCCACGTAAATATCTCCAATATTTTCATGCCTACAACTTTTCTTTTTTGCACGAGAGCTGAGAGTTGAGAATCAGTGTGTCGCACATGGCGCATATGTTGTCTTGTCAGCTTTTCGACTATGGCGTGTGGAACGTTGCACTATTCGATAATGCACAAATATATGTGCGATGTTTGACATATATGTGCGATGTTTGACATATATGTGCGATGTTTGACATATATGTGCGATGTTTGATATATATGTGCGATGTTTTTTCATATGTATGCGATGTTAAAAATATATGTGCAATAATTTGACATATATATGCAATGTTTTTTCATATGTATGCGATGTTAAAAATATATGTGCAATAATTTGACATATATATGCAATGTTTTTTTCATATGTATGCGATGTTAAAAATATATGTGCAATAATTTGACATATATATGCAATGTTTTTTCATATGTATGCGATGTTAAAAATATATGTGCGATATTTCACCAGCCGGAACCTAGCACGAATTTCGGGCTGCTATTTTCACGGCTTCCGGAAATGATCGAAAGCTAGATGAAACGTTAGGCATAGATGCTGCGCTTTTCAAATGATTTTGTAACGTCGTAAAAAGGAAAAATTGCAAAATTTTTGTAATTCTAATCTGTAAAAAATATCCTCAAGTTTATTTTATAAGCGCCCCGGAAGATTTGGTTAGGATAAACCTCAACCCAATTAAATTTATGATTCGCGAGGGGTGCCAATCGGCGCCCCTTGCACACAGTTTTTATAAACCCAGTTCGCTATTCCTTGTACAGTGGGCTATGATTCGCGATGGGTGCCAATCGGGGCCCCTTACTATGCACACACTTGTAGTTTTTATAAACCAAGTTCGCTATTCATTGTACAGTTGGATATGATTTGCGAGGGGTGCCAGGGGTAAATTCGCGAGGGGTAATTTTTAAATCCCAGTTTTTAAATTACAACATAGAAATATTGTAAAAAGCATTGTTTCTGGTATGATTTTCTGATAATTAAGATAATCTCCTTACAATCTAAGAACATTTGTCGTCTTAAGAAGAAAAACGTGGGAATTTGACTTTTTGTAATAGAACATGGGAGTTTTAGAGCAAGAAGGAAATAAATAAAGATTATCACCCATCAAAAATAGAGATAATTGTCTTCGTTGTTGTGATTTCTGCGTTTTGCGTTTTTGTTCGTTCATCTGGCGTTTTAGAAATTCTGTTAAAAGACAACCCCGCAATTACCCGTGCAAAAATGGTATATCATGGTTTCCAATAAAGACAAAATGTTTCCGATCGTGTAATTACATACACCGTGGAGAATTTGTGCCTATTTTTTTATCTATCCTTTAAAAAATGTAATTGGGCTGAGGTTTTCCCCTGACCAAATCTTTCGGGGCGCTTATATAATAAACTTGAGGATGTTCTCACTGATTAAAAGGGAAAAAAATGGGGAATTTTTCCCTTTAACGATGGTACAAAATCATTGAAAAAGCGCGGCATATGTGTGTAAAATTGTGCCTAACTTTCCATCTAGCTTTCGAGCATTTCCGGAAGCCGTAAAAATAACAATATGTACAGCCATAGTTGGGGTCGCCTTTAATTAGACTGGTTTCCGTCCCAATATATTACGTCTGGATACTTCGTAGGGAACGGGAACCAGTCTAGCCTTTAATATGTGGGCGGTGTTCTAGACTGGTTCCCGTCCACATATTCCACACAGGAGACGTGACATGTGGGTATGATCTTTCAATATTTGTGCGTACACCAAGCTATTAATCACGTGATGTGTATAACGTGGTGAGAAACACGTGCGCGATGAAAGCCGTTTCTCCTTTGTTTATTTAGGCGTGACATAATTGTATAAACCATACCACGTACCATAGGCTACGCGACGGATGAAGGTCAGAAATAAAGGTTATGGGGCCCGCAAGGGTGACTCGCCGACGTTTTCAGTAAAAAAGGGTTAATTGTTTGTCTGTTTTAACTTAGCAATCATACGTATACAATACCTCCCAAAAATAATATCGACGGGGAATTTTTTTAAATGCAATCCCCAGTTTGGATGTGGAAGCAAAAAGGTGAATTACTGCACTGTTCTATGGAACCAGCTAGATAAATTATTTTGCAAAAAAATCGGTCTATTTCCGGCGATATCCTTAAAATATATACAGATTGCGAACGTTAAATTTCTTAATGGTAACGAGAAAAATTTGACAGACAATAAGATATCAAAATCTCAATTACCATGGGAAAAATGGGTGGCTCAAAAATGTGATCTGGCGCTCCTTTAAAGGAGCGTGTCCAGATCACATTTTTGAGCAGATGCACCTCCCCCCCCCCACCACCCCCCACCCCCCTACCATTTTTCCAATAGGGGTTGAAATGTTGATACCATATAATTGTTCATATTTTTCTCATGACCATTCTGAAATTTTGCGCTCTCAAAAGACCGATGTTTTGCACAATAATTTATCTGGTTCTTTAAAAAAGTGCAGTAATTAACCTTTTTGCTTCCACATCCGAGTCCACAAAGGTCTGTGGCTACCATGAGCAATTTCATAAAGCTTCCACATCCAAACTGGGGATTGCACTGAATTTTTTTCCTCGTCGATATTTTTTTTGGACGCTATTTTCATTGCTAAGTTAAAATACACAAACAAAACCCATTTTTCTCTTTACGTCTCTGATGAAATAAACAAAGGAGAAACGGTTATCATCGCGCACGTGTTTCTCATCACGTGATACACATCACGTGATTAATAGCTGGGTGCTACCTAGTCTGGTACTCGGACCAAAAATGTTTTGGGGGCGGTCGGGTTTGCGTACGGGTTCTTTCCTCGCGCCTTTCACCTCTGGGGTCCCGGGTTCGAATCCGGGGCGTGTATGTGGATTGGGTTTGCAGTCCCTACTTGACCGCGTGGGTTTTCCCTTGGGGCATTTCTCTGGGGGTTTTCCTCCCACTTCTAAAACTGCAACTCCTTCTTCGTCATCTCAAGTTGATAATATAGTATAGTTAAAGCTAAAACCGTATAGTTGATGGCATAAAGGGCCTTAGTTGCCGAAGATGCCATAAAATATACAACAACAACAAAAATGTTTTGACTAGACTGAATTATTCAGTCGTTGTATGTTGAATATGTGGACCGGGAACCAGTCTAGCATGTACATTGAAATATCTAGACTGGTTCCCGTCCACATATTCCACACAGGAGAATAGACTGGTTCCCGTCCACATATTCCACACTTTCGCAATAAGCGAACCAATCTATAGGGATCGGGAACCAATCTATGAAATATCATACCCACATATGACGAACACCGCGACCCCACACATTGAAATATCCCACATATATGTCGAAATATCGCACATATATTTTTAACATTGCATATATATGTCAAATTATTGCACATATATTTTTAACATCGCATACATATGAAAAAACATTGCATATATATATGTCAAATTATTGCACATATATTTTTAACATCGCATACATATGAAAAAACATTGCATATATATGTCAAATTATCGCACATATATTTTCAACATCGCATACAACCTGCCTTTCCCGTATTAGGGCGACCGGTTATGGGTAAAAAAGGCGTATTAGGACGACCGACCGCATTAGGGCGACCGATAGCCGGTCGTCCTAACGCCAAGTGCTTCAAAAACCATCTTTATTAGGTCAAAAACCATTTTTATTAGGTTTCTCACCATTTTTATTAGGTTTGTAACCATTTTTGTCTAGGTTGAAAAACATTTTTATGAGAACTTTAAGTCGAAAAAATGGGTGTCAACGGCAGAGTTTCTTGCCGACAAATTTGCCGTTTTAGTGGTTCCCCAGAGCACTCTTTCCAAAACGGTCGTCCTAATACGGGAAAAGTAGTTATTTAACATATGAAAAAACATCGCACATATATATTTAACATCACACATATATGTTTAACATCGCACATATATGTCAAACATCGCACATATATTTGTGCATTATCGAATATTGCAACGTATCACACGCCATATTCGACCCAGCGTATATACATATGCATGCAGCGTGCATGGTATATGGGCGTTACTTAGTACGGAATGTGATCGCAAGCACTAGGACCAGTTAGTAAACAAAACGTTGGCGGCGCCCTAACGTTTTAACGGTCGCTGTTTGCGAACCTTAGAAATATTAAATCGATTCAGGCCCTATACATCATTTGCAATTATCAAAACAATTATTTCATTAGTTGACAAGAAACCCGACTAAAAGTGTTCATTGCAATGGTAACAAACATCACATGATTTTTTCCCCGTGTTAAATGGTACTTTTGTGGGAGAAATTGCCAACTAAAGTTGTTTTTTAAAGCTTTTTTAAAGCTGTCTGCAGAATGTTGTTACGTACATTCATTTTCTGGGGTATTACTGCATCTATGAGGCTGGAATTTCTACAAGGCAGTTTTCTCGACAATTCCTCCGGGAGTTTAAAGATATATTGTCCGTGCGTCTTGGGTGTGGCACCTCCAAGAATTATTGTTTTTTCTTCAATTCATATTTTTCTAGAAACATAAAAGTTATTTGCTTTCAAATGAGATATCAACGAAAATATCGACCAAAGTTTAGTTACTGTCAATATTTCGACTTTTTGGCCTTGGCAGTCCGCCAATAATTCAATTAGTTTAGATGAAAAGAGCACATCACTCAGAGTACGGAATGGCCCTCGCCAGAGGAATTTTCTGCTGCAGAAGTCCCGCCAGACGCCCGCCAAAATTTCATTCCATATAATAAATACAACGGCCGCCGACAAACGCGTCCATTTGTTTTGAACGGGTATAGCTTTGGACATACGGCCTGTTCTGCTGTGTTTCATCCGGTGTAAATCTGAGAGCGCTGTAAACGAAGATACATTATGTGCGTCTCATTAATTGCGCGTGCGGCGCGGACCATTTGACTCATATGTATATGTAAATCTTTGGCGCGGACTATAGGCTAACGAGGTGCGTCCCGAAATATACACGCAGGTCTTTAAATAAATCTTTGCACGTCAAAGTTGGTGAGCGACGTCTGACGTTTGACGCGTATTGTATGCGAGTTCCAAGAGCCAATTTCATGGCGCTGTTTAGCAAAAAAAATTGCTGAGCACAAAATGTATTTGCTTTATTTTGCTAAAATGGCCCGCCAGCCAAAAATGGTATGTGATGTTTTTGTTACTGTTTCTAGAAACCCAATTTGCCATAGCCCTATAGGCTAATAATTGGCTGGTAACTCATTTTACAAATGTAAACAAATGTGCTAGGTACATTTTTATGTAATTCTGTGATTTTCTGTGCGGCCTCATTTCCCTCCACATGGCCTTTTTTTCTCCAAAGAGACGTCGCGCTTCAAGGCTCAGTGTGTATCCACCCAATATAGGCTTAAACCCCGCAAATTTAGGATTTACGGCCATAAACCGGTTTATTACCAAACCATCGGATGATGCAGAAAAATATTTTTAAAAATTTGATTTGTCCCGGTTCATGTACGGTCAGACCGGCCCGAAGTTTCACCGCAAACCTTTCTGGTTATGTGGGCCGATAGGCCGATTGGCCGGCAAGTCGCAAAAGTGTGCGCCGGGCTTTAAAAGCGGGTAGATTTGACGCGCGTACGTCATCTCGACAAAACGCTACACGCAGAGGATTTGGTATGATCCGACTCACTGAAAATCCCAGAATAACACGACATTCTTGTGCGTCGCTTCACTCCAAATTCCTAGCCGTATTTTCTTCAAGCAGCGCGCGTCAAATTTGCATGCAGAACGCGTGAATAAAGTTCAGTGTGCATGAACAAAAGTTAAGTGTGCATATCCAATTATTCATGACGACTATATGCCTAGGGTTTAAACCTTTGTTTGCTGCAAATATTTCACGAAAAATTGGAATCTATTCAAAATTTTAGGTTGTTTTTGTAAACAAAACTGATGATTTCAAAGTTGGCAAAATGGCACTTTTCTTGCAAATTTGGACCTTCATAATTCTTGCAGTTTTCCAATGATTCTCAAAGGTAGATTTATATGACGGAACACGTGAAGAATCTATATGATTGTATAAACATAACTTTGCTAGAATTTAAAATTTTAAAGCACATGTTATATGCCTGTCCCTATATAATCCTGCGAATTCCTGAGAAAACACCGAGACAATATTCCGTTTTAAGGCTGTCTATAATCGTTCAGAATAACAACAAATCAAATTCTAGCAGAAAAATAAATGTGTTTTTCCAAAATGTGTAATGTTTCTTTTGAAGCCTTTAATTTTTCCGGGAAAACTCCGAATGTGCTCATAACATGAATTTAAAAGTACCTAATCTCGATCAAAATCTTACTCTTGCAATGCCAGAACACCATAGCAACCACTTTGAAGGCTTATTTTACAAAATGTGAAATATTTGGTGCAAAAAATCTACAATTTCGTCAAGTTAAATACCGATTAAAGTCAGATTTTAAAATAGCGAAAATTACAAATTCGAATTTGCTGCATGCAGGCAGGGTACGAAGCAAAACATGCAGCATTTCCTGGACGGCGTCTTGGAAGCTTAAGGTCAGGTTCCTGCCGCACTACTATTACTAATTGTACAGCCCGCACCGGAACGGAACGTACGTGCAGGACAGAGATTTCCAAAGTTAGGGTACCTACAGATAGAGGAACTCATACATTTTTCCCAAAACACGTTCCCTTATACCTACAGATAGAGGAACTCATACATTTTTCAAAAACACGTTCCCTTATCCAGACGTCTTCATCCATCTGGCCAAGAGGCGACCATGTCCAGAAATATCGTTCTCCATTGACGTTTAACAAAAAAACGGCGGCTGGCCGTGTGGTAATGCAATGGGCGCGTATCGCGCCCCCCCATATGCGACGCACCCAAAAAAGTCCGTCTTCCAGACGGCCAGAGGCATTCGGATTACTGCATGACAGACATGCCTCGTTTTGTCATGTCTGGGAAATGTGTTCAGTGTACACGGTCCGTCTGTCATACTGGGGAACTACTCAGAAATTTGAAAAATCAAAAGTCATGTCAATCGGCCACTCCTCAATCTCCGCTAAAGTGCTCAGAATTGCCATTTATGTGTCGATTGCACATTTCGGACTGATGAAATCATTTAAAAGAATAATGTATGGTGAATTTGTTTAAGAAATTTATGGGGTAAAATTATGGTTACCCACCAAATATTTGAGAAATGGTGACAGTAAGGTCATATATGTTGCGATTTCCTGATGTCGCCGGTCAAAGTGTATTTTACACAAACGCTCCAGTTCGTTCCTGGGGTGACATACCGAATGTTTATAATTTTACATCATAAGCTTATAGTATGTACTCATTGCACAATGACAAATTTAAAAAGTTGAACTCATAAATTTTGCATAAGCCACGCGAAAATACATGTCGCCAATTTCACAACCAGATACGTTACCGTTTTTTTCTGAGCTATCTGAACATGTTACATTCGAGGAATATCCACATAAAGCTAGCCCAGGCAACAAGCCAAACCAGTACATATGCCATAAGTATAACTGTTTTCACTTTTAAAAATATAGACCTGTCCTTGGAAAAAAAACACCGTGTTACGCACGAGTTGCGACAGATACGTTACCTACATTCCCCTATCCTCTGGAGAAACCCAGCGGTATCAGCCCTCTTGCACCATACCAGTCAATAGAGGGCTGGGCCATGACCAATCAAGGAGCGACAGATGTAGTGTACGGTAGCGCAGTTTGGAAATGACGGCATGTTTCATTAATGGCCGGACAGATACGTTACGCGAGATACGTTACCGAAACGAGATACGTTACCAAAAAGAGTTTGAATTTTTGAGTTTTTTAACCCTTCTCTTAATGCAAATACCGCAAAAGACATGTTTTTACACAAATGTTCATGATTAAAAGGTTTAAAACTTGTAAAAGAGGGTCAACGCATAATTGCAGTATGACGTTTGAAAAGTAGCGTCAAAACATATGGCCGCGGACAGATACGTTACGCCAGATACGTTACCAAAAATAATTTAAATTTTTGAGTTTTCTACCTTTTTCTTGATGCAACTATCGCAAAAGACATGTGTTTGTGTATAACTGCTGTTAACTACTTTTTGGCTGTTTCAAATTTGATTAGCCAGATACGTTACCAGACACATCCTTATATTATTTATTGCGTTGTCCGAGTTGGGGAAGAAAAATCTGTGTTATTTCATGTTCGTTGAATTTGTCGTGACCAGTTTATTAGTGTACGGCGGTTAATCAAAAACTGCGAGACGGGGAGCAATTAATAAAGCGAGAACAATTATGTCGACATCCATTTCAAACAGACCTTACCCTGATTTGTTTCAACAACACACGGGCAAAAACGTGTTTTAGATTATTTACCAGTCAAAAATCTCAATTAAACCGACGTGTTTTCAATCGGATATGAGGCCTAACACCACCATTCACACAGTTTAAACCTTATCATACTCAATTCACAGACATGCATTTTCTACAAGTAGAATTGTGGTAACGTATCTGTTATGTTGTTAAAACACGTTTTACAAGGTCTGACTTTGTGTTCGTATTTCTAGAAAGGTAGATGAGTCAAAGATCACCAATGCCTTGTTTGATATTCTGGAGCTATTACATATTTGGTTTTTTCACTGTTGTCAACATTTCGCCAATTGTCACTCCCAACTTGAACACTTTAGCGGAGAATGGGCCCTTGATTTGTTTAGGCTATAAATATAGCAGACATGGTGAATATAGCTTGACCAGTACATCATACCATCACCAATGAATGCGCGACGTCGATTAACAGAGGAACAGCATCAACTGGCCATAGCCCGTCTGAGGGTTGCAAGCACACAGTCTGACGTCGCAACTGAACTTGCCACGCGTGTCTCAGAATGTGATCAGTATAGACCGTTTCGCCGTCATCGAGCGTGCGCGGTCGTCCCCGAAGTGGGGCGCCACGTACGTGTACGTTACTGATCAGTTACGACCAGTACCCGAGGACCTTCGTGCAGACACCGTGATGCAAGGGTCGCCCAACTCCAGTCACGTTTGCGAGATGTGAGAGGCACCAGGGTGTGCCCCCGACAGACCATCCGCAACCGGCTTGATCACTTCGGGTTGAATGCTAGACGACTGTTACATATGACACCCTTGACAGCACGACACCGACGCGTGATCATCTTCTGTAGGCACGTAACCACGTGTCCTGGAACAGGCAGCAGTGTGCCACTGTGCTGTTCACCGATGAATCCCGGATCACCTCGCACAGAAATGGTGGTCGTCAACGCCAGTGGAGACGTCGGGGTGAGCGTAATGCGGAGGCCAACAACGTCCCGAGACGTTTGGAGAAGGGGGCGTAACAGTCTGGGCAGGCGTCGTCAGTCTGCGCAAAACTGAACTGGTCATGCGAAACAACGTAGACGGCCCACCATCACCCCTCAGTACCGGGAACACGCCCCGGACTTCGTCTTCATGGATGACAATGCGCCTCCACATCGTGCAAGAATCGATCGAGGTTTGATGAGTGCCTCGCATATGAAGTGGCCAGCCATGTCCTCCGATCTCAACCCGATATAGGGCACGTCTGGGATCAACTGATGAAGCGCTGCCATATGAACGTGCTCTTCCACCACGCGACCTTGCCGAACTGCGTGAAGCGCTTGTGGAGGAGTGGAATGCACTTCCCCAGAACAATATGATGCGGCTAATAAGGAGCACGAGGCGTCGCTGCCAAGCAGTAATTGACGCAAACGGTGGAAAATACCCGTAACAGAAATTGTCAATTTTCTAATTATGTGGGTACATCTCAAAATATGCGATTTTTGTTGGTAATAACTGCGTGAATAAACATCTGGAGTGTTTTTGTTGTTGTTCGTATTAAAACTCTTGGGAATAGGTGAGAACGGTCGTTTGAAAAACCAAAAATCCAATATTGAATCGCACCGTACGACATACCAATATCCCTAACTTATTTTGAGTCGTGTAAGATGCTACCACGCTTTTACTGGCAAACTTATAGTATGGTCAAAACAACTTTTCAAAGTTGGATTACATTTTTTTTTAACACCCTGTATGTAATACAACTGCTCAGCATCTATGAAGAGGCTGTCGGTGTTCATTTGAAATGTTGTCAATTAATGAGTTTTCCAATGCGAACACGCTCTTCAACTATTTTGAGTTCAATTCTTAATTATTCCCAAGATAAAAAAGTACCGAACATTTTGACTCCAGCCAAAGTCAGGGACTCATCAACTTGTGCTCACTGACCTAAATTAAAAATAAACTGGAAAAGCCACTCCCTGATTGAAGCTACCAACCTACTAAAGGCAACACAATGCCTTGCCTAGACTGGTATTACATGTGTTAAGTGGAATGCAAGCGATCGCGTGAACCAGGAATCAGTCTATAGGCAAACCATTGTCTTGGCTGTAGTAGTAAGATAGTTGATGATGAGGTGCTTCAATTCTCGTATATCCACCTGCTGTTGTACACACTTCGATGTTTAGCAGTCAGTGTTCGAGCTTCAGACAGTCATAATATTGTCAGAAGGAGCGTGACCAGATAAACAAAACTGGATATTGTTCCAACCTAACAATCATATAAAATACCTCCAAAAAATACTATCCATGGGAAGAAAACAAGAAATTGTAATCCCCAATTTGGATGTGGAAGCAAAAGGGCTGGTGTAATCACTGCACTGTTTTATGGAACTGGATAAATTAGTTTACCGAACTTCGGTGGATTTTTGACGATATCCCTGAAAATATACGGATTGAGGGCGCGAAATTTCAGAATGGTAATGAGAAAAATATGACACACGATATGGTATCAAAATCTTAACATCCATGGGGAAAACAGGGAGGGGGGAGGGATCTAAAATGTGATCTGGGTCCTTTTTCATAAAAGATAAAAACATTCTCAAGTGGATTTAGGAACAATAAAAAAATAATATTCTTCCTATCTTTAAAAACACGAGTTAAGAATGTTTATTTAGGAATGTTTCCAATTGGGCTTTATGAAATAGGACCCTAGTCACGCTCCTTTAAGACTGTTTAAACCATGGAAAGAATATGATTCATCAGCTTCCCATGTGTATATATGCTGGTTTATTAAAAGGGACAATTTGTAAAATAAAGGTCTTGACGGAATTACGACTGGAGTACAGAATGAGTAAATAAGAAATATAAAGCTAAAAAAAAAACAATAAAGATCCTTTACCCGACACTCGGCTTATATGTGCACGAAGATTCATTAGAAACATGGTATATAAACGCCAAGTAAAAAACAAGTGAGATTGATGTAATGGTCTCAGTACGTGTAACATTATTGATTAGTGCATGGTGCAATTTATTTGGCAAACCACCTTTCTATACCGTAAATGTATTCCCCTTATACAGCTAATTGGCAGAATGGGCTGTGCTATAGGCTGATTCCCAGTTTGGTTCGTAAATAATATATGAAATAATTTTGTTAACTGAAAAAAAAAATTAGCATTACAAAATAGTTGTAATAAATTATAATGGATTAGTGGTGTTTTGCAAATTTTTTAAAAGAGATGCCCGATTGGATTTTATTTTAAACTCTTATTTTGCTTCACGTACATGACTAACCTGTTTTATTATTCCTTGTAATGTAGCATTAAGTAATCAAATATTGATTACCTGTACAGTATTCTGTGGTGAAACTGTGTACAATACAGCTGTAAATCAATAAAGAGATGCTGAAAATGCACCAGATCAGAGCGTGATCCAAAACTGGTAAACAAATATAATACCTCTAACAGTAAAGTAATATTTAAATTTTACAATCATATTACAAAAATTTACAGAATAAATTTGCCTGCGCACACCGTGTCATACATTTTCAAGAAATAGTTAAAAATGCATTTTTGTCAATTTTATTGACTGTCCGTCCCTCATGCATAAAAACAACCTCTGCATAAATGTAAAGTCAATTTCAACATGTGATAAACTAGGCGTGTATTAACATATCAGTAGCAGGTAAACATGTAAAGGTTCACTTTAGTTTTCATTTTTTGTATTGACTAAGGAAAGGCAGTTGTCTCTTGATTTCCGTACCTCACGTGAGGGACGGAATAGACCGATCCAGTAAGCTCCGCCCATTTTGGAATGGACCAATCACAGCCTCAGCTTGAGGTAACCAAAAAGTGGATCCCATTTTGGTTACCCGAGTCCTCAAAGTTTTGTGCACAGAGCTACGGCGAAATGCAGCATAAGTGATGCAAAAACACCAATTTTATCAGCGCAGAGGACCCCATCCGGTTTAAAACGGATTGTATAAGACTATCCTAACCTACTTTTAATTTCTTCATAAATGTTTGTGTAAACGGAAAAACTCACCAAAATTAGCTTGTCGTTTTGCTATATTGTGCATTTACTGCGTTCTAGATGTGTGTCGAGATGTTTTTGTTTAATCGCGCGCGTTACGCGTATTGCAGGCGTGTTGTACGTGCACGCACACGACCGGATACTTAAGTGCACATTTTGCTTTCGAGCGTGCAGTTTCTGTGTGCGTGTGCGTGTTTCAATACGCGCTGACCAGGGCGCGGACGCTGACGCACGGCGCGGCCATGCGACTCTACAGAACACGTGCGTCACATGTGTGGCATGTTGCTAGGCAATTTCTCAGTGGGCGGAGCTTACGGGATCGGTCTATTGGATCACGCTCACCACAAAATATTTAGAATCTCCAAACCAACAATGTAATGCATTTTTGCCAGGGGCTCAACAATCTTGGCTTAGCCAGCCACTCAAACTCAAAGCATGTCAGTACATGGTACCCTCAATTCACTCTGTGCACTAAAAACAGTTTGATTAACCCTCCAACATACTATGGTGCTATCGGAAGGCATGTTTTTTTTCTACTAAAAGAACTTTGGGCAAAATCCGCTTAAACTCCATGTAATCCTTAATGGACCCCCTGTATGAGCTTGCATTTAAACACCTGAAATGTTGAGTTCACTCACAAGTTTGGCCGATTCCGGGAAATCTCGGTCTCCAGCCAAGCCCAATTAATTTGTGTACCCTGCATAATAGAAGCTAACAAGCACCCTATTTCTGGCCCAGTGACAATGTAAACACGAGCTTTTTGCAACCAATGGTCTGACATAGAAATAGACCAAGTAACAGCACTTCCAGGCTGCGTTCAGGCGTGTACTCCCTGCGCACGCGAAGGGCAAGAATAAGGACACTCGGTTCAATTCAGTAAGAGTATGCTCTCGCATTGAGCAAGGTACATGTATGGCTCTCGCTACTCCCTGGCAAATGGCCTCTGGGGAGTGTGCTCTTACTCCCGATGAATGTCATGTGATTTGCACGAAGATGGCGGAACATGGGTGGACTGGAATTTAGGTGAATTTGCTCAACGTGTCAACTCGATAACTGAAACAACAACTCACTAATGATTTTGCAAAGGTTCTCATGACTGTACGTCTGTATTTTCGTCCGTTTCTTGTGAGCAGTGAAACATTGTTTTTGTGCATTCATGTCAAGAGACGGCTCTCTTGACTGACGGCCATTCGCGGCTGCGGACTGCAGACTTGCCGTTCGCCTAATATAATGTGACCCGAGTGCAGTGCGCACGCATTACTCCGGAGTATAACGAGAACTGTATACGCTTGATAGAGTCTCCCCATTGGGTTCCCATGTATTTTTGTGTGCCTGCATGTCGGAGGGGTGCTAGAATGGGTGCTAGGCGATACGTACAGGGAAAAAACTGGGTATGTCAATGTAGAAAGAGAGAAGCTGGTCACAGCAGCATTCGAGTTCTCATCAGTCCTCACAATTCGCTGGAGTTTGTTTCTCAAACAAGAACTTTTCCCCTTGTGGACAGGTTTTCTAGTCAAAGTAAATTGGTCCAATATATGGCATGTAGGCAAGTTCAAGTCCACGGCAACAGCCTTCAACCGTACATAAGAGGCTCATGGTAAAGGTTCTAAGCTCTTAGGAACCCTTAAAAAGCCTCTTAAGATTTTTGTGACTCGAGTCACAAGGTACATGTATGAATTCAGACTGCTAAATACTCTTCATCCTTGCTGCTTATGATTGAACTGATAATTTTGTGAGACTTTTTTATACATCACGTCCCAACCCTAACACAGCCAAAGGAAACTTTGCTAGGGTCGGAACACGAGGCCACCAATTTTGGGGAGAAGGTTGGAACAATTTTGGGCACTAATTTGTTTGATAAGCAGACTACTCAGGCTTCACAAATGACATTGGAAAACAGCAATTTTAAATATTCCACAACTTCTAAAATTATTTTTACAGCAATGATCAAAGTAAAATTTAAAAGTAAAAAAGAAATATTTTTTTCGATGACAAAATATAGTACCATTATACATGTAGTTGATCGATCATGATTCCCTTTAAAAATGTAGAAGCAAGATGCAAAATTATTGCAGTAAATTTTACTTCAAAATGTTACAAACTTTACAGCTACAGTACCTTTTTTAAATTTTATTTTACTTTAGCAAGATATTTTACTAGGTTGACTGTTCCCATTTGTTACCACATTGTCCATTTCCGGTGACAGAGGGCGCTTTATACTCTTTGC
Organism: Henricia sp. BOLD:AAB3569; assembly: GCA_037783545.1. Taxonomy (NCBI): domain Eukaryota; kingdom Metazoa; phylum Echinodermata; class Asteroidea; order Spinulosida; family Echinasteridae; genus Henricia; species Henricia sp. BOLD:AAB3569. The sequence goes on along the minus strand of JBBELK010000057.1, from coordinate 213,861 downwards.
TTCCCGCCAGCCATCCTTCATCAAGGTGTGATTAGGCTTTTCTTCTTTGTGCAGCTGGTCCCACGCCCTGATATGGTTGGTACCTGTGCTGTTGGTCACCGGTGTTGAGCTAAGCCGATGAATGTAGGCCAACAATTTCTCAAAGAACTGTGGCACACCGTCATACCCTGTGTAAATAGCGGACAAGACTTTGTAAGGGTCGGATGATGAGATCACTAATTTTACACCCAAAATAAAAAAAGAAATCTCTCTCTTTCCGATCCTTTGAAAAACAAATAAAACAGCGTAGACATCTAGGGCAGATTGCAATAAAAACCCGCACACATCTTAACGGAAAGTGATGCAGCCGGCTATTTCACACCAAACAAGTGTCCTCACGAAGCCTCTTATACTAATAGCACGTGCACTAACACAAAATTTGAACAAAATTGACAAAAGTTTTCAAAAACCACTCAGAGGCACTGAAGGAACTAATGTGCATTCTCAATACTCTTCGTCTTTTCTTATCAAAAACTACAGGATGTAGCGACATGTCAACAAATTATAGACCGATCTTACTTTAAGACTGGTCTTACTTCAAGAGCACAATATTGCAAGCCGGCTATAATATACCAGTCTTAGCAAGCGCCGTGTTAGCAAGCTAAGGGGTATAAACTGGGGCCAATTTCATAGAGGTGTTTAAGCACAAAAAATTGCTTAAGCACAAAAAACTCTTGCTTAGTAGAGAACTTTACCAGTGAAATCCTCGTGTGATAGAAATAGTGTATGACCAGTGTTATATGACTGTCTCATTACCACGACAATAACATGAAATTTTTGCTGGAAACCTCATTTTATCAGGCAAGGTTTTTCATGCTTAAGCAATTGTTCATGCTTAAGCAGCTCTATGAAATTGGCCCCTGGTCTTGAACTACATATGGCAATCCGCCTCAGGTGCTTTACTTTGGTGTAGTATGTGGGGCTTTTGTGCCACTCACCAATTGAGGGGCATAGCAGTCCTGGCTGTCATACACAAAGTTAATTACCTGCCTAATTAGCTAATTTGTTTGCTCGATTTCTAATTAAACATTTTTTGAATGTAATCCACAGTAATTTCCTTGTACTGTTCTGAAAACTTGTGTACAAATTTAAAAATACAGAAACTGAGAAAGAGCTGCATGTGCTCGTTCTTGAACGCCTACCTGGGTCTTTCCACAGTAATAGGGTACATTTGAAAAATAAGTCAGTAATTCCTTTCAGATGTCTTTTGTTTATCTCAGAATTAAAGAAATTTCCTTGTTCTGTTCTCAGGAGATAATATTTGCCCAAAACGGTAAGAAATTGCTGCCACAACATACATTTTTAAAAAGCTTGTGTACAAATTTCCCCTTTACGTATGTAACGTATGTTACATACGTAATAGGAAAATTTGTGCACGGGGTTTTCACAAATGTATGTTGTAGGACTATTTTTCTTACTCCTTGGTGCAAAATTTTTTTCATCAGTTGAGCTGCATAATTTAAAGATAAAATTAAGATATTTGAAGTGAACTGGGACCTAAGATCTTGTATGTCACAGAAATGTACCCCATTACTGTGGAAAGACCCACCTGGCAGCCAGGGCATACTCCCCAGGGAGCTGAGAAGGCTGAAGGATTAATATAATTGAGCCCAATGACTAGGGATAATGGTAAATGTATTCACTATACATGTATATGTGTGCACTATATAAGACTCCAGCATTTTCATTATTATAGGCCATTCAAAATAATGTTAACAAAATTGTTTTGGCCCATACACCCACCCCACATTTTGTAGAACATGTACCTTATCAGCACATAACAACCCACGGACTTATACGTACATGTACATATCCATTACACAGCCCACTGGTTCTCTTGAAGAGCGAACGTTGTACATGTACGTTCAATGGTATGTCAAAGTGTCAGCACTGCACTAGTCTAAATCCAGGCCCGATTGTGCCACTGATGCACCAGCTATCATACGTGTAGTATTGCCATGTTGAGCAAGTTCGAATCACGTCTAGAGTTACGGTAACCACTGGTTAAACGTCATCCTGGCATCACACACGTACAATAACATCAGTGTGAATGCTTTCGGGTAGGCAACTGGTTCCATGCAAAACGCTGCATCAACTTAATACCTGATGGGTACCATGTGACCAGTGCGATTGTGCCCGTAAACGACTAACCATCGTATAAGTGCGTTCGGTTGAAAATTATCGAACTATACATGCAGTTCACTAACACCCAACCTCGTCCCCATGTTCGACGGTTTGCTCATGTGATCTCAGGGCGCGCGGAGGAGCTGAGGTACAGTAACAAAATAAGGTTCACTGACGAGGTCAATGGAAGCAAAGCACGACTTTCGATTTTCAGTTAATTCTTTTGATCCACCCACCCACAATTTCAAAAAAAAAATTATTTTGAATGGCCCCTTAGGTACATGTAGGTTGGTGTTTGGCACTGGCTGGGAACCTACTCACCAGGGAATGCATTGATATCAATGACATAATGCATGCCAGTATCATTCTCCACAATGACATCAAAGCCAATCAGGGAAAGGTCAAGTGTCTTGCTGACTGACGATACAAGGTCCTTGAGAACTTCGCTGGAAGGTAGTACTGGCTCTCGAGTCTGGTCTCTTTCATCAAGCTGGTGATAACAATTATAAATATTACTTGAAATATGCGAATCTACATGTAAAGGCCCGTTTACACTCGATTCGCCTTTGCCGAATCGAACTCCACAATTTCCAAAAAGGCGAGTTGAAGCCGGGTAGGCGCTAAGTGTAAACGCAAAAGTTGAATTGAAAAAGGTGGATCAGACCTGGGTTTGATTCGCCTTTTTCAAGTCACCTTTGGGGTAGGGTTAAACCCTGCAATCGTCAAGGTCGCTTGTAGTGTAAACGCTACCCGAATACAGTAGCCGATTTCACGAATCCTTACGCACTGCGTAAGTCCGCTTGCGCAACATTTTATTACGTAGGCTGCGCAACATTCCTGTGAAAATTACACGCAAGCTATGGGGCTTGCGCCATTTTGCAAAAGTTCTCTTTCGTGAAATCGGCTGCAGATTCTGCAATTTGAGTGTCCTAGGGGCAGTGCCTGCTGTGTGGTAGATTTACTTGACCAATCTGGCACCAGTTCCGCAACAACTAACATGCACTGCAGTGGTGACTTGCAGTTTCTGAAGGCGAGTTGAAGCCAGATCGAGGTGTAGTGTAAACGCGACAAATGTTCAGTTTTGTGGTGGCAATAAAAATGCTGGGTACATGTATATATCCACCTTTGCCGGTTCGAGTGTAAACACGGTGTAAGGCCGGGGTCACATGAATTACGACATCCCAATCTATTGTACATGTAGTATTACTATAGTACTTTTGAGATTTTGTGTGTGTGACCCCTAATTTATTGTAATCATATCATAACCACTCAATGACGAGAATTGGCAAAAAATGTGTGTGACCCATCTCGTAATCGCATTACAATCCATCCCATAAGCCCCCCGCGGTAACCTTCCCCACGCATGCATACTTTCTGCTTCACCGCGCGCACTTTTCAATTCACGGGGTAACAGGCGCACGCGGCACGGTGAGGCAGCGAGCACGCACACGCAACATTGATAATGTCAATATTGTATTGTTTTGCATGTATCATCAGCACTTTCGTTGACGAAGTGATAACATCCTTTCAGGTACAATTCAAATTGTTGGCGTTGTGTACATGTACATTCCACTTTATACATAGCAGGTTTCACTGTATAATGACTAGATCAGATATCGTAGTTCACAGACTGCTCTATGAATCTTTATCACTTACCTCATTTAGGAAGCAAGACGAGTTTGGCTTGGAAACATCATGACTATGGAAAAATATTGTACTAAGGTCTGCAGAGAAAATAGAAACAAGAATCAGTTATCAGAGGGTCGTTTGTTTAACCTCTTTTAATAGTTAACCTCTTTTAATAGTACCGTACTGTAGAAGAAAAACAGAAATATGTCGGGAGAAAAAAACAGCTGAAATTACATTTTGGTACATTAAAAATAAATCTGAAATCAGATAAAAATCTGAAATTTCACACCCCTGCTAGCGCCAGTAGTCATCTCTAGTCTGAGGCCAATTTCCATGGCACGGAGTGATGACTAGGGGGTTGTTAGTCCCCTTTGATGGGAGCCCAGTCCATCATCACAGCTTTACTGCCAGTAGTTAGCTGGGTTGGGTTTAGAGAAATCAACTGGCTCTTCTCAGAGCACACCTCTCCAAAAGAAAAACTCTGACACGTGCCACAGTAAACATGTTAATGTTTCATTTATCATGCAAGCTTTCCAACCTTACATTACCAGGGTTCTCCACTGTAATGTGTTTTGTCCGGGCACACCACCCGGACAAAATCATCAAAGGTACTGTTACATACCTGCCAACCATTCCAAAATTGGCGGAATCGTTACGAAAATACAAGCTGTATTCAGATTTACGAATTTATCTTCCTTCATTACAAATTTCCTCAAAATCATTTAGGAAGCAAGACGAGTTTGGCTTGGAAATAAATACCGTGATTTAACAAAAAACTTAAACTGTGCGATGTATCAATTATTTCTCCGTCTTCTTCTTGTGACTTTTCCCAACGTATTTGTTGTTTACGAGCCTACATTTTGCACATGCATGAGCTACACGGTGCTATATCTTTGTTGGTGCCCACTATTATACTTGAGTCAGCACACTCAATATGACGGTCACCAGTGTTGGGTTTCGAGGGATGATCCGAAGATACACGAAGGTGTCCGCTTCCACAAGTAACTTCGTTGGTGCCCATCATACTTGAATAAACACTCAAGATGACGGTCACCAGTGTTTCGTTTTGGTTCGGACGGATGATACACGAAGAGCATCATGCAGAGTAAATTAATGTGGATTATGAAGTGTCTTGTCTAATGATGCAGCATGATGATAGAGAGCTGAGGTGCACACTGTCCACTAGACCACCATTTTCCCACTTCAGTTCAACAAACGGGGATTACTGCATTAAATGCTCCCACTAATGTGCTTGATCATTGACACTGGAAAACTTCCCATCAAGTCCTGGGGCAGTTTTCAATAAGAAGTCTATGCAATGAGACCAGTTCTAGCGCTAGCAGTCTTTAGTTAAGACCACTGCAAAAGAAGTGTCTCGTCACTTAGTCAATCTTATTATGGCTGCAGTATACCAAAGAGAACCAGCCTGAATATAGGACTGTGGCTTTATACAGTTTCTTGAAAGCATGGACACAGTTTTTGATTGCTTTCTCGAAATGTAAATGAGCAGGGGTGTGAGTGGAGAATTTTAGGGGCAGGGCTTCCCTGGGGGAGGCGGCAGGGGGAGAGGTGTACAGACTACGAGTGCTTCAACTTTTGGGATCGTTTAAATTAACACCATCATTGTGCAATGTCAAAAAACATTTGAACTATCACAAGAATCAGTTTTGTTTTAAATATTTACCTTGTACATGTACAAAATAAGGACAATATTAAAAAGAATCCAGGCAATATTGATCGCTGAAGACAGGCTAGTGAAAGCGGCCAGTAAAATTGGTTCGTTGCTTGCTGCTTGCCGCATGCATCGCGTGCACGGATCGCCCTGGCCGCCACGGCTAAGCGCGCCATGCATCACACATCACACACCACACACATGTGATGCACAGCCGCCACGGCTAAGCGCGCCATGCATCACACATCACACACCACACACATGTGATGCACATGCACACGTGATGCACGCACGGCCGCTGTCGGTTTGCGATGCAGCATGCAGGCAAAGATGGCGCTTGTTATACATGTAGATTAGACTTGTACAAGTCTCTTTAGCCATTCGTTGCAGTCGCTGCGAGGCACCACTGCACATTAAGCATACACTACTATACACAAGCGCGGTATGCCATGACACTTGCTTGGCGAAGAGACTTGTGCAAGTTTGCTTCACAAAATTAATAAATCAATTGAGGGCACTCTGGTAGGGCAAAAAAACGGAAAATAAAATTGAGCGCAAAACAAAAAAGCGGAAAATAAATTCTGCGACGATAAACAAAAAAGCGGAAATTTCACACCCCTGGATGAGGTACATGTACATGTACTAAGCTGACTTTTACCATACACCTTCTCAATCAAACATGGAGATAAAACCATTTTTAACAGTCTTCCAATCCTAGTAATTTCTCTTTAAACACAAAGTATAGACTACAACATACTGTCCAATAGTATACAATGTAGGTACATGCATGTACCATAAAGGATTTGAGAATCAAGAGAACATCCCACCTGAGGCTACAAAGTTTTTGATCGACGGTCGCTGGATGATGACAAAATCATCACTGATCAGGAAGATTTTGTGTAGGATTGCATTGTGATTGATGAACGTTTGTGCCACGCAGGGAGGTTCAATGTCATGTAGACCCGCATCATTGAATATGATCGCCATCTGGATAGAAGATTCAGAAAAAAACTTGCATTATACCCACTTTGTATTCATGAAGGTACATGTTTGACTACATGTATGACCGAGACACTCACATGACTGAGACACATTTCTGAAATTGCTTTGGTCATGACTCAGACACTTTTGAAATGTGTTCACACTTGCATTCAGTCACGACCGAGTGATGACCAGCAGGGTTCCATCTAGGATTTCCAAAACTGCCTGTCCTACTCAGGTGCAGTTAAACACTACCCGTCCTGTGACATGTGTGACTGGCAACAAATTGAAAGGCACACAGATGCATAAAGTGGTTACGGCACCAGGCAAGTGTAAAATTGTGATACATGTGATGTGGTCATGCGGTCACGTAGGGCACACATACTGTACGTACTTTGTCCATACAACATGTACAAGAGTCTCAACTCACACCATGGCTGGCCGGCCGGTTGTGGCGGCCTGCCACACAGATTACTAGGTACTTTTGTTTTCATTCTAAACAATAATGCCATTTAGTCACTCCAGTATGTATACATTTTAAACCAAAAATTCACCTGCCATTTTTAATGTCCATTTGACAAAATTCTACCTGCCATGTTTTATTGTCCATTTCGCAAAGTGCCTGCAGGCCTCGAAATTCGTGTTCAAAAGGGCACGGCAACAATTGCCTTGCCTTTTCCCACATTTCAAGGGCATCACGGCAATTCTGTCAATTTAAAAAGGGCATCACGGCAGTTTGCTCGAACTTGGAGGGCACCACAACAATCATTAATAGTACTTAGCTGGGGTTGCAGTCTGAGGATTGTCTCTTTTATTAATCCGCGTTGAACATGGTATTGCTTCCACCTCATCGATAAATCGTCTAGACCTTTCGTTGACATTCGCAACGCGCGCGCAACGAAACGCGGTTCCTGCGGCCGCCATTTTGTGTGCTACGCATGTGCAATGACCACGGTTATATCACGAACGTCATGCTAATGTTCGTACATATTCGTCTTTGGCCGTATTCTGCAATCGACACGTAAGTGCATGTGTACTTCATCATAGTCGTCGACGAGTGCACGCACGTGCTGTACACCGAACCCATGACCGAACCGCTAACGGATACCAATGAAGCCCGCTCTACATACATGTACAATTTCGCACGGAAACCAGGGCGAAGTTTGATTGAGCGACTACAGTAAACTATCGACTACAGAGTCACTCGAGCGACGGATATTTTCCGTGCTGTACACCGAACCGCTAACGGATACCAATGAGGCCCGCTCAACATACATGTACAATTTCGCACGGAAACCAGGGCGAAGTTCCGTTGTTCGAGGGACTTTCGTCGAACTGTACCCTTTGTACCTGTACACGTAGGCTACCGTGCGTGCTACCGGTATGTGCTATATAAAAAACTCGGCGTGGTTTTGCAAAAATTGCGTACGGTTTCGTTGCATTTTTAAACAGCGGTGGAAGAGCTAGTTTTGTCTCCGAAATGTGTCACTAAAAAGTGGGAAATTTGACATTTTCATATGTGTGTTTTAATGAAGGGCACCGACGGCAGTTAAATAAAAAGGCACGGCAATTTATTGCCGTGAAATATTCATTATTTTGAGGGCACCGACGGCAATTGCCGTCGGTGCCGTCGGTTATTTCGAGGCCTGTGCCTGTCTAAAATCACACACTGCCCGTCCAAAAGACGGGTGGCTAGATGAAACAGTGATGACCAGCCATGACTTCGACATAAACAAATAAAAGGATCACGTGTGAACTTGTCCTTTTTAGATTCAACTGTACGAAGCTGATTGGAAACTCACCTCATGGGATTTGATGGAACCATGAGCCTTTGAAGCTTTGCACACTGTTCAGAAACAAACAAAAATCAGATGAGTAAATAACAAAAATGTGTACATCATTGTTTTTGCTGTCATTTAAAAACACGTGTACATGTAGACAGGTTTTTAAAAAAATACAAACTATACCAGTACTCTGAAAGAGTAGATCTACATTCTCAATAGAAAACCCAAGGAAAAAACCCTCTCCGCTGCAGTTTATTATCCACTTGGGGGAAAAACTACCATACAAATTCGCCAGTTGAGACTCCATCCACCAAGTCAATGGAGCATGACATAAAAATCCTACGTGTTTTCAAAGAAAAACTTGCTATTTTCTCATTGCTAAAATCATGTTTCCTAACAAAATGTACACTTTCTGGGGGCATTATCATATCATATTAGGAAGAATTAGTGGCGAGGGTGTACGGTAATTATACCTCCACTTGATTAAGTTGATGCATTTCTCGCGATTTTATTTGGGCTTCCGAAGGTGTATTTAAAATATGCCGGTCATGTATGCACAATCCGCAAAACAAAAGTCGCTCGCTGTTTAACGTGCGTTCCCGAACAGTAAAACTCGCCAAATTCCGACAATGTTCCGTCGAATGAATAAACAATCAACGGCGATATTAATTTTATCAGATTGTGGCAATATTTACCAGCTGCATGTCATCTTATTTCAACCATTTCAAGTTAAGTTTGCTGTATAGTGTCTCCCTTCGCTTGGGTTCAATCGGCAACTTCAAACCAGTCTCATAATCCGAAATCGTTACTCCTTTTCTTGAATTTATCATTGCAGTTTGGAAACGATCCAGCTTTCAAAGATGACGTCCATTTCAAGTCAAACAAGACGTTCTAACTCGTTATTTTGATGACGTTTCATGGCGAGTACATGTTTCAACATGTTCATTTCAACATGTAATTTTGAATGGTCCAGCTTAAAAATGCATCTAGAGTAATGTGCGAGGTATTCCAGATACTGTACATACTTTCGCGCTGGCTAACATGTCCCAGACTGCACAACCCGCAGCAGCCCCATTTGCCATGTAGTCTGGTGCTTGACTCTTATATGCGAGTGCCATGGCACAGAGGCAGGACTCGCAACTGGCTTATTGGTCAATCAGTGCCTTGCTATCCACAAATTCAATGTTTTCACCATGAATTTCTGATCAAGAAATCTATTTCTTTTTTGGAAGAGTATAGTCCACATTTCTTACAAGATGCACCGTAATTTCACACAATGTTCAGACTTCCGGTAAACAATGAGACTGTCCTAAATAAAATAAAAATACGAATGAGATGGATTAACTTACCAAATGGATAACGGACGTGTGCAGTTTCTAGTAACCTTTTGATTTCTTGTACATCTTTTGTTTGTATTTCTACGAAGTTGGGAACAGAAACTTTGTTGCGAACTGCAAGTAATAATCAAGAACAAACTTTGATGTTGTCATCAAAAAAGCGGTTAAGGCCATACAAATGGTGTGTACCCGGTGTAATCCTTAATCTTGTTGTGAAAAACTAGGAGAGTTATCAACTGGGGTTGATATTTTGGGATTTCACCAAATCGTATCTGGGATGGGTGCTTGGTGGATTTCACCCAACCCATTGTAAGCACGATCATATGCATACAATTTTTGATTAAGGGACGTTTTGCATTTTTGGACGAGAATAAACATGTGATATTCTACACATGTATAAAGACTTTTTACTCTGCTAAATTATATTCTCTTATGTGATAATTTAGCGTGATGTAAACGCATGCTTTAATGCTGGCACGACGGGACGTGTATCATGCATTTCTACATGTATGCTGTGCATGCTGTGCAGTCTGTGCTTTTTGTTTTGCACGTTTTAAAATCACGCATGTAGGACACGTATAGAACACAGCAGCATTATTACGTACATACGTGAAGTTGGCGTCAACTTACATGTAGACTATGGATGGCCCACTGCATGCAGCGAGGCTTTTGTTTTTATATGGGTAGCGAAAATGTCGGACACTGAATAGTTTGGAGCTTTTTGTCACCTGCTACATGTAATATCGGTCTACAAAATTTTACTTTTCTTGAAATCTTCGCAACAAAGGATGGTAGCGCTTCGTAAAAATCGACCCAGGCCTCGAAATTCATATTAAAAAGGCACAGCAATTTTCTCTTAGTAAAGGGCACCTGAATGAGGAAATGGAACATTTGTGTTAAAACTTTCTAAGGGCAACATGGCAAAAGCATAGGGCACTGATGGCAATTTGCCGTGGTACCATTAGTTATTTAAAGGCCTGTCGGCCCCCTGTCCTAATTTAGAGTAAACACACGAATAATGAATAGTCGCTGGTTTCCCAGGACATTTCGCATCATATTTGTCCTCAAATTATGAAATGTACATGTAATACATGTACTGTATACAAACCGTTCAGTACATCATACGGTATCATACATGTACCGGTACATGTATTTTAAATACATTTATTTAAAAATGCATTTCAATAATAACAATTTAAAATCATAAAACAAACCTGAACTGTTCTTGAAAGCATTTTGAAATAACCGATAGCTTGCATTACGGTCCATGAGCTTGTGAACCTGGTCCACAGGGTCTAAAATAGGAACCTCTGGATGCTCTTTTGTGTACCTCTGTGGAGGAAAAAGCAAAAAGATACATAGGGGAGAGTGGGGTTAGTTGGAACATTTTTCACAAAATAGTCTATAAAACACTAACAGAATTTATTAAAGAAAAAACAACTATACACTACCCAGGGTCATTTTAATCTCGGTATGCACTAGAGTACCGAATTGAAAACATCACCTTTTGCATGCTGCCAAGGTTACTGGGTCTATACACTAAAACCAGTAGTTTTTTTCCCTATGCGCTTTAGCAATGGACGCTTGAGATTACCACTAGTTGTTTAGCAGACTCCCGAATTTTCCGTTTTTTTTGGCCAGATTCCATTTTTAAAATTTCAAATTATATCAGCCGTGCGCAGCATGCTAATATATTGTGATCGTCCGATTTCTTTCTTTCTTTCTTCGGGCAAACGGTCACGTGACATCACACATCTGCTAATAACTGCCAAACGCCGTGGCCGATTTCAACCAGATTTGGACAGAGTCTTCCTTGACCGGAGTCCTATCTTGGGTGACCACCACGTGAGGTTTGACCCAATTAATGTCAAATGTGGTCAGTAACATCTTTGGACCAAGCTACATGTACATATGGGTTGTTCACAGAATTTGGCCATCGGCTACCTAATGGTCAGTACGGGTCATTTTAGTAAGGGGCCGTAGACTGTACAGTAACGAGGAAACGCCGTATTGGGCATTTCGCTAGTGCAGAGGTAATTGCAATAGACTGTACAGTAACGAGGAAACGCCGTATTGAGCATTTCTGTACTGCAGCGCAGGGCCATAGACTGTACAGTAACGAGGAACCGTCGTATTGGGCACTTCGGTACTGCAGCGGTAAGGGCCATAGACTGTACAGTAACGAGGAAACGCCGTATTGAGCACTTCGATACTGCAGCGGTAAGGGCCATAGATTGTACAGTAACGAGGAAACGCCATATTGAGCACTTCGGTACTGCACCGGTAATAAAGACTATTTCAGGCTGATATTCGTGCTTCGTGAAGCACATAAGCTCTAGTTCCCTTTTTTGACGTGTTAATTTTGGCCAAATTCCGTGAAAACAACGGTGTTATTTAAAACTACAAAAAAACACATGTCTGCTACTTTTTGCTGGCTAGATGATTGGTTATACGGTGTCTTTGCGACAAAATTCTAAGCTATGGGAACAATATTTGCAGAATAGGATGCCATCTGAAACATAAAGTATACATGTACATGTACTTAGGGAAACCGGCAAACTCGGAGATCTGGCGATAGAGTTTATTTTTTTTAGTTTTCTGGACAGCAAAGCCTTCCACCTTTTTGACATTTCACCAGCATGACAGCTCACATGGATGGAGTGATCGCAGTCACATTCACAGATCACGCGTCGTGCACATGCACGATGCAGCATAGATTGGTTCCCATCCACATATTCCACACACTTTGTCCACATGACAAATGAATATCGTAGTACATGTATGAATAAGCGATAGGATCGAGAACCAATCTAAAGGCAACACAAAATTTAGCGGGTTCTCAGGCCAATGCGTTACACATTGCAGGATACCACGGACTGTTTGGCAGCCGACGATCAATCGATCTATTGGGCGTTTTCGAAATTACAGAATTGGGCTTGTGCTTTATTAATTCTAGTGCATTTCAAGAATTTGGAAAAAAAACACCATGCGGCTTAAATACAAACTCAAATTTGCGACTTTGTTATATTTATGTACATGTATCTGTAGGTACATGTACTGTATGAATAAGGAACTACCCCCGGTAGCTGTAAACAAGCGAGTTGAAAATAGTCTAAAGCCTGTGACAGAAATAATTTGTCTTTTTTTTCCGTAAACACCGTCGCTGTGTCTCTGATCAATTGATCGTGTTTGTGGCACAAACATCACTGGTACCCGCTCCCACGAGTTGCAACATTAAACACGTGCGCGTGCAACGGAGTAGCGACCAACACCATGATCATGTGTAAAATGCACCAAGCGATTGCGGCCAACATGCCCAGGAGGCTAGGCCGAAGCCATGCTGCAGGAAAACGTTTTTGGTAATAATTTGAACAGGTATTTCTTGTAATCAGATTGATTATATTCTGCTGGGAAGAGTTCCCAATGATTGAATTTAGACAATTTTGGAAGAAAACATGTCATTTCCGTTTTATTCTGATTATTTTTTTTCACTTCTGTATTATTTTCCGGATTCCGTGTTCTTAATCAAATTCCGTTTTTCTGTCCGTGTTCTCCGTGATGCGGAAAATTTGGGAGTCTGGTTTAGATCCATACCTGGTGTGCACATGACACTGGTTGGTTGGTTTTGCCTTGCAACCGATGGGTCAGACAATTGACATCAGGGAATGCGTGATGTTTAAACTGGGTTCTGAGATAATCAGTGCTCAAATCTATTCACTGGTACATGTACCAGGGAAACGTACCAGATGGGGGAAATCTGGGTGATTATGTCACCCTTTGTGCGATTATTTTCTCTGACACAACATACATGTAAGTAATTAGAATTTCAAATAAAAATGCTCCACATACATGTACATCATAACTACCGGTAGGCATCTAAATTGTTAATATCTTTGATTTGGTTTTTTTGTGAACTTTGTGAATAAATTTTGTTGGAAAACAGACAAAAGTGGTAGATGGACATGGCCGTGATGGCAGCATCCTGAGATATCAGGGAATTTCCACTCTGCAAAGCGACGTAACAATACCCCGAGGAAACACACGCAAATCTGTGGAGTGAGCCGGCTGTTGTCTTGAGCCAACTCACGCCCGAGTCATTTTGATCAATTCAGTCATGTTATGCCGAGAAGAAACGATTTCTATACTTTCCAGAAATTGTATTGCGTTCCGTTCCTTATGACTGTCCCATTCCTACCAAACTTTCAAACGACGATCTTAATTTACTGCGCAGTTTTTCAAATTAATAACAGGGATGCATGCTGACGAATGTAATGGAACGGATTCCCCAGTATGCTTTAAATAGCAGCCAATCGTCGACGCGGACAACGGCCAGCATTACCGAGTACATGTATCACATGCATACACATTGTTTACAATCTGCGCGCGTTACATTTGAGTGCCTGCAATCATGCTGCAATGCACTGCCAAGCGTCCTGATTGGTCCAGCCGAGGCGACAAGATTTCTGTCGCTAGTCCCACCGCGAAATGGGGCCTTTTTCAACAGGGCCACTGTACGCAGGAGTGAGGGAGTGCGTTAAAGGGGCACTGTTGCAAGAGGATGTGATGGCAGGGGACGGTGGTTAGTTTGAACCCTGTATTTTACACAACGCTCCATTCCCGTTGTTTTGGCACTAGAACTGGGAAGGGGCTCAGTTGGAGTATGTTATGAAAACCTTCATTTGTTGTACTCTACACAACTACCGGTACATGTACATGTACCTCCTCACGAAAGGGCTGCCGAAGGCGGCCCTTTCGCGAGTGTAAAGCAAGCTACATGTATAACACGGTTCACGGAAAGCAGTTTAAAGGAGTTAGAGTTTATGCCATGGATACAAAATCATGCACATTATGCATAATGTACAAATTATATGATCTACCATACATGTGCAGGAGGTACTCTGGCTGCTGGCCTGATCTTTGTTGGCACAGTGAACTGTATGGTAACTTATAGGTAACTCATGCGACAGTTTTCAAGGGGTCATATGTACACCTACAAGGTGGACGGTTTTCTGTTTACTTTGATTTTGTATATTTACAATGGGCACTACTAGTACTGGTTGAAGAAGAATAATATGTGACACCAAATAAATTGTAAGGATTTTGAGTATTTTTTTAAATTTTATCTTTTGGAAACTCATTTGACATTGGTAACTCATGTACATGTACATGTAACATTGGTAACTCATGTGACAGTTTTTAAGAGGTTATTATTACAAGGTGGATGGTGCTATTTTTTTTTTTACACTAGACACAAGTTTAGAAAATAATATGTGACATCAACTCAATTTTGAGGGTTTTGAAATATTAAAAAAATTATATTTTTCTGTAAAGCCCGCCGCACACCTTTGCGATTTACCGGATAATCAGATAATCGGACCACATACCGGAAAGGTGTGCGCTGAAACAATTCGGGCTGGTCTGACCGTACGCTATAGACCGGAGCAAATCAAACTTATTTGATTTTTCCGGATCCGATGGCCCAGTGGGCCGGTAAATCGCAAAGGTATGCGGCGGGCTTTACTCATGTGACACACATGTACGTATTATTAATGCACTTTTTATCGAATGAAGAGAAAGATACATGAAATGAGATATTTAAAATTAAGTTATTTCTGAAGGACCATATTCTATTAGTATAAAATGCATCAAATTTTGAGAAAAACCATGTACCGGTAGTTATTAAAGTACACTGTTGGGAAAATTGCAATTTTTTCAAAGAAAACGACAGGCATATATATATAATTCCCAAAATTAGGGGTCCAAAATTGTTGGTGTCCCAGTTACGTACGTACTAAGTACGACACTCACTGCTTTAAAAATCACCACTCATGATCACAAATTCTCCGTAATGGACTGTGGCCTGTCATGTCTGTTATTATTTTATAGGGGGCAGCATCATTTTCTTGAATATTTTGTTCTCTGATTCCTGAAAAATATTCGAAACAAAAGACCATAAAGGCTTATAATTTGTTCCATAGCATTGAATAGGAGTTTGGTGTCCCGGGTTACCAGTTTGCATTAACCTTGGTGCCATATCTACACACAAACATTAAATTTAAGTGGCATTTGTTAGAATAAAAATCATTATTTGTTACTGGGAAACCACTGGTACCGTACATGTACATGTACCGGTATTGTATTTAGGTAAAAAGAACATTTTTTTATTTTTTTTATTTTTTTAGTTTTAGGTCATGTCCATTTTGGAATAGAATCACCCATGTACATGTACCGGTACATTGTACATAATAAAGAGGAAGACTGCTTTTTAAATGTAATTTAAATTTACTTTCCGATGCCATATTATTTTATAATACGGCAATTTCAGGTTTTTGATGTATTTTGTGTATTGTTTGTACAGTACAAACAATGCTCTTGGTATTAAAATGCATGGTACAACATACATGTACCGTATGCATGATTGATAATGTTCATGTAATTTTAATGGATAAAGCCAAAATTCCTAGGTCTGGTCAATTTGGTATAATCCCTTCAGTCATGTGTGTCAGTCATAGGAATTTAAACAGAAAAAAAGTCAAAAACAAACCATAATTAACAGAAAAAAAGTCCCTTTCAACATGTAAAATGCACAAGCCTGCTTTTTAAATCAACAAATACATGTACATGTACATGTAGTACAAGGGCTGTACATGTACATGTAGTTCATAATAAATTTCTAATTTTCTAAAGTGAAAATTTTTTCCATGAAGTACAATGACTGAGCAGTTTGAAAAATGAATTCAAGATAATGCTGTAACAAAGTCCGCAAGTTCGGGTTCGGTTCGACAAAAGTTCTGTAATTTCTTCCCGAACATTTATTCGGTTTTGTTCGGCAAGTATTGTCAGCGGTGTGGGTTCCGGTTGAAAGTGATCACGCATGTGCAGCTAGCTTTCTTTATAAATTAGGGCCTATGTTTTTTTTTTTTTTAACTTCAAACCCGCTCTTTTACACGATTTATTTGTCGTAATGAACAAGATAACGGCTTTGGTGGGATGAAATTGACCCGAGAAACTGAACAAAATCCGCGGCTGGAGCGCGGCGCTACTGTCGGAACTTGTGGTGTGCATGCATTTTGTGATTTGTACTACGTGCAAACCATCGTGAGACTGCGTGTGATGGTATTGTTTCCTTGCCTTTGGTGTTTATTTTCTGACGATTGTTTGTAGTACCCGCAAGTATCGCTGTGTTTCTGTAAGAGGGCTTATTGATTTCCTTCAAAATGCTTTTCACAATGTTGTGCGAAAAATTCTGTCCAAGAACATTTTTTCCAGATACGCCATTTTCACAATGCAAATGTACCGTATGCCATGCCGCTAGAGGGCGTTTTCAATCAAACCTATCCCGATCAATCGACAGTTATTATCAGCACATCATGCAGATGCATACTGCGTGGTAACTCTTTGGCTTTGGGACGTTGCGGCGATGGAGCCAATACAATACTAATCGACACCGATCGAGCGACGTCCGTGTAGATATCGATTGTGAAGTCATGTTAGTACGGAGTCATGCATGTCGGTACGGTGGGCGCCAGCGCCGGGCTCAAAATGTCGTATTTGATTTGGCACAAGAATTGCTTTGTTCGGTGCATATCGTTTGACAGTTAAACACGAAGCGCTTTTTGCAAACAAAATACATGTGTAAGTCATTTCGAGTGGGTTTTTGACATTCAGGAAGCCAGCTGCCTTTCATATTTACAGTTAAAATACGTAAGATGTGAAATTAAAAGTGAAACACTCCTGAACAGCCGAACTGAGTGAAATGTTCAGTTCGGTCCGGTTCTGTTCGGAAGTGCCAAGTTCGGTAATCCCGTTCGGTTCGTACGTTCGGTTACAGCATTAACTCAAGATCTCTTTGAATGATTACAGTACTGGGTTTGAATGTCTTGGAATATGTACTGCATTAAAATTTGTCCACATGAAACACCGGGACGGTCTACTGCAGGACAGAAAGCACAAGTCTGTTCAATGTACAATGTACACGTGTAGTGGCCTCATCAGTCTAGTGGTCCAGTAGGCTATATGGGTCATTCGATTCGTGACAAGCATCATGGCTGCTTACCCCTGAAAACTTACCTTCAAATTGTCAATCATCTGTTGTGATTTCTTGTCCCCATCATCAGCAAGACTAATAACGTCCGTCAGCTTGTGTATGATGGCACTGAAAGGTCCCTGGGCCTCCAATGGTTGTAGCAGGTCAATCTGGAAGATGATGTTGGTAAAGAAAGCATGTAGTAATGTTACCTGGCCATTTTGTGGACAGAAGCTCATCATGTCCACCTTGAATTTAAAGCCCCAATATATCATTTGCAAGATAAAACTTTTTATGGATTCCTGGAATAATTGAATTGTACACGTACATGTACGTACTTGTACACGTATACGTGTACATTCTACATGCACCGATGTCTCAGAAAAACTTTCATGCATGGCTTTTGTGTTGAGTAAATGGTAAACATAAAATGTGTGCGCACACTTAAATAAAAACACCCTCAGTTGTTAATTTCTTGTCAAAAGTACTGTACTATCTTGGAAAGAATTGAAAAAACAAAAACAAATAAACTCATATCCAGTTTGTTACTATTTCTGTGGTTAACACTCGGCTTTGAGTGAGGCTTTTGTTGTCAACTCATCAAGTACTGGTAAATTTCTGGGTCATTGCAAATGATATACATGTACATGTAAAAATGGGCCTTCAAACTCATGAGATAGGCCTACCACTACTGGTACATGTACAGTATACTTGTACATATGTATTTCCTGTTTTTTTGCACCATACAACAAGCTTCAGTTCACTTCAAACATGACTTAAAGGGGAATTACACCCAAGAAACAAAATACATTTAAATGCTGAACAAGTCTAACTCGTACATTATTTTTATACAAAGAACAAGGAATTTGACCCGCTGAAAATTTAATACAAACTTCACAAAGAACAGCTACATGTATATGTACATTGTATGGGTGTTATGGGTGCCGCCATTTTGTCCGGAAACTGAGCAAATAATGACTTTTTCGTGGTCAATTCCTTCGCGTACTCCGTTTGCAGTACTACGGAGCTCTGGAAGTGCCATCCGACTTGTTGAGATCCCAAGATAATTTATCGCAAGGATGACAACATATATTCAGTGATATCCTGTTATAATTATCTTAGGTTAAAATAAAATGATGATGTACAGTATGTTTAGCCATGTAGGCTATACCAGTATGTGGTACTTCCCTTTGCACGTACCGTCATGACCGTATGCATGACATGCAAATTCACATTCATGATTTTTATTTTAAATACAAGCAGGCCTGTGCAATCCTACCTTCACAAGTTCAATGTCCTTGGCCCTGAAAGAAAGAAAAAACAAGGGAACATTTACCATGGTTACAAATACACCCCAACTACGGCAACAAAAATTCACGCGTACTTCAATTGAAGTACGCAGTGTCCTTTAATTGAAGTACATCCCTTACAGAAATGTAAGCTTGCCGCAAGCTTGCATTAAGCTTGTAATTAGATTGCTGCAAGCTTATTAAGCTTGCCGCAAGCTTGTACAAGATTGCAGTCTTGTGTGCAAGCTTGTGCGCAAGCTAGCGGCAAGCTTGCAGGCTTGCTGCAAGCTTGCCGCAAGCTTGCAAGCTTGCCGCAAGCTTGCCGCAAGCTTGCCGCAAGCTTGCCGCAAGCTTGCATGTGTGCCTGCAAGCTTGCCGCAAGCTTGCACGTGGCCTGCAAGCTTGCAGCAGGCCACCTGCAAGCTTGCAGCAAGCTTGCAGCAAACTTGCAGGCCATGTGCAAGCTTGCTTGCAAGCTTGATTAATGCATTCCTTTCAGCTGCTCATAGAGCAATGAACATGCAGTTTTATCTTGTTAGGTTTTGTCAATAAAACTCAAAAGCTTCAAATTTTTCTAAGTTGTCCCTGCGGTAGGCCTACATATATTAGCTTGCAAAATTTAAAAAATTCCAATCCCGGCAAGTTTGGGGCAAGCTTGCTGGCGAGCGGTAGGTATAAGCATGTAGGCAAGCTTGCAGCAAGCATGTAGGCAAGCTTGCGGCAAGCTATACGGCAAGCTTGCTGCGAGCTTGCGGCAAGCTATACGGCAAGCTTGCTGCGAGCTTGCGGCAAGCTTGCGGCAAGCTTGCAGACAAGCTTGCCTGCAAGCTTGCAAGGTTCCAAAAATGCAAATGAGGGCAAGCTTGCTGCGAGCTTGCAGCAAGCTTGCAGCAAGCTTGCTTGTGAGCAGGTAGGCAAGCTTGTCTGCAAGCTTGCGGCAAGCTTGCGGCAAGCTTGCGGCAAGCTTGCGCTAATTTGCATTTTTGGAACCTTGCAAGCTTGCAGGCAAGCTTGTCTGCAAGCTTGCCGCAAGCTTGCAGCAAGCTTGGAAAATTTCTGTAAGGGATGTACGTCCTTCATTGCAAGTATTCAATCTGCAGTCGCCCCTGACCTGATAATGTCATTGACTTCTAAAATAAAAGTTGATTTTCGAGAATAGACCTTTTCGGGGTTTTCCTGCACAAAATACATGTCAATAGAACGGTTCCCGACCCTATCGCTTATTGCAAAACGCCATCTACATGTAGCAAAAGTACAGGGCACTGTATGATCGGGAACTAATCTATGGAGCTGGTACACCTGACCTTTGACATGCATTGTGCACACTGAAAAGGTCCAATATATGGCAAAAATTCTGCCAAAATTGTGTGCTTCATACCTCTGTCCTGTTGCCATTTCCCACCCAAAATCTGTTGCAAACTCACGCAAATGAAATTTGTCCTTTGGGTCTGATATTTGCTCAATAGGTGCACTCACCCAAACTTTTAAATATTCCAAAGAGTACGCATCGATCTGATGTCTAGTTTTGGAGAAATCTTAAGGTAAAATTTTGACTTAAGGTAAAGTTTATTGCTGTTAAATCAAATATGCGCATGCGTGAAGCGGAGGTCAAGTACGAGAGATCATTCAATACAAGGGCTTCTTTCGAGCGTGTACTCGATGTGTTAACATGAGTACAATGTATACTCCTGCGCGAGCGGACGACACTCGTGTCAGCGAGAGAGAACTGTACGCTCGAATGCAACATGTTACCTCTCCACTCTCGCGCTTGCACACATTTGATATTTTGGAGTAAACTGCATTATTTTTATCACCTGATCACACGGAGGGTCAAAATTTTGCCTTAACCTTAAAGGGACAAACCGGCTTTGTTGGGCTATTTTGGGCTCGAAATAGACCCATACATGTACATGAGTCTGAAAGTCTTTCCGAAATAGACTGAAGAGAACCTAAAAAGAAACCACAAAATATTGGCGCTTTTGAAAATTATTCAAAAAATCGAGGTCACATGATTTATCGGAACTAGATTCTGGTTCCGATAAATCACGTGTCCTTGGAGTTAGTTTTATTTTCAGCCGTATGGCTGTGTGATAACAGTTTATTCCTGAAGTTTATTACTGTACTGCATCAAATTCAGCTCTGAATTTTTTCAAAATATTTATAAGTATTTGACAAAAGAGAATATTTATTAAGGTTATTAAAAAAAGTTATACAAAACTCTGAAAAATCGAACATAAAATGTTGACACAAAGTCCGAGAAACGGAAGCGAGTTCCACCGTAAACAGTCTACCAGACAATGTAACATTTAGCCCCACGGCACACACACGTTGCCCGCCCAAAACCGGTACCGGTGCCGTGGAACTACAATCAGGCCTCGAAATTTATTTTCAAAAGGGCACGGCAATTTTCTCTTAGTAAAGGGCACCTGAATGAGTAAATGTATTTTCTTAGGAAGCAGTAAGCGTGTCGCATACTTGGAGCACAGGTGAACTGGTGCATTGAATAACGATTGTAGCAATGCAGTATAAAGATGCATGCTTGAGCGCATTGGTCACTCAGGTTTTTCGCACGCCACAGACAGGACGTACTAAATTTTAATTTAGTTTTATGTCAGTCTTTTCAGATTTCTCGACAATTCATTCTAGAGACAAAGGTTTGTGAGGAGCTGAGCTGAGGTAAGTGAGCCGGAGGGTTAAGCGGGCCTCCCGCTGTGCGATTTTTGCCGCGAGTTGGGTGTGATTGGCTAAGATTGTGTGTAAAGCCTATAGGCAGTCTCCAATAATCGTGCCAATGCGTAGGAGTTTCGTGGTAGGGATCGCACAGTGGATCGCCTGCGTCAGTCTACCAACTGACGCCTAACGCCTCCACGAAAGTCGACGTTCAAGTCCTGTCCTACTGCGGTAAAGCCGAATTCCCAATCAAGTATAAAGTGTATTTTTACTGTTTTCTTCCACAGGTGCGCAGCGATGGTGCGCAGCGACTGCGCGTACAGGCGCGTTAGAAAATGATTTATTCGCGTTTAAGTGCAGCTTATTAGAGAATAACTTTAAAATTTGTGTTAGAACTTTTTAAGGGCAACACGGCAAAAGCATAGGGCACCGATGGCAATTTGCCGTGGTGCCGTGGGTTATTTCAAGGCCTGTACAATTGTACATGTACGTTCGTGAAGACAAACCATGAATGTCCGCTCTTCTACGGAAAACGGAAAAACCCATTCGGTCGTCCAGGCTGTCCAGTGAAATCTTCAACAGAAAATGAGATATCCAAAGCAAAAAGCTGCCAAGTGAAGAGCGAATTAATCGTTTACGTCAAAGTTGTGAGTCTCGCGCGATAGACGGCTGGTAAAGCGTATAACTCGACTATTTACCGTTTTTATTAATTTTAAGCTTTTGTGGTTAATTAGGGGACATTTTGATGATCTTTTTTCACAAGGACCATCAAAAAATTATTGTCAAGGATGCTGTATCACTAAATTACATAAAGAGTAGGCTGGTGTGTACCTTTAACTATGTATGTAAAATAATATTGATTTTGAAGGATTGAGGAGTGTTAGGGTTAAGATTTCACCGAAAACTAGACATCAGATCGATACGTAGGCCTAGCCTACTCTTCGGAATATTTAAACATTTGGGCGAGTGCACCTAGCATGCCTAGTATTGAGCAAATATCAGAGCAAATATGCAAAACATGCGCGTCTTGTATACAAATAGTAAATACACATAAAATGTTATTTCAAAGGGTCAAATGCCCCACCCTGGGGCATGAAAAACGTGACCAAACCCCCACCTACAGACCTAGAGGGTGGGGCAGCGCGAGGGGGGGAGGGGTGGGGGAAACAATTGATAGGTGCATATAAACCTTGGACAACTCAGACGAATTCTAAGTTTTTCCTCGTAAAATCTCCATTTTTTCCCCTCCAAATTTAGTTTTTTTCCATTAGATTTGCACTTGTTGATGCTTTTATAAGTCATTTTAAGGAAAAAATAGTGACGTCCGAGTACGGAATTCGTTCCCCGCTTCTTCTAACATGTAGGCCTACCCCTTCTTTCTCCTGGTTTTTCTCTCCCCCGGCGCGGCCCCGTAAACATGGTAAAGAGGGGAGGTACCGCTTCCATATCCGCTGCCCAAAAACCAAAACTCTTACCTGCACATGGCACCAAATATTGAATGGAAATCAAGTTTCTTCAACTTTTTTTCCGTCATCCAATACCCCACTTTCTTCATTTTACAGTTACTATTGCAGATCCGTTTTTAATTAAAATAATTCACGTGAAAAATAAGAAAATAAACGCCCAGTTAGGCTACGTTTCATTAAAAAATTTCCAAACATTAGTTTTCATGATTTGTATACATGTAAATGTTGGGCGCAATCTTTATGCTCAGCGCAATCTTTAAAATTGCGCGCGCAGATTTTAAAATTCCTCTTGTTCAAAGATTGCGCAGCTAGACCATAAGCCTTTTTGAAGTATGGCTGCCTTATAGAGGGCGCCCTTTGATTTGGGTAAACAAAACCAAAATGGCCGACGCTTGTACGTACGTTTGTGCGGGTGGGTGTACGTTTACATTTTTACTGACGGCTAAAGCCGCCTTTTTAAAATGACATTTTAGTGCTTAATTACGGTAATGGACGGGTTAAAGATACTCATTTATCTACGGCACAGGATATGTGTTAATCTGGCTGATTTAACCCAGCATTAAGGCATAAGATGCGCATAGCCCGTGGCCTACGGTCCAACGCGCGCACGGTCATATATCAAAATGATGGACACATGCAAAGGAAACCGAGCAAAGTTGGGCTAGGCCTAGTGAAACTTAATAATTTATGCAAGCCTTGGTCTACTCTATAACGTGCTATGTTTTTGCCTAAAGCCTTAGCCTAGTAGGGCATATTTTAACTTGCTAAGTTACGCTATGACTGTTTCCCAAAAGACCAATCAGTGTGTTATGTTTTAATTTGTTTCTTTTGGCTCTTTTAATTATAGTCCAGATGAATAATGCAAATGACAGTTTGAGTTTACAAGCAGTAGATCCTGCATGACTGGCTGAAAACCAACAATGTGCCTTATCATCATTCCTGGAAGAAATTGCAGCTTTTTCCAAATTAACTTGTTATTAATAGTTAAATCTTGTATTACCAATCTTGAAAAAGAAGAAGAAAGAGTTGGGACCCAAATTTGTCCTTGTTATAAGCATTACTTTGTATTAACAGTGCTCTTATAATCAGTGTTAGACTATTTGTATGTAGTTTTCTCGACACAGGCTCTCAATTAATCACCGTTTTTAAGAATTTACCACTCGATAGTACCATTAACTATGCATGTATAGATGCTCTAAAAATCACTCCATCTTAAGCTTCCATGTTATGGTACAGTAACAACTCTGATAAGAGAACTGCTCATTGAACATTCTGCTCATAATGAAGAAAATTTCCTATTCTCCATCGTGTTCATTCCTAATTATTCATAAAGCTTGACTATGCAAGTTGTGAAACACTAAAAAATACAGCTATAGTACATGAAATTTTGTTTTGGCCATGGACAAATGAGTGTAAATAAAAAGGCCAAGTGAAACAAGATAACTTGAAGCCGCACGACACTGAGTTTTTTAGTGGCAAATCTGAAAATACAGATGTCAAAACTGTCAAAGAACTTTACATGTGAACTTCCAGAAACCACGGGAAAGAATTGATAACTTGACCATATTGTTTTAGACCTTGGAAAGAATTCCATACTCGGCCCGTCACATTTTCTAAAGTGCAAATGAAAAGAACAAATTTTGGAGGGGGAAAAAGTGAAGATTTTACGAGGAAAAACTAAGAAATCTTCCGAGATGTCTTATACGTTTAGTGCAGGAGGGTTTATGTGACGTCCGACTCGTAAATTCTTTCCAAAATATTAATGGTTAAATTATCAATTCTTACCCTATCGGACTTTAGAAACGTGCGTGAACGAATCAGCATTTTTTGAAGTACGACGTTTTTCACGTATGCTAGGCAAAACAATAACGAAAACGATCAAAATCTGCCACAAACAGACCAAAAGTTGTTCTTATACAAAAGGAAATTATCCTATTTCCAAAACCACGTACAATATTGGTCGTCAAGTTATCTCTAAACAATCAAACAGATGAAGTTTTGATAAGCATTTTAATACAACAACGTACACGCTACGGTAACCGTCTGCCATTTTTAGATGCGTTTACCCAAATGACAGTGCGCCCTCTAGCGACAGGTATAGTATCCGCCATACCTCAAAAAGGCGATTATCTTTCAGTTTCGTGGCGCAGTTCTCAGAACTATGTGGAAATAGCAAATTCTATTAGTCAATGTCAAGTGAATTACAAAAACCAAAATCCACAAACCCGAAAATCACCAGATTTTTATATTTTTACATTTAAATTTCTCTTTCAAAAATAGCGCCCTCTGTTGGCCAATTTTGGAGAACTGTGTGCATTTCCTATGGAGGTAGACTGGTTCCCGGTCCACATATTCTACATACGACGACTGAATATGAGGACAGGCTACTGTCGTGTTTAAAATAGCACTTTAAGCATTACGTCATGCATTTATTTTTAGGAGCACATAACCGTTAATTTTCAAAGCGCGCTGCGCGCTATATAGAATGAGTGTACAACAATTTGAAAGGGGTTATTCCATATTTGACCAATACAAATTTAATATATTAACCTTAAAATATTAAATATGCCCATTTTAATATACATGTATGCTAGCATCAAAAAGAAAATTCAAACCTTGTCTGCATCACCCAGTGAGCTCCATATTGTACTACTCGAAACAATGACGAATTGTACCCGACGATTAACGGTAACGTCCGGACGACCGGATGTGCATTCGGGTAACTTCGGGAACCTTCGGAAAAAGGAGGGATTCCTCCTGTTTCAAAATGGCGGAATTGGCGGCTGCCGGACCTTAAATTCAGTCTAGTCAAATAATTGTTGGTCCGGGTACCAGACTACTATGAAGGTGGCCATGGTACAGTGTATATAGCCAAATTGACTGCTGTGTGTGCAGTTTATTAGCTTTTGCTATTAGAGGAAATCAATGTAATGGTTTCTAGTGTCACATAATGCTAAACAATTATTTAAATCATAAGAGTCAGGGCAAAACTTATACTCGAAACAATTTTTTTGAGGTTTCACATAGTCTTGCTTTATTCCATTGCACTTCACTGTGCCAACATCTCATTTGTTTTGCTGAATAGATTTGGGATATGTGGCCAATTCTGAGATTGGAATACAGTGAAACTTGTATACAATGGCCATTGCAACCTCGGGACTGCAAAAAAACCTGGCCACTGGCCACATTATAGAGGTTGCTTATGCATTGTACGCATGGCCACTATAAGCAGGAGCCTTGTTTATCAAGGTGGGCTTAAACAAGTTTCACTGTTACAGTATTATTAAACGCATTATACATATAAATTAAAGTTAATTTCCAATATGAACATTTTTGTGGAGCTCAAACATATTATTTAACTGACCTGTGCCTCAAATTACATTTTACTAATCTGTTAGCTTTCCATGTCTACTCAACGTCAAATTTGGATAATAAGCGGGGAACCTACATGTAATCTTTTCAGTAGTATATTGTGAATCATCTCAAACTGTCACTATGATGGAAATTGGGCACACACACTGATAAACAAAAATGGGCAAATTTTTCCCAACTTTGTTTCAAATATCAACATACCCATCTTTGGGGCACAAAATACCCAACTGGTGTTGGGTAACAGCCTTAAAGTCGAGCATATTTGGCCCGAGATACCCAACAGGCATGTTGGGCATATACGAAAATATTTCTGCTCTATATGTTGAATTTAACCAACAATTGTATGCGGTTGTTCCCAAGTGTGCAGTTGCTAGAATGCGTCCTGCCTTGTGTTGAAAATTCCCCATTAACTGGAGTATAGAACTTGGATAGTTTACCCAAGAACATTTTCTGCATAATGACCCAACTTTATTTTACCCATCATATTTTTTACAGTATACTTTGAAGCGCCCACTCTGGATTTCACAATCTCCAACAGATGGAGAAAATATTGTTTGTCTGTATACTATGCTCAACCTTTTAATACTTTCAGCAAGAGGTAAACAAAATACACCAATAAATAGCCGCTGTTTCCCCAATTTACAGAACTTTGCATGTAACCATCGTTGGTGTCCTGGATGTTTTACCCAACAGAGCATTTTCTGCATATGTTGAGGAAATATGGCCTAAACGTCAAAATAAAATTCTCCAACTTTTTTTTACCCAGCAATTTTTACAGTGCACCATTGTTAATAACACGCGTATAATGCATAAGCAACCTCTATAATGTGGCCAGTGGCCAGGTTTTTTTGCAGTCCCGTTGTTGGCCACTATATATGGGTCATTCCATAAATACGGGACCCAGTGTTCCCCTTTACGTCATAACACTTCCGGAGTTGATTTTTATACATACCGGGCTTCAGAGAACGGTTACCCTCAGCATATAAACAATATATGGCCTCGTAAATCGAACAACACTGGTGCGATCTTCTAAATGCAAGTGTGACATTTTGAAATTTATATTGAAAAATTATTTAAATTTCGCTCATAATATGATTTTAATTTATAAGGTACAGGTTCTACAGGTAGGTAAAACCAGAAGCTACCTTTTCTAGAAAGAACCTGGTCAAAAAGAATTTTAAAATGCCTTGGTGTCCCCACTTTAATACGTCTCGAATATTATCAAAACTATGACACCATGACAAGTCTAAATGTTTGGAAATTGTTTCAAATATCCTACACTATCAGAAATTGCACGGAAATTTATTCAAAATATTTTGGTAACTTGAAAAGGCCATTTTTACAAATGCTTTGGCCCCCATATTTATGGAATGACCCACATAGGCCTACAAGTTTCACTGTATTCCAATCTCAGAATTAACCACAGATCACAAATCTATTTAGCAAAACAAATGAGATGTTGGCACAGTGAAGTGCAATGGAATAAAGCAAGACTATGTGAAACCTCAACAAGTTTGTTTCGAGTATACATGTACGTTTTGCCTTGACTCTTATGATTTAAATTATTTTTTAGCATTATGACACTAGAAGCCATTACATGAATTTCCTCTAATAGCAAAAGCTAATAAACTGCATACACAGCAGTAAAATTGGCTATATACACTGTACCATGGCCACCTCCATATGAAATGCACACAGTTCTCCAAAATTGGCCAACAGAGGGCGCTATTTTTGAAAGAAAAATTTAAATGTAAAAATATAAAAATCTGGTGATTTTCGGGTTTGTGGATTTTGGTTTTTGTAATTCACTTGACATTGACTAATAGAATTTGCTATTTCCACATAGTTCTGAGAACTGCGCCACGGAAATCACTTTCTGAACACATTTTGCTGCCTTGCCCCATGGTCTAAGCGCAAATTTAGATTGCGGCCGCAATTTTAGAATCTGCGCAAGGTAGGTTAGGGGCAAACTTTGAACCATGCGCAAATTTTAAAAAAGCAAAATACTGTCTTTTAAAATAAACTTAGTGAAAATTGACAAGAAAACGAAAGTTCGGGTCTTAAACATTATTTTTTCCACCAGGGCCCAATTTCATGGAGCCCGTTAGCACCAAAATTTGTTTAGCACATAATTTCTTTGCTCATTTTACAAAACTGGGTTGCCAGCCAAAATCGTATGTGATGTGTTTTTACTGATATTTTGCTCCTGTTCCTAAAAATACAATTTGACATACAATTTTGGCTGGTAACTCATTTTACAGAGCAAAGAAATTATGTGCTAAACAAATTGTTGTGCCAACGGGTTCCATGAAATTGATGGCGCCATGTCCCCGGCGAGAGAGTTTGGAATATTTTTAATTATTTTTTTGAAGTTGGTCCAATTAGCACTGTTGTCTATGAAGATGTATTTAGTGTAGGGGGCCTAGTCCACCCTTACCCCTATACTACATTATGGAGTAGCCAACATGAATTGCACATTTTTCAGTAAATTCTGATACGCGATGTGGATTTGTTTCACTTAATTGTTGCGTTTTAGTGACGTTTTCAAGCTACATGGGCAAAATGCAGTAGCCTGATTCATGCAGCGCTTTAGACCTCCAAAACATATAGCTGAACTATTTATTTTCTAAGAATTTAAAGAAAATATTCATAATTTTTAAAAGTAAAATACTAATGACTTTATATCACATCTCACTTCATACCGTTATTATTCCCGATATTAAATACGAAGTTTGTTATATTAACATATAGAGCAAGAATTCCTTGCTCTATCAGTAAACTGATATATGATCCAGGTTCATTTTGTTTGTAATTGTTATTTATATATTTGTACATGCATCTTGTCTGTTGTGGCCGAATAAATAATAACAATAAAAAAGAAACTGGCGTCGCGTCCCCGGCACCGGGCACGCCCCTGGCCTCCCGATCTCGCCGGGCTGCGATTTTTTTCCGTACCACATATTCGCTATGGGACCGCAATCTAAGCCTCTG
Source organism: Henricia sp. BOLD:AAB3569 (assembly GCA_037783545.1). Taxonomy (NCBI): domain Eukaryota; kingdom Metazoa; phylum Echinodermata; class Asteroidea; order Spinulosida; family Echinasteridae; genus Henricia; species Henricia sp. BOLD:AAB3569. The sequence goes on along the minus strand of JBBELK010000057.1, from coordinate 184,481 downwards.
ATTGGTCCGCTGGCCAGCGCCCTCATTAAAGGAAACGTTGCCTTCAGACTTCACGAAATCTCACGTTTGAGGGTGTTCCTTATACTTATTAAGAGTTGTTCTTGCAATAAAACACATTTAATGTGTTATAATTAGTGAATGGTAATTAAAAAAAACAAACACTGACCTCTGACCCCCACTACATGTCCCGCGAAATGTATACGTATTTCAAGCCGTCAATACGATCGTCCGGGTAGTGGGCAAAATGCAGCGACGAACAGGAGTTAGGCTGGCGCCGTAGCCAGTGGTCAGGTAAAACTATCAGATGAACACAAGGTACCATACCATTCTCCGCCTCCCGAGACATGTGTGAAATGTAACAAATGAACCCACACACACCGACTGGCTGTCAAAAAATGGATCGTCAAGAGAACACAGCAGACGCGTCAAAAAAGAAAAAACGAAAACCTCGCCAATCAGGGTAAGAATATTGTCATGGGACAAACTGATAGAAAGGACTTGGATGATTTATACCCAATGGTTATTGTAGACACGAATTAAAAAAACAGGCACATCACACGCAACGGAGGAAGGAAAAATAATTTCTTTCTCCAGGCTGGAAATAAGACTAATATAATTTCTCCGCCATTTATGGGAGTCAAGATTTTGACTCCCATAAATGGCGGAGCGTGCTGCTTCGAGAAATTACGCAAAATTGAAGCATTTCTAAGGCACGTTTGTGTGGATCATTATATTCTACTTTTTAAACATCTTTCAGATCGTGCTCATTATACTTCAAACGCTTGTAATAGCCCAAAAACGCCCAATAAAGCGCAACCCGAAGGCAACGTGTTCCTTTAACATTAGCATAAGTGGTGTTTGAAGCTTTGCATGGTGTTGAAAGTAAGAAGTAACTATAAATAAATAGTAGTAAACTTGCGGGTACAACCATGTGAAAAATCTCTTTTTGGAGTAGTGTTGGCTCTGAAAAGAGCCGGTTTGGTCTCGACGTTTCGAAACGTCGAGACCAAACCGGCTCTTTTCAGAGCCAACACTACTCCAAAAAGAGATTTTTCACATGGTTGTACCCGCAAGTTTACTACTATTTATTTATAGTTACTTCTTAACATTAGCATAGTTAATCAGATCGCGCGTACACGAACACATATACATGCGTGCCTGAATTAGGCGTATGGATGTACGTGTACGTACATCGCGAGGAAGGAACAGATGTAATGTACATATGTAGGGCGAAAAACCGCATGCAGCACGTACGACATGTTGCAAAGAGGGTTCGCCCATCCAAGAAATTTGAAGCCAATTCCCCTTTATTTTTTTTTTCTCCTTCCTAGAATTTTTTCTCTCAAATGAAAACAATAAAAAAGGCGTTTGTTCGCAACAGGGATTACAATTAATCAGTAATTGATTTAGCTTGCGTCGGAGAGAATGAATGTTAGTGTTTGTTTTTGCCCTTACACGACAGGCGCGGATCCAGAGGGGGCGGGGGGGGGGGGGGGGGGGGGGGGGGGGGGGGGGTGAAACCCCCCCCGCCCCCCCACCCCCCCCCCCCCCCCCCAACAAATATAATGTAATGCATTTTTTGCGTGTCCGCCTGTCCGAAACAAGCAGACATACAAATCTGATAGGCAAAACCCCTCCCTGGTGGCAAAACCCCCTCCTGGAAAAATTCCTGGATCCGCCCCTGCACGACGTATATATTAGCACTGGAATTTGCAACATAAATGGTTTGTTACCTAAAAAGTCAGGTTTTCTCTAACCTTTTTAATGAATTTCCTAAAATTAGGGAGACACTGAAAATGTATGCCAGGGTTTTTGTGTGTAAAACGACGGTAGCCATTGCGAGACGAGAGCAAGGACAACTGCATTACTGGTTTCGCCCAGTACAGCGGTGGGGTCTTGACCCTTGCCTGACTGCAAACCCCCAAGGTCAGAATACTGGCGCATTAGTAATGAGGCGGTAGTTTCAAATTTGTACGTACTGCTATGGTTCAACTCAAACACCGTGACAACGGCAATAAAAGCTATACTATGCACTTATGGCAGTTCTACTTCAAGATAAATTTAGTGGATTTTCATGCAGTATTGTGTTTAATTGTTTTCGGGTGGTTTTTATTTGTATGCACTGTTACCGTATTTTCCTGCGGATAAGACGCGTCTTATCTGACTTTTTAGACCCCCAAAACGTCGGTGCGTCTTATCTTTCGGTGCGCCTTGTCTGCTGACGATTGATTTTTTTGTTGATCACTGCGTATCCTATTTTTAAAAATATATAACAACCTTTTTGTTTTATTCCAGGAGAGTATGAAAAGCTTTGAAAACGTATGAAAACGTATGAAAACGTTTGAAAACGTTTGAAAACGTATGAAAAGGATGGTTTCCGAAAGCAAAAACCACGAAAGAAGAACAAGAAAAGATCGTGGATGCGTCTTTTGTGTCCACTTATTCTAGAAGTGCCGACATTAACGGCTCCCCTTTGAGGGAATTCACTGCCCATTGATACTTGGGGAGTATTGTATTACATTGTCTGTGCTCTGTGGTGGTTTCTGTGATGTGCCGCTGCTGGCAGCTCAATGTAATACAATGTGATACATTAAAAGAAACTTTGGCCTAGTTTATTTGGTGTGCGTGTGATTATTTTTGATAAGCCTACTCAGTCTATAGTCTCTCAAATTCTCTCAAACTTTGCTGCTGATCGTGCATCAAACTTTGCAACCGGTCGTGTGATCGGAAATCTTGCAATTAGTTTGGCTGCATTTTGAGAAAGTTTGCCAGCATTTTTAGAATGTTTGCCCAAAAACCATGGAATTGATAAATAGGCAATGTAGAATATTTTCGGGAAAATGGGACAGAACTCGTCGCCTGGGCAGTTTGGTCGACGGGAGTGCAGCCCAGCAAAGACCGAGAGAATGAATTGCGGACGCAAATTTGTTTTGGACGCTGGTTTACAGCATTTCTTCGTCATACCATGGTCATACAGACAGAAACCGACTGAGGACGGGTACATGTATCTGCATAAAACACGCCCAAAAGGTAAGCAGGAAACAGCTTTTTCACTGAACATGTCCCATAACAAAAGCCCAACTTTTTGTCATCAAATGAGGGCGCCCTTTCAAGCCCAGCTGCATGCATGACAGCGAGCGCTAATGATTGGAGGTGTTATTACGGGTTGTATGTAAAAAGCTTCCCTATTGGTTGTCGGTCTGTGCATGGTCTGCGTGAAGCAGCCAATGAGTGCCTTCGGGGGCCGAGCTTACCATATCGGCATTCGGCAACTTGAAAGGCGATGTACGATAGTACAATAAAAAGGGAATCAAATACCATTAAAACGTGTGGCATCGGGCCTATATATTTTATTTTGGGCAGTAAGATCGAAATCGCTGAAAAATGTACTCTGAAGTCGGCCGTACACACTCTTTTGGACTTCAATCAATTCATTGAAATGCAACCCGAAAACGTTGATGCCAGATAGTACACCAGTATACTGCAATGCTTGTATAACGCTATTGCATTGCGGATATGGATCCACCATGTAGCCAGCGCGCGATGGACACATGTACGCCACGTGAGCGTAGCATGCACTTTGGATCATGCACAATACATGACTGATTGAGGAGAGCGGACCAATCAGAGGCTTCAGTTAGGGTCCATAGCGAATATGTGGTACGGAAAAAAAAATCGCCGCCAGTCAACTAGCACGTGACGTGATCGAATGCCCAAGCGTAGATTGGTTCCCGATCCTATCGCTTATTGCGAAAATATAAGGATCGGTAAAGGGCGGCCGTGACGGGCAGAAATCTGCCCGTGGTCACGTGGTTATTATTCTTATTTTGTTAGTAAGTGCGTATATTTTGCATTGACATTTGTAACCTGGCCGTGTGTGTCGAACATAGCCAAATGTAAATAAAGTACATTGCCTAAAGCAAAGGGCTTCGCCAATTTTAAAAAATAAAACACACAATGCGCACGCGCAAAGACGACCAATCACAGATCAAGATGAAGCGCCCTTTACCTGTCCTTATATTCTCCTATGTGGAATATGTGGACGGGAACCAGTCTAGCCCAAGCGCATTTCTAATTTGTGTGCGCAATTTTATTCAGTACCTCCAGTTTAACATATGCGCGCGCAGGTTTTAAATTTGCTTGCGCAATTTTAAAAATTGCGTGTGCATGAAGATTGCGCCCAACATCAACAGCCAGACGGTTTCGACTTTCGAGGCAACTCGGTCCGTGGTCCGGTCCGAGTCAACTCGGTCCCAGGTCAACTCGGTCCCAAACCAACTCGGTCCCAGCCCAACTCAGTCCCCGAGAACTCATCAACAGGACAACTCGACCGTCATAGAAAAATGTTACTTCATGAGTTGACTATACTGAAGAAAAACGCGAGGGCTATGGCGTGTGGAACGTTGCAATATTCGATAATGCACAAATATATGTGCGATGTTTGATATATATGTGCGATGTTTGACATATATGTGCGATGTTTGACATATATGTGCGATGTTTGACATATATGTGCGATATTTCGACATATATGTGGGATATTTCAATGTGTGGGGTCGCGGTATTCGTGATATGTGGGTATGATCTTTCATAGATTGGTTCCCGATCCCTATAGATTGGTTCGCTTATTGCGAAAGTGTGGAATATGTGGACGGGAACCAGTCTATTCTCCTGTGTGGAATATGTGGACGGGAACCAGTCTAGATATTTCAATGTACATGCTAGACTGGTTCCCGGTCCACATATTCAACATACAAAGACTGAATAATTCAGTCTAGTCAAAACATTTTTGGTCCGAGTACCAGACTAGGTAGCACCCAGCTATTAATCACGTGATGTGTATCACGTGATGAGAAACACGTGCGCGATGATAACCGTTTCTCCTTTGTTTATTCAGAGACGTAAAGAGAAAAATGGGTTTTGTTTGTGTATTTTAACTTAGCAATGAAAATAGTGTCCAAAAATAATATCGGCGAGGAAAAAAATTCAATGCAATCCCCAGTTTCGGGATGTGGAAGCTTTATGAAATTGCTCATGGTAGCCACAGACCTTTGTGGATGTGGAAGCAAAAAGGTTAATTTTAATTACTGCACTTTTCTAAAGAACAATTATTGTGCAAAACATCGGTCTTTTTCCGGCAATATATACGGATTGAGAACGCGAAATTTCAGAATGGTCATGAGAAAACTATGAAAAATTTTATGGTATCAACATTTCAACCCCTATTGGAAAAATGGTAGGGGGGAGGGGGTGGGGTGTGGTGGGTGGGGTGTGGTGGGTGGGGTGCATCTACTCAAAAATCACATTTTTGAGCCACCCATTTTTCCCATGGAAATTGAGATTTTGATATCTTATTGTCTGTCAAATTTTTCTCGTTACCATAAAGAAATTTCACGTTCTCAATCTGTATATATTTTAAGGATATTGCCGGAAATAGACCGATGTTTTGCAAAATAATTTTTTCCAGCTGGTTCCATAGAACAGTGCAGTAATTCACCTTTTTGCTTCCATGCATCCAAACTGGTAGGGGGATTGCATTCCGTCGATATTATTTTTGGGAGGTATTGTATGATTGCTAAGAAAACAGACAACTTGAAACAAAACCCTTTTTTTTATACTGAAAACGCTCCTTTAACGGCGAGTCACCCTTGCGGGCCCCATAACCTTTATTTCTGACCTTCATCCGTCGCGTAGCCTATATGGTACGTGGTATGGTTTATTAAATTATGTCACGCCTAAATAAACAAAGGAGAAACGGCTTTCATCGCGCACGTGTTTCCCATCACGTTATACACATCATTAATAGCTGGGTGCTACCCACAATTCCGTTTACGCACATATATTGAAAGATCATGCCCACATATCACGTCTCCTGTGTGGAATATGTGGACGAGAACCAGTCTAGAACACCGCACACATATTAAAGGCTAGACTGGTTCCCGTTCCCTACGAAGTATCCAGACGTAATATATTGGGACGGAAACCAGTCTAATTAAAGGCGACCCCAACTATGGCTGTACATATTGTTATTTTTACGGCTTCCGGAAGGAAGCACAATTTTACACACATATGCCGCGCTTTTTCAATGATTTTGTCACCATCGTTAAAGGGAAAAATTCCCCATTTTTTTCCCTTTTAATCAGTGAGAACATATCCTCAAGTTTATTTTATAAGCGCCCCGAAAGATTTGGTCAGGGGAATTAAAACCTCAGCCCAATTACATTTTTTAAAGGATAGATCAAAAAATAGGCACAAATTCTCCACGGTGTATGTTACACGATCGGAAACATTTTGTCTTTATTGGAAACCATGATATACCATTTTTGCACGGGTAATTGCGGGGTTGTCTTTTAATTTATAAAACGCCAGATGAACGAACAAAAACGCAAAACGCAGAAATCACAACAACGAAGACAATTATCTCTATTTTTGATGGGTGATAATCTTTACTTATTTCCTTCTTGCTCTAAAACTCCCATTTTCTATTACAAAAAGTCAAATTCACACGTTTTTCTTCTTAAGACGACAAATGTTCTTAGATTGTAAGGAGATTATCTTAATTATCAGAAAATCATACCAGAAACAATGCTTTTTACAATATTTCTATGTTGTAATTTAGAAACTGGGTTTTAAAAATTACCCCTCGCGAATTTACCCCTGGCACCCCTCGCAAATCATATCCAACTGTACAATAAATAGCGAACTTGGTTTATAAAAACTACAAGTGTGTGCATGTAAGGGGCCCTGATTGGCACCCCTCGCGAATCATAGCCCACTGTACAATGAATAGCTAACTGGGTTAATAAAAACTGTGTGCAAGGGGCGCCGATTGGCAACCCTCGCGAATCATAAATTTAATTGGGTTGAGGTTTATCCTGACCAAATCTTTCGGGGCGCTTATAAAATAAACTTGAGGATATTCTTTACAGATTAGAAGAAAACAATTGTGCAATTTTTCCTTTTTACGATGGTACAAAATCATTTGAAAAGCGCAGCATCTATGCATAACTTTTCATCTAGCTTTCGATCATTTCCGGAAGCCGTGAAAATAGCAGCCCGAAATTCGTGCTAGGTTCCGGCTGGTGAAATATCGCACATATTTTTAACATCGCATACATATGAAAAAACATTGCATATATATGTCAAATTATTGCACATATATTTTTAACATCGCATACATATGAAAAAACATCGCACATATATATCAAACATCGCACATATATGTCAAACATCGCACATATATGTCAAACATCGCACATATATTTGTGCATTATCGAATAGTGCAACGTTCCACACGCCATAGAGGGCGGCCGGCAACTTGATAGACCGTGTAAGTTGACCTCGAGGCCGTGCGGGACTCCGCTGAGACTCGTCGACTTCCGGAGACCTCGTATAGTATAGGAGCCTAACCACGTGCAGCGACCGTTTCTTTTCGGTACCATTTTGACACAAGGTCAAAATTAGCAGTTTCACCTACCGATTCGGGGTCCACTGTAAACATTCTTAAAATCCTATTATTACTTGTCAGAAAAGTTAATTGAGCAAAAAGTTCATAACATTTTAAATCTGACCTTTTATTTCCGTCTCTGAGATAAACTGATATACATGTAGTGATAACGTACCTTCACGTAATATTCGCTTGTACCCAGCGCCCTTACAGTACGCTGGACGGGCTTATTTGTTTGCGCCCTCATTGGTCAATTTTTTTACGACACGTGACCACGAGCTAGGTCACGTCTATTTTTGTAAACGGACATAAAAACAAATTTTTCAGCAGACACGGCAGGTCTCGCACACAGTACACTCATTTTTTTCGTAAATTTGATTTTTGCACTGGATAGGCCTATAGCGATAACATACTATTTACGTCTGGCAACAAGCAACCCACAAAATGCTCCGCGCGTCTGTATATAAGACTTTGCGTCACGTGTTTCCTTCATATAAATCTGTGAAGGCACGAACCAGCCTGTACCCATCGATATACACTGGATGAAGCAACGACGTCTAAAATTGAAGCCATCGTCCGCCATTGTATACCCCCACTTAATACAATGCCTTGCCTAGACTGGTCATACTGTCTTCACTAGTCTGCATATATCATGGTCTACATGTGTTAAGTGGAATGCAAGCGATCGCATGGACTGGGGAGCAGTCTAGGCCAAGCATTGTTCGTGGGGTACAATGGCGGCCGGCGCATGGCTTCAATTCTCGTATGGCCAACTGCGATTGCATATTTCATCCAATGTATACGATGCCTGTACCGTGCCAGGGCGCTGGGTACGAGCGAACCCGTACTGAGCCATGACAGCGCGTCGCATGGCGCAGTGTATACTAGTAGTTAGCGCGAACACGGTGCATTATGGCCGTTTTCAAAAGTTCTTGATTCTGCTTCAAACGGTCTTTGCGATTTCCGTCCTGACCATGTATACTTTATTTTTGGGGGTTTTGGTGGTAGAATATCTACTCTCAACAGAAGTGAACGTTCAAGTTGTCGTTCAAATTAGGTATTTGTTTAGCCATGTTATTTCTGAGATGCACCAATTAAGCCTGAGCCTGCCATTTGTAAGGTACTTGCAAACCGGAAACAAAAGGTCAAATATTTTTATATGTTTGTGATAAACTCGGACAACATTTTCTTCATTTTATTTAATGAATCGATAGATTTTAAGGCGCATTTTCCATTTATTGGTGTTTGGGCGCCTACAAACGCGGTACCGTGATAATTCAAAGACGATCGCCACAACGTTAAAACCCCATTGCCATTCCCTGACTGGTCTCCGGAAGTGTGACCCGAAACGAGATTTACACGGTCTGTAGCCGGATGCAAACAACCCGACCTAATATTTCGGCGGCGATTATTTGCACAAGTAAACACTTGTTCAACTTTTGCGATTTCGCTATAAGACTAGGCGGCCTATAGTCCTTGTTGTGACATCAAATTCGGTTCGCTTTCGCGAACATTTGCAGATGAAACTTTTTCACGCATTCCAGGAAGAACAGCATCACAAAATAATAATGTTAATCAACTGCGTTGTAGAAATTTTAGCCACATATATACATGCAGTCAAAAATTAAAAATCCAACTCATAAAATGTTTCTATGACGGTCGAGTTGTCCTGTCGCTGAGTTCTTGGGGACCGAGTGGGTTTGGACCGAGTTAATTTGGGACCGAGCTGGTCTGGGACCGAGTTGACTTAGAACCGAGTTGGCTTGGGACCGAGTTGGTTTGGAACCAAGTTGGATTGGAACCGAGTTGACTTGGGACCGAGTTGACCTGGAACCGAGTTGACCTGGGACCGAGTTGACCTGCACACAGTACAGGTCAAGAACACGAGCGCGCGGCCGGCCGGGCGCGGGCGTCATCGTTCGCTCGTACCGTACCCAGCCCTGACATCAGTGCGACGGTACGGCTTTCACAGATTTGTGTAAAGGAAACACGTGACGCAAAGGTCACATATACAGACTAGTCTGGTTCCCGCTCCACATATTCCCATCGATATAATACACTGGATGAAGCAGCATGGATGAGGTATGCAATAGCAGTTGGCTATACTTGAATTGAAGCCACGCGCCGGCCGCCATTGTACCCCACGAACAATGCCTGGCATATAGACTGCTCCCCGGTCCATGCGATCGCTTGCATTCCACTTACAGGTAGTAAGCCTATGTTTCCCAAAGAAATCCTTCCAAGATTCCCCCATTTCAGATTGTTAGGCCTAATTCACGGATCAATGAAATGGACTGTGTAAAGCTCCTTGGGATTTATATTCAGAACAATCTGAAGTGGTATAGTCAAATTAATAGTATGTATGTGTGGTAATTTTAATCGACGGTAATTTTTCCTACGCCAGTTAAAAAAACGTTCTATCATGGTTTCTGTCAAAGATCTATTCATGGTGTATGTTGCCTATATATGTAAGACCAACCATCGAATATGCATGTCCCGTATAGTACTATACTCTGGATTGACTAAAATCCCACATTGTTTCCTTAGAAAGATTGTAGAGGAAAGCATTCCGTAATATATTACCCTGGGATGAAATGTTCATTTAACTCAGTCTTATGATGAAGTTTGTCTTCGGTTTGGTCTGCCCAAGATCTCGGATAGGCTACTGAACAACTTGTCCTTAATCTTGGAAAAAGACTTTTGAATTCTAGCATTTATAGGGATTGGCTTCCACCAATTAGTAACAATAATCTCCGTAACTTAAACAAACTGGGGTTTCATCAAATGTCGGACAAATCGGTATAAAACTAGTATAGCGTTCCGTCACTAGTTTGGGCGCTCAATAAATGTTCCATAAACTACATGTAACTAATGTTCATTGGTTCCGGCCTATTTTTGCCTGTAACTTGTTTGTTTGTAACTTGTTTCTAATTGTATATCGTCATATTAATTCGTGTTTCGTGGTAGTCGTATTTAAATGTTTGTTTTATCATGTTAAAATCCTATGTGTAAACTCTATTTTTGATGTTTTAAAACATAATTCTGAATCAGCCAATCTATAGGGATCGGGAACCAATCTAGTACAATGGCTTCAATTTTAGACGTCGTTGCTTCATCCAGTGTAGGCCTATTTATATCGATGCATATTCAACATACAACGACTGAATATGAGGACCAGTTGCCGTAGTGTTTATAGCACTAAGCATATTACGTTATGCGTTTATATTTTAGGAACGCATAACCGTTAGTTTTCAAAGCGTTTAGCGCGCGCTACGGCACGAGTGTATAACAATTTCAAAGGGGTTATTCCATATTTGGCCAATAACAATTTAATATAGGCCTATTACCCTTAAAAAATTACACACACCCATTGAACAAAAATATAATTCAAACATTGTCTGCATCATCATAAATAAACATTCGGCGGCACGCGGCGTCTATTCAAATTCTTGAAACAATGATCGGAATCCTACCCGACGATTAACGATGACGTCCGGACGTGCATTCGGGAAGCTTCGGTAACTTTCGAAACAGGAGAAATTCTTCCTGTTTTGGCAGCATATATACTGGCGGCTGCCGGACCTTAAAATCAGTCTTTTGGACCGGGAACTATAGACAATATGTACAAAAATACAGATAAAAGACCAAATAAACCCCAGAAAACACTAGACAAGAACAACGACATAGACAGTGCAGGGCTGCCAAGGAGAAAAACAAAAGTGTTTTGTTTCTTTTGTACATGTATATTGTTATATTTATGTGAAATGCCAAAATAAAGTAATAATCAGGGGCGGATGCAGGATTTTGAAAAGGGGGGGGGGGGTGGGAGGGGGGGGGGGGGGGGGGGGGGGGTGGGAGGGGGGGGGGGGGCGTGAAATTTTTAACATGAAATGCTGATGACAATGAAAGTTAACGAACTCGCTGCAAGCTCATCACTTTTTAATGAATTCAACCCTAACCCTAACCCTTTACCCTAGTCTCTTCTCAAGACGTTCAATTAAATTCTCATATGGTCTGTAATAACAACGAATAATGGTCCAGGACCATTGTTGTAGGCCAGAATCTCATACATAATAATAATAATAATAATAATAATGAGATTTTAAACAACGCTGAATGCCGCAATGGGGCGACATTTCGGGAAGACTCTCGCCGGAGACCACCGAAATTTCGGCAAGAGTGTCTCAAAATGACACCTTATTTTTTTACCCGAAGCTTCCGGAGACGGTCACAGACCTAAGAGAGACAGTTCCAGACCCAATAAAAATGGTTCTCGATTTTAAAAAAATGGTTTTTGACCTAAAAAAATTAATTTTAAACTCAAAAATATTAGGGCGACACCAAAATGTCGCCCTATTGAGCAGGTCGCCCTAATATACCTTTTTTACACACGATTTGTCGCCCTAACCTGCAATTCATAGTTTTTTAAAAGCGCACATATCCACCCTGCAGGGTGCTCAAGGGTGCTCAAATTTACGAATAAAATGAGTGTACTGTGTGCGAAACCTGCCGTGTCTGCAGGTCCGTTTACAAGAAAAAGACGTGACCTCGTGGTCACGTGTCGTAATTTTTTTACCAATGATGGTGCAAACAAATTAGCCTGTCCCGGCCACAGATTTATGTCTGTGGTACGAGCACAGACGGATGCGAGCACATATATAAACCACAGATTTTAATGGATATCTGTGATATAAACGCATAAATTAACAGTCGTGCATTGAAAATCGTGATTTGGAAAATGGGCAAATGACGACACAATGGGTTGCGCGAGCTAACCGATCGCGGCTGTTCCAAAACGCGCGTATGCCGTGCGTATTCTTCGCGCCCCTATGCTGGAATATGGCCGATGGGCGCACGCCGCGCGCAAAACGGACTGAAAGCGTACATTACATGCGGATTGAAATTATTTTGTTTGTCCTAAAATCGCTTTATTTTACATTATTCACACATAATTAAACCGAACAATTTGTAATCTATACGTGAACCTATACATTTTTTTGTTTGTTAGAATTGAAAGATGGCTTCATACAATTTTTCGACTGGAACAGTTCGATCGACTGTGCGTAAAATCCCTATTCTTGTGTTTCACTTGGCTTGACAACCAGTTGCTATCCGCCATTACTGTGTCCATACTATGGCACGCCAAAGCGAAAATAATTCAACACTGATAATTTTGCCATCAACCCTGAAAAACAAGTCTCAACATTTTAAAAAACTTGCCGACAAAAGCACGGTATGCAAGTTTCAAACAGTCTATCAACATTTAAAAGTCATACCAACCTTTTCTTTCTCGCGCAACATTTGCGAAAATATGCGTCAACATTAAATTATCAGTGTTGAATTATTTTTCGCTTTGGCGTGCCATAGTATGGACACAGTAATGGCGGATATCAACCGGTTGTCAAGCCAAGTGAAACCCAAGAATACTGAGAGGTGAATTTGCCAATACTTTTGTTTTAGTCGGGCGCCTGTGGGTACACTGCAAAAAAAGTTGTATAAAATCCGTTGGTTAAATTACTTTAATCAGTTGTTGAACAAAGTTGTAGGCAACATATGCTGAAAGTTTGCGTATTTTGCGCATATGTTGAACAAATGTCTTTGTCCAACGTTGAATAAGAGATGTTGAATAAAAAAGTTGGATAGCTGCGTTTCCTTACACATTTGTTGATTGAATGTGAGCGGCGGGAAAACGAAATTGACAACAGTTGAGCAATATAGACCGCGTGGTTAAAATTAGCCAACATTTGTGTAAAAAAATACCCAACAGTTATTTAAACGTCATGTGCGCGCGCGCGCATACGTGTGCTTGGTAATGATGGAGCTAAAACATCGTCAAGGTCGATACCGAGAAAATGAAGAAAAATCCTGAACAGTTGGGCTTGTTCAGGCAGTGGAGGACACTCATAGGTATAAATAGGATAACTGGGGCACACTGTGGCACGTTATTTAGCGTATGTTTGGATTAAAAAGACGTTCAGTACTTGAAGAGATTATGTGACATGCGCGCGATTAGCACATATGCATGCGGCCATTTTCATGTCGCTGTGTTACAAAATACGTATACCCGCGCGTACGTGTGTACGTACTGCAGCATACGTACATACGGTACGGTGTCACCGAATCTCTTGGACAACTGGACGTATTACGTGTCAAAAAGTCCTACTTTTGATCTTGAATAATTTTGTAATTTTTCAACGGATTTTAACCAAACTTTTATATCATGTAAACAATGCTTGATAATATTTATTGAGCGGGTTTAATCATGTTTTTCCAAGAGGCTGAGATTTTAAAAGCCAGACAAAAATATATCAATTTAAGAATTCGCTATTTTTATTTGACCTGATTTAATAATACATTGCTGGAGACAGTGGTGGAATGTGCGAGCTGCAGGATCCCCCCTACTGTTTGCAAACCACTCAATCGTTTCGCACAAAGAGGTACAAATTCACTTTTGTTTTTCGTATGGCTTTTAAATCTTGCTCTCTATGAAAAAGCTGATAAAACTCGCTCAAAAACATTGATCAGGCCTTGTTTACATGATCTAAAATTGTGGTTTAAATCCGTCGGAAAATTGCAAAGTTACACTGCAAAAACTGTGGTGTTAAATTAACACCAGTGGTGTTGTCTTATATAGATACCAAGCATGGTGTTAAAATTTAACACCGTAGGTGTTACTTTTAATACCACATTTGGAATAAATGCACGCTTGTGGTGTTAAAATTTAACACCAGGATTGGTATCTATATAAGACAACACCCACTGGTGTTATTTAACGCCACAGTTTTTGCAGTGTATTTAAGATAAAAAGTACAACTTTGTTCAGACGAAGTACAAGCCCACCCAAACGTAACCCAGCCCGGTGTGTTACAGCCAGTGGAGCGTCTTCCACTACACGAACAAGCCTCAACTCCGTGAGATGTGTCTTCATGTCCTCTGAACCGACTTGGAGGACGTTTGACCCGAGTCAGTAACAACCACAGCGTGAAATTGCCCGATTTTTACAGCACATTTTTATAGTAAAAGGTTCGAAACCCAACAAGAGGGTACAATACCACACATTTTACACAAAATGACATGTAAAATAATTTTACCCAACCATTTTACTATATGGGTCATTCTATAAATTTGGGGTCCAACGTGTGACATTTTCTGACCCCGTTACACCTGACATACTGCTATTTGCCATACAAGTATCATTAAAAATGCCTTCAAAACATATTTTTATGAATTGTACTTTATGTAATTACTCTTTGAGATAGAAGGCATTTAAAGAATGTGTCCTGAATTTACAAAATACAACATTTTACAAGATGTCAGATGTAACGGGGACAGAAAAATTGGACCCCAAATTTATAGAATGACCCATATCTAAATTCCCTAGCCTTTCAATTAAAATCACTTAACAATACATAGAAATTCTGCACACAACAGTTCATTGGATACCGGGGCATGAATACAAAAGTATGTCATGATGACTTGTGCTAAGTCATAATTATGACTTATAAGTCATAATTTTGACTTGTGCTACAAGTCATAACTATGACTTGTATTTTAATAATGTCCCTTCCACGCTTCCGTAGATAGAAATGCTCAACATATGAGTAAACCAAAACCCAACTGTTGAGTAGTAGAATTACCCAACTGTTGAGTACTAGAATTACGCAACTGTTGAGTACTAGAATTACTCAACTGTTGAGTACTAGAATTACTCAACTGTTGAGTACATTAATTAATAAACTATTGTGTAAACAGAATTGACAACAGGGTTGTACATTTTATTACTCAACAACTGCTCGATTGCATACTTAGACAACGTTGAGTAAAATGTTGAGTAAACGTTTACTCAACGTTTTTGCAGTGTACGAGCGAAGCGTCATTCGCTTGTACCCAGCTAGCCCTTGTAAGGGCGAGCTGGGTACGAGCATCGATATATATATACACTGGATGAGAAACGACGTCTAAAATTGAATCCACCGTCCGCCATATACAATGCCTTGCCTAGACTGGTCATACTGTCTTCACTACTCTACATCATGGTCTACATGTGTTACTAATAAGTGGAATATGCAAGCGATCGCATGGACCGGAGACCAGTATAGGCCAAGCATTGTTCGTGGGTTACAATGGCGGCCGGCGCATGGCTTCAATTCTCGTATAGCCAACTGCTATTGCATACTTCATCCATATCGGGTACGAGCGAAGAAGCGTCACCGCTACAATTAGCGCCACCAAGTGTCCAGTCATTGACAAATTATAGGTGCATTCGTTTAGCTTCCACGAGTCGGCCCCGACTTGTGAATTATAAAAGCACACGGCAAGTCTCGCGGCGGGTCACACTTTCGGGGACCAGTCAGGGAATAAGCATCTTGGAAAATGTTCGTGATCACGTGGTGGCCGTGGGGGAAAACACAAGACGAATATCCGGTAACTTTCCCGACTCTGCTTGTAGTAAGAAAATTGCTGTTTTTCCTGTTAATTTTCACTTTACAAAGACGAGAAAGACTAACGGATAGGAAGAGGAAACCACTTTGCGGTGTTTGCTCTTTGTTTGTTTTCAGCCAATATTCCCCCGAAAAGTCGGGGGAGCCAATCAACGATCGAGATCAGATGCACTGATGATTTATAGTATCGAAGATGTTATATTTTTTCAAACAAAAAACACTAATTTACATATTTACATGTTATTCAATTCTCTCAAAAGAAATTCCAAAAGGTGAAACTTTCACTTTAACGTAAAACAAATTCGAAATTTAACATTATGAAAAATGTACAACGTAGAAAATATGGTGGGACAAGACCACACCCGGCCAAGAAGAAACTGAGGTACGGCTTGGGAAAACTACGAACCCCGACATGATACTGTGTCACACTACTCTGACCTCCTGGGAATCGTACCGAGAGCGCAGGCCGACAAAACTATATAGCGCCACTACCGGCGGCACATTAATTGTGTAACGATCGCGTAAATGAAGCCAGGGTACTAGGGACAAACCGTACTTGGGACAAAAACGCACCATCCTCAATTTTGTTTAGGCTGACGCATATGTGGCGGTGTGTTTAACACCTGCATGCTGTCCGCTGTCGATAAATTAGTTTACAAAACTTCGGTGGTTTTTCGACAATTTCCTCGGAAATATGCGGCCTAGAAGCGCGTGTGTTTCAGATTCGTAATGACAAAAATATGACAGATGTTATGATATTAAAATCTCGGGACCCATGAGGTAAGTCCGGGAAAAGTATGGGAGAAAAAATGTGATCTGGTCACGCTCCTTTAAGTAACGACAAAGATATGCTAAAGCACTTTTCGACTTGCACTCAGAGCATAACGCAAGAATGGCATTATAGACGGGTAGATATAGCACACTACCCCTAACAAATTCTAACAAAAGGTTTTTCAACGGTTTCTGGTCCTACTGAATGTGTTCAATGACAGAAAAAGTCTACCAAAATCAACCTACCGGAAATGGGTGAAATCTGGGTAAATTCCAAGATGGCCGCCGTTGACCTTGAAACTCGCTGAAATGGCTGTAATTTCTTTAATATTTGGAGTAGAACAGTGATTTAAATGTCTACCCCAGGGTTTTCATGGTCAGGCAATTCACTGGTATCAATACAAATTCAATCCAACCTTCCACAAACGATAAAAGCCACAAACTCAAGATGGCGGTCATAAATCACAAGTAATTGGCATGAAAGGGGGTAGACACAATTTGTGTAACATCTCTAACTACTGTTGTTGAATGTATTATTTGTTCAGTCAGTAACGTGTATGGTCACGTCTTGTGGAAAGGCTGGCTTCATCAGCATCCTTAAGAGCCGCTAAGGCAGAGTGCGCCAATCTACCTGAATATCCTTCCTGAAAACCTGCACTTGTTTTTGAGATGCGCGATTCAGGTCAGCTCATTCCACCTAGATTAAATCAGGATATAAACCCAACAAACTTGCTTTTTTGTAGCCTAGCCTTTTTTACAAAAAGACAAAGTTAAAATCAAACCGAGGGACTAACGCAAGTCGAACACAGACATTGCCAAAAGGACATCCACACACGCAAAGGACGTTTTCACAAAAGGAGAAAGTACGATGCGAGGAAGACAAACATTTTTAACACGTAATAACTAATGTTGAACGTTGGGGGCGCTTCTTCTAAAGTCGACGTGGGTCTGTGTGTACACATATGTGGTCTTTGTAGGGGGGAAGAGTGACACAACTTAAAATGGAATGGTTTTACAACAGATCTAGCAATGAGTGTTTGAAATTTTAAATGCTCACTTTGCCTTTCCCCCCAGAAAAACAGTGCTTGGAGAAAATACTTTTAAATGACCGGTGTCGTGCGGCAAGGTTTAAACGACAATGGAAACCACTTGTTTTGTGATCAAAATGTTGTATCTGAATCCTTGCGGACGTCTAAAATACTCAAAACTTTGGGTAAATTATCGGTTTTAGATTTTCGGACCTATTTTTATGACGAATTTATCCCATAAGGCAACTGAACATGTTACGCAGAGATTACTCGCCGGTGGATTTGTGTTAAATTTCATGGCGTTCGTCGTATAGCCGTTTTCCCCTTTTACTTTTAGGAGGCTTGGCTCAAACGACAACCCATGTATGCCCGTGTCTTTCATTTTGGGTTTTTATCACGAATTCATTCAATGTTCACAACAGTGACCGAAACTGATCTGTGAAGCATAAAACTTATATCGTAATTGCGCCAAGGGATTGCATCACACACATGTACCATCTGCTTTGATGGATAGCTTCCTTTTCTTACAGCCCGTGGTATACAGAGGGTTTGCAATACCCCAACATTTTATTCAACCATTTGACCAGAAAAACCAACCTCAAATGGAAGATGCACACAAAATTGGTTCCAACTGCCCAATGCGATGATTCCAACTCAGATGACGATAATTTAAGATAATTTAATATAAACGTGTGTGGACACAATTTCTTTTTTACTAGGGCGCCCTATAGAAACTAGACCCCTAACTATACCGAGGTCTTATGGCTCCGTTGTCCGTGTAGTATAACCACGGAACCAGCCCAAGTACATGTAGGACGGCGGCTCCACACATTCATCAAAAACATGACACAGTTTTTAATCGTTTTCTCGGGATGTACGAGATGAGGTACTGAGCTGACTTCTAATTTACACGCAGATTGGCTTTTACCATAATTATATACACATCCTTAATCACACGCGGGGACAACGCCGTTTGTAACAGTTTTCCAATCATGCAATCTGTCTTAATAATACCAGATGAGTGCTCCATTCGTTCAAATGTTACATTGTGCTGTTTGTATTAAGCACACTCAAATAGAGATTATAATCTTGCGAACGCTACCACGACAAGATACAAACATAATATATCTCCCTGTGCATACAGGGAGCGGTGATTGATCTCCCAACAAGCCGACAAGTACCAGCTTATCCCTAAACTCTAATGATTCTCACTGAACTGACTTAGCACCTGACAAATGACTCAAGTTCAAATATTTACTAAACCGCAACCGTAATGAGTGCCGAATGAATCACTACCAGCATAAAAACGGGCATGGGTTCGATCAAGCCGCTCGACTCGAGCCGCTCCTTCCTATCTTGGCCTTCTTTCCTCTTAAACTTCGGACTCAGTGTTGAAGAGAGCACCGTCTAATCAAACAATGGACATCCAGAATATAAAGAGTGGTCATTATTCTGGGCTTCTTGTCATCCGTAGGCCTGGTTATGCACCCTCCAAGTGCCACTTAAATCGAACTTTTGGACTTACTTAAAGGCCCATTATATCATTTGCAGATGAAACTTTTACAAATCCCAGGAACAACAGCATTATATAACTGAAAAATAATGTTGATAAACTGCCTTGCAGAAATTTCAGCCAAATACATGTAGTAACCTCCAGTTGGCAATGTTTAGTCGGGTCTTTCTTGTCAACTTTCTGGGTCACAGCAAATGATGTAATGGGGCTACAAATCGAACTTCTGGACTTACATTTACTCCAGGTAACTAACTCTCCCATTAACGGTTAGCAAAAACTCTGGAGCTTCAAAACCGTTTTGGTTTTTACAAGGTTTTAATGATAATGTTATTTTCATATTCATGACCAAAGATGTGATGTCGCATCAGTCACTCAAGGGATTACACCCCTTTGGAGTATGTATGTGTTAACATAATTGAGAAGTTAAGGGCATAGAAAAATATATGCGTCTGATTGGTGCATGGATTTGAATATTCATACTCTCTTATAGCGCCCTCTTTTAGTTGTCTAAAACCGTCATACATGTTGCAAAACTAATCATGTTGCAAAACAACTTATGGTGTCCCGTGGGAACTGGGTGATTAGATCTCACCTACCTAGTTACGTTGCAAGGGTGCTCAGATACATACACACACACACAAAAACATGGCAATAATATTTTTAAAATGTTGCAGAGGGCGGCCATCTTGGATTGGCAAATTGTATGTCAAATTGGGTTCTTAGCAAGAATAGCAGAAGACCAGTCGATTGCAGTACACATAACATACTATTGTTCTGAACACGGTCGAAAACTGATTTTGGTGACTAAATCTACACTTAGTGTTTAAAGAGAGCAGCACAGTGTACTTGATGACGATTTATTTGTTTTGGCAGCCATATTTATTCCCAAATTACTGCCAATAAAAGGCGGCCATCTTGGATTTTGGAATGGCTTCAGAACCCCAAGTTAAAGCTCGATCACATTACAAGTTCAACGTCAAGTGCTATGGAAGGACGTTTTTGATGGTGTAATTTGCATTCGTCATGGAAGGAAGTAGCTTCCTATATTTGTTTCGAATGGTCACCGTTAATTCTGCCTTTAATCAATCATATCTCACTGCATATATATACGCATACAGCATTGTATCAAGGATTTGGAAAGCATGTTTACTTATCCAAATTGCTTGAAAAATGTGTGGTTGTAGGTGGCCTGTTGCGGCACTCCAGAAACATTCCAGGCCAATATTAGATACTGAAAGTTGCCAGAACTGTCTACTTGATTACACAGCATCCTCATCATTGCTGAGGTTTTCTTAATTTGTTTTCAAGATCTACTCTGGACTTTCAGCAGTGGCCAGAGATGATTTGGCAGTAAACGCATTTTGTAATACGCTAAGAGATGAACGACTGAGACGAAACGAATGAATTTAGATGAAAAGTCAAGACATAGCTTGGCTGAGGCAGTACGGAGATAGAGGCATTCCTAGAATACCATGCGCACAATAGGAAAACTGCGCCGGACGCAAATGTGCTGGTATATGTAGGTTCCCAGGAGGTGCTTGCAGTACAGGGTTATGGCAAGGAATCAAGGGTGACGCTCCCAAAACTCGGGTTGCCCAGGACACAAAGCTGGAGAACGTCTTATATAGGCTGGCTGACGGATGGGAGGGACGTTTCAGTGCTGAATAAAGGGACCAAGTTCTAACGGGCAAAGTGAGACACTCTTGATGAGTCTTGAAGGTTTAGTGGGCGGAAGTCGACGGAAATAGCTCAGCATGGAATGTTTTAGTCCCACAGGCCAAGACTGCAGACGTCCTGGCTCTTGCACATGACAGCAGGACGTCTGGTCATCTGTGATCAGCTAGAACGGTTGCCCGGCTTAGTCAAGCACATGTTTATTGAGCTGAGGGGAATAAAGGGAAATTCATTGCACGTTTTACAAGTGCGGGGCCAAGAAGCCTCCCCCAGACCAGTTGAGGCACCTCTTTAACAGCACATGCTAGGAGCCCCTATGGAGCGGATTGCTATTGACATCACAGAAATGTTCCCAAAGACCAAATCGGGAAAGACATTAAAGCATCGTTGTTACTGCACACTACTTGACCAAACGGGTCAAGATCTTTGCAGTTCCGGTTACGATCGCCTAGACAGTAGCTCGAGTGTTAGTTGAGCTGGTTATTTCTCGATTGGGGGTCCTGCTGGAGATAATAATGACTAATTGACGGAAGATGGAGGCAGCACTGTTCCAGTGTGTCTGTCGACGGATGGGTATGCACAAGACACGGATGGTCGAGCAGTTCAACTGCACGCTGAAGACTATGCCCAATGTCTTTTTAAGACAATTGGGATGGGTACCTGTCATATGTAATGGCGGCTAAATGAAAGCACAAAGATGAAACTGAACATATTTATACTCGGCAGGGAAATTAGTCTACCCTTGGATCTGGTAGGTGAGACACTCAAAATAATATGGGAAGATGATGGCCCTGTGGATCCTCACGAGTACCTTGACATTTAAGAGCTGAAGAAGGTACACAAGGTGCAAACAAATTTGTCAGATGCTATCTAATAGCAAGCCAGATACACCAGAAGGGATATTACGACCGGAAGCTACACATAAATGGCTACAGGCCAGAGAGCCCGCCTTGCTGTACACCTCAGAGGAAGGTGGGATAAGCTCCAACACTATAGTGCTGGTGGAACAGGCCCTTTATCGTCCTGTCAAGATCCGATGGCGTGACCTAGATGATTCAGAAATATCCTCTTTCCAGACCAAAGTGTGTGGTGTGCACTATAATTGCTTCAAACCGTACATTGGGGAAGGTAAATGGACTGAAAGACCAGCTTTGCGTCTGCGAGCGCAAATGCCAAACCAAAGCAGCCGCAAAATGAAGACTCGACAACCAAGGAAAAGGGAATGCTCCTGGACAGCAGCGAATGGCGGCGCAAAGACAGACCCAAGGCAATTCATGTTGATGAGAACCTCCTGAAGAAAACACGACACGGCCGGACCGTAGTTAAGCCCATAGATACTGCCATCTACTAGTTACCCCTTTATCATCTGCCTCCAGGATGGACGGCGTGCAGTGAACCGACTCTCGTCGGAGAACAACATAGTTGCCCAGCCAGCGATCCGCCAATTTTTATGTTCTCTGCTAAAATACGGTCTGGCGTTACGATATATAGCGTGCTGTCAATGACACCTATGACGGGTCTTCTGGCTCTCATACGTTGTTCACAGAGTCTGTTCATCACTGTCTGGTCACCATTTTGTGTCCCAGTGACACATTGGATGTCACTTTGCAGATTTCTGGCAGTGACAGACCTCTGAGCAGCATTCACCAAATAGCAGTCTTCTCTTGCTGTAGAACAGCGTTGGCGGTTAGCTGTGACCTCGTCTTCTGGCACATATATCTTCTCCACAAATGCCCCAAAACCCGTCGTCAGGACACAGCAAACCTCTGGGCAACCTCTCTCTGAGTGGAATAATCCTCAAATAAACCTTATCGACGTTTTCAAAGCATCATGAGATTGCATGACAGACAAGGCTGGCAATTTCCACACAAAGCAACGGGGCTGTGGGGACATAACAACGTTCTTCGATTTCATTATCATTTTTAAAATTGAGTTGACAAGTGATCTTCACAGTCACATAATTTTGCAAAATGCATGAGATCCAAATTTTAACATGATTTTTTATTCAAACAAAATAATGTTGAAATGACAAGGGGTATTAATAATAATAATATAGATATTTATAACAGCGCCTTACGTAAAATACCTCAAAGCGCTTCACAGACCACAACACCACCCCAAAAGACGTTACAAAATCAAGTTAATTTATAAAAATACAACAAATATTAATCTACATATAAATGTAACCACATCGCAATCAAGGCAGGTGACAAGGAAACAGTTTTCAGGGGATACCACAAGAGGCGGGTTATGGAGAATCCCCCAGACACACAGTACCCTGTCTAAATGGTCCCGCAAGGCCGGCCGTTTCCCCCTGCAGTTTAAGGGCCCGGGCCCCGCCAGTATTTTTACAGGTTCGCTAACCTCCGGGTGATGAGGGGACGATGGTACTGAGTGTCTGGTCAATCATCGCCCCGTCCTATACACTGAAAAATCGCCGTGGGCCACCTCAATCCAGGGATAGGGCGAAAAATGCAACCACCCAAAACTTTGGGTCGCCTATACCCGTTTACCCGGTGCAAATGAACCCAAATTTGGGTAGTTTGTACCCAAACCCGTGCTAACCCACACCAAAAGCCCGTGTACAAACGACCTAACATCCGGGCAGCCGCACCTTCCACCCCATCCCCGGGCCAAAACAACCCAGGCGACCCTTCAGTGCAGGACTAATTGGGCCCTCCCGATTTACTGCTCAATTCCATGCATGCATTCATAATTATGACATCAAGGTTTAAAGAGAGTGAATCTGGTTTTTGTTTATACAAGGAAACAAGTTAATCACGTTGTATTGTCAAGACATTTTAAGAAAAGATGTGTTTTAAGAGAAGTTTTAAATATTGCCAGTGATTCAGCTTGACGAATCCTAGCTGGCAGGTGATTCCACAGGTAAGCTGAAGCATGGGAGAAGGATCGCTCTCCATAAAACTTGGTGCGTGGATGAGTACTATATAGGCCGGAGACGGACTTCACTGGAGGAACGCAAGTTCCTGACTGGCCTATGAAGCTCCACCAGGTGGGGAGCTTGTTCATAAATGGCTTTGTAGGTAACCAGCAGCATCTTATATGTGATCCTTTCTCTCACCGGCAACCAGTGAAGCTCATTTAGGAGTGGGGAGATGTGTATTCTACGAGGCAAGCGAAAAACCAGACGAGCTGCAGAGTTTTGCGCTCGCTGCAACTTAGCAATCTCCTTCTCCGGCAAACCATGGAGCAGAGAATTGCAGGCATCAAGCCTAGATGTGACGAATGCATGCACAAGTCTGACAGTGGTAGCCTCATAGATCATCCAGGTATTTCCGAAGCTGTCCAAATGTCCTAATGCCCAGCAGAGCAGACTTGCACACACTGTTAACGTGTGCGGTCATAGTGAGAGAGGAATCCATTATAACACCAAGGTTACGAGCAAGATTGGCTGTGTGAATAGCAGACTTTTCAATGCTGATGGCAGGTGAACAAGGAACAGTATTGAACTTAGAGGTGAAGTGCAATACTTCAGTCTTGCGATCATTCAAAACTAATTTATTTGAATCGCACCAAGATTTGATGTCAATCAGACATGCCTCAATTGATCCAATAGCCTGATCACGATCTTTTGGATCTTTCAGATACACTTGAACATCATCAGCATATAGATACAGCACACTGTAGATGATAAGCCATTATGATGTCTTGGATGGGAGAACTGTATAGGGAAAATAAAACGGGCCCTACGACGGAGCCTTGTGGGATGACACAACTGATATGTGTAGATTCCGACACATTCCCCTTTACGGCCACAGCTTGGGTTCGATCCTGTAAATAAGACTTAAACCAACTCAAAGGAGTACCTATGATGCCAAAGCGGTTGCAGAGACGACCAATAAGCAGCTGGTGATCAATAGTGTCAAAAGCAGAACTAAAATCCAGCAGCACTAACATAGCCTCCTTCTGAACATCCAAAGTGGTCAAAATGTCATCATGGACGCGAAGAAGGGCCATCTCAGTACTGTAACCCTGTCGATATGCATAGGGTATAGCCTGAACTCATCCAAGTACTCCTGAAGTTGAACCAAAGCCATTCTCTCAATCATCTTGGACAGATAAGGTAACTTTGAGATTGGACGGTAATTGGAGAGAACCTCTCTGTCAAGAGCAGAATTATTCAGTAAAGGCGTTACCATAGCATGCTTGAGAGAGGCAGGAAAATAACCTGGTGTCAGTGAAGCATTGATGATCTCTGTAATAAATGAAACTAATTGGTTAGTACAAGCCTTAAATATGTCGGTAGGTAGGGGATCCAGCGGGCAAGATGTTGCAGAGGTAGACTTCATCAACCTCAACACTTCATCTTCAGATACCTCACATAATTCCCTAAATGTACTGATGCAAGTTTCAGAAGCTTAGCCTACTTGAGCTCTAGGATTGACAGATTCCAAACCATTGCGAAGCTTGGCAACTTTGTCATTGAAAAAGCAAGCGAATGTGTCAGCAAGCTGTTTAGAACAGGTAGCCTATGGGTAGGCAAGGCCTCGGACACCAGTGGCGATGAAAGCTTCTGAATTAGTCGGAAAAGCTCACATTGATTAGCACCGGCTAGCTGGTTGGTGTGGAAATCAGATTTTGCCGAGAAAAGGAGACTTGAATACTGAGTGCATTTGTCCTTGTAAGATTCCTTGTCCACAGTCAGACCAGATTTCAACCACCTCCGTTCACTCCTGCGCCGCTCTTGCTTAGCAGTACGAAGTTAATCTGTGTACCAAGGAGAATGTGGTCGTAGTATTATATCTAGAGCTTTCACTGGGGCATGGTTATCGAGAATACTATTGGCAGTGACCAATTGGAACGGTTGTCCTCGTCACCGACACTTTGCATTTTGAACGACAAGCAACTATCAACCCATTCGTCGCATCGCAATAAAACTACAGTACTGATTGAATCAACCCTTCATGCCCCGTTTTTGTCTGATTTAAATAAAAAAAGAAGGAAGAAAATTATTTTTTATTTATTATTATTATTATTATTATTATTATTATTTATTCATGCCAACATTGTACATTATAAACAAGATGGGCATAGGAGCGACAAAAGTAATAAAAATCACTGTGGTCGAAGACCTGTCTCTCCCACATCAAGTTATGAAAAAAGATAAATAAATAAATGTAAATACATGTATATAAATCCTATGGTAAATATAAAAAATATACAAAAGTGAAACATAAATATAGACAGAAATATACATTGCACAGTTTAAGAATACTAATTACATAGCTACATTTATCTGATTTGACACTTAATACAAAAGCAACATACCTTAGCTACAGTGAAATAAAAACAAGATGAATGGCATGTAAAACTATAGATAATTGACAGTGGCACTGGAAGCAACTGTTGCAAGAACTTAAGCTAATAAAAAAGCGAGTAAAGGGTTGCAGAAACATGTATATATGAGCTGTAAATTTGGTCAAAAATAAACAAAACAATGTAAACAGAAAAAAAGGAGACTAAAATGATGCACAGTTTAAGATAACTAATTACATAGCTACTTGTGTCTGATTGCACACTAAATACAAAAAAAAAAAAACCTTAGACACAATGAAATAAAAACAAGATGAATGGTTGCACATACCGGTAATTGAGAAGAAAATTGCATGAGATTGACAATTTTCTTCGCGCCGCACGTTGTTAATGTTGGCTCATTGGACTGAGACGTGATGACGTCGTGTACTCGCTAAGTCTCCCCGACACCGCACATATATAGGCGGGTTACAGCCACGGTTCACGACTGCACACTATAAAAAGAAGAGTCATTCACTTTTTGTATGGATGGGGGCGGTCGGGTTGGCGTACGGGTTCTTTCCTCGCCTTTCACCTCTGGCGTCCCGGGTTCGAATCCGGGGCGTGTATGTGGATTGGGTTTGCAGTCCCTACTTGACCGCGTGGGTTTTCCCCTGGGGCATTTCTCTGGGGGTTTTCCTCCCACTTCTAAAATTGCAACTCCTTCTTCGTCATCTCAAGTTGATAATATAGTATAGTTAAAGCTAAAACCGTATAGTTGATGGCATAAAGGGCCTTAGTTGCCGAAGATGCCATAAAATATACAACAACAACATTTTGTATGGATCACCGATGAGCTTTTTGTTAAATTCGTTAAAATAACGGGGTGAAAGAATTAAAAAATGCAAGGGAACGTACGTTGCTTGCGGATTCCAATCCA
Source organism: Henricia sp. BOLD:AAB3569 (assembly GCA_037783545.1). Classification (NCBI taxonomy): domain Eukaryota; kingdom Metazoa; phylum Echinodermata; class Asteroidea; order Spinulosida; family Echinasteridae; genus Henricia; species Henricia sp. BOLD:AAB3569. Next base: position 157,414 of record JBBELK010000057.1, on the reverse strand, counting down.
CTCTTCACATTCATCAAAAACCCGCATTTTGTGCAGTAATCGGCCAAAATATATGGCGCGTCGTGGGGTAAACTATGGACGATGTACATGCATTTTGTAAGGCTTTATACAAATAGGCTGTAACCGGGTAGTCTGTGTGGTCTAACGGTTAAGACCTAACCTTTGAAAAACAAGGATCGTGGGTTCGAATCCCATTAGACAAAACTTTCTTCTTTCCTGCAACACTAGAAAAACAAATGTGTACACCGCCTATCGCAGATACGTTTCAAAGATATGGTTTACCTATTTATTTTAAATTCCATTTTTGTTAATAGGACATGTTATACTATTACACTAAATATATGATATTTTTTCCAACCTTTGGAAACGAAAGAAAACAGTATGTAAAAATCCGCTGTGTCCTGACTCACGCCCTCTCAAGTCCGAGCGCCGAATTGCAAAAGATGTCGACTTATGGGTCTTTCACACAGAGATGAGACGGCGATGAGATTGGGATGGTAGCGATCTGGGATAGTTGGCCAAATCGCTACTGGACGCAGAAGCATCTCATGGCATCTCATAACATCGCATAACCATCTCGGACGGCTGCGAGTGTTTTCAAAATTTGAAAACAATCGCAATCCAAATCAGATCGCATCATCATCGCTACACTGGCCCAACACCGTCGCAACCTTGTCTCAGACTGTCGCAACTCCATCGGTGACGCTCATGACAAGATGGTGTTGAGATGGCGTTGCAGAGGTGTTGCGCCAGTGTGGAGACAGTCTTGCGGCAAGAAAAGGAGACTTGCGACTACACTGCAACTGTGTGCGAACGCTGTGACATAGGTGCGAATAACTGAGATGATGGTAAGACAGCATTGAGATAGCATTGAGGCAGCGTTGCAACATGCTCGAGACGAATTATTACATTTATCTCTCATGTCACACAACCGTCTCATCGTTGTCGCCAAGCCGTCTCAACACCAACGCAACACAATCGCATCAATCGCAACGCCCACGCAGCACACTCGCTGCTATCCGTATCACTGTCTCAACTCAATCTCAAACAATCTCTGTCTCCACCTGTCTCAACAACGCCGCCACGCTATCCGTTGGGGTGTCTGCGATTTTGAATTTCGCGCCGAAAATTATCAATTTCACAAGGCCATCTCAACCGATTCTCAACCGTGTCACAACAACATCGCAACTGGCACTTTGAATTTTATAAAATCGCATAGCCCTTGTACGATTTCAATTTTTCCCAATCTCAATAAAGTCTCTACGGCATCTCTTTTTATGTGAAAGACCCATTACAGGCAACCCTTTTCAAGTGTTGTCCCTTCCTTTACACAAAGGATAAAACCCCCAACGTGTTTGTTGGGAATCAAACATGCGGCCTTTATGTTCTATGGCCTCGTCAGGGCGGTCGTGTTGGCGGTCGTTGCACGTGTTAACAAAAGGGAAGACGGGAGTGCAGAGACGGATCCAGCCTCATTAAAATACAGGAATACAATGAAATTTATGGGGTCCGACCCCACTGGAGTGTCTCCCTGTCACATATCGTGCTGGGTATAGACCTTTATCATGCCACAGCCATCTTCGTCTCGTTCACCGTACGTGTCGGGCACGATCATCGATATATATACACTGGATGAAGTATGCAATAGCAGTTGGCTATACGAGAATTGAAGCCATGCGCCGGCCGCCATTGTACCCCACGAACAATGCTTGGCCTAGACTGCTCTCTGGTCCATGAGATCGCTTGCATTCCACTTAACACATGTAGACCATGATGTAGACTAGTGAAGACAGCGGGTCTAGGCAAGGCATTGTATTTGGTGGGGTACAATGGCGGATGGTGGCTTCAATTTTAGAAGTCGTTGCTTCATCCAGTGTATATAAACACATCAACAAAAGCAGGTTCCCCTCTAAATAATTGATTATATCTCCCAAAGTAAATTTCGGAATTACACGAAACTTGGTGTGAATGATTAGTGCAATGCATGGAACGTGCATTTCAAGTGGTGGGTCCATACCTTATGTCATGCATGAATGAGCAGCATTTAAAGGTGAAATCGACACTTTTCAAAAATTGCAAAATGCAATCAACAATTCCCTAATTCTTTTCACACATGACAAGTACAGTTTTGATCCTGATTATCTCGTGGTGTTCGTGCACCGTGACTGTGCACTAAGCAGTTTAACTTAATAAAATGACACGCATTTCCATTCAAGACAGGGCCATTGCCATAGGCCTGCTAGAGACCCTTACACCTGTAAAACAAGTACAGCCCGTAGTATGGGAGTCAGTCCAAATGCAATAAGGAAATTGCGTTCAAAATTTGAATTGATTTGAGCTGTCGCAGACTTGCCAAGAACTGGTAGACCAAACGTTACTACCCCTGCAGACGATCACTTTATGACAATGCACGTCCACTCTAATGAGCTTTCAGAGATTCAAGAAATTTACCGGATGATATGGCCAGCAAATTCCCCAGATCTCAATCCCATAGAACATTTGTGGGATCAACTGAAGCGGACATTTGATCGGAGAACTGATGATCAAACAACACTCCAGGACTTGCCCCAGATGCTGCAGAAGTGGATTACCCTTCCGCAGCAGAGGATCACCCGTCTCATCAACACAATATGCGTGATCGATGTCATCAGGTGTTACAAAATCACGGTGGTTACACGAGATACTGAGGACCAAAACTGTACTTGTCCTGTGTGAAAAGAATTGGGAAATAATTTGTTGACTGCGTTTTTGCAATTTTTAAAAAGTGTCAATTTCACCTTTAAATGCTGCTCATTCATTCAGAACATTAGGTATTGACCCACCACTTGAAATGCACGTTCCATGCATTGCACTAATCATTCACACCAAGTTTCGTGTAATTCCGAAATTTACTTTGGGAGATATAAGCAATTATTTAGGGGGGAACTTACTTTTGTTAAGGTGTTTATCGATGGGCACGATCCGTACATCTGCGCGATCGTGCGATAGCGCGTCTAAAGCTCATTTTACGCGAGCGCTGAAAACACAGGACGCTTGCGATTTGATCACAGGCTTTCACACGGTACAACGCATCGCGTGACACGGTACCAACATCCCTTGTGTTGGTGCATTTGCATGAGGAGTTCGAAGATTATCTGTATCTCTGGTACTGCGATATTTAAACGGTGGAATCACAGGGGACTAGTGCTTTTTCTGCCATCACCATAGCATACACATATATATGCGCACGCGTGAATTTGTGTGAAATTTTATTCCGAAAAAGCGTGGATGTGCTTAGAGAAAATGGCGTAGAATAAGAAATTTAAGCGAATAATACATTTTTACATCATTATTTCACGACATTTTTTGCCATTTTTCCGTTCATGAGACTAACGAGTAGCCACATTAACCTCGTGTTTTCGTGAACTGCCATTTTGAACAACGATTGCATGGAAACTGCAAAAGTACGTATGCCTAATGGGACTACAACGGACAGTACCCTCGCGAAAATCGCACACCGTACATTCACACGATTAATCTCAATGATCATCGCATCGATGCGAAATTTTGAAGGAGGTCTGAATCCGCGCGACGGTACACACGGGACCCGTGCGATTTGGTGACAGGGATGCACTTTTACACGACACCATATCCCTGCGCTTGTGACATCGATGCGATTTCATCGCACAGGACCCTTGTTTCCAGCGCTCGTGTGAAATGGCATTGAGGGTGGATTCACACTGGGCTTTTTCGCGGGCTTAAATTTGACGCGCGCTGCTTTAAGAAAAAGCGGAATGGAGGATATAGACCGTATAAGTTGACCTCGAGAAGGTGCGGGACTCCGTGAGACTCGTCGACTTCCGGAGACCTCGTATAGCAGTATCATTTTTACACCACGTCAAAATTAGCAGTTTCAACTGGACCGATTCGGGGTCCACTGTAAACATTCTTAAAATCCCATTTATTTCTTGTGAAAAAAAATATAAAAACCACACAGCCATGACAGCGCGTCGCTGGTAGCCGCAAGTGGCGCGAAAATTTTGGCGAAGTGTAGTTGGCGCGAATACAGTGCATTGTGGCCGTTTTCAAAAGTTCTTGATTCGGCTTAAGAGGGTCTTTGCGATTTCCGTCCTGAGCATGTGTATACCTATTTTGTTTTATATGGGTTTTTTGCGGTGGTTTTATTTACTCACAACAGAAGTGAACGTTCAAATTGTCGCTCAAACTATGTATTTGTTTAGCCACGTTAATATTTTTGAGATGCACCAAGCCTGAGCCTGCCTTTCGTAAAGGTACTTGCAAACCGGAAACAAAAGTTCAAAATTGTATTTGTTTGTGACAAACTCGGACAACATTTTCTTCATTTTATTTAATAAATCGATATATTATAAGGTGCCCTTTCCATTTATTGGTGTTTGGGCGCTTACAAACGCGGTACGGTAAGTTGATAATTCCAAGAAGATCACCACAACCTTACGTTAAAACCCCATTGCCATTCCCTGACTGGTTTTCGGAAGAGTGACCCGAAACGAGACTTACACGGTCTATTTGGAGTGAATGAACGGACTGAAAATCAACCAAACAATTTTTTCCTGTAAGCCTCGATTTGATTACATTTTTTTTTAATAGGGGGAGGGCAGATGGCAACACCGTGGTAAAGACCAATGGACCATTTGTATGGCGACTATCTTATAAACAATAACATAGCCAGTTTGTTGACTTATTGGTATATAATTTTAAAAAGCAAATGGTTCCCTCACATTGGCGACCGGTGCAAATGGTTTACAACTGCAGGAGCAGCCAGTGCATTTTGAGACGGTCCCTCAAGTCCTACCTCACCAATTGATCCTTCTTGACGATAAATGTCCGCCCTTCCATCAACGCTTAATAGGAGGGAGTCGTTATGTACATAATTAATCTTTGACGAGGAAGTCCATGAAACATTCATGCCGGGGTCCCTTTTAGGTCTCCATAAGATTATTTTTGTGCCCATAAAAACGGCGCTGATACATCGCTGAGTTTAGGACCCGTGTGCGCGGCGGTGGATACAAGATCAAAGTAGGCTATGGGGGCACGCTTCTCGGAATGATAATGGGGTCTACTTTGCACGGCGGTTAGATAAATTTTCCTCTCTAATATAGCTAAATGGACATTGTAAAGCACGCGAATGAATTAATTATGGTGTAATTTCAATTCAGTTTCACAGCTTCGTAAGAATTGTAAGATTCTTGTCACTTGACGGAAATGCCGACTATGGCTTGCAGAGCCGAAGCGGATGAAGAATGACCACGATTATCCCAAAGATATTTGTAAAGATCTGGAGTTTTACCATTTTTCGCAAACATCAAAACAACAACAACAAAGGCAACACATTATTCTGAAATACATTAATATTTGTTTTGGACTGACGGTGCATATTTCGCTATTATTTTCAAGAACAGTGGAAAATCTATCGCTTTTAGAGATGTCGACCAGACGAATGATTAATAAATAGTTTGTTAATACCCCAGATTGAGCCGGAATGCCGTCGGGATAAAACTTCCTCGTGTATTCCGGGATATTCGAAGTGCATTCTAAAAATTCTGACTGCATTCCGAGTGCATTCCAAACATTTGGGCCCATTCTTGTGGCCGGCCCGAATGTTTTGCTCATGCCCAACCCCCCCCCCCCCCCCCCCCGACCCCCCGACCCCCCTCCCCCCAAACCAGTCGTAAATCACACCGTTTTCGGTATATGTTGCGTACGAGCTGTTATTATTGCACCCTCAAGTTTCATAACACACCATATTAAAGCGACAAATCGGATTATCGATATCGTATGTTGGTTCTCGGTTGGTTTCGAAAGTCTCTCTTGGGCGCCAATGATGCGATGATACCCGCATCTTTTTATTGACGCGCTCTTCAGGGACAGAGGCCCAGGTCGCAAGACTTGTCGTGACTTAAGTCTCAACCGAGAAACCCAGACCATACTAGATACTTTGATAATATTTGGCACGGTTTTCGAAATCGACTGAATTTACGGTATTATTGTTTTTACGGAAAATCCCTTAATTTTACAGAAATAAATGTTAATGTTCTTACAGAGAGGACCATTTTACACCGAAATACATTTTTCCCCAATCGCTTACACACAGTGTGTACAGCAATATTTCAATGTACTAAAAACCTAACACGCGTCGAGAAACTAAAAACACCGATGTAAAAAAAACAATTGCATTCAAAATTCGAGACACATGGTTCAAAAGTACACACTTTGGCCAAAGTTGATTGAGATGAAAACTTGTCATTGTTTAGAACAACCCAATTTCATGTGAAAGGACTTCAAGTTCACACTCTTGAACGATTTCGATTGGTACAAACTTCCACTTTTTGAAAATAGAAATGCACTTAAAGGCCCTGTAGATGATCTGTTTTTGAGCGATTCTGCGAATAAAACCATTATAAATCAAAAGAAAGACATCAACAAACTCATCCGAAGAAATGTCAGCTTTGTTAAATGTACCACGTTTAAAAAAACCATGAAAATCCATATGCATTTTCCTGGTCTTGGCGGGGTGTTTCAAATGTTCGTTTTCAGTTGATCGGGTACTATATGTGGCTTGCGTCATGCACTCTGTGGCGCACATACTGCGTGTGCGCGCGATCCATAAAAATGCATCGCGTTGGAACACGCACACGCAGGACACAGCGCCCATGCATTTTGGACCGCGTAGATGCGAACCAAAAATAAGTAAATCGTTTGCAAACGATCTAAATAATTTCATCTTTACGTATTATTTTCTGGTAAAATTATATCATTTTGAGCGGAAACCTTTCATTGGGTAGTTGCTATTAATTCAATCTTTACTTTCAAAACTTTTCCCCTGTAAACTCGTCGGTTATTTTTTGGGGTCATTGCAAATGATCCACTGGGCCTTTAAAAGAGGTTCTTGCTAAGTATACGTTTATTCGTTACAGTTTTTCTCAATCGCTTTAACACGGTTTTTGCAATCTTAAACCCAACTGTTAAAATGAATAACTCCGTTTCTACAACACTTCGTGCGGTAACTGAAACACAAAATACCTTTGCCAGAATCAAATATTGTAGGCCTATTCAAATTGCAACAGAGCCTTTACACAAGCTCACACGGCCGTCAAATCGCGCATACTTTGAACAGATCACTAACACCCATTGACAAACGTTGTGAAACAAAAGTAACTAGAGGTATGACGTTTGTTGTTACAAACGCCAGGTGATCGGGGTAAATGAACATTTTGTGATGAATTTCAGACGTTGTTATCACCTGTGGAATGGCAAAAATGGAAGTTCAGCAGCCGATTTCACGAAACTTTACTCAATTGCGCAAGTCCACTTACGCCATTACTTGCGCAATAACTTATGGCGTAGGTAGACTTGCGCAATTGCGTAAAGTTTCGTGAAATCGGCTGCTGTATACACTAATCCGGTAACTAATATCTCCTCCCTGCATATCCGCCATAGCTGGGGGGTTGATAGCTTGCACCGTTTTGAGATATGAATTGTTGAAATAATAATCTTTGAAATCTTGTAATGTGACACCTGTGACGACATCATGACGTCACAATTTTGTGCACAAATTGTTGAACAATATGTTGAACATCAAGTTCTTAAATGTGGCGAAGGAATCATACCAATATCTGTTGTAGTTTTCAAGATACAGCATTTTAAAACATCTCAGCTCCAAATTTGCGTAATTTGACACCACATTACGTAACCACCGTCCATGTCATGACGTCACCAATGGTATAGTCAAAAGGTCCACATGTGTGGAAACATTTCGTTCCGTAGAAATATGGTCAAATTCACTACCACTTTGAATCTATTTGCATTAAAAATGCTAAAAATTTGCACATTTTCGAAGAACTTCCGGTTTGGACCGGAAGTAGGCGTCACACAGGGGTCATGACATCGTATGATTTGTTCAGTTCATTTAGACTTATCATGTTGTGAAAGATTTGTTCAAGTATCTATAATTATAATTTAGGCAGTTTCAACCCTTTTATTTTAAAGCCCACATCGATTTAAAATCAGTGTCAATTGAAAGAGTGGTTATTGACTAGAAGAAATCTGTTTATTTTTTTCAAATCGGATTTTGCATTGCGAAGCTACAGTCGGTTTGGATAATTGAAAACAGGGTAAAAATTCATCGGCAGGTCAAAGGTTATCCTATGTTTTTCTTTATTTCTAATTTGGCACCGACAATGGTCACTGTGGCTTATACTTTTGGTTATATATATCTTTGCTCAACTCTATCCTGGATGGCCCAAAGTTGGTACAAACAACAGTTATTAATATATGTACAAGGACAGATAATTAATTTATATTTTAAATACCTCATTTGCATAATAAATTAATAATTTATGCAAAAACGGTCAATTTTCAAGGGAAAACTAATTTTTCTCAAATTTATCTTAAGCAGGTTTGATTATTACAATGCATCTTGCATCATTTAATTAAAGTATTTACTTTAATTAAATGATGCAAGACATTGTAATAATCAAACCTGCTTAACTACAGATAATTAGTTTATATTGAAATCCCATAATTTGCATAATTTATGCAAAAATGTTGATTGTTAAGGGAACCTTATTTTTCCCCAATTAATGTTGAAAAATAGATTGATAAGAGATACTGATATAATCAAATCTGTCTATTGTCAAGATTGGGACTTGCATCAATAATTTAATTGACATAATCAATCACTGTATGTGTTAATTACCAAGCCAATACTATTTTGGAGAGGTGTGGATTGAGGGCAGCAAAAAAGAATGACAGGAAGCGCATCCACACACAAACTGTACAACTTTCCAAATTGCTTACAAAGTTACATTAAATACAAAACAGAGAAGAGAATGACGTATTATTCTTCAGAGATAAATAATTTATGTTTTGATCAAAACAAACGGATGTGGAGCCTAGAGGTTATATTTAAATCTTTACAAATAATAGTAATTACAGATGTTACTACGGGCAGGAGGCTCAACTATGGATGACGATTCTGCATCATCAAGGGACTCGTACTACCCTTTTTCATCTTCAGGCTCACTGGTGGTATGTCACAGGACGAGGACCACAGAAAAGCTGCAAAAATAATTGACAAAGAATAATATTACTCAACAAATTATTTGCCTTCATTTGTTAAGTAACAACTAAATATCTTTAATTGGTGTATCTGATATCACGTATTGTCTTTGAATGTTAATAAATTCAATATCAGTTACAAAATTGGCACACAATTTTGCACAGATTGACGTAAAACGCAGGTTTTCTAACGCTGCATCATTGCTTGTTTCACGGGAATTACGAGATCATCGCGTATGCAGTGGGCACACCGCCGCCGTACGTCCCGGCCCTACACACGGCGTGGAACTCGGTCGTACGTCGGTGTGGACATTGCACGCGAGCGAAGTCTCGGATTCCTGCTCAACATGCCCTCCTAAAAGTACATTTTTGCGACAAATGGTAGGCCTTACGGACTTTTTGTCAGTATGGTAGGATTGTTTAATGTCTACTTTTGTATACATACCTTGTCGCTTGGTGATTCACGTTGATTATGGATCGCTTTATGGACGAGAAAAAATGTTTTTGATCGCAAAAGTTGCAACCCGCGGTCGATTTTGTACGCGAATGGACCCCAGGCTAGCTGGAAGCATACTCTTTTCCGATGATGACGTTTCTAAGCCAACCGGCCAATCAGAACGCGCAAATCTTTACCCGAAGTGTTCCGATCTTATTTAGCCCGATTCGTTTTAGCGTTGAAGTGTGTACCACTGACACGAACTCGCCGGAAGTTGTGTGTGCCCATAGGAATGTGCGGTAACCACGGGCGCTGTGTGTGGAGTATATGGGGCTCTCTGTTTACGATAACGGAAGTAGTCCGTCTGTGGAACAGTATTACGGTTCTTGAGATATGAATTTTGAAAATAATAACCTTTGAATTTTTGTAATTTGACACCTGATGACGTCATGATACTATACATGCTGGTGAAAGTCTGCCGTAGGGCCTACGCTGTATCTAATTTACTAACGATTCAGCTTGGTTTGATGGGCATTGTTACTGGTAAGTGTAAAAACTGAGATTTCCGTTTTCGTTGAACTTTGACCTCCAATTGACCCCAGAAGGAAGGGTCAGATGACAATGCCCACACAAAGAAAGTTGTAGAACAGAATGTCATCTATAAACCTGCCAAATACGAAGATCCTGGGTCACGTGGTTTTCGAGACGGAAGCATTTTAAAATATGCATATTTTGGTTTTTTGGGAGGTGTAATTTGATACTTGATGACGTCACGATGACGTCACGCTTGATGCCATCATAATATTAAACACGCTGGTGAAAGTCTGCCATAGGACCTATGCCTGTACTTAGTTTCTTAAAGATTCAGCTTGGTTTGATGGGCATTGTTGCTCAATAAGTGCAAAAATTGAGATTTTCGTTTTCGTTGAACTTTGACCTCAGATTGACCCCAGAAGGAAGGGTCAGATGAAAATGCCCACACGAAGAAAATTGTAGGCCATGATCTGATATATAAGCCTGTCAAATACGAAGATCATGGGTCACGTGGTTTTCCAGACGGAAGCATTTTAAAACATGCATATTTTGGTCATTTTTGAATTGTAATTTGATACCTAATGACGTCACAATGACGTCACACTTGTATGCACATCTTCACATTGGGGTTGATGTTCCTACCAAGTTTTAAGTTGATAGCTTGAACCGTTTTGAAGAAAAGCTCTGGAAACGTTTGAGTGGAAGAAAAAAAAGAAAAAGAAAAAAAAAAAAAAAAAAAATCGTACGAGAGTAATAGGTGATCGGGCTGTTGGCCCGATCACCTAATAATGAATGATTTCATATGTTCCCTGCATTGGCGCTTAAAGGGCTTGTGACATGCTAAACAACTTTGTGCCTAAGCTTTGCTTCATAATGACGGATTACTTGTTCAGTAAGACATACTATTGTTCGTTTGGATGTAAAATCAATAAAAGGTGGTCTTTTTCAACTTTGAAGATTTTACTGCAATAAATCACAGACAGAGGGCGCTGTTTTGAGTGCATCACATAAGGAAGACAGAAGGGAAAAGTTAAGAAAAAACATAAGACTTCAAGTTGGACTTGTGGCGAATTGCTGCAGTTTCGACCCCCACTTTTGTCATGGCTTACAGCAGGCAACATGTAAAACAAACTCAAACAGCCATGGATTACAAAAGTTTCAGGAAAATTGAAAAAAAAGTGGAATCTTTTGTGCACAGTTGAATGTTATTTTTCCTGTGTTTGCCTCTTGTGACATAGTGACCTTGGTCATGAATATGCATATTCGCATCAGCATAAAAACTAAAAACCTTTGTTTTAACCCCCAAAGCAAGCTCCAAATAGGATTGTTATGACTTTAACTGAGTAGAGTGGTTTTAAAGCATATATTTCTTTGATAACAATCCTAAATAAGGGGCCCTTTAAGTTATGTGAGTGATTCCAATGGACTGTTACTTTTTTTCAATTTGAGCACAATGCGCCTATTTTGGAAGGAAAATGCATTCGAACAATCACCTTGTGGAATGTATGCTGCCAACGTCTGCGGTGATGGAACAATTTTACTTAAATATATGCGAATGCAACGAAATAATACTTTAAGTTACGTACAAGGCACATCAAGTTGTGAATGGTGTAATTTTACTTCTGACGATCGTCACTTTAGTTGCAGTTACCGTGTTAAAGCGATTGAGAAAAACTGTAGGTGTCGTCTTCTGTACGGCAGTTGGTGCGAAAACAACCAGAATGTAATTTAAGTTTTGCACACATTCTGCACGTTTGTGAACGGTGAGTGTTTGCATTCGAATATTGTATATATGAAGCGGGATTCCCCAATCAGAGGCTGTGGGTTCAAGCCCCACTTTGACCAACGTGTCTGTGTCCCTGAGCAATCCCGGTTGCCTCATCTACCCAAGCGACATTTTGGGAGCTGTTACGGGAAATGCCACAGTCCAACTGCTGATAGGGCCACCCAGTTGATTTAACGTTATAATTAATTAAATTAAATTAACAATTCAAGTTTGTTGTTTACAATTAGCAATTAGGTTGGTTATTTAAAATTACAGTTTGTCTGTAAATTTAAATAACATGACTATACTGTGATTTCAATTGAGTCGGTTTGTTATTTTGAATAACTGTAACACTTTATAAATAAAGTCAACATGTTATTTGGAATACAGAAAAAGTGAGGCCAACTGAGTTACCTCTTACTTTTTTTGTATTTTTACAAAGAAATGTTTTACAGTTTAGGTTTCGAAGAATAGTGAGGATGATACGGTATTATCTTGGTGTCGTTTGCAGGATTTTGTCAACCCACGCAAAACTGGCGGATATCGCTTGTAGGGAATATATAGCTTTTTCCCGGGGGATGTCGGTAGATTTGTTTCTACGAGCGACACGCAAATGCTGACGCGCGGCAGCAAAGCTTCTGGATTATGCTTTATCTTTTCACATTCTGGTTTTGTGAAGTGGACATTATGTTTTGTTATTTGTTTTGTTTACTAAGGATAAGCTTGGTTTTGCACCTGATTCATCAAACTTTGTTCACGAGTTGGTCATTATAATTGAAATTAAGGTATATTTAGAGCTTCAATCAGTGACCAAACGTGTGCGACAATTAAGTATTTACGTGATGTGTTCAAGCCACAATTTCGCCTGACACACCTGTCCATTGAAATCTTGGGTTTTTTTTTCGGAGACTACGGCCAGTTTAATCTGCCTTTATGCCCAACTGGCCGGATATGTCTGGCACTAAAATACGTGGGGAAGTGTACGAAAAACAAATAAGTGCAGAAGAAAACCAACAAAGTGAGATTTTTAATTTTTGTAGGGAAGAATGGCAGCTGGGGCAGTTACATTATCACCGTTCGTCATGCACGAGTAGGCACTTTGTGGATATATTGTCACACATTTAAATAAAAAAATCTGCCCCATGTCATGGCCGCCGGTGCAAAGGGTCTAAATAGCTACAATGCAAGAACATTTATTAAAAGGAATTAAGGACTGTGTAAAACGACGAAGTTGATTTGTCGAACACCTTTTTGTGCCAACTGCATGTCATTTTTAAATTACTAAAAAATTACGGCCTTTGCGTCCGCTATTTTAGTTTTGTGAGTCAGACATACCATTTCTTAATGTATGTTGCCAGATTTGCTGTCTTATTTATTGCTGCATTCCGTTCTAATTATAATTTCAGTGTCTTTCTGGTGATATTTTTGGTAAAATTTTGGTAACAGTCATGACAATTTGAATACATATCTGAGCAATCGAAAGTCGTTTTTTCGTCCGTGTTCGCCACGATGCGGAAATGTCGGGACTCCGTATACAGTAACAAACGTGTACAAAACAAAAAACTCTGAAGCTTGTCGTCGGAATCAACATCAGAAATGCACCAGAGACAGTTTGCCGCCAGTTGTCAGCAGGATTAAGGTCCAGTCAAAGTTTGATTGCCAAGTCGGAAATCCACGCCACTGGCCACTTATCAAGCCTCCAGCATGATAATACTCTGCAGGGTCAAATTGACACGGCTTAACACCGCGCGCGTCTGCGCACCAAGTCATGAGCTACTTAACTGGATACTTCTTGTGCTTTATACTCATCCGCAAGGCGACACAATCGCGTCAATAAGTGATATAGCGAGGCCCTATCCTGTACGCCGCAGTAATCAGAGACGACATTGGAGGCCCGCTGGAGAGGCAGAAGAAACGATGGTTTGAGCGTAGGATTGAGTGTCCGTGAGTACATTATTTTGTCCTCCTATCCTAAACTAATTGACCGGGTTTTAATTTTTGACTAAAATCTTTGCTGAATAATTAGAGTACACGAAGAAGCAAACCACACCTTGGTGTTTAGAAACTCGCCTGCTGCGAGATAAACTACTGTTAAGATGAGATCATTTAAAAAAATATTTTTAACTCATACTTAAAAGCAGCATGCCTAACCTAATGGATCAAGTTTCCATAATATTTGTACCATTATTTAAAAAGTTACGAAAATCATCTGAAAATCAAAACGTGTGCAGTTGATTTTGTAAATACAGTTACTGAATGCAAACACTTTTTAAATATATTCATTAAATGTCAATACTAATGTAAATGCTTTACACACTTCCTTTATTTGTCTTTGACAAATTCAAAAAGCTTAATTAATTGTATTCTTAATGCTGCACATTTTATAGGATATTATTCATGCTACTGACAAAGTTCTTTGCAAGTATTCAAGGTCTTGTTAATTTTTGCCATGATTTCAGGATTTTTGAGGGTTAATTGTTGTTGGCTCGATCATTCACACATTATATTGTCATTGTTTAACTTTTGGATTAAAACCTGTTTAATTGTTGCCAATTAACTATTACACCGTTGTCGTCAGAGAATTGCCAAGAATTGATGTAGGCCTATCAATCTTACTTTTCTTGAAAAAAAGTCAGCACACTACGAAACGTGATTTTACATGTCGTGGTTGAAAATTTGGTCAGTTCCAATAAAAATTGTATTTCATAGACAGTTTTGAATTTTAGTGTTTGGAAAATAGTTTACATAGAATTAAACCCTGTTTTGCAAGGAATAAGTCTACCCGAGTTCAACACACGAGTCTAAAAATACCAGTGTATTCCCCAGTGACTGGATGGTCTTTATCTATTCCTCGGCTGAAGGTACAAAGAATGCATAATCAGCAAAAGCTTCTGTTGCAGGAAAATCAGTATAAATATCCACCCAGTAAATGATTCAAGTAAAGTTATTCATTCAGTTTATTTCGCTCTCTTTTACATAAATCAAATTAAGTTGCGAAACGGATAACAGGAAATAAGCAGCGTAGCCTATATGGCTATAACGAGTGAAAATATTGTGAACGCATTACTTCATGTGGTGCCTTACTTATGACCATGTAAATAAAATATCCAAGCATGAGATGAAAGAAAATCTTACGGTCCTCATCGAAATTCAAACTCTGAGCCACGACCAGAACTTGCAGATTTTGTATCCATGCAATATCGGCAAAAAGTTGCTTTTGGTTACCAAATGTAAGAGAGCGTGCCACTGTGCTTCATAATATAGCCAAGCTGGTAGAGCAGCTGCCAGTTATATCAAAGGTCTTGGGTTCAAATGCCGATGCCGAGTTTTCTCATCCCACGTTTGGCCAATTCATTTCAATGGTGATGAAGCATCATACCAGATAATCGTTTACTTTACTGCACTCATTGCACATCAATGCAACACGGAGAGAATATTTATTCTACCGTCCCATGCTTGTTTGTAGAGAAAATGGGGCAAGAGTAGTTGGCTTGTTGTTTGAGCCTGGTGGGCTGAGGAAATTTTAAGCCGCTGCTAATTCAACTATCCTGCGAACGAACTTATATACTTGGGAAATCTTATTCACGAATAAGCTAAATTGTACCCACGGATTGGTTAAACCATGAGAACGAATTGAGAAATCGTGTGCACGAAATACCAGCAGCCAATACCAGGTGCGTGCTCCTCCCATACAAAAAGCCACAGATTTTAACAATTGTTTTTGGTAATTTGTTTTGGTATACTGTTTTTTTGTTCCAATAGTGAATGACAGCCACCTTGAACATTTAACTTAAATCTAAACTTAAAACTGAATAAAACCTTGCTGAAGTTAGCAAGGAAAATGTATATCGTTTCTGTACCGCATCGAAGGGTCAAACGAACGAGTCGACCTAACTCGCGTTTCTGCATCTCATGTTGAATCTTGCGTGAAATTAAGATCACAGTGCAAGCTCCACTGGTTTTGAATGCCAACAAAATAATCGAAGATGCAAATAGTAGTATAGGAGATGCAGGCTTGATGTGTGCGATGCGGCATTTTACATGTATCTTTGCATCTTTCTTCACTAAAGCGTCATCAGTAGACCGATCCAGTAAGCCCCACCCACGTAATAACATACTAACAACTTGAAAATGTGCACAATCATTTAGGGTGGATTCAAACTGAGCCTTTTCGAACGTAAATTTGATGGGCGTCTCTTTCCGAAAAAATAGCAGTGTGGAAGGAATTTTGAGTGAAACGACGCATTAAAAATCACATCACCAACTTAGGCGGAAAGAGTTTTTGTATTCAGTGATTTTCAGTGCGTCGTTTCACTCCGCTGTTTTTTTTCCTGAAAGCGACGCGCGTCAAATGTACGCGCGAAAAGGCTATGTGAATCCACCCTTAGATTGTTTGGGTCACGAAAAGATCACGTGAAACACCATTGCCCTTCAAAATGATTGGTTGGTGGAAATTTCGGGGGCGGGGCAAGTGGTGTATTTTTTATTTCTCTCCCGCCCCTTTTCTTTAAATCGTTTTTAACTTTTAACTGATAAATTTTATTAACAATTTAGAACTCGTCCACATTGAATTGAGACTGATGTATTTGTTTTTTTGAGAGTTTTTGATATGTTTCTATCTGGATGCAATGAAATTGGTAATTGCTGAGCAGAAGGTCCGCGGTTCGAATCCCGGTGGAGCCAAGTTGCTTTTCACTGCATCCACATTTGTATCGACATTATTAAATGGTGTGCGATCTGGGTAGGTACATTTAGTTTTCATTTAGTTTTCAGCCGTGTTAAACACCAAGGCTCTCTCTGAGGTGACTAAACAGTAGTTGTCGAAAATTCTTTACATTCGGACGGGTCTAATTATTCCGATAAATCAAAATGAAATAAAAATTTTCAGACACCGTCTATTTTTAAACAATATAAACATTTTGTATGCACCAAAACCGGCACTCACACGCATTGAGGGGTTGTTTCTCGGTACTACTCCCAATGCAAGGGTCGAGTCTTACTGTTCCGTTTGAGTTTTTGTTATTACGCTAAACTTCATATAAAAGTGAGCACACTTCATGGTACCATTCGAATAGCGACAGGCAATTTATTCAGTACAACAGTCAATTTTATCTGATGATGCGTGAGTCACAACAATTGAATCTGATTAAAGTCCATGAGCTTCCAGTATTACACATAATCGCTGTGATAATCTTTCTCCTGGCAGGTGTGTGAATTTTGCAAGAGTCATCAAATAATTTATTGACCTCGATCTACCTACCTAACACTATAAAGAGGAAGAGAGAGGGGCAAGGGCGCGCACACACACCAACCCACACACACATCTTGCGAAATTGAATTTACCGTGGAAGCACTACTAAGAAGTTTGCGAAGGAAACTTTAGGGGTTTTGCTCCTGCCCTATACCATGAGGCTGAAGTTCATCTTGACTTGCCTCGCCCACCTCGCGGCAATATTGGTCCTGGACTGCAAAGATGCCACCGCTGCTGATTCATGGAATCCAAAAGCTGGCTGTCATTTAGTAGGTGAGTGATCTAAACAGAGTGATACTTTGTCTGCTGTAACGAACGCTTATTTGTTAACATAGGATTGTTAAAGGTCGCCCAGTTTTATTCACTTGTGATGCATTTTTTTGTGAAATATTAGGCACAAGTTGGAGCCGTATAAACGCTCATGAAACTGAAACAAGATATTTTTTATTTATTTCTAGTTTAGAAATTCGCAACCCAGGGGCTGAATTGAAGAGGCATTACAATAAAACATGTACAATTTTCTGAAGTTAAATCATAGTTACAGAAGACAGTTCATTTTTATGAAGACAGTTCAATCCTAAGAACAATAAAATACATGTAACAACATTAAAATCCACACATACAGTATTTGGCAAGTAGAATGAGGCAACCAAAAACATCTATTAAATTCACAGGTTAATGTGTTCATTAAAAACCTCAACAAGATAAGGAATTGGACTATTGGCATATCGTTGCGTACGAACTCTAGGGACTGTCAACAACTGTGAATTACGCAAGTGCGCCCACTGTCAATACCTCTTTGTTCTGGAAGCCAGCAGCGAAATACATTTGACTGTAACATAGACTTAATTGGCAAATTTCAAACAAACATTTTCACGTCTTTGTTTAAGTTACTATTTACTCAACACAAAAACATGTACTTTTAAGGTTTTCTCAAGTAGGCCTATTAGTTCATCTATGTGACTCAAATTTTTACAAGGCAGTTTATCAACACTATTCATGCTGATGTTCCTGGAATTCGTAAAAAGTTTCATCTGCAAATGATGTCATTCCATTTCTCAATGCCAAACAAGAGATAACAGAGGTTCTTGTTTGAAGAATGGCAAATCATCCCACAAGGAACTTCACAGCGGCTAGAGCATCATACGTTGTCGCATGCTTGCAGTCTAGCCAGAGATATCCATACACGCTACTGTGGTATCCCATGTGTATTTGGACTACAACTGCTCATAAGACTCCCTTCCTTAGCACATTTTTGTTTCTTTTGTTTCTTTTTCCCCAAACCCCCAAAATAATTTCATAAAAATAATCCTGAACGCAATTGGAATGGACTATAGAGAGTGTTCCCCTTTATCTGTAATACTGCCCACCAAATGTAGCAGCCGCTCCTGTTTTGTACCATGCCGTGGGACCATCAATCGCTCGTCGATTCCCGTATATTTTCTCGTTTGGCGCCCCAGCCGCGCATTGCGCGATGCACAACAATAATTGTTTCGTCTGCGACGATCATGTGACATGTCACCATAAAATCCATGATCGATTGGGGGTGGTTTTGGGCACGTTTTGGGCTCCTCTAAAATTGCCCCTTTTCTTGCTATTTTTGCCTTCCGCGAAGGTTTAAAAATTCAGAGAAAATTAATTCCGTTTCCTGAGGTCATAATCTTTCGATTGATGTGTAATGTCTGCAATAAATCATTTTAAAAGAGACGCCTATTGCTAATTCAGAGCTCGGGTGCCTCAAATGCCAAGTAATCATTCGGTATCTCTCTGGCATATCAAACCTCAGATTATAGCTGGCGTTCACTTACGTATACCCACACCATGACATATTAGCTTAAAGTTTTAACTGTTTATGGACAACAGCTTGCATGAAGTGCATATCAACATGAAGCGCATATCTTTGACGCCTGTAATAAATATGATAATAAATACAAACAAAATAATCATGTGAAAAAGTGAAATTTCCTTGTTAGCATTAATGATAGAATGTTAAAACACCATTCATAAATACCTTAGACAGTTTACGCATCCCTATTGGCTGAAAGCACATCACGTGGGCAGTTTTAAACAAGAGATAAATGCCCAGTCAGTCTTAAATACGTTTGAGCCTGGCTTACGGCCGCGCCCGCGCCCTGGTCAGCTCGTATGGAACACGCACACGCACACACAAATTGCACGCTCCGGAAAGCAAATTGTGCACTGTGACAAGTACCTGGTCGTGTGCGTGCGTGTACAACACGCTTGCATTACTTGTAACGCGCGCGATCGAACAAAAACAACTCGACGCACTAGCTAGCAGTTCATACGAACGCGGTAGAAAGTGAATTCATCCAAAACATGGCAAAACGGCATGATGAGTTTTACCGATTTACACAAAAAGGTATTTATGATTGGGATTAATAGTAGGTTTGACCAGTCTTAAACAATCCGTTTAAAACCGGCTAGGGTCCTGGGCGCTGATAATGGCTCTCATCTGGCGGCTCGGGCCATTATCAGCGCCCAGGAATGTAACCGTTTTTAAACGTATGTTTAAAGGTATACATGATTGGTAAACTGTTACAAATAGTTTTATCTTCCTGTGTGATTGAAGATATGCATGATTAAAACCAACCTGGGCAAAAACCAGCTCCGTACTTCGTCTAACTTTTGAGAAAACTGTCAAAAAAGGGTTTGCAGTCATTTTGCCCCAAAACCACTTCGCCCTGAACCATTTCTGCCTGAACCACGGCCTGTGCACGAAGTGGTTTTGGGGCGAAGTAGCATATGGGCGATGTAATGTTTGGACGAAGTGATTTGTGGCGAAATGGCACTCGGGCGAAGTGGTTTGGGGCGAATTGAATTTTCGTCTCATGAGACGAAAAATAATTGTTTTACTCATTTCTCAAAGACTATACTTTAGACAAAACCATTTCAGGGGATATTTTCTACGGTCATCATGTTTATATTGTGTAAGTTAGGCGTAAATCTGTGAACATTTCTGATTTTCGAGATACCAATCATGTATACTGCCTTTAAGACTGGCCAAAGGTACTTTTAATCCCTAATTAAAACTCTTAAAATATTCATTTAGGCCAAACAAATGCTCATATCATTTTACCAACAAGTATTATTTAGGAAATTCCTTGATGGATTTTTCGTAATTTGTGTGGAATTAAATTAAATTTGATCTTTGATTGAACATATACTGGTAAGACGGACGACGAAAACATGTCGGAGAACGTATGGACGAAAAAAAGCTCTTGAAAAGGAACCTGCTGATTGGGAACGTGTCAGACTAGGGTGTGGTCAGGCTATGCATTCTAGGCTAAGCCATGTCTCTGTAGCAAGCCTGAAATTCGTAGCGATACTTTTCATTTTAGTATTGGTATGGCTTTTCTCGCCCCGATTGGTTCATGGAATCTGAATAATTTATGTTCAGATACATGTGAATTAAAGAATTTACCGACGATCAGATATCTCTCATGTATACAAACGAAATCTAGTCACGTAAAACACACGGCGTAAGCCAAAGGTCTGAGAAGCCCCCAGGAGACTTGTGGCAACCTCGTGCATAAAATGGCATTGGATTTAAAGGTACATACCGGCTTACTGTTTACATAATTTATTGATGTAGCATCCTTGACAATAATTTTGTAATGGTCCTTGTGAAAAAAGATCATCAAAACGTCCCGCGATTAACTACATTAGATTAGAGCAGTCGCCAAAAAAACAAAAAAAGATGGGACGTCCGCGGTTGGAGGTGGGTACAAGACTACGTGAACAAGTAGTGCGTGTTTCATATCACGCCCCACGAACCATGCAAGGCACCGGTGGCTGGAAATATTTATTATTGCCACGGGGCTTGTCTAGTTAGCCCTATTATGTACGCTGTCCCATGGAGCACGCTCCCATTATTCGCTTGTTCAGATTTAAAAAAAAATTAACTTAGTGTAGTACTTAAATCCATAGTGTCTTTTGAAGAATACTCCTGAATATTTTGAAGAAAAAAAATCAGCGCTGAATTTTGTGCAGTAACAAACTTTGTATGGCTGGAAATAAAACTAACTCACAGGACCATGTAATTTATCCGAACTAGAAATCTGGTTCGGATAAATTAGGTGACCTCGACTAAAAAATCGCCGAATTTGATGGTTTCCTTTCAGGATCTACATGGTTTATTTCGGAAGGACCTTCAGAATCATGTATTGGTCTATTTCGAGCATAGCCCAAACGAAGCCGGTGTGTAATCCTGTGGCATCAACTTGTGTCTCCTGCCAGATCGTGAAAATAAACATGTGACCCAATCTGTTTATGTTTGCGTAGAGTGTGGTATGTGCAGATGCCCTTGGTACATGTATATCAAAATTGTCTTGAAATAGAACCTAACTAACTAGACTTCCAACTCTTCTTCCAGAAATGTGCCAACTTCAACAGCTTAAAGACCGCGGCACATGTTCAGTACGTTTAGGCTTGGGCGACTCCAGCATTTTCGGAGTCGACTTCGATTCCAAAAGAGAATCGCGATTCCATTCGGAATCGATTCAATTTTTCCACAATAAGTAGTACATCGACGGTACTACTTATTGTGCCGACGACGATCCAAAAGCACTGAGTGGCACTAAACGTCCACGAAACAATATGCCGGCCTGTACCACACACACTTTCTAAATAATGTGGAATTGATCAGAGGCTAAATATTCTTTCCGATATTCTTACAAAAGTTGGAGTTTTGCCTTTGGAATTGCTAGGTAATTTCTGGAATCGGCAAGCCATCACTGGGAATCGAATCTAAATTAAAGGGAATCGATTTCTACTGGGAATCAATTCCTCATAAATCTGGAATCGCGAATCCGATTTCTAAAGTAGAATCGATTCTACTCGATTTTGGCGTGGAATCGCCCAAGCCTATAGTTGGGTGAACGCAAATCGTGGGTGGCGTTTTACAAGAACTAGTCGGTCATAACAGGATCAGTAACAAGTTGTTTATACATATGGAGGCTGCATGCCTAAACTGTAGATTGAAGGAGTTGTTACCCTAATTAGTTACAGTACGTTGAAAGAACAACATCCGATGATAATCTCTTCTACAAGATGGAATTCTATATGCAGGTGACTTTTCTGTTCATGTAGATCGAGGTACCAAGATGTTTAGACTCATATGGCACATTACATGTAACATCAACCAGACCACTTTCAATTTTTGTAGAACAGAATCAAGCGAGCAAATATCCGTCCGTCCTCAAGGTTTTGCCAGTGAAGAGATCTAAGCATTGCTCCAACGCTTGAAGTTCGATGATAACGGTTGAAGACAAATTAGCTGCATGACGCTGCACCATTTCCAGTTGATTGCTAAGATGTTTGGTATAAGGGTCCCACACAGCTGAGCTATATTCCATTAGAGGTCTTACAAGAGATTTGTATGCCAGTTCTTTGAAGTGTGAATTGTGGATTTTAAGGTTTCATCTCAGAAAATTTAGGGTGCTGGTGGCCTTGGATGAGATGTTGTTAATGTGTTTATTCCATTCCAAGTCGTGTGTTATGGTAACACCCAAATATTTCGCAAAGACCACGTGTCTGAGTTCGTAAGCATGTAGAGAATATTTGTAGATATAATAGAGCTTTTCTTGCGCGTATGGTAATAACTTCGCACTTTTCCGAGTTGAATTTCCTTTGCCAAGCCCTCTCCCAAGTTGGTTGTAAATTGATTTAGGTCTGCCTGGAGAAGATAAGCATCACTTTCATTCTTTACCACAAGCTGCCACAAGTGCAATCATTGTGTCGTCAGCAAAGAGGCGTACTGTGGAGCTCAGACGATTTGCAATATCGTTAATGTAAAAGAAGAAAAGACACGGCCCCAACACCGACCCCTGTAGTACAACACAAGTAACAGGAACAGTACTCGAGGTGACACCTTCAACAAGTACCGCTTGAGATCTGTTAGAGAAAGCTTGCTATCCAGCTGCGTGTTTGACCAGTTATGACGAACCACTTTAGTTTTTCTAAGAGTTTACGATAACCAACCTTGTCGAATGCCTTAGAAAAATCAAGGACACACACATCCGTCTGAAGGCCATTTTGCATATTCCTAGTGACGTAATCAATAAACTGTACTAGCTGAGATTCACTCTCCAGTAGTTTCACTTTTAAACATTTTGAAATTATTTTGTATTTTGAACAAAAATATGTGTTAATCAATGTCGATCAGAACTCCTGTTATCCTTGTTTGGTATAATTTGTTTTGTTCCCAAAATTTTCGGCACTCGTCATACAGAGTCGTTTTGGGGGCTACATAGGGCACTAACAAATTTAACCTCGCTACAGTATGCTGTACGTGTCATTGAAAGCATCGAAACGTTGTTGTTTACGCCGCGTGTAGGAAGACATGAAAGACGGAAAACTTACGTACAAAAATGTACCGAAAATTTGTAAATTGTTGGTAAAATGGAGTACATTGTGCATGTTTGTGAAGAGGAAACTTCAGACTTACTAACATTGACCGGCATAAGCTTGCATGTGATTTGAACTAACCTCATGTGCAGAACAGTGGAATAACATTCCGAACTGCGAAGAGCACGTGTTGCCGAGAAGACATTGAATGGACATGGTCATCTCACTGCACGATGTTTCCCAGTTAATCTTAGCTAAGCTTTATGCAGTTGGGCCTACTTACTAGCCATATTAAGATATTGGTAATTACTCCCTCATAGCTCAGCGGTCTCTGATTTGAATCCCATAAGGTTTATATATATGCTCGAAGCCGCATACATACACTTCACTAAACCTGTGTTATGTCGCCAGAAATAATTTATTCACACGCTACATGAGGTCTAACTGTGCATGCGCAGTAGCGTGCTCCCTGCTGTAGTCAGCTGACCAATCAGTGCTCAGCTTTCTGAACACGTCATTACCGCTTTCAGCCTTATATTATATCGATAAGCGTATTACCCACGCCATTCTTGCGTTTTGCTCTGATGAGTGCAAGTCGAAAAGCTTTAGCATGTCTTTTGTCGTTATTTAATTCTATATTCTCATTATTATATGTCACTGACCTAATCACAGACAACATACCTGTAAAGTTTTATTTGTTTATGGGTCATTAAAACTTTAAAATTCAAATGCATGTAAAATTCCACATGATGACGTCATCAAAGTTTGACACCACATGACAAAGACAAAAGCTTTTCTGCAGGACTTGCGGAAAAGCCAAGTGCAGATACATGATACTGCGTGCTCTGGCCAGTACAGTGAACTGCTGTTCGCTGTTATTGTTTCGAGCACTCCGGGTGATCAAGCAAGTGTTGTCTTATAGCAGATGTGCATTCGGGTTGTGTGGCAGCTTTAATAAAAATAATAATAATGATTAGATTTGTATAGCGCACATATCCACCCTGCAGGGTGCTCAAGGCGCTGTTACCATTATTACCGCTGCCATCAGGGAATCACCAGAACCATTTCGCTTCAACTAGGTGGCTGCTGGTCAGGCGCACATCCCTATCAGCAGTTAGATTGTGGCATTCCCCTTAACAGCTTCCCATATATCGCTTGGGTTGACGAGGCAACTGGGATTAAGTGCCTTGCCCAGGGACACAGACACGTTGGTCGAAGTGGGGCTCGAACCCCCAACCTCTGATTGGGAGTCCCGCTTCATACCCACTAGACCACACTGTCTGCAAGAACGCTCGCTTTGCGAGCGTTCTTGCAGACACGCGACGGCTGCTTGCGGAAAGCAGGAAAGTTGCTGCGGATGTAGGATGGAACATGCTGTTTAATGCGATCCGCCAGTCGTTGAGACGTACGCCCTACGTACCGAGCTTCACATCGGTACCGAAACTCATAAATAAAATTGTGTGGTAGGTACGTTATTACGGACTGCCGGAAGTAATTTCTCAATTCGTTTAGAAACGAAACCCGGAGTTACCTTAGAGCGGATGCATGCTCTTTTGACATTACCAGTCTTTTCACAAACGTTCCCCTTGACGAAACAGTTCAGATCTGTACACAAGAGTTATTCCACATCACTCTTGAAGCACCCTCGTTGTCTGAATCCGCGTTTATCGAGCTTACGAATAGAGCCACGAAGGGAGTTAAATTCAGTTTCAATGACGACATGTACACACAAACGGACGGCGTAGCTATTGGGTCACCACTAGGTCAGATTTTGGCACATGCTCGAAGCCGCATACATACACTTCACTAAACCTGTGTTATGTCGCCAAAAAGAATTTGTTCACACGCTACATGTGGTCCAACTGCGCATGCCATGTAGCGTGCTCGCTGCTGTTGTAAGCTGACCAATCACCGCGCAGCATTCTGAACACGTTATTCGCGCTTTCAGCCTTATATTATATCGATAAGCGTACCCAAGCCATTCTTGCGTTTTGCTCTGATGAGTGCAAGTCGAAAAGCTTTAACATGTCCTTGTCGTTACTTATGCCCAGGTCACATTTGCCGCGGCGGCCGTGGGGTGTACAATTTCTACGGCCAATAGCAATTATAGGGCCGCCGCAGCATTCCCACGGTCACATACTGTAGCATTCACATATGTTAGGGTAGCCGCACGTCGTATTTATAATCTGTGGAGACAGAAAACCTGCGGCTGCCGTACGGCCTTTGAAGTGATGACGCACGGTCGCCTCAGGGCGTCCCTGCGGCGGCCGCAATTGTTTGGGGGTCCGCAAAAGTCAATTGAAATTCATAAGACCCTAGGGCAGTCGCACGGCAAACGCAAGGCCACCGTACGCCCGACGTATGGTCGCCGTGGAACCGCACTACGGCATGGCTACGGCGTGTGTAATTGCTACGGCGAACCTAGAAATGAAAAAAAGTTATAACTCCGCGCTATAATCCTACAGCGACCCCTACGGCCTGTAAAAGATAGGATACGCCGTAGGGCGACCATGAGACCATCGCAGATCCTCTGCGGCCGCCGCAGGTATTTCTCGATTTCGGGGGGCTACGGCCGCCGTATCCTAGCCGTAGAGCAAATGTGACCTAGGCATTAATTATATATTCCGATTTTGCAGTACCAAACACTTATTCACATATTATAATGACGTCGTGATTAATTATTAAAGGTCCAAATTTTCAAAAATTAATAGATATTCAACGCTTTAACACATGATCCCAATTTCAGCGCTGACTGTCACAGCTAACCGATATATAAATTTCGTACGCAGACAATGGCCTTTGATTTTGTTCACTTCCGGTTTTTACCGGAAGTAGACGGAAATGGACCTATCTTTGGAAAGAGGTAAGTGATGCAGGGATGGAGTCGATGGTGATTGGGCTTTCTAAAAATGTAAGTGGTGACGTCATCACTTGTAAGTATGCCCTCTAGCGACGAAGTTAATATGTCCCAAACTGGCGAAGGTTATGCAAAATAGCTTAGCATTGGTGATTGATGATTGACCACCAAACACGTTTGTGTAGTCAAAACGTTCATGACGTAATCATACCTTTAAAGTTGAAGCATTGAAAACAGTAATAGGCCTATATATTTTTAAAAATAAAACATTGGACGGTGCACTTTTTGACATGTAACCAAAGTAAAAGTCCCCAGGCTAGTTGGCCCCTAAAAGGTTTCTATCGTGTGAGAATGATGTTCTGATGACATTATCACTGGTGTTGTAATTGTTGTTTTAAACCGCAGTGCCATAGATACCGAAAGCCACGGCATATACAACATAAAACAGTATTTGTTAAAAGCGCAACTGAGTTTGAACAGAGTTCCTTACTAAACGACTGTTCCATAGTTACTGTATTTTGTTTGTATACAACGTTTTGCAGCTTCAGATATTATTAACTAAGAGAGTTGTGTTAACATTGATTACAAGCGCAGTGCGCGGCTTATTCAAAATAAGTGCACAATCTATGAAATGTCTACTTACGGATGTGTAAACTCCAATTCAACCATTGTGACATATGCGCCTAATTTGACAGAAGCTTAACAAAAGGACAGTGGTAAAAGTCACAATAGTTTTAGTTATTTAAGTCTTATTTATGAGTCTAGTCTCTACAAAAAGGGCAAATGTATGTTGGTTAGGGGATGTCTATAGAGTTTGATTTTTTTGATGCGAGTTTTTTTCCTTCGCGGAAATCAAACTTTTCCGTACGTACGTGTAGGCTGTTGTATATCGGTGCCCGCAGTCACGATGACGCAGTGAAATAACTTTTGCCCGGAAGCAATTATTCCTGTGCTAAACATTGAAATTTGAGGTTTAGTGAGGTGCCAAACATAAAATAATAATTGTCAAGATTTTATTTGGTTTTGTTTATGACACATATCTTCAAGAAGTGACTTTCTTATCAAGTAAACTAATAATTACAACCCCGTTACAACCTACAGTAACTGCAAACTCCTCGGCCTGATGCAAGTTTCCTATCGAGTTTAGGGAAAAACTACCATACACATTCGCCAGTTGAGACTCCATGCACTAAGTCTAGTGAGCGTGACATAAAAACCTAAGTGTTTTGAAAGAAAAAGTTGATATTTTCTCATTGCTTAAAATCATGTTTCCTCACCAACTTACACTTTCTGGGGTATTATCATGTCATATTAAAATTATTAGGGAGAATTAGTGGCGAAGGTGTACAGTATTTATACTGATTCCCATTCCAAATGTGAACAAAAGAAACGAGGACTGAGGAGTTCAGATTTCACGAAGGAAAATAGAAGTACACTTTTCGGAAATAACGCTGCTTATGTTAAAATATTTAATAAATAGTGGCATGTGACATTATTCATATAGTAGAACTAATTCTACAGTAACTTCATTGACTTCATTGAGTGGGGGTGGGGGGGGGGGGGGGGGGGGTGGTGTTAGGCCGTGCAAAGAGGGTTAAAAGAGCATTGCACACGAAATTGAGGACTGTTATTCTTGTTCATTCTTGCTGAAACACCACCCACGCATGTTTTTGTATAGGTATAAGGCTTTTGGAGTCAGAATTTGCATGGTTGCTAAGGACTTTATGCCTTAACAGAACTACAACCTTCTGCGCCAATTTTCTCTAAAGCGCTTCTTAAAAAATTTGTGCTCTTGGTCATCACGGAAATGGTCATAACTTGGTCAATTTTGGACGGATTGACACAATGTTTGTAGTTTTGTAAAGCTTATAATATACTCTATCTGATTAAGTCATTAGCTACATTTTTCATTTGTTTTAATGCAAGAGCCTACTTTTGTCGGAGGGGCTCACAATTACCATATTTGCAAATCTAAACAAATGTCTTTTCTCAAGTGCATTTTGACCCCACCAAGCCCATAATGACACATGTACAAACAATGTTTATAAAAATTTAAATTTTGGGTTGGACATTACCAAACTTATCTGCACCAGAAATGTGTGTACAATACAGACCCACGCATAACATATGATGCATCAGGCATCATATGAAGGATAATATCCCCATTCAGGCAAAGAACTTTCAAAATATGAACCGGATATTGTAACCTTTTGTCATGGCTTTGCTTTACAAGCGCGAGCGTTCACCGCCTGCTACCACAGTGCGCATGCCTGGGATGACATTGGCTCGTACCCACCCCTTACAGGCGCTGGGACGGGGTAATCTGTTTGCGCCCTCATTGGCCAAAATTGTATACGACACGTGATATATATTTTTGCACTGGATATATAAGCGTTAACAAACTATTTATTAATTATTCGTCTGGCAGCAAGCAACCCAAAATGCTTCGCGCGTCTGTATGTGTGACCTTTGCGTCACGTGCTTCCGTCACAGAAATCAGCCCGTCCCAACCATCGAAATATATACGCTGGATGAACAACGACGTCTAAAATTGAAGCCACAGTCCGCCATTGTACCCCACAAAATGCAATGCTTTGTCTATATTGTATTTCTTTCCAAAAACTTGATTTACATGTTGTAATTATAATACATAGACAGAATTATAAATAAAATTAATAAGTGTAAAGTGAAAAACTGAGTTATTTTGCATTTTAGTCGATTTTATACCCACTGCAAAGTGCGCCCTCCTATTGTGTCCGCCATACTTCAAAAGGGCTAATGGCGGCCGGCGCATGGCTTCAATTGCATATACTTCATCCAGTGTATATATATATTCGATGGTCCCAGCGCCCTGTAAGGGATGACATCGCGCGTACGGTATAGCGGCCTCCACCCGGTGAGCGGCAAGAAAATCCACTAGCCGCTAGACTTGGCCAAGTCTGACTTGAATGTGAGCCGACCGTTGTGGTTGCCGTAAAAAAAAAAGCAACCGCGTCTTTGACAAATACTACGGAATTTAGTACTACGAAACAGTTGGTCACGTAATGTTTGAAAGAAAATGTTATAAACCTAGAAAAAAATTCATGTAATCAAACCGTGAAGCAACTTGAAGCAACGGCGGCTGAAGGGTGGGGGCGGGGTCATTGGCCCCGCTACTTTTTCGAGCAACCCCCCCCCCCCCCACCCCCCTCCCCCAAACTTGTCAGTGTTATTGTTTCGTTTCTTTCAACATGCATTTTCTCCAAATTAAAAAAGAATAACTAATTGGTGAAATAAAATAGGCATCCATCTGATTATACCGGTAATTGGATAAAATGTATTTATGCCAGCATATTCTGTATTTAAATGAGCTAGAATACGCCACTGAATCATGTCTGTGATCCAGGGGCGCTGTGGGTGCACGCACCTTTTCCTTAAAAAAAACCCCACACCTATCCTTTGTATTGTTTTAAATATTGATAACATTTTCAACCGTTGGGGTATCTGCCTCATATGACATCACACTTTTGCCTGCTTAAAGTGGTTAAATATTGCCTGAGATCGTACCACAGAGTAAATAGAATATTCATTTCCCGCGTTACGCAGAATAGCGGGAAATATTTGTCTTATAGTTATGCGAGTAAGCATGAGGAATTTACAGCTGGTGTTACGTAACTATAGTAGAGTACGACGTGTATATAAAGGGTATGATTTGACAATAGAGTCAGGAGGGGCGGTCGGGTTGGCGTACGGGTTCTTTCCTCGCCTTTCACCGCTGGCGTCCCGGGTTCGAATCCGGGGCGTGTATGTGTATTGGGTTTGCAGTCCCTACTTGACCGCGTGGGTTTTCCCCTGGGGATTTCTCTAGGGGGGTTTTCCTTCCCACTTCTAAAACTGCAACTCCTTCCTCGTCATCTCAAGTTGATAATAAAGTATAGTTAAAGCTAAAACCGTATAGTTAATGGCATAAAGGGCCTTAGTTGCCGAACATGCCATAAAATTAACAACAACGACAACAACAACAATAGAGTCACGAGGACGGTCGGGTTGGCGTAGTGGTTCTTTCTGCTGGCCTGCCTGTGATGACCGCTTTCCAAAGGACTACCTTGCATATAGGTAGTTTGGAGGAGATTTTCTCGCGAAATCCCGTGTGATGTCCTGGAACGTTGCTCAACGACGGAGTGACCAGTACGTACGTCACTGGGAATGCCGGTGGAATTTTGGAACACGATTGGATCCGTGTGTGCAGTCAGTCCGCAGCGCCCCCGATAATGAGGTCAAATGCCCAATTTTATCTGCACAGCTCATCGGCGTGAACGCACCGCGAGAAAGTCCGGGATGTTCGCGAGATTTCGTTGGCCTTATTTTGTTGCTCGCAAGCGTTTTAAACGAGTAGTTGGTGGCCAAGATGGCTGGGTAAGTTTGGAAAACAATTCTTTCTGTTTCGATTGATGTATATTTTGTCACAATTTGGGTAATTTTTTAGTTGGTAATTGTGTAAATCTGAAGTGATGGGTCGTATCGTGGATTTTGAGGGGGTCAATTGGTTTGTGCATCCTGACTGGACTAGACAAAACTTTTGAAAACAATAGCGTTTTTCCGATAGATGAAGACACGTGCTTTTGTTTAACGTGTCATGTGGCTTGCTGAAAGAGTTTTTTCAATGGTTTTTGCGCTACGATTTTACCGCGAGATTTCACCCTTTTAGCAGTGCGACTGTGGCTGCACACGTACGCGTGTGCACGCAGACATTGTAGAAATGCGCCTGAACACATTCATGACAGTCAACTCGACCATTGGACCAACTCGACCGTTGGACCAACTCGTCCGTTGACCGACTCGACTTCAAAGTTGAGGGAAATTTGGGGAGTCGATCATGGCTTCAGACCTTGGGTGCAAAACATATGAGTCAGGCTGACAAATTGTTAAGTCTTTCTTCACACAATTAAAACAAAATCTTAATTTTTTTTTATCCCACTTTTATTTATTTTTGAAAGTATTGGGAATTTTAAAGTTGGAATCAGGTCAAGTCGCCCCCTTATGAACTTGGCCCCTCCCCCTCCCCCTCCCCCTCGATGTTATTAATAGTGCTCACTAATTTTGTTTTAACTTTTTCCAATTACTGCAGCGGTCATCATGGGGACCTGCTGTTATGTACATGTATGCAGCATCAAAAGCACAATGGCATAGGATAACGCAAAGTTAATCTGAGACAGTCATCTCCCGACAACTTCACAGAGACTCCGGCATTTATCTCTGGTAATTTTAGTCATTCTTACTCACTTACTTGCAAACTTACGCTGGGGTAAAACAAGATCTGGGGGTAAAAACAAAACCTGTAACAAACCTATGTGTGGGCCATAAAGCTTGTGGACGCATGAGTTCAAGGTGGAGCCACCTTATCATGTCAAAAATTGACAATCTGAGAAACCTGATGCACTTTCTATTGCCCAATTTATTCGATATAGATTGCATTTGTTTTGCTTGCTAGCAGAAATACACCCAACAAATTTAAATCCCAGCATGACACCAGAAAAAAACACGGTCAAAAGTAAGAGCTTTTTGCTTCCTAAAATAAGCTCACATGATCTAATTACAATGCATGTCAAAATTGTCAACTGATTTTCATAACTTCATGTTTTATATGCATGTGTTGTTAGAGCAAGTCCCACCTAGAGTTTACATGAATATAATGTTAAACCAGCTGATGTCAGTGATGAGAGATACAACCTATATTTTATTTTTGGGATCTCTGCAGCTTGAAATAC
Organism: Henricia sp. BOLD:AAB3569; assembly: GCA_037783545.1. NCBI lineage: Eukaryota > Metazoa > Echinodermata > Asteroidea > Spinulosida > Echinasteridae > Henricia > Henricia sp. BOLD:AAB3569. The sequence continues at coordinate 125,380 of JBBELK010000057.1, read as the reverse complement.
AATCAATGAACCATATATTTTGTATCGTCATACATGTATTTGTCTTTTACAGTTTATCCAGTATACTTTAGAAACTCTAATCTGAGTGTTTACATGTGTGGCAGTTAACGAGTTTTCAAAACTTTTTTATAATATTTTTGTAATTATATACTCTTTGCAACAACAGAACCTGTTGTGACTATTCCGCTCGTGGTTTTTCATTATGGTTACATTTTTGGCAATAATAACTGTTTTAAGTCCACCATATGTCGATCATAAGTCATGTACATGTTTTAACAGATTTATTTATCAGTTGCTGTGTAGTATCCAAAGATGTGTGACATTGAATAAATTAAAAAGAACCGTTAACAATCTGTCGTGTTTCCTGTGTCATATAATCCTTTGCCCAACTGGACTGATTACTGTTTAAAATTTATTTGGGCAGATGGAGGCATAGAACAAGGAAAAAGAACATTAGGAAATTACTTCACTCTTGTGTAAACATAAAAAAAGCTTCAGATCCCGGCTAAGTGATTTTTAGGAAAAAATGATCAAAACTAAGATTGACTACACACTTGGCTATGGTTTGAGAGTTTTTACACCTAACCGGTTTGAATTTAACTTGATTTATGGGGGCTTAACAATACTGTTCGAAGAGGAGAAAAGGAAATAAAGGTAGACCTATACATGCATTCAATAAATAGCTCCGTGTGTACAACCCACGAAAAAATTGGTGGACTAGAAACCAGTCTAATCTGGAACTAGCAATGACGTCATCGTTAGCCAATCGGACAACGGGAAACTATGCGGTGCCACGGCGGTAATTTTGGGTTTGTGTTTATTCGGAATGACGATGGATTTCGCTGCATCCTGACTGGACTAGACAAAAGTACGTACAATTTTCATTATTTGTGGGTAGAATATTACATATTCTTTGTATAAAAGGTAAACATGGACTGCTGATTGTAGTGACAAGGGAAGATTTTGGCCGATTTTTGGGGTGTCGTTTGTCGTGTTTTTGGACGTGTTTTTTCCTGAATATTTCTCACCTCAAAATGCAAAAAAAACATGAAATAGTGATACTCGACGACAGATATGTTTCTCTTCTTTCCGAAAATTCTAGTGTTATAGGTCAGATTTCTGGAAACGACTAAGAAATCCTTAGTTTTCGACGGGCTGTTCAAGCTCATTAAATATGCACGACCGTAACTGGTTGAGGTCACGCGTGCATATTGTGCACATAAAAACAAGCACTTTTTAGCGCGCTGCGGACTGACTGTGTGTGGTCTTGATGATGGCTCGACCTGGACTGGTGATGATAGTGGTTATTGACCTGGACTGGCAACGACAATGATTGAGGAACTGGTTTAAATGGAATCGACAATGGAATGGACTGGACTTGACCTGGCTTGCGTGTTTTATTCGGACGAATAAACATTTTATAAAAAGCCTGTGTGATGATCGCTTTCCAAAGGACTACCCTTGCACATGGGTGGTTTGGAGGAGTTGTTTTGCGGAATACCGTGTGATGTCCTGGAACGTTGCTCAATGATGGAGTGACCAGTATGTACGTCACTGGGAATGCCGGTACAATTTTGGAACACGATTGGATCCGTGTCTGCGGTCTTGATGATGGCTCGACCTGGACTGGTGATGATAGTGGATATTGACCTGGACTGGCAACGACAACGATTGAGGAACTGGTTATAAACGGAATCGACATTGGACTGGACTTGACCTGGCTTGTGTGTTTTATTCAGACGAAAAAACATTTTATAAAAAGCCTGTGATGATCGCTTTCCAAAGGACTACCCTTGCACATAGGTGGTTTGGAAGAGTTGTTTTGCGGAATCCCGTGTGATGTCCTGGAACGTTGCTCAATGATGGAGTGACCAGTATGTACGTCACTGGGAATGCCGGTACAATTTTGGAACACGATTGGATCCGTGTCTGCGGTCTTGATGATGGCTCGACCTGGACTGGTGATAATAGTGGTTATTGACCTGGACTGGCAACGACAATGATTGAGGAACTGGTTTAAATGGAATCGACAATGGACTGGACTTGACCTGGCTTGCGTGTTTTATTGGGACGAATAAAACATTTTATAAAAAGCCTGTGATGACCGCTTTCCAAAGGACTATACCCTTGCACATGGGTGGTTTGGAGGAGTTGTTTTGCGGAATACCGTGTGATGTCCTGGAACGTTGCTCAATGATGGAGTGACCAGTATGTACGTCACTGGGAATGCCGGTACAATTTTGGAACACGATTGGATCCGTGTTTGCGGTCTTGATGATGGCTCGACCTGGACTGGTGATGATAGTGGATATTGACCTGGACTGGCAACGACAACGATTGAGGAACTGGTTATAAACGGAATCGACATTGGACTGGACTTGACCTGGCTTGTGTGTTTTATTCAGACGAAAAAACATTTTATAAAAAGCCTGTGATGATCGCTTTCCAAAGGACTACCCTTGCACATAGGTGGTTTGGAGGAGTTGTTTTGCGGAATCCTGTGTGATGTCCTGGAACGTTGCTCAATGATGGAGTGACCAGTATGTACGTCACTGGGAATGCCGGTACAATTTTGGAACACGATTGGATCCGTGTCTGCGGTCTTGATGATGGCTCGACCTGGACTGGTGATAATAGTGGTTATTGACCTGGACTGGCAACGACAATGATTGAGGAACTGGTTTAAATGGAATCGACAATGGACTGGACTTGACCTGGCTTGCGTGTTTTATTGGGACGAATAAAACATTTTATAAAAAGCCTGTGATGACCGCTTTCCAAAGGACTATACCCTTGCACATGGGTGGTTTGGAGGAGTTGTTTTGCGGAATACCGTGTGATGTCCTGGAACGTTGCTCAATGATGGAGTGACCAGTATGTACGTCACTGGGAATGCCGGTACAATTTTGGAACACGATTGGATCCGTGTCTGCGGTCTTGATGATGATAGTGGATATTGACCTTGACTGGCAACAACAACGATTGGATCCGTGTCTGCGGTCTTGATGTGGCTTGACTTGGACTGGTGATGATAGTGGATATTGACCTGGACTGGCAACGACAATGATAGTCCAGGAGCCCAGGGGGGTTTGGTTAGCTGGAAAGGTAACCAATTGCCTTGTACATCACAATGTTCCCAGGGCATCCCAGTGTATGAAACCCGACGACTGGCAAGCCTGCTGTGGTGGGTGTGGCCACGGGGGTAATTAAAAAGTTGCATAAAAGCTGAACTAGATCAGCTTTTATTGGTAACCACATCAAATTAAGTACAACATGTCAGGTATGACTCCAAGAACAGCAAATGGCCAATGCCAGTAATTGTCGGTGGTGGGGTACCCTTGCCAGTCATTAATATTTGACCCCTCATGGATGACCTAGATCAGCTCATTAGGTAACCGATTGAAACTTACTGGAAAATGATCGGGAAGACTCCATATGTAAAGAATGGGCCTTTCCAGTAATTTCCGTTGGTGGGGTACCCCTGCCAGTGGCCCCACAAAATGCCCCGCCCCCTTATTGACCTAGGTCAGCTCATGAGGTAACCGATTAAAACCTACTGGAAAATGACCGGGAGGACTCCATATGTAAATAATGGGCCTTTCCAGTAATTTCCATTGGTGGGGTACCCGTGCCAGTGGCCCCCCAAAATGCCCCGCCCCCTTATTGACCTAGGTCAGCTCATGAGGTAACCGATTAAAACCTACTGGAAAATGACCGGGAGGACTCCATATGTAAATAATGGGCCTTTCCAGTAATTTCCATTGGTGGGGTACCCCTGCCAGTGGCCCCCAAAATGCCCCGCCCATATTGACCTAGGTCAGCTCATGAGGTAACCGATTAAAACCTACTGGAAATTGATCGGGAGGACTCTATATGTAAAGAATGGGCACTTCCAGTAAATTATATTAGTGGGGTACCCCTGCCAGTGCACCACCCCCCCCCCCCTTAAAAAAATGCCCCGCCCCCTTATTGACTTGGATCAGCTCATGAGGTAACCGATCAAAACCTACTGGAAAATGATCGTGAGGACTCCATATGTAAAGAAGGTGCACATCCAGTAAATTATATTAGTGGGGTACCCCTGCGAGTCCCCCCCCCCCCCCACCCCATCCCCCACCCCACCCCATCCCCCACCCCATCCCCCTAAAATTCTCCGCCGCCTTATTGTCTTAGATCAGCTCATGAGGTATCTCAGGTAACCAATTAAAAGCTACTGGAAAATGACCGGGAAGACTCCATATGTAAAGAATGGGCACTTCCACTAAGTTATATTGGTGGGGTACCCCTGTCAGTGTACGCACCTCCCCCAATGCCCCTCTATATATTACACACTTCGGACACAAAAAGCAACATGTACTGGCATCATGGATTATCTCACACACAACGCTCATAGCATGTATGAATATACATGTATATGCATAATATATTACAGTATTGTGTGTTTTGTCTTGACAACATATTTACATCTTGTTTGAATCATAATGTATTGAAAGCTATACTGGGAAAATTTTGACAAACTGTAATGTATCGAATGAAGCTACATTGATCAGAACATAAAAATACAATGGTACCGTATAATCTCCACAGAGATCAGTTGCTTTGCTAAAAACGAAAAGTAACTAAAAGTTAGTGCAATAAAAAATAACACCCTTTTCTCTCTGTACCATTTAAGATGGTTCCTATATCAGTGAAAAGAGAATATATTCACCTTTGTTTCATTTTAACATGTGATCTGGCAGTACATGTACAGTTAACAAAATTATTCATACCCTTAGGCCTACTAAAATTTCAGTTTTGTGTGGTTTTCTAAAGAAAGAAAGGTGGACACAGGCCCTCTTGCAGAGAAACAACACCACAGCATGGTGCTCCCACCTCCAAACGTCACGGTCGGCACAGTGTTCTTTGAGTTGAATGCCTGACCTTTCTTGCGCCAAACGAAGGAAACATCTCTGTCGCCAAACAGCTCCATTTTCGTCCCGCCTGACCATAGAACTCATGACCAGAAACTTTGATCCTTGTTTCGGTACCCTCTGGCAAATGCGAGTCGAGCTTTTCGATGCCTGTGGGTGAGGAGAGGGATCCTTCTTGTGCAGTGTGCGGCGGTTTGTCTGCGCTGAAACCTTGGTGCCCAATCTGCCCATCTCACCCAAGTTGTCCTGATGTGCCTTTGATTGTTGTTCTGGGGTTGGAAAGGGCCTCGCGGCAGACTTTCCTAACCAGACGAGGAGACCCCTTTGGCTTCCGTCCACGCTTGCCGATGTTTTTCACGGTATTGAACTTCTTGTACTTCTGGACGATGCACTGTACGGTGGGAATTGGTAGTCTGAAGAGCTTGGAATGGCTTTATAGCCTTTCCTATCTTTGTGGGCATTCACAATGCTCATGCGGAGAGATCCTCACAGAGTTCTTTAGTTTTCGCCATGTTCACAACAACTGAGGAAGACTCCACGATTCCACTTACTCTAGAAGCAGAGTACTGACAATGACATTCCACAAATCACTTACAATAGGTGAAATTCTTAGCATATTCCTAGAGGATGTACGCATCGTTGCATACGCGCATGAGCATTGTCAATGCCCACAAAGATGGGAAAGGCTATAAAGCCATTTCCGAGCTCTTCAGACTACCAATTCCCACCGTACAGTGCATCGTCCAGAAGTACAAGAAGTTCAACCGTGAAAAACATCGGCAAGCGTGGACGGAAGCCGAAGGTGTCTACTCGTCTGGTTAGGAAAGTGTGCCGCGAGGCCCTTTCCAACCCCAGAACAACAATCAAAGGCACTTCAGGACAACTTGGGTGAGATGGGCAGATTGGGCACCAAGGTTTCAGCGCAGACAAACCGCCGCACACTGCACAAGAAAGATCCCTCTCCTCACCCACAGGCATCGAAAAGCTCGACTCGCATTTGCCAGAGGGTACCGAAACAAGGATCAAAGTTTCTGGTCATGAGTTCTATGGTCAGACGGGACGAAAATGGAGCTGTTTGGCGACAGGGATATTTCCTTCGTTTGGCGCAAGAAAGGTCAAGCAATACAAGCATTTAACTCAAAGAACACTGTGCCGACCGTGACGTTTGGAGGTGGGAGCACCATGCTGTGGTGTTGTTTCTCTGCAAGTGGGCCTGTGTCCACCTTTCTTTCTTTAGAAAACCACACAAAACTGAAATTTTAGTAGGCCTAAGGGTATGAATAATTTTGTTAACTGTACATGTACTGCCAGATCACATGTTAAAATGAAACTAAGGTGAATATATTCTCTTTTCACTGATATAGGAACCATCTTAATTTGTAAAGAGAGAAAATGGTGTTATTTTTTATTGCACTAACTTTGAGTTGCTTTTTTTTTTAGCAAAGCAACTAATCTCTGTGGAGATTATACGGTACCATTGTATTTTGATGTTCTGATCAATGTAGCTTTATTCGATACATTACAGTTTGTCGGAATTTTCCAGTATAGCTTTCAATACATTATGATTAAAACAAGATGTAAATATGTTGTCAAAACAAAACACACAATACTGTAATATATTATGCAGATATAGTCATACATGCTATGAGCGTTGTGTGTGAGATAATCCATGATGCCAGTACATGCTGCTTTTTGTGTCCGAAGTGTGTAATATAGAGGGGCATTGGGGGAGGTGCGTACACTGGCAGGGGTACCCCACCAATATAACTTAGTGGAAGTGCCCATTCTTTACATATGGAGTCTTCCCGGTCATTTTCCAGTAGCTTTTAATTGGTTACCTGAGGTAACTTACATGTACCTCATGAGCTGATCTAAGTCAATAAGGGGGCGGGGCATTTTTTGGGGGGGGGGGGGGGGGGGGGGTGGGGGGTTGGGCACTGGCAGGGGTACCCCACCAATATAATTTACTGGATGTGCACCTTCTTTACATATGGAGTCCTCCAGATCATTTTCCAGTAGGTTTTAATCGGTTACCTCATGAGCTGATCTAAGTCAATAAGGGGGCGGGGCATTTTTTTTGGGGGGGGGGGGGGGGGGGGGGGGTTGGGCACTGGCAGGGGTACCCCACCAATATAATTTACTGGAAGTGCCCATTCTTTACATATAGAGTCCTCCCGATCAATTTCCAGTAGGTTTTAATCGGTTACCTCATGAGCTGACCTAGGTCAATAAGAGGGCGGGGCATTTTGGGGGCTACTGGCACGGGTACCCCACCAATGGAAATTACTGGAAAGGCCCATTATTTACATATGGAGTCCTCCCGGTCATTTTCCAGTAGGTTTTAATCGGTTACCTAATGAGCTGACCTAGGTCAATAAGAGGGCGGGGCATTTTGGGGGCTACTGGCACGGGTACCCCACCAATGGAAATTACTGGAAAGGCCCATTATTTACATATGGAGTCCTCCCGGTCATTTTCCAGTAGGTTTTAATCGGTTACCTCATGAGCTGACCTAGGTCAATAAGGGGGCGGGGCATTTTGGGGGGCCACTGGCACGGGTACCCCACCAATGGAAATTACTGGAAAGGCCCATTATTTACATATGGAGTCCTCCCGGTCATTTTCCAGTAGGTTTTAATCGGTTACCTCATGAGCTGATCTAGGTCATCCATGAGGGGTCAAATATTAATGACTGGCAAGGGTACCCCACCACCGACAATTACTGGCATTGGCCATTTGCTGTTCTTGGAGTCATACCTGACATATTGTACTTAATTTGATGTGGTTACCAATAAAAGCTGATCTAGTTCAGCTTTTATGCAACTTTTTAATTACCCCCGTGGCCACACCCACCACAGCAGGCTTGCCAGTCGTCGGGTTTCATACACTGGGATGCACTGGGAACATTGTGATGTACAAGGCAATTGGTTACCTTTCCAGCTAACCCAACCCCCCTGGGCTCCTGCTCTATGATTGAGGATCTGGTTATAAACGGAATCGACATTGGACTGGACTTGACTACCCTTGCACATAGGTAGTTTGGAGGAGTTTTTCTCGCGGAATCCCGTGTGATGTCCTGAAACGTTGCTCAATTGAGTGACCAGTACGTCACTGGGAATGTCGGCGGAATTTTGGAACACGACTGGATCCGTGTCTGTGGTCTTGATGTTTGCCTGACCTGGACTGGTGACGATTGTGGATTTATGAGGATATACCTGTGGTTACTCGGACACGATCGAACCGGATTGGTGACGATTGTGGTGGAGAATACACGTTGGGATTCTCGCAGGATAATGACCTGGACTGGCAACGACTACGAACGAGGAACTGGTTTAATCGGCATCGACATTGGACTGGACTTTGACCTGGCTGGCGTGTTTTATTCGAAATAATAAAACATCTTAAAAACAACCTCTGATGTCCCGGCTTCGAATCCGGGGCGTGTATGTGGATTGGGTTTGCAGTCCCTACTTGACCGCATGGGTTTTCCCCTGGGGCATTTCTCTGGGGGTTTTCCTCCCACTTCCAAAACTGCAACTCCTTCTTCGTCATCTCAAGTTGATAATATAGTATAGTTAAAGCTAAAAACCGTATAGTTGATGGCATAAAGGGCCTTAGTTGCCTAAGAAGCCATAAATAAACAACAACAACCACAACATAGAGTCGGGCACTCTCCATGTGAGCGGACACACACACGCTTTTGTCAGCCACTCGTACATACATTGATCACAATGGAGCCCGGACAACAAGCACGTTTTATAAAAAAAAAGAGTGCAGTCGGCCGTCATTAGTTCGCAAGCCGCACTAATGGACAAACTAGACGGACTAATTTCAAGCAAATTCGCCCTTTTCGAGGAGAAGATCAGCAACAGTCGGCAAGATATTTCGGAAAATCAGCTCGCAAAGATTCAGAACGCCATTTTGGTCAACGACAATTACACCTACAAAAGAAAGAGCTGTGAAGATCAGTACAAGTTTAATGCCAAAGTGACGACAAAGCTGCGGGACGCACAAAGCAACATGGAAGGAGCCATGAATATGGGGCAAGCAGTGAAGGACATCGCCGAGGGTATTGCGCTTAATAATCATGGACAGAAACTGATACGCATGGCCGATGCCTCCGAAATGGGATGGAAGCTGGTGAAGGAGTACGAGGCCAACCCTCTCGCATCGGACTCCGACGACGAGAAAAAGATGATCAGGGCATGCTAGGGTTACGAAGAAGCAGAGCTGGAATTAAACAAGAAAGGAAAAAGAACAAGATTCGGATCGTGGCGTTCATCTCAAATCGTTAACCAAACGCCTGCATATCGGCCAGCGACGGGAGTCGCAAAAAGACCGGGAACTAGTTTCGGTTGTGGACAACAGGTCACTGGAAATTCGAGTGCCCGCAGGCGCACAATAGCCAAGCCAAGGCTAATAAGATAAGTTAATATATTCATGATTTTTCTCCTGGTTGTGATGTATTTTTGACTGAAACCCAGGTAAAGGGAAATTATATTTCTCGGCCTACTGCTCAGGTAGAAAGTAATTTTTCACCCGTTGGCAACTTGAAGCAGAAATTTAATTTCTGGGATACGGCAAATGTTAATGACCACGTACATGTACGATCGGTTATTTGCCAAGGGTATATTATACCATTTCGAACATTGCCAGAATCCTGTCAGTTAAGGAACAAAACATTGGTTATGGATAATCCTTCTTTTGTTGAAGAAGATATTGATCAATTGATAACTAAAGGTTGCGTTTCTGAAGTTCAGTGTAAGCCCTACGTACGTTGTAAACCAATTGACAGTTGCATACAATAGAAATGGAAAACAGCGACTGGTACTTGATTGCAGGAGTATCAATTCTCATTTAAAACAGTTTAAGTTCAGGTACGAAGACAATTGCTAAACAAATGTTTAGAAAAGGTGACTTTTTTTCTTCACCTTTGATTTGAAATCTGCCTATCATCATATAAAGATTCATAAAGACCATGGCAAATATCTTGGATTTGCATGGCGCAAGTGGGCGAACACGGTATTTTACCAGTTACTGAAAGTTGTGAACTGCAGCCGATTTCACGAAACTTTACGCAATTGCGCAAGTCCACTTACGCCATAACCCAGGTAACATTCCCACATGGGGCCCATATTGGCCCCATATGGGCAAGTATATGGGTCCCATATGGGTCCCGTATGGGCTGCACCCAAGGCCCATGTGGGGCCCATATGGGTCAACCCTTGTTCTCCTGCCCAGATCATTCCCCAGAGAACAAGGGTTGACCCATATGGGCCCCACATGGGCCTATTGCATGCTACCGCAGATATAATAGACAGATTAGAAAGCGCATTAAGTTCACTGATATACCAACTACGGTGTAAAGCCCCGGTCACAACGAACCAACGATGCATTTGTGCCACGACACGACGGAAAATTTGGGCAAATCGTTGGTCATCGGGGGTCGTCGCAAAACAGTCCTACGAAATGTTGAGCATCTTGGCATCGACTTGCCGTCGTGAGGCAAAATTGGACATGCACCTTTCTTGCTCGAAGATGTTTTGTGGTATCTATGTCTTGTGGCTGACGTGAGTCTGTCCTACCACAGTCTTGCGACAGTCTTGCGTTATATAGTCGGAAGACGGACGCGCGAGCGTCCCACGAGTGACCCACGACTGTTGTGCGACAGTCTTGCGACAGTCGCACGACTGTCGCACGCGCATCCCACGAGTGAACCACGACCTGATTACGTGAAAAACAGCCCCCCGACAATACCCGACAACTCACGATGGTCCCACGACTGTCGCACGACTGACTTGCGACACATCCACGACATAACCACGACATATCTTCTTTGTGTCGTAGCCCTTGTGACCACTTGAAATAGATTTCGGGCATGTTGCAAGATCTGGCCACGACAAATATGTTATGGGTCTACCACGACGAAATTTCGTACGATCCGTTGTGTAGACGGCAACGTGAATTGGCTCCGCTTGCATAGCTGAGTAGCCCCCTCTGGTGCAGAAACTCTGCAAAAGTATATTTTGCCCTGCCCTGCCCTGCCCATCCAAGCCCTGTCCTGGCCAGGCCAGGCCAGCCCAGGCCAACCCAGGCCAGCCAAGCCCCGCGCGAAGCCATCCAGCTCATCCAGTCCAGCCCAGACCCAACTAAAAAGCAATGCCCCCCCCCCCCACCCCCTCTCCCCATCAGTGAAATTCTGACTACGCCGCTGCCTTGAATGCGGGACAGGGGCTTAAAACGGCTAAAAACCGGCAACAGGTTGCGTTGCGATTTTCCTGAAAGCGAAACTCCAACTCCTGACAAGCCGAGGTCGTCAAGTTGGGTGGTCGGTTCCAAGTCACTCCGCGGGGGAGGGGGGGGGGGGGGGGGAGAGGGAGGGAGGAGGGAGGGGGAAGGTGGGGGTTGGGGTGCCTTTTTTTCACAAAACCCCCTCCCCCTCGAATCTGTTCTTTCATTCGGCATATGTTTTAGGCAATCGTGTTTGACAACAGCATGGATCCGTCACTGCCAGGTATCCGGACGCACACGCTCCCCCCCCCCCCAATCCCCCCCCCCCCACCCCAATCCCCCCCCCCCCACCCCAATCCCCAACATCCCCCCGCTCCCCCGCGCATCCCCTCCAGCCCGTACGCCGCTGATGGCTTTTGAAGTCTACTAACAGATACATTTAATTTGTAACGTTGACAATCTCGACATTTGCATTTTCGTGTAGGTTACAAAAAAGAAGTCAAAGTACCAGGTTGCCACGTCGCCCACATCCGGATGAACGCGTGTAGAGGTTATTGTTTGACATATTCCTTCTTGTCTGATACGGCCACGATGGACAGAAGCGACGGTACCCAACTATTTACGTCACACGGATCGTGCTGTGCAATATCGACAACACATGACGTAAGTCCAATGCAGTTCAGGCGATATCCACTTGGCATGGGTAACACGTTCTCGCTTCCGAATGGCGGAAACATTACACGGAAACACCGCACTAGTCTGATTGAGTTTACACCCACACACACGCACCCAAACATGTTTTAACCGGCAATCGGGGACGTACCATTAATCTTTCTGTAGGAAAGAAACTTTCTGTAGGAAAGAAACTTTCTGTAGGAAAGAAACTTTCTGTAGGAAAGAAACTTTCTGTAGGAAAGAGTTTATTTAATGACACCTAATTTAATTTTACCTAAAGCTACGCTACGGAGCTGAAATTTTAAACGTAAATGGTTTGTACCCTAACCTATAATGGTTTGTGAAACCTATAATAGGTTTCACAAACCATTATAGGTTAGGGCACAAACCATATTACGTTTCAAATTTCAAATTTGTAGCTTTAGGTAACGTCCACGATTGCCGGTGTTTGCCATAGGTGGGGGGGGGGGGGGGGGTGGGGGGAAATGGCGTGAAATTTTAGAATGGTAAGGAGACAAATATGACATATGACATGGCATAAAACTCTCAACACCCTCCTTTAACTACAAATATGTGCTACTCAGCTGCACAATAAACGTATTGTATAAATATTCCAGCTGAAATGACGAAACATCTACATGTTAATAGGGAAACTTTGAAACTTCGTATTTAATAATGACAAGGATCTGGCACTTTTCCCATATTTGTGGAAAAAATCGTCCCCCCCCCCCCCTACACCCCCCCCCCCCCCCCCCCCCACACACACACCTCCACCCCCCACAGTCCGCCCCCATTTTTATTTCAATTGGTCACATTTCCGACCCTGGGGAATGAGAAACGTGACCAAACCCCCACCTAAGGTGTGGGGCAGCGAGGAGAGGGGTGAGGAAACAATTGATATAGGTGCCAGTGCCAACTTCCGTTCGTTCACATCTGTGACCAATTCCAAAGCGAATTTGTTTGAAAATTACCCAAAAAAAACTTTTTGACGTACTTTTTTTGTGTATTTTGTAACAGGTTCATTTCACGTTGCAATGCGAAAACAACCAGATTTACAAGAATACGTTCAAATCGGCTAAGGACTGCAGTTGCACGCTTTGCAGTAAACCGTAGCAAAGTTTTCCAGACGGCCCAAGAAGCACTCCGGTACCGCAAGGATTCTGAAGCCTCTGTTAAGATTATTAGATGGGCCACAAAACGACAGAAATGACCGCCGATACTACTGCTAGCTACACTTAGAAGACTGGAGTCAAATGACGAAGTAATCATAATACAATAACTTGTACACTAATTCTTTTCGAAGTTGTACTTCGTTTTGAATTGGATAAACAGACCGTTCAGTCCGACATGTATCCATTCTTCCCTAATTGACATTCTTCGTGTCTTATACGATTGTTTTAAAAAGTTCTTTTGGATATAAATAGTTGACATTTCATTTCCCAACTATATTTATATGTACAACAACTATAAAAATAAAAAAACATTCTTAATGCGCCTGTCACACTTTGCCAGATAAGGCAAACGCATGAGAAACGAATGTGGATTGTTTGCATCCGTTGATATCCGTTGAAATGCGTTTCATGTCCTTTTTATCCTTTGGATGGACGTTCATCGTCAGTTGATGTCCGTAAAAGCGGCCAGAAAACTTTGTGCATGCACAAACATTTTTTTCTCGCCAGAAACGGATAGCAAGATCCGGCCCTTGTCCGATGGTTGTGCGTTTTGTCCTGTATGTGTACTGTACTTGCTCGTTTTCCACACGTTTCCATCCGCTAGGCGTCCTACAGAGATGGGACAGATGGAACGGGCATGTACAGCACATCAAACGCATACACACCGCAAAGCCACAGGACGCCTGCAGGATGCCTGCAGGACGACTACCGGTCAAAACGCATGTATACGGATGACAAACGGACAGGACGGCCATAACTGATGATTACAGCATATCTACAGCATATCTACAGCATATCTACAGCACATCCACAGTATATGCACAGGACATGGAACTGATGTTTAACGCATATGTACCGGCCTGCAACTGACACCGGCAAGGGCATACACGTTTCATGCGTCACCCATTCGTTCCTAGTGCGTTTTGTCCTGTGGGCATGCGGTGCATGTTCGTTTCTCATGCGTTTGCGCACGTTCCACAGTCCTGTATACAATTGCCCCAGGTGCGTTGTTTGTGCGTTTTATTCGGCCCCTGGACCGTGCATGTACGCTCCTGCTAAATGGAAATTTACACTTTGTCCACCGGATTGACGATTTGACAAACTATAAACGAAATACCATCCGTTTCTTGTACGTAGGGCCGATCCGGCAAAGTGTGACAGGCGCATAAGACACGAAGTTTGGTGAGAATTGACACATGCCAATAACCGCACAGGCGTTGCTATCGGACTGAACCGTTTGTTCTGCCAAAGAAATGGGTTGCAATGTCGAGTTGGTTAGTGCTCGAGTATAACTTCGAAAAGGCTTACTGAACCCGTATTAGAAGAGACTGGGGTATTCTAGTCACAACTATAATTTAAAGGAACTGAACTTTCAGCCGAATTTATTTTTAAAAACCAATATGGAGCACTATTAAGAAAATGTAAGTTAATAAAGGGTATTTTACAAATATTAAATCAAAGGGCATTGATAACTCCTAATAATTTTCCGGTTCTCATTTCAAAGAGTTAGAAACGTACCATACACATACCAACTTTGTTCGGCTGGCAATATCAATGGGCTATCTCTTTGTGACTTTTTGTTGGTTTGTTTTATTTTAATTGTTAGTTGTCATTTATTTTCTTCTTTCTAACAGCGCTTTTAAATTACATGAATGTAGATAGCGATATCAAAAATAAAAAGTTCAATGTAATTTTGCAATCAGCTATATACGAGTGCCTTGTTTTGAGAAATATCGCCCTCTCGTGGTCAACTCTTGACAAATCTCGTTCCATGGTGTACTGCACAAGTGCAATAAGTAAATCAGGTTTTGGGGAACAAATACACTTTTAAATTTGGTTTCGTCGTATAATTAAAAATTCTTTATAGGGAAATTGCTTTCTCGTATCCCGATTGGTCCACAAAACAACATCGCATATTTAAATAGCGACGATTTCAAGATGTATAGCTATTTGTTTATCCTTTATTTATTAATTTTGGACTTAATTTTAACAGGGTTGCCACGAGATACGTGATATATTACAGGATATTAGATCGTTAACTTAAAACTTTGCGGTTAGATAATAATGGTTCGTATAATAGTTGTATAATGCTACACGCACATGTCTTCTGGTAATTTACATAAAGTGCGTTATTTGTCGTTTTGATGGTGTGTAGCCTTGGTAATTGAGCCACTTGCAGTATTAAAACATGGAAAAAGTATTGCCCGATTGGTCGATGTTTACACACGATAAGTGCAACTAAAGCCACAATATTCGAATGCAAACGTACAGATTTCTGGTTGTTTTCACACCAAATTCCATACAGAACACGACCAATGCAAGCATCTTAAACAGCTAGAATCCCCCTTGAAGGAAAATCTAGCAGTTAGAATTTTTTCGATAGTCAAAACATCCCTCTTGCCGACGTGGATTTCTTTTTTTAATTGTCGGTTTTAAGTGGATAAATTGCAACCAAAAGTGCGTTTTCGAAATGAGATTTTCGCGATTTCTGAAACGCTCATTAGGTATTCATGATATGCGCGTGACCCCGTGACGCAATCCCGAGAAAGAGAAGTCAACACGATTGTTAGCTCCATACGTTTACACGCACAAAACTTGGAAAACCGTCTCTGTTAGATGGTGTTTTTTGAAGAATTTTGTTGGTCCAAAAAGCCAGAGATATGCCCAGTAGCTGCGTGGTTGTATGTTTCACCAAACACTATGAAAAAAAAAGAGCCCAAAGTTTTTCATTTCTATTACCAAGAGAGAGAAAAATGAGTCGCTCATTCTAACTTGTACCGGCCGATGTTCAAACACGTGGGCCGCAGAGACCGCAGGCACCGTTCCATACTGTACACAGACCGCTGTGAATGCCGTTCGTTCCGTGACAAAACCACCCGTCGCAATGCACCAGTATTCACTTCAAAAGAGCTTCATTGTGAGCCACAATTTCATCGTTTTTTCACAAAACAGGTAATAGTAGATTGTTGTCATATTACATGTGTTTTTCACGTTTGTATTTTGAATCACAAGGACAAAACAGGCATGATAAACATTCACTTCGTGTATTTTCCATTCAATACTGCACAGGCCGTTTTGTATGTTTCTCAGGATGACGTCAAAACCCTGTTGATAAACAAACCAAGTGACCTCGAGCGTTTCAGAATTTCGGGTGAAGAGGGTCGGAACTGCTTTGCGTTTTAAGCAAAAGCCTGTCGATTTTTTTGTGGAAAACAAGTTGTGATGGTGTTGTAGACACATACACCTCCATGATAAACATGAAAACTTAAAAAATGTGGACGGGGGGATACTAGCTGTTTAACGGATAAACGTATACTTAACACGGACCTCTTTATGGGCAATTGGAGGAGCGCATGCTGGCCTCGGCCCGTGCCGCCCTTGGATTTGGTGGCGGTACATTGACGACATTTTCTTTGTCTTGACTAGTGATGAAAACAGCCTCAGTATTTTCATTGACCACATCAGTTCTTTCCACCACAGGACAAACAAGTTCACATCAGAGTACTCCACCGCTGAGACTCATTTCCTTGATGTCATTGTACGCAAGGAAAACAATGGCCTAACCACAGACCTATTCGTTAAACCCACAGATAAACACCAGTACTTGCACTCAACCAGCTGCCATCCCAGACATTGCAAAACCGGTATTGCATATAGCCAAGCTCTTCGCCTTCGGCGCATGTTATAATGACTCTGATTTTGCCCGTCACTCACAGGACCTTAAGAAACACCTTGTTTTACGATGGCATAGTTCACGTGCGGTACACAGGTCCATTCATAAAGCCAAGCCCCTTTCCAGGGATCTTGCGCTTGCTGGGAAACCTAACCCCCCCAGCTCATAGCCTCAACAGAATTCCTCTAGTTGTCAATTATCATTCTTCCCTTCCCCCATCCGCCAGATTGCCAGTTCTAATCTCCATATATTGCATACCTCAGATCGTCTTCAGCGGTCAGTTCAGGAAGAGCAATCGGTAGTTTACCATCCCAATCTGCGAGACCTTCTAGTCAGATCCGCAGTCCCACCTGATAATTCCACTAACACTCCCATTCCCCATGGAACCTTTAAATGTAACTCTAGGTGCATAACATGTCAGGAGCACACCATGGAAATTGATTCTTTCAGAAGCCATTCCACCGGAGCTGTCTTCAAGACAAAGGGTCACATCACTTGCAGAGTCTGTGGTATTCAGTATGTGGGCAAGACGAAAACCACACTCAAGAAACGTTTGTACGGTCACAGATCCACAGTAAACACCAAGAGAACTGACGCCCCAGTTGGTGAACAACTGTACTAATCACTCCATCTCTGACATGTTTATACAGGGTATTGAGGCTCTTGGCCACCACACAGACTCTGTTCGACTCAGCAGAGAGAAATTTTGGATTAAACGACTCCGCACCATCCAGCCACATGGTCTCAACATTCAGGAGGGAAATGATTATTATCTTAATTTTTCTCCCTCATTTCCACCTACTTTCCACCTCATTTTTGCCTGCCCCACCATACCTCCTCACAACACCGCCCCACCCCCGAATTTCCCCATTTTCCCAACCCTAATCCCTCCCCTTTCCTACCACCACCCCCCCCCCCCCCCATCTTGTCCTTTGGTTTGTTCCTTAAAGTCCCTTATAATCCCTAGCTTTCTATCCCAGGCAGACATTATGCAACCAGCTTTGTTCACTCATCACAACCTCTCTTTTTGCATGATTGCCTCCCTTTGTGTTTGCCTTAGCGTGGTGTTTGAATGTGCTATTTTCTGTGTGTCCTAGTCATTCTCTGCCTTTGAAGAAGACCCTGCTAGGGTCGAAACGCGAGGCCAATAATTTTACAGTGTGACATACCTCTTTTGGGCGCATTTCTGTTACATTATTTCCAACAAAGTGGAAGCTTGTACCAATTGAAATAGTGCATACAACACATAAACAAATGCAAACAACACACGAACTCGATCAGTTGTCACTTGCGAAAACAAAATATTACTGAATATTTAGATGAAAATGTATGGATGGGAAGGCCTTACAGGACATCTAAAAAAGAAAGGACATCCGTCTTGAAGGAAAGGTAAAGGGGAGGGAAGAAAGAAACAAAATACCTGTCATTCTCATTCATTTGTGATACGTAGACCGGCACGGTTATCAAATATGATTCAGGAAAACAACGCCAGAACTAAAATGGGAAAGAAATGTGAACTTGAAGGCCTTTCACTTGTCGGAAGTTCGGTTGCTCTAAACATTGACGATTGTCGTACACAACTCGATCAACTTCAAATCACCATTGTATGTGTCTCGAATACGATAACTTAAGGTAATTATCTTACGCACGTTATCGACCATAGACTGCCGAAGTGAATACGTCATCTTTTAGGGCGGTCGGGTTGGCGTACGAGTTCTTTCCTCGCCTTTCACCTCTGGCGTCCCGAGTTCGAATCCGGGGCGTGTATGTGGATTGGGTTTGCAGTCCCTACTTGACCGCGTGGGTTTTCCCCTGGGGCATTTCTCTGGGGGTTTTCCTCCCACTTCTAAAACTGCAACTCCTTGTTCGTCATCTCAAGTTGATAATATAGTATAGTTAAAGCTAAAACCGTATAGTTGATGGCATAAAGGGCCTTAGTTGCCAAAGATGCCATAAAATATACAACAACAACAACACGTCATCTTTTGTTGGTTGCCTAGGCAATTGGCTCTACACTAAAAATCACTGAACCGTGTCCCTGTGCTTTTGCAATGGTACTTTTTCCGACGGCCATGATGTTTACAGCCAATTGCCATGGCAACGCACGTCACACTTCGGCTGTCTATTGTGCAAGTGTTTTTAAAATATTTGTTTGGGGGAGGGGGAAGTACATGTAATACTCAACAATTATTGGTTATGTAATGTCGTGGGTTTTTGGAAGACTGCTATTCAAGCTAAGAACTTCGTCACTACTGTAGCAGTGTATATAAACTATTTGAGACTGTCGCTTGAGACTTGTGATCGATTTCCCATATAGCTTTCATGTCAATAAAGAAGCAGTATACGACGTAACTTTTCGACTCTTTTTTTGTATATATTTATCTGTTTGTTTCTCTAATTAAGAATTGTATATGTTGCACGATAGTGACCACAGAAATGAAAAGAAACAAATACTCGAAAATACATTATTGAGCTTTGTGCGTTAGCATGGCCTCTCCCGTTTTACGAAGCTTGCCATTATTGTTTGTTCATTTGGGAGGTGCATGCGCAAATTTGGCCAAAGTGTGTGCATTTGAACCATATAGCTATATTTAGAAAACTAGAGTGAGCGCTTATCGCGTGACCACGTGCCCTCAAGGCTGCGTGGACGCCATTTTTTCAGTGGGAAAAAAGTACGTGCTAATGTGTCGACGACGTGCGTATTTTCAACTACAATCATCCTGAATGTCGGATCATTGTCCCCTGTTTATATTTTACTTAAAAAATTGAAACTTTAGTTAGGCCAATCATGTTTCTTTCGTCCATGGGCCAAACAACATCCAAAATCGTCCCCCGGGTACTGTATAAGAGTTGGGAAGTTGATAAGAAATTTGTTAAATGACTCATAAAGGATTGGATGGAATGGGCGGATTTGATAGAAAATCTCAAAATTTCGAGTGAGAAAGTTTAAGATTTTGTGAGGAAACACTTGGATTTTTGTCAGCCTGCCTCATACATTTTGCACACAAGGACTTAAGCCACGATCAACTTCCCAATTCTTTCCTGTCCCGTCCCCACTGCTCTTTGCGTGTGTAGAGCGACTTCGTGTCTACTCGTACCTCAGCCACTGACTTGGGGGGGAGGGGGGGGGGGGGGGGGGGGGAAGTAAAACCTGTTTTATAAAGGCGCGCCAGAGTCGCTCCGAACTACATGTAATTGTATTAAGAGCGACTCCAGTCGTTCCGATTAAAATTTGGTTTTTAATGCGAGCCGTGCGCACACTGAAGATCGACGTCTGAAACCAAGTCGCTGTTCAGTCGTTCTGACCGACTGGAACAGTCGATCTTTCGATTTCAGTCTCTCCAAATTGTTTCATACGTCGAACTGAATTCAAATTTTTGGGATAATTTAGTTCGGCGCGACTCTGGTGCGCCAGTATGAAACGGGTGTAAGATTTCCCGGTGAAACTGACTGCCTAAGGGAAAAACTACCGTTCACCTTCGCCAGTTGGGTCCATGCACCTACATGGAGCATAGCATAACCTGTTTTCCAAAAAGAAAACTGGATATTTTCTCATTTCTAAAATCATGTTTCTAACCAAATTCGCACTTTCTGTGACATTACTATGTCAGAGGTGTACGGTATTTATACCTGCCTACGTAATACAGGAAAATGTCACTCGGGACTGGTGTTAAACAGCCAATAAATCATTTAAAAGCCGATTGATAGCTGCCGCGCCGTCGACTGCAGTTAATACATCCGGGTATTTAATTAGCAATCATTTTGCCCACTAACAAAATGGCGGACGCGGTCACAGGGCGGCACGCCCGCGTATAAGCACGCAAAGTATAGCGAGTGCTCCCTCTAGTTTTCTAAATATAGCTCTATGATTTGAACCAAGTGTCTTGAATTCTGAATCCAATATTTTATTTTGATATCAATGTGATTATAGGTCTTCGAATTCATCAGAAATGAATTCGAATTCGTGTTTGAAAGTGCATGTTCGTGTAATTTTGATCAGGTCGCTATTTCTCTGATTCTTATTCATTTTTACGCTATTTAATTTCGTTTAGCTATAAGCTATCCACTTTAGAACTTGCGTCATTCAAATTCAAACCACCGAATCGTCGCTCAATTTGGCACACGCTGAGTTCACGCGTTTTCGGCGTTCTATGTTTACTTTCTATTTACTGTATGTGCAACCAATACGTGCCTTTACGATTCCCCACAATTCACTGGGCGCCAGAGAAATAGCGGAATCAGAGAAATAGCGGAATTAGAGAAATAGCGACCTGATCAAAATTACACGAACATGCACTTTCAAACACTTTTATTGTTTAACCGCGTTTTCGTTATTTAAATTGTTCCAATACTGACCAAATAGTCTTTAATCAACCCAACTTTACGTCTACCGCGTACTAAAGCTGCCATTTTATACAAGAACAAGAACTCAGTACGGGGATGTATGTACGAAGAACCTTTCCATTCAATTGGCACGGCTGAGATAATGGAATGAATAGGCGTAGAAATGTCCCCGATTATCTTTCACCTTCGTGGCACCCCTCTGAGAATTAAAAAATAATAGCTGTTTCATATAGATTTTGACACGCTGAATCCAAATATGCTTGTTGGGGGTCGTGAATTTCTGCAGTTAATTAGAAAAATGCAATTTAAAAGATTAAAATGCAACACATGTATTTTAACATCGAGGAAAATTATAAAACAACTGGTTTTTTTTCCCCGAAACGAGTAACTGTTCAGCATGCATGTTCACCGGTAAGCATCATCAGGAGGTAAGAGGGAAAGAAATGATCATGGCTTCAGACCTTGTGTGCAAAACATGAGAGAGGCTGAAATATTCCAAGTGTGTCCTCAAAAAATGTATTTCTCACTCGAAATTTTGTTTTTTTCCCCATTAAATCCGCACATTCAGATTCCAATGCTAGATGAGTCATTTTAAAGAAATTGCACAGGATTTGAAGCCATGACCACTACTTAATTCTTTACCTAGAAATAGAAGTCATACATCACCTAAGACCTCATGCACAAGTCATTGTGAGAGTAGCAGACAAAAAATGTCTTTTTTTTTAATATCAAATTTTTGTTTCCTATTTATATTTGCACTTACTGATGACTGATAAGTCATGATTGCAAAGAGGAAGTGAGGCTAGTCTTGTAAATCCTTATCGAAACAATTGGGATGCAAGGGGAATGACTTTTCCTTGCACACGCATTTCTTTTTATGAAGTGTTTTTCCGATCACCCCTCTCCTAACCCCAACAATATTTGTGTAATTTGTAGTTTGTCTCAATTTGTCCCTCACTCCCCTTTATTCGGTTTCTAGCCCTACCCGGTAGGTTTAGGGCATAAGTATTGAAAGCTAGTGACTGTGGTATAAATGAGATAGGACAAATATTTCATGTTGTTTGTAACATTCTCATGATGCTTGCAGTAAAATGTCATGTTCGGTTTTTGTACTTTCAGATCTAACCAACTCACAGAGCGTCTTCGTGTGAAATACGGTATATAGAGCTTCTGCACCGGCGGCCATGACAAGGGGCCAGGTTTTCTTATTTAAATGATGTGACAATGGAACCACAAAGCACTCAAAGTACTCATGCTTGACACACAGTGACAATGTGACTGCCCACGTCATGGCCGCCGTGCAAAGGCTCTATACCCATGTTTTGTCTACGGCTGCCGGGCCTTCGCAGAGTCGCTCAGGGGGGTGGGGGCGGGTGGGGGGGGGGGGGGGGGGGGGGGGGGGGGATGAGCGCCCTCGCGGTACAACTTACTAGTGCAGATATAATATATATTACCAGCGTAATAGCATTGCCGATACAGACGTGCCTTTATTATTCTTTATTCTTTTTCTTTTTTCCCCACAGGACTATGAATTTGCCGAATAAAGTAAATATTGGGTGTCACCCCCACCCCCACACCACCGCCCCCACACCCCAAACCCCACATCCACACCCCCTCCCTCTAGCTACGCCACTGCGTTAATCTGTGTAATTAATTATCTTGTTTTCAGTAGACTGCACCTTGGGTGTTCCTTTCTCCTTGTATTGGCCAACATTTATTTAAACTATGGGCAGACATTTTTAAAAACTCGTTTGCTTTTTCTGCCTTAATTTGGCAATTCAAAACCTGTTTAGTTAACATGCATTTCCTTCTTTACAAATCCATCCATTAGGCCTATGTCTACTACATTTCTGTCTATGTTTTTCATGATTGACAAAAACAAAACACGTGGGCATGAACATTTAGAAAAATGTTTCTTGGTCACGTGATTTTGGTAAAATATACAGGAAAGACTTGAGTACATGTAGTTGACCATGGTTTCACTCCCTGTGTACAAAACATGTGAGACTAGTACAAATGCTTTTTTTCTTAGAATAATCTTTCCTTTTAAAATTTTGTTTTCCTATCAAATCTGCATATACACTGATCAATGCTTAATACCGATTGTGCAGTGTACGTGTATAGTTGAACCTTAAAATCTATGCTTTAAAACCACTCTACTCAGTTAAAGTCATAAAAATCCTATTTGGAGCTTGCTTTGGGGGTTAAAACAAATGTTTTTAGTTTTTATGCTAATACGAATATGCATATTCATGACCAAGGTCACCATGTCACAAGAGGCAAACACAGGAAAATCACATTCAACTGTGCACAAACGATTCCACTTTTTTCTCAATTTTCCTGAAACTTTTGTAATCCATGGCTGTTTGAGTTGTTTTACATGTTGCCTGCTGTAAGCCATGACAAAACTGGGGGTAGAAACTGCAGCAATTTGCCACAAGTCCAACTTGAAGTCTTATGTTTTTTCTTAACTTTTCCCTTCCGTCTTCCTTATGTGATGCACTGAAAACAGCGCCCTCTGTCTGTGATTTATTGCGGTGAAATCTTCAAAGTTGAAAAAGGCCACCTTTTATTGATTTTACATCCAAACGAACAATAGTATGTCTTGCTGAACAAGTAATCCGTCATTATGAAGCAAAGCTTAGGCACAAAGTTGTTTAGCATGTCACAGCCCTTTAATAAGAGCACTGTTAATACAACATTCTGCTTATAAAACATGGAAATTTAGGTTCCACATGCATGGTTGTCATTGTTTTCTTCCCACTATAATAGACTTCTGCTATAACAAGGTATCTTGCAAAATTGCAAGGACTTCCTATTAACGAGGTTTGATTGTACAGTATACATACATGTCCAAACCTTTTATTAAGTGTAGACTTTATTATTAGAGTTTTTCTTCACCTCCTTTGACAAACTGCACCTTTAATAAGCTTGTTTATATTTATATTTTTACAACTTTGTGAACCTTTTCCCGAGCAAATTACATCAGTAATCACCGGATGCAGTCAATTAAAAATTATCCGGAATAACATTGTTGAGATAGTTTCATTTTCATTCGAAAATTGTTTAATTTTGGTAATGCAACTTTAATTGCAGATATCGAACAAAACTGCAGGTTTAGGAAACCCCCAACAAGTAAATTCGGATTCCTCATACCCAAATCTATAAAAATCAATCGCATTTAATTAATTCTCAAAGGGGTGCCACGAAAGTCATTTTCTGAGCAAGATAATCGGGGACATTTCCTCGCCTAGAAGGGCCTGATCACCACGGCCTCATGACAAACTAAATCGAATGCTCTTTTTAAATAATTGAACGGTGATCTCAAACTGCATTCAAATTCGCGCTAAAACGAATGTGTCTGAAACAAATTTTGGTGGTATTTTGTCAAACCTATAGTTTAGGTGTTCGTAAAAATTATTTCTCGACGCGTGTTAGGATTTTAGTCCATCAATATATTGCTACACACACTGTGTGTAAGCGATTGGAAAAAAAACTGTAAATGAGTCGACTGTCACAAATTCTGATTTTAAATTACAACCAACATTTTTGCTTGCTTTTTGTTTTGGTTTATTGACGTTACGTTTGATTGTTTTTTAACTGAAAAGGTAAACATGCCTTCTTTCCAGTCAATATTCCTACTTGAAGACAAGCCCTTCCTCAGCGGAGTAAGCCATTTTTGAAGTCAGAATTTGCAGGTAAACATTGTAAATTGTATTCTGATAAGAATGGATTTACTTTTGACATGAACAGATTCTTGCTTAGTACAAAACAATTGTGCTCAGAAGAAACAGGTTAACAGTCAAAATTTCATGACTTCTGTATTACTTTTGCCTCAGTGAAATCTGTGCCAAATCTTGCCAAGTACAACAATGTCAAGCAGTATATATACTGGCCAAAATGATTAGAGTACGATAGTACTTTTATTTCTTAATTACCAGAATTTGAATTTATTGCATACCTGATTTCTCATAAACGTGCTTTTTTGTTTCTTGTTTTGTCATAAACAGTTTCTTTCTCTTTGACCATGTGTTCTAATAATTTTGACAAGTATCACATTTCTGCTTAACAATGACATGAAACTGAGCACAGGATTTTTTTATTAATTCCAGTTTGACTTGCCAACACTTCACTATTGTGGGAAATTAAGTCCAGATAAAAAACCGTGAATTTTATCTGTACGTAACTTTAGAATGGAGGATCGTATTTACATGGGATTTACATCAATTACATAAAAACCGGGTCTATATGTTGACATTATGCAATGGAAGCAAAAATCACAAATATATTTCTGTAAAAAAATGGTACCTTTTGTAAGAAATTAACAACTGAATATGCTTTTTAGACAAATTTGCTTGTCTTTCACTTAACACACACACATTTGGATTTTTAAGGTTTTCTGCAGCATTGCTGGGCAGATGGATCCATGTTGCTGAAACTTCTGCAGGCTAGTTTACCAACATTCGTCTTTAGACATGTAATGCCGTTATTCCAGGAATTCGTAATAAACGTTTGATCTTTTAATTGATCCACTGAGCCCTTTGGATGAGGCAGACATGATTTAGTTGTCTTTTATATAACTGTTCATCGCATTTAAAAACCGCACCCCTCCAGCACCCAATATTAAAACATTGTAATCCCAAGTAAAGAAGTCAAAACTTAATTACAATTTGAAAAGACAAACATTTGTTTTATTTTGATCCAACAAGTTATTAGGTACATGCTGTCACAATTGCTCTATGGTAACTATACAACTATGCTGTTCAAGTAATAAATAGTGTACAGGCGTGGATCCAGGGGTGTGTGGGGGGGGGGGGGGGGGGGGGGAGTTTCAAAACTCCTCCCTGCTCCGACACACACAAATATAATATAATGAATTTTGTGTGTGTCCGCCTCTGACGGGCAAAACCCCTCCCTGGTGGCAAAACCCCCTCCTGGAAAAATTCCTGGATCCGCCCCTGGTGTATGGGAATTGACATTTTACACTGTACAATAAAAAGTATCCATAGCTATGCGGTCCTGCTTCCATCGGGCGTGTTACGCGATTTGATTGACCAAAAGGCACGGGACCACGAAAAAGCCGTTTCATTTTTAGCTGAAAAAAATCGATATATGCACTTGCTGAACGTTATCAACGTACGATCTGCAGCTTCAGTACAAGACAGAGAAGAATGGCGCAAAACGTTATCTACTAATCAACGGCCACTTGCATGCCGATATAATGTATATCAGCTTAGAATCGATTTTTTTTTACAAAAATAAATAACCAAGGAAAAGCTTTCAAAGCATGCATGTGGTCACACAAATATTGAAGGCATAAATTGTCTGAGTAGTTTTAGTATCATGGGGTAGTTTCGACAACGGTCCGTTTTCACAATTTGATAAGTTTCGAATTTATATATTGAAACTTAATAGATGCACTACAAGAGCAATGACAGGTTCATATTAAGAAAAAACTGACTATTAAATATAACTCTAAAGCATGTAATGAAATAGTACACGATGGAGAATACGAGTATGATTGAGCATTATATCAGGTACAACGCAGTTTTCGAATGTAGTATGTCTCAACAACATAATGCGTTTCTGTCAATATTAATAAAGTATATACCGAATCGTGTCACGGCAAACAAATGTTTGCAGTAAATCGTTTGTACAGACACAATAACATCATCATCGTCGTCGTCGTCATCATCATCGTCATCGTCATCATCATCATCATCATCGTCATCACCATAATCATGGCAGCCTCGTATTCGAGGATCGGTCCTCCTCGTTCTCCCATCCTTTTTAAACAGCTTAAATATTTGAAGAGTGATCCTCAACATCCTTCTCAGCCTCCCTGAGTGTTGAGTTCTTCTCCGTCGGTAGGCTTGCTGGTGACTGTGCAGTCCAAGATGGGAGTATAAAAATCGGTGACAATCAGGTAACAGCAGAGTTAGAGGTGGGCGAGGCAGCAAGAGACGTTGATGTCTTCGTCGTCGCTTCTCTATCGCTGCTTGAGCACGGTCTGCTTCAAGTCTCTGAGTGCCGTTGAAGACCGTACGGCGCCAGGATGACTGGTTCACAGCCAGAGTCTCCCAGGTATCGGCAGGGATTCCGGTCTTTCGGAGGAGCTGTTTGAATTTGTATTTCAAGCGTCTCTTGGGTCCTCCGAGTGGCCTCGAACCATGAGCCAGTTCTCCATACAAGGTCTGTTTAAGAATGGATGAAGCATTCCTGCGATACAGATGACCAAGGAAGCGCAGCTGGTTTCTGGCAACAGGAGCTTCTATGCTTGGGAGGTCGGCACGAATTAGAACGGAGTGGTTGGTCACACGTTCTTCCCAGCTGAATCCAAGGATTGTTCGCAGCTTTTGTTGGTGAAACCTCTCAAAAGTCCTGATGTTCTTTCGGTATTAAAAAGGTCCAGCTCTCGGACCCATAGAGAATTGGGATCACAACAGCTTTGTAGACTCTGATCTTAGTTTGCAGCGTCAGGCCGCGTTGATAAAATACACACGATAAAGCTTGCCAAATGTTTGATGAGCAGAGCGAATCTTGTTGTTAATATCGTCAGTGGGGTCATTGACATTGTTGACCATGCATGGAGCGAACATAAACTGACCAAGTGAGGGCAGCAGACCTGTTGTGTATCACAATTGTCTTTACGTGACATCACAACACAATAGAGAGACGACAGTCGTGGTTATCTAACAATGAAGTAACTAATAGACGTCCGGTTCACTAAATGTTCGTCAGATTACACTACAGGGTGTATTTTGAAACGTGTTGTGGCTGCAAACAAACCAATCCTTTTCCATTGTTTACATTTTGTTTGGGCTATACAGGGTGTATCAAAATAAATGTAGACACTTATACAATTGTATTATTTTTTGAAAATTGGCTCACACATATCGGTAGACATATGTTTCATGTTTTCATTAACGTCGTCATCATGTTGGGAATCTCACGTTTACTTTTGAAAACAAAGTTAAAAATAATGGAAGATGCAAAACAGGATCAAGAAGCATGAGAGGTAAATTTGACATGTTCTTTCTTTACTATCAGCTTTTCAGAAAGTTTAGCTAGCCCCTCAGTCGTCTACGTGACAGTCTTTTTCTTCACACAGATTTGCACGCTTAGCGTATTAACACCAAAATGCATGCCTAATCACTGCTCTGTTCTGCCTGAGAAGGGCGACTTTGGTTCTTATTTGTCCCAGGTTAGGCGCGAGGTCAAAATACAAACGGTCTGTATACCGGTAAACGGTTCGAGTTAATCCCTCTTGGAACCGTTTGTCTGTGGGCAAAAAAACGTTTGTTCAGCGAACACGGGTGGGTTGAACAGTGCCAATTATCTACCGTTTGGCCAGACGGTGCTGGTGGCTTGCCACAGGGCGTGTGTGATGCGTCTAGTGCAGTAGTGTTGTTGTAGTTACTATTGCACGCCCCGCTTTCTACCTTCAGCTGCTGCCGCTGGCTAGCCCCGTTTAGGGGCAAAAAGGGAGCCGGTGCGTAAGTCTCCCCTGTCAGTACAAGACTCCTGCAGTGCCTCCTCGTGGCAGCACATGGTAACTGGGCACCTTGCGACCCCAGGCTGAATCTACAGAAGATCTCGGAGCAGCAGTGGGCCCCAAGAGACATGGTGTGCAGGCCCACCGGCATGTGGACACGCCCTGGCGCCATGTCAACCACTGCCCCAGCTATGGGTTAAATAGCAGTCGCCCTGTATGTACCAGGGTTTTGGTCCACATGTCAGCTCGGCAGCAGGGGCTGGCAGCTGTAGTCTTAGCGGTGCCACTTTCCCCATAAATATATATGGGCCTATGTGTCTCCGGTATGCTGTAGCCGACTGTCAAGCGGAGGAACTCATCTTTGAGTCAACGGTTGTTCGTCATCAGGCGTAGATAGTTCGCCACTGCGGGGCAACCTTTCTTCATCTCAGCCGTCACGCCATGCATTCCGCTGGTCCAGATGGATGCAAGGTCCAGATGGATGCAAGGTCCAGAGGAGAGTGTCTGTCCTGGGCAAGCATTTACTCTCTACAACTTTGCCTCGGCGCTCGGCCCCTCACAGTCATGGTTGTTCGCCTTGATCGGAATAAGCGACCGGCCAGTCGGGGGCCACCCATTTCGGGGACTTCCGTTGCCCGGCAAGGACTGCGTTCCAGGCAGGCGCGTCCGGGTCGTCATCCTGCTACTGCCTCTCTCGTGTTAGCTTGTTGGAATGTTCGCTCCTTGAGTATCCATACTGATCGGCAATCTTTTTCACCAAGAAAGTGATCTGGAACTTACTCGTTTGGGCATAAATGTGTGTGCTCTTAGTGAGACCTGGCTTACCGGCAGTGGCTCAGTCCGTGAGGCTAACTTTTTGTTGGTGTGGTCACCCTGACACTGCAATACCTATGCATGGGGTTGGTTTCGCAATTCAGAACTCGCTTCTCCCATGCATCCAACAACCTGTCTCCCACTCACCCCGTCTCATGTCCATGCGGATTCGCCTTAGGAGTGATCTGGTCACTGTCATCTCTGCAAACGCTCCTACTCTGATGGCTGCTTCTGAGGAGAAGGATGAATTCTACCAACTCCACGAAAATATTTTGCTCAGCATTCCAGCCGGGGATAACATTGTGCTTGTCGGAGACTTCAACGCACGCATCGGATCTAATTGAATGACAACGGGCAGCGCCTCCTAGAGTGCTGTGCTGGCCACGATTTGTGTCTCACCAGCACTTTCTTCGCAGGTTCTCCTCGCTCCAAGGCCACCTGGATGTATCCACGCTCACATCGTTGGCATCAACTCGACCACATCATCGTCAGGAAGCGACAGCTGTGCGATGTCAAACAATGTCGTAGCATGCACTCGGCAGACTGTAACACTGACCATGCCCTTGTCCGTAGCAAGCTCAGTATACATTCAAAAAAATCTCATCTAGCTCAGCCGAAGCCAATCCCTGCAGCTGATACAGCTGCTACCCGAGACATCAACCGCGTCACCAAGTTCCGAGAGCTCCTCACTGATCGTTTTGGCTCATCTCCCACGCCTGACAAGCCTGGTCCCGCATGGTCGAGATCCCAGTCTGCAGTCACGGACTGCGCTCTTACCGCCTTTGGTCGACGTACTCGAACACAACCCGACTGGTTCCGTGATAGCGCTGACATTCTGCTTCCAGCAATAGAGGCCAAACGAACAGCCAGAATCAAAGCCACCATGGTTCGCACCCGCTCTTCGGCCTATGTGCTACTTGCCGCTAGGAGTAACGTTCAACGCCTTGTCCGTACCGCGCTCTGCCGTTATTGGACTGGTCTCAGTGCCCATATCCAACACTGCGCTGACTCTGGGGATCTTCGTAGCCTGTACAATGGTATTAAAGAGGCTATCGGTCCTACCCCAAAGAAGAGTGCTCCACTACTGTCAGCTTCTGGCATAGCTATTACTGGCCCATCAGCACAGCTTGACCACTGGGTAGAGCACTACAGCTCTCTCTTTGCTAGCGATGTTAAAGTGTGCTCCGATGCATTAGCCTTTCTGCCACAACTTCCCATCTTGCATGAGCTTGACAGTGACATAACCTTGTATGCAGTGCAACGGACAATCAGTGGTCTTAAAAACAACAAGTCCCCTGGTGCAGACGGCATTCCTCTTGAAGTTCTGAAGTGTGGTGGTGCTGCCCTGACAACCGAGTTTTTCAACGTATTCCGGCTCTGCCGGCACTCGCGCTGTCTACCACAAGACCTGAAGGATGCGAATATAATTACTCTCTTCAAAAACAAAGGTAGCAGACATGACTGTAACAACTACAGATGTGTTTCCTTGTTGAGCATAGCCGGCAAGGTCCTTGCCCGTGTACTACTTCCCTGGTTACAGGTCATCGCTGATAGAGTCCTTCCAGAGAGCCAGTGTGGGTTTCGTGCTTCCCGCTCAACTGTCGATATGGTTTTTTTCCTTAGACAGCTACAGGAGAAGTGCATTGAGCAACTGCGCCCACTCTACGTCGTCTTTATCGACCTGACGAAGGCTTTTGACTCTGTCAGTCGCTCAGGCCTATTCTCTATCTTAAAGCGCCTATCATCCTCGTAGCTTTCCACGATGACATGCAAGCCACAGTCCAATTCAATGGAATTTTCCCGATCCTGTGCGGCGTCAAACAAGGTTGTGTGCTTAATTGCTCCCACCTTGTTCGGAATCTTCTTCTCGGCTCTCCTCCTGCGTGCCTTTCCTGACCCTTCTGGCGTTTTGCTCCATTCCCGCAGCTCAGGAAAGCTGTTCAACCTCTCTCGTCTCCGTGCCAGGACTAAAATTAGACGCGTTTTCATCAGAGAACTCATGTACGCAGATGATGCTGCTCTTGTCGCCCACTGGGAATCCGACCTCCAATCCCTAAATAATTTCTTTGCCAAAGCCTGGTCAGAGTTCGGCATGCGGATCAGCCTCGGCAGGACAGTTGTCCTCTCGCAGGGTTCCATAGCTCCTCCCCTGATCTCCATCAACGGGTCTAGCCTAAATGTCGTTGATGAGTTTGCATACCTCGGCTCGATCATCTCCAACAATAACTCCCTTGGGGCTGAACTGGACTCCCGCATCGGTAAGGCCGCAACCACATTCGGTCATCTCCGCCAACGTGTTTGGAGCAACCGAGACCTCTCCATCAAACTGAAGATTAGCGTCTACATGGCCGGTGTACTTAGTGTCCTGCTGTACTGCAGTGAATCTTGGACCACGTACCGTCGCCAAGAGCGCCGTCTCAACTCCTTCCACTTCCGATGCCTTTGTTCCATTTTTGGCATCTCCTGGCGAGATCATGTCCCAAACGTCTCCATCCTGCAGCTCACCGGAACTGCCGATTTGTTTACCATGCTGAGACAGCGTCGCCTTCGATGGGTCGGTCATGTGCACAGGCAGGTTGATGGCCAAATCCCCAAGGATGTCCTCTATGGTGAACTTGCCGACGCTCCTCGCCCTCGCGGTTGACCTATACTGCGATACAAAGACGTCCTGAAACGTAACCTTGCCACTTTTGGGATGCCACTTAATTGTTGGGAGGCAACTGCCAGCAATCGTCTCCATTGGACATACCGGTTTATCCTCTTCGAGACGACTGTACATTGATGAATGTGAGAGACGCCGTCTCCATCGTCGTTTGCGACGGGACGGGCCATGATGATGGCCAGACCAGCTGAACCGTTTGCTTGCTCACTCAAAACCTTGCAACGGTGTATCGTTTATGTACCGTTTCCCGGTATACAGATCGTTTCTATTTTGACCTCGCGCCTTATCCAGTTCCATGGACAATAACAAAAAACTTGGACTTCAGATGTCCCCATATAAAAAGTCCAGTGATGTTAGGTCTGGTAATTTTGTGAAATGGACTTGTGAAATGGACTTGGGAATGGCCCCCTTAAGATCACCAGACCTAACACCACTGGTCTTGGTTTTTCTTGTTACTGCCCGTGGAACTGGATGACCTGGAGAAACGAATAAGAACCAAAGTCACCTTTCTCAGGCCGAACAGAGCAGTGATTAGGAGTGCATTTGGTGTTAACGTTAACCGTGCAAATGTGTGTGCAGAAAAAGACGGTCACGTGGAGGACTGAGGGGTTAGGTAAACTTTCTGAAAAGCTGATAGCAATGAAAGGACATGTCAAATTGACCTCTCATGCTCCTTGATCCTGTTTTGCATATCCCATTTTTCTATGCGCAAGTTAATTTTAGCTTTGTTTACAAAACTAGCCTTTGTTCAGCCAGGCGTGAAATTTTATGGCGTGAACATTATGACGACGTTAATGAAAACATGAAACCTATACCTACCGATATGTGTAAGCCAATTTTCTAAAAATAATAAAATTTTCTTTTTATCCACAATTTTATTAGCGTCTACTTTTTTTCTGATACACCCTGTATATAGACTCTTTGATCCTACGAGGACTGTGCGGCAACGCTAACGTTGCATGATACTCGTGAATTCCAAAATACAGATTAATGTTAGTTATGAAAACAAAAGGGAATTTTACTCGATTGTGCGAAAAATGTATTTATGGGAATAAATGCGTCATGTTTGGCATTCCATTAAATAAAAACTTGCTTGTAATACCTCTGCTGTAACCCAGGTTCATGAAACTAGAAGCGTGTTGATTCATTGCCCGCACTCTCTTAAGGAGAAATCATCCCTGTAAAATTTGAAACCACTTTGAAATTGTCTGTGGTTTAAAAGAAATGGCGAATTCATGCTTGGCGAATTCAAGCTCATGGTATAATAATGAGTCATAACTTCAAATAAATCATTTAGAAGAGAGGGAAGATCATTTAGAAGAGAGGGAAATCACAGAACATTCACCCAAGGTAGAAGGAACCCTTAATGAAAACAAATACATATGTTCCCCTTTTGCAACGCATTATTGTGAGGTTCATTTGGGAGGGATTTCACAGCGTACACTATACAGTGCCGATATCGGCTGTCGGTGGGTCGTCTTGGGCGCAAAGTGAACACTGGCATGTCCTTGCCGACCTAAACGTCACCTCAATGTGTAAGTTGTTTTCACACGGAATAGTTACTATCACCTGCATTCAAAGAAAATGAGAGAAGCAGCATTAAAAAAATCACAAAAATCCGAAGAATCGATTTGAATTGTGTTCCACATAGCTCTGTTACTTATAGCTCATTGGCCCATATTATTTTTTCTCTAATTCCTAGCATGCGTGGTTGTTTCAATGGTTATTAGGCATCATGCCGATTGTTGCGTTAGTTTCTTTGTTCCACGAAAAGGCAAATACAAGCAGTGATAAGATAACTACCACCTGTTACAAGCTACTACTATACCAATAAAATACACCGCGATCTTTCTTGGTGATCACAGTGACTGCATATCCATTTAAAATATTGCGTTATTTTAAGTTTGATACAAATGTGGACAGATGTCCATGAGTTTGGAAAATCTGGATGCAGTAAAAAACAACTTGGCTCTACCGGGATTCGGTGCTCAACGTGCAGACACCCTACCAATTGAGCTATGAAGCCAACTGGTTGTCTCGAATCACGGTCGTAAAGCAGTTGTTCCTTACTCGTTGTTTTAAGTTGTGATATACAATGCGACTTCAAGCGCAGTGGGCCTGAGTAATAAACTTGACGCCATCCTTTGCATATGTGCGCACTATGAATGAACGGTTTATGAAATTTTGAGATTTTAATCCAGTGTTTACCAGTTTTGGATCACGCTCTGTAGCATTAATAATTTGTCTGTAGGTTAAGAAACAAAAGTCGACATCTGACAAACTGTGTGGATGACTAATTTTCCACCGCGATTACATATTGACGAAATAAAGGTTTTCAGTGATGCATGATTTATATTAGTGACGCAGCATTATGGTACAATAGGGAGGTTTAGATGCACGTAAAACGCGAACGTGAAATGCTTTGAACACTTGTCATTATTCTGAGGAGCTCTTAGAACAGAAACCTACATATTTGACGTTCGTGGCAAGATAAGACTTTTGATGTGACCAAGATTCGTGCCCGAGTTCTAAGACCTCCTCAGTTCTCCTCCATAATACAACTCCATTGTGCACGGTTTTATTTATTTCAAATCGCAGGGTCTTTTTTTTTAATCACAAACTTGAGAAATGTAAACAATGTCGGCCATCTTTGCTCTTTTTGTTCATTATCCACTCCCACTGAATCTTGTCGTTTGCGTGTTCGTTCTCGATATGTTAAACCCTGTTTGCGCGTTCTGCCAACACGATAATATGGTTTCAGAAACGCCCCTGAGGTTAAGCATAAATGCAGATGAGGAGGGTAGTGACAAACGGGATGAAATACCTACATCGTGCGTGTCTGCAATGGAGCAGCAACTTCCACCTGATAAGAAGACTTTGTCATCTGTCATCGCATCGTAAGGCGCCAGGATGGAGTAGGTTTCACAGTAGCCTCTGCAAGCATTCATGCTTACTCTCACTTCACGGCATCCAGCTATTTTTACGAGTTTTGAGTAGCCTAAAATAATAATAATGAAAGGCAACAAAAACGGTCATGTGTCACTTTACATTGCAGTTGGGGTGGGGCCCGGGGGGCAGGGAGAGGAATCAGGAAGGGCACTTAGACAAAGGAAAAATACCTTTCCAATAATATAATATAGTTACATGCATATATGTAAAAAAATTAATAAAAAACAACCTTTAAATGTAATGTAATAATAATAATGTAATGGTGGACACTTGTATAGCGCACATGTCTACCTTAGGGCGCTGTTGCCATTAACATCCGCCTTATGTGTTGGAAAAGAGCCCTTCGTCAATATTCCTTATTATAGCTACCGTCAGAAAATTACCATAATCATGTCGCTTCGTCTAGGTGGCTACTTGGCCGTATTGCATAACCTACAGTATCAGTATTACATTGTGGTGACCCTCTTTCGAATGCGACTGCTGTCCAAAGCATTGTCAGAAAAGAGAACATGCATCCCTTCCTTTCATTGCTGAGGTAGAACCTATGTGAATCGGTTTGAAGTCGGCAATGTTAAAGCCGTGATCCAAACCTCAATTATTAGCTAAAAGGTTTTGGAGCAATCTAATATTAGTTTATTTTCTACCAAGAAACATAGCTCAAGTAACATGACCATTGTGTCTTTGTGAAAATACAGAGGGGCGGATAATTCATCCTGAACAGACTACAACATATTCTGCCGCATACATAAACTCAACAACGAGTTCCTGATGAACACTTTTTAAAGTTGAAATATTTAAAGTTGAAATAGACATTATTATTGTATATCAAAAGGAACGGATGTGGGAAGGATTGAGCATTGCATGGAACGCAAATGTGTAGCACAGACTGCATGTTTTTGACTGGCACTGCCAAATTGCCTAAACTTTCCAATCGTGCACAAGCTTTAGGATTTCTTCAAGTTGGACAATCTGTAAGGCGTGTTGCACGCCTTTTAATGTATCACCTAGCACTATCTCCAATTTGAATCAACGAGATAGGAGATGTCAACGACCGCCCGAAAAGTGGTAATCCAAAAGTCACAACGCCTGTAGAAGACCGTCGAATTAGGACTCTTGCTTTGAGAAGACGATTTGTGACAGCGACAATGTTGTATCCAAGATGGATAACTTCTTTTTATTCATTATAACACTCCCTTCTGTTAAAGGAGCGTGTCCGGATTTTCTGGAAATTTGATTTAGATCTAACTTAACAACCATATAAAATACCTCCCAAAAATAATATTCACGACAAGAAAAAGAAAACAAATATTAAGGCGAAAATTTGAGATTATAAGTTTAAAGTTAGAACAACACATCATTAGTAATCTCGAAAATCATAAATGTTCACAGATTTACACATAACTTACACAATATAAACATGATGACGGTAGTAAAATTCCCCTGAAATTGATTTGTCTAAAGTGCTATAGTTTTTGAGAAATGAGTAAAACAATTATTTTTCGTCTCATGAGACGAAAATTCACTTCGCCCTAAAACCATTTCGCCCTGCACCACTTCGCCCTGAACCACTTCAGGGCGAAGTGGTTCGGGGCGAAATGGTTTTGGGGCAAAGTGACCGTAAAGCCTTTTTTGACTGTTTTCTCAAAAGTTCGACGAAGTAGGCTACGGAGCTGGTTTTTGCTCAGGTAGGTTTTAATCATGCATATCTTCAATCACACAGTGAGATAAAACCATTTGCAACGGTTTACCAATCATGTGTTCTGCCTTTAATAACGATTTAACCGTAAATAGTGACACAACCTGAAATCGCGCTGTTTCGCTTCTATACCCGGAATTCGAAATCGGGACTGAAGTTTGCTTTTCCGGCTATATTTCATAGTGCTAATAGCTATAGAATAATTTCTACTAATATTGGAACCTCCATGCGAAATATCGAAATGCACAGGATCAGTACTTCGAAAGAAAAAGACTTTTATTGACCCATTTTTGAACTGACAAAGTGACATTGACAAGTGCCATGAACATCGATATATAATCACTGGATGAAGCATGCAATAGCAGTTGGCTATACGAGAATTGAAGCCATGCGCCGGCCGCCATTGTACCCCACGAACAATGCTTGGCCTAGACTGCTCCCCGGTCCATGCGGTCGCTTGCATTCAACTTAACACATGTAGACTAGTGAAGACAGTATGAACAGTCTAGGCAAGGCATTGTATTTGGTGGTACAATGGCGGACGGTGGCTTCAATTTTAGACGTCGTTGTTCGTCGTTGTTCATTCAGTGATTATATATCGATGGTCATGAATGTCGGACAAGAGACCGGTGCCCCATTCATATACTGTGTGACCGTGCACTGAGCTCCTAGGAACCCGACCGAGATCGTGGAGCCGAAAAACTGTATAGCGCCACCAAGATTCGCAAAATATGCCACTTAGTCTGGGCGCGATAGCGCTTTGTGTGTATTGTTTCACGTAAATGAAGCCGGGGTACTAAATTTTCGTATGCGGACGCATATGTGGCGGTGTGTTCAACAGGCCTGCTGTCCACATGATCCACTCTCGATAAATTAGTTTACAAAAATTCGGTGGTTTTTCGACGATATCCTCAGAAATATGCGGCCTAGAAGCGCGGGAGTTTCAGATTCATAATGGGAAAAAAATGACAGATGTTATGATATAAAAATCTCGGGAACCATGACGTAAGCCCCGGAGAATTATGGGAGAATGTGATATGGTTACGCTCCTTTAAAAGAGTGCAGTGGACTAATATGTTTCAGATAGGTAGACTGCTCCAAGTTTGAATTACTGGAGTGCTACTTCTTGCAATTTTGTTTCTCACCCCTCGTCATTGTTTAATGAATGTGACCAGCCATGCATGAATGTTTACAGCCATCGTGGTTCAGTTGAATTTTGTTAGAAAAATCGATTCGGCAGAAGCATTTGAAATAAATATGGCTCGGCAACATTTTGGCTCAAAGAAGCATTTTGGCTGGGAAGAAACTGGATAGTGTCAGAAATGCTCCCGCCGCATTTAAATGTATATTTTATTAATTGCAGTAGAAACACAACACGGTTTCACACGTCGTGCTTCAGCCGCTCACGGGTCCCGAACGGTCTCGTCGAGACTTTTCATGCAGACTCATTTCCGAAACATTGAAAGAAAATGGCCCTCATCATTAAATATACATTGTAGGCCTACATGTACATGTAATGTAGAAGTTCAAACTGTGAAAAGATTCGTGCATACATTACCAAGTGAACCTCATAGATATTGGACAGGATTTTCCCAGTGTTCTGTGCAAAATGTGCTATTTGCAAAAGTCACATTAAAATATTGCCTAAATGGCCTTGACATTTTGCTAACGCACGAGATCCTCGTACACGACTTGCGAACACGAACACAGTACACACGAAATTTGTTTCATTACTAAAGAAAGTGACGGTATAGACGACAGTGAAAGCCTTCCCCGATAAAGGTTTTCCGGGTGATATTTTGTGTTAAAGAGAAACCTGCGGACACCAACGTCGTCTACCATCTATATATTATATTGTTGACCTTCGCTGTTGGTACCCCATCCAAAGCTCATGCGTGTGTCTGATTTGCAAAAAAAATGACATTAGCTTCGACTTCGACCTGCACGCAAATCCCAAAATATCGTGTATGAACACATTTTGTGGTGAGCCTGACTGCACCAGCCCTCGCAAGAGCCACTGGGCAAGATGTGCATTTGCCTGATGTGCTTTCTTGGACTTCGTTTCTAAGGACAGGTCCACTTGGAGGGGTACACCCCAATTTTTCAACCCGAATAGAGTCTAATAAGTTTCCAATGACCGATACTTCTCAAGTGACAATCTTGGAAATAGCCAGAACTCTTACTCTCACTATTAGAGAAAAAGAAGAAACCGAGAAATTTCGAAAAATCCCAAACAACACAGATTCGAACCAGGGACCTTATGATTACAAGTCGAACTCTCTTCTAACCAGACCACGAAGCTGGTTGCAAACCGACCGCAATTCAAAACCCTAAATTCCTTAAAAGTAACCAACCCTAAACCCTTAACCCCTGACCTATTATATAGTCTCCTCTCAAGACGCTAAAAAGGTACAAAACCCCTCATTTTCCCCTCGCAGTGGTGTAACAAAAATTACGCAAGCGGGACAGTCTTGAAGGCGATTCCAAAGTAACTGGTCAATCAGTGCCTTGTCAATATCCACAAGTTCACTCTATTCAACGAACTTCTATTCTGAACAAGAATAGACCCTTTGCACCGGCGGCCATGACAGAGGCAGTCACATTGTCACTGTGCGTCATGCACGAGTAGGCATTTTGTCATATCATTTAGCTAAATAAGAAAACCTATTATATTTTACGCAGTGATGCTAAATGGGCAACATTTTGTGGCGCAAGCGTTGGGGCACGTTCGAAAACAACACGTCCTTTTGTAATGGCTGCATAGTGTTTGATACTTGCTATTCTGTTGTGGACGTACTGTATGGTGAGGATTATAGTGTACCAAGGGTGAGGATTGGACTGTACTTTCGTCGACTTACAAGTGCGTCATATAGATCATATGGCCCTATGCTCACCAAAATCCCTGTCTTACGATGGATTTATAGGGGACAACGTGCATCACACATGGGCATCATAAACTACAAAATAATCTATTATAATGGTTTTTTAAACGGCGGTGAGGCATACTGCAAAAAGGTCAAACAGGATGGAGCAAACTATAAGTACTTAACATTTATGAGGGCCTTTGAATGATGTATTCAAAAAGATACGGGGCTGTTATCGTAAATTATGCATAATATGAAATAGCAAACCGAGGAAGTACATTTTAGTTTCACATGGATAATACAAACACGTCTCAGTTAATCATGCCAATATGATTTTGCCAAATGACAAGCATAATCTATCTAAAGGTTAGGACTTTCTGGGGGCAATCACAGTTACGTCCACACCGTCAGTTTGTGTGACGTGCCGATTTCTTGTTCATCCGGCAGACACCGTAAGGGAAATAAATTATCTTATAGCAATTTAAAATTGCCAGATAAACCTATGGACTCCACTTTTTGTTTTGTCATAAAATTTGCAAATGTCACCAATATTTATTGCTCATTTCGCCTGCGTCATTGTCTTGGCAGTAGAACGCTTAAGAACGATATACATCGTCTCACAAAAAAAGGAAACTCATCTTATCAGGTAAATTACTTATTAATGAAAAATGATATCCTCAAAAGTATTAACCTTATTAGAAAGTTCATTGTATCCTCTTTCATGTGACACCAAAAGTATTATTGAAAGGTCATGGATGACCGAGCAAAGGCAATCTGAATTCATAGTGCCAGAGTTATGTTTGCTCAGAACAGGTGGTTGTAGTTACAATGGGAGAGAATCTGTTTTTTTCTTTCTTACTTTTATTCAAGTTTATGGACGATAATTGGCATGTAAGAAATTAAACTATTAACATGTAAGAAATGGAATTATTCCCATGTAAGAAATGGAATAAAAGAAATGTCATGATGTCATGATGTGTACATAAATGGCCCACTTATCCCGAACAAAACCAAATCTGAAATAGCAACTACAAATTGTCTCTGATCAGTCAAGCATGATGCTATCAAAATTTCATATCATATGAAAGAGGACAAGGGCGATCTTTCACCTGAACGTACCATTAGGGGAATGAAATATTTGGTTGTTGTGTAATTTGCCTGAAAAGATGGGTTTCCTTTTTTTGCGGAACACACTGTACTGGATTTTAGATTCTCCCCATTGTATTGGGAGTACTTGCCTGGACTGGTTACACTGTCTTCGCTCTACATGTGTTAGGTGGAATGCAAGCGATCGTTTAGACCGGGGAGCAGTCTATGCTAAGCATTGTCTTGGGAGTACTGCACCTATCAATTGTTTCCGCCACCCCCCTCCCCCACCCCCGGCCTGCCCCACCTAAGAGGTGTGGATTGTCAGTTTTCCCCACCCCGGGGCAACATTTGGGTGACAAAATATCTACCCCTGGGGGGAAATATGCATGTTTTTCCCCCAGGTTCGCTGAAAATTTGATTTATATGCATTAAAATCCCCACCCTGCAAATTTTGCCCAACTTTTTACCCAACGTTGGTTCAAATATCAACATACCCATCTTTGGGGCGCAAAATACCCAACTGGTGTTTGGTAACAGCCTTACCCAAGAGTTGGGTGATATTGTATGCACAATTATTGGTTAAATTATATAAACCAATCTATCGGTGAATGTGCATATCCAATTATTGGTTAAGAAATGCCTGTAGCCTATCAAGTTGCTGGATTTTCGCGCATGATCACTTAGCGTTACTTTTTAACACCAGTAAAATGTACACCAAGATATTGAATAGGATTTAAAAATCAGGATATACATCTGGAACAACTCCAGAAAAAAACACGTACATAAACATGCGCTCCTCAGCATATATTTCAACAGCCTTCACTATATTCAGTACATACACTATTATTGCTGTTTATTATTTGCAAGCCGAGGAAACTGAAGAAAAAATCAAGCAAAAGGCCCATTTTAATATACATAATATACAAAAAAAATCAACAATATGTTGTCACACTGTGTTTCGGGTTTATTATTTGCAAGTCTGTGATAAAATTACTAACACCACAATCCAAGAAAATGACGTCTCTGCTGCCCAACACGTTGGATATACAGCAAGTTTTTTAGCAGTATGTTGGTAACGAAGTAGTGTGGTTTTTAGTATTTGGAAGAAGAATCACCCAAAGCCAAGCAACTTTAGACCTGGGTTGCTCAACACATTGGGTAATTATACGGCAAATATTTTCTACAGCATGTTGGTCACATCATGAACATGGCTTACCCAAAGGTCGAGCATTATTTGGCCCCGAGATACATGTTGGGCATATACGAAAATAGTTCTGCTTTAAGTTGAATTTAACCAACAATTGGCCAAGCACATTTACCTCAACATTGGATAATTAACTTTTAACCAACGATTAGATATGCACATCTACCCAAACATTGGTTTATAGAATTTAACCAACAATTGTACATACATGTACCATGCACCCAAGGGTATTTTGCGCCCCAAAGATGGGCATATTGATATTTGAACCGCATAACAAAAGTTGGGCAAAAGTTACCCATTATTATTTGTATGCGGTTGTTCCCAGGTGTGCGGTTGCTAGAATGAGTCCTGCTTTGTGTTGAAAATTCCCCAATAACTGGAGATAAATGTCATGAGTGTATATTTTGCTCATCAACATTTTAATACTTTCAGCACACGGTATAATAAGTGCCCAATAAATGGACCCCTTGACCAACGTAACTAGGGATGAGAGAAACATCGTAGGGGCCGTATAGAACTTCAAATGTTACCAACGTTGTTCGCTTGGATGGTTTACCCAACAGAACATTTTCTGCATATGTTGAGGACATATGACCCAACAAACGTCCAAATGAAATTCTCCAACTTTATTTTACCCAGAATTTTTTACAGTATACTTTGAGAAGCGCCCTCTATTGTCTTTACAATCTCCCACAGATGGTTGTTTGTCTGTATATATGCTCAACCTTTTAATACTTTCAGCAAGAGGTAAAACAAATACACAATAAATAGCTGCTGATTTCCCAATTTACAGAACTTTGCATGTAACCAACGTTGGTGTCCTGGGCCCATGTGCATAAAAGGCTACTAGGCCTAGTTGGCAACTAAAATGGACTTAAGTTGCTTACTAAGCCTAGTTGATTACTAATTGTGATGCATAAAACCCAACTAGATATAGTAACATTCTAAAATTCTGGCAAAAGTTAGAGTTGATCTGGGGTACCTCTAAGTCACTAGATGACAACTAATCAGTCTGCCTTTGGACAACATGGCTCGTAGAATCATGGAGCTAAACAACTTTGTGCCTAAGCTTTGCTTCACAATGACGGATTACTTGTAAGTACTGGGCAGTAATGCAATGTTACAAAGACCCTTAGAAATGAGTTATGCTCAGTTGGAATGTGGTTCGAAGCTCAAACACAATAAACTTGTCTACAAGCCTATTGTATCTGACATAATCACCTCCTCTCCAAGGCCATAGCACCCAAATCAGTTACAAACCAAATTGTCCTAGTATGCAACTAGTAAGCAATGTGCCTAGTGAGGTTTTATGCAACACAAATTAGTTGCCAACTCCGTAGGTATAAACTAGGGAATTTATAATCTTACTAAGCACTAGTTGGCAGCTAAACTAGTAGCCTTGTATGCACATGGGCCCAGGATGTTTTACCCAACATAAAATTTGTCTGCATATGTTGAGGAAATATGACTCAACAAACGTCAAAAGGAAATTCTCCAACTTTATTTTACCCAGCATTTGTTACAGTGTGGGGCAAGAAAATCGTCACTAAATCCCCACCTAAGGAGTGGGGCAGCGCGGAGGAGGAAGGGTGGGAAAAACAATTGATAGGTGCATTAGATGGTCGGCGCGTGGCCTTAATTTTGGACCGTATTGACAGCTGTTATCGCATGCTGAACCCAGTGTATAGATCAGTGATGCAAACACAAACTCACGTTGTTACAGGTCACTACCTCTCCCGTGCGTGTCCTCCAGCTAAAGATGAAGAGAGCAATAGAGCTTCATGGAGAAATGACAGGAATGTTTCAGGTGTAGCAGGTGAATGTACATTAATTGTTCTCGTCTTGCTCCTGGAGGACAAACACGCGAGAGTATAGCAACCCGTAACCTGCTTGTAGACAAAACAAAAACAAGACTTTGATAGATAACGGATTGGTTCAAGCAAGGAACGCAAACATTTCGAGAACCTACCGACAAGATGGCAGCCCTGATACTGCCATCGCGGCCGTTCCTGTTGGGCAGCCACAAGAAGAACGCACAGACAAACAGACAGCGAGACCAATGCCAGTACCACTTTGCACCACTGCATGGCGACTTGCTGGGTTGTGATTTACTCAGACCAGGCTTCTGCAAAAGACAACATGATAATGGAATCAATAAATAAATGAGCTTACCATCTAGCCGTCGCTGCCAGAATGCCATCAGACCATAATATATCATTAAATTACAGGTGTATTATTGTATGTGCTCGGGGACGAACTATCTTGAAATAAATAAGTGTTTGGTACTGCAAAATCAGAAAATATAATTAAGTAACGACAAAGTCATGATAAAGCTTTTCGAGTTGCACTCATCAGAGCAAAACGCAAGAATGGCGTGGGTGACGCTATCGATATAATATAAGGCCAAGGGCGGGAATGACGTGTTTAGAATGCTGCGCGCTAATTAGTCAGCTGACAACAGCAAGGAGCACGCTACTTCGCATGCGCATTAAGACTACATGTAGCGTGAGTACAAATTCTTTCTGACGACATAACACCGGTTTAG
The DNA here is from genome assembly GCA_037783545.1 of Henricia sp. BOLD:AAB3569. NCBI lineage: Eukaryota > Metazoa > Echinodermata > Asteroidea > Spinulosida > Echinasteridae > Henricia > Henricia sp. BOLD:AAB3569. Next base: position 81,058 of record JBBELK010000057.1, on the reverse strand, counting down.
TGAAGTGAATGTATGTAGCTTCGAGCATGTGCAGATGCATGACACTGCGTGCTCTGGCCAGTACAGTGAACTGCTGTTCGCTGCTGTTCGTTGGCTACCATGAAAAGCGGGCTTTTGCTGATCTACCCGTGAAACGCACGCCACTCGTGTACCACCGTTATGTTGACGACACATTTGCTGTGTTCGATTCAGTTGCAACATGCAAAGCCTTTCACGATAGGCTAAACGGTCTTCATCCCGGACTCAAGTTCACCCACGTGATGGAGCAATCTGGCTTTCTTCCGTTCCTAGACGTACTAGTTGAGAAAACACCCACCTGCTTTACCACTTCTGTATACCGGAAACCTACGTTCACAGGACATTACACCCGATGAGACTCATTTAGTGCTACTCGGTATAAAATAGGATTGATCAATATACTGGTGTCAACGAAATAAACCATATCAAGTCAATCCTGCGCGAAAACGGCTATCCCGAATCAGTAATAAGCAAACATGTATTCCTCTCGCTCGCAAACCGCTCTAAACCGCGACCTCACAGACCGAAGAAATGTCCCGTGTATCTTAAAGTATCGTTGAAAGGAAAAGTTTCACAGACTTTTGAACAACAAGACAGTGACGAAAGCCGTGACGCGCGCCTACTGCACCGTTCAGCTGCGTGTAATATTCACTGCGCGCAAGTTACTTTCGGCAGTCGGTAAAGACGTACCACCTACCACACAACTTAACAATGTTAATTATGCATGAGTTTCGGTGCCAATGTGAAGCTCGGTACGTATGGCGTACGTCTCAAAGACTGTCGGATCGCATTAAACAACTTGTTCCATCTTCCATCCGCAGCAACCTGCCTGCTTCCCGCAAAAAGCAAGAACGCTCGCAAAACTGATCACCCCGAGTGCTCGAAACAATACAGCGAACAGCAGTTCATTGTACTGGCCAGAGCACGCAGTATCATGCATCCGCACATGCTCGAAGCTACATACATTCACTTCACTAAACCCGTGTTATGTCGTCAGAAAGAATTTGTACACACGCTACATGTAGTATAACTGCGCATGCGCAGTAGCGTGCTCCCTGTTGTTGTCAGCTGACTAATTAGCGCGCAGCATTCTGAACACGTCATTCCCGCCCTTAGCCTTATATTATATCGATAGCGTCACCCACGCCATTCTTGCGTTTTGCTCTGATGAGTGCAAGTCGAAAAGCTTTAGCATGACTTTGTCGTTACCTAATTCTATTTTCCTATCTTGAAATAATAATTCGTATTTATGCTCTTGGTTGTATCGCCTTGAGAAAAGATATCGGCGAACAGACCGACAAGAGCGGCTCAACCAACACCTTTTCATGGAGAGCGTTCGTTACTTTTACTAAAATCCTCCTTGAAGAAAAATCAAGCATTTGCACTATTTTTCCCGATAGTCCACATATCCCTTTAGCCAGCTTATACAGCAGTTTATTTCAAATTGCCCTTTTAAGTGGATACATCGCAAGCAAAAGTGCTGTTTTCGAAAATGAACTTTTCGCGATATCTGAAACGCTCATTAGGTATTAATGATATGCGCGTGACCCCGTGACGCAATCCCGAGAAACACAAGTAAACACGATCGGCAGCTCGTGTTTACCAACGAAAAACTCTGAAACCATCTCTGTTAGAATAAGATGGTGTTTTTTGAAGACTTTGTTTTTTCGTGCAAAAAGCCACAGATATGCCCTGTAGTTGTGTGGTTGTATGTTTTACCAGACACCATGAAAAAAAGAGCAGAAACATCTTCTTTCCTATTTCCAAGAGAGAGAAAACTGAGTCACGCGTAGACAAAGTTCTAGTCTGATGGAGTAACTTGGACCGGCCGACCTAGACGCTGCTGAAGCGACAGGCGGCGATGTGTGCATGACCATCGACAGTTGTGTTGTTAAATGTGAGTGTAGTATGGACAGACCCTTTGCACCGGCGGCCATGACAGGGGGCTGGTTTTCATGAGGTGACAATAGATTCACAAATGGCCTACTCGTGCATGACGCATTGGTACAGTGTGACTTCCCCCTATCATGGCTGCCCATGCAAAGGGTCTATTTCAAACACTACGGCAAGGGACCAAAACGGATACTGTGCATGCCATCTGCGCACGTACCGTTTGGGTGTGTGTAAAAGTGTGGTTACTTGTCTCTCGATTGCATCGATCCGGTTCGAACGTTTTTCCCCCACACAGGACCATGCTCAAATCACCTGAATTTCGGGTAAGTCGAAGAGTTCCATCAGCGTTCGGGCAAGTTTTCTCGACGGAAATTAAAGTTCCAAAATAGAAGTAGTGCGTGTTACCAGGCAAATTTGTGAAACCTTGTACTGTTTTAGGGGATACTTGTTTGTATTTGTGTAAAATTTTATTCTAATAAACAAACGTTATGTCGCCCACAAAATTGATTAAATCCTCCCCTTAAAAGCTTGCGAACGTACATGTTATGTAGTCGACATCACATTTTTTAGCGATTAAATTTTACCAATCACACAACAACCGCTTGGTCAATCTTTGCAGCAAAAGTATTTCTGAGATTTGTTTGAACATTTCTGTAGCCTGAAAGTCATTATATAACTCAAAAGTCTTTTAGCGGAAGGGTACTAGTTAATACTACGCAGTAAAATAGGTATGACCTTTGTGTTTCCAAGGAAAATTCGGAACATTTTTTAAAACTCTATGTCAATGTTCTCCCACCAGATTAACATATTTTGTGGTTTGTCAGGTCATGTTATGAAGAATAAGTACATGTTTATAGAAATTATGCCCCGTCGCTGAAGTACCTGTGCATAAAGTCTATGGGAACTTGGTATTGATTCTCAGTAGTCACAACAGCACTACCTCAACGAAGGCTAACGAGAGCATAGATGTTTTCGCAACCACAACAGAAACATCTTTCTGGCGCGATTACTGATTTAGCCAATGGACGGCTTCGGTTGCCGACATCGAGAGCTGTCCATTGGTTGAATTCGCAACTGCGTTAGAAACATGATTCTGATTGTCGTCGCGAAAACGGTTCCTACGGACTGCTGTCTATCATCTGCCGTTCCGTGTCAAAACCACGCCGCAATACACTGGAATTTACTTCAAAAGAGCATCACTGTGAGCCACAATTTCATATTTTTGTTCACACAAATTTGAATTACAAGGACAAAACAGGCATAATAAACATACACTCCGTATATTTTCCATTCAATACTGCACAGGCCGTTTAGTGTTCTCGAGCGTTTCAAAATTGTGGGTGAGAAGGGTCGGAACCGATTGTCGCTTTTTTGGTGGAAAACACGTTGTGATGGAGTTGTAGAAACACACACCTCCATTATAAACAGGAAAACTATTTTAAAAAAAGTGGGTGGGGGATACTAGCTGTATAGCCAGAAAACAAAACACGCCGCTATGCAAATACAACCCGTACATTGTTGTACAAACACGCCTGTCCGTGGCTTGAGGGATAACGGGCATAGAAAAGTCTAGTTCCCCGAAGAAAAGGGCCTGACTATTTGCAGACGGCAGTTCAAAGCGGTTCAAAAATAAAACTGGACCAAGAATTCAAATGTAATTTTGGGTCATAGATGAGGCCTTTTAGGGAACATTTATGAGACATGGTTAGATATTTGAGGACTTTTTTTGGTGAAAGTTATTTACATATTTTGGATTAAACTGCAATTTTAGGTCATCTTGTGGATTTGCAAAAGGCGCAAAATATTGTTTTTTCTTTCATCAAAATGTTCAGAGCAATTTCTCCAAAACCATAATTTTCCCTGACATAACAATATATGTCGAATAAAGCCAAAGTCTTTAACAAAATATTCATTACAAACTTATTCGGGCAATAGAGATATTTTGACTATGATTTGAATTTAAAAACACACATCGCATCGTCATGATCGAGCAAATACGGCGGCGCGTGGTTTGCATTAGTATCGAATATTGACGCTGAAACTGACATTACGAGTAATCGGTACCACACGTACGTGTATGCCTAGCATGACCACTGTACCGTACGGTGTATACACAGTACAGCGCGTAGTACATGTACTAGACACTTTTTACGCTAATTTCGCGCCAAATTTCAAAAAAATCCGCCCTTTACACGTTCAAATTAAATTCAGACACTTAAATAGTTCATCAACTGTACCAGCAAATATGTCTCAATGTTGGGAAAATGATATTTAAAAAAAAAAAAAATTAAAGTAAGCCTTTTCCCCCCCGTAATTCTGTGTCATATCTGCCTTTTTAAAGACTTGTTTGCCTTGGAATTATTTAAAGTAGGTCTTCAAAAGTCATTCTGTGTATTTTTATTGGTTGTTTATTGCTTATTTTTGCCAAACGTTGCGTAGGATAACACCCATACGATTTCGACACCAAAAAGCGCGCCAAATATAAAACACACCTACGGCCGTTAAAAGTTCGCACATGCGCAGTACTCTGTGTCACCCTCGGACAGGCGTGCAAAGAACATGCAAACCCACACAGTTCTAGTTATGTGCAAAAGGTCACTATATTCGTCCAGTATTCGTGCTTTATTTGTGTACTCATTACTTGCCTTCACTTTTCAGTGAGTCATATTTTTTTGTGCATTGGATGCATGCGTTTAGCACAATGTCTTGTCTTCTGTTTCTTTTGTATATACTTCTCCTTTACAGAAACGCAATTTCCTGTTCTTGTTCCACAAGTACGTAAAACGTCAAAAAGTCAATTACGGACAAAATTATGTGACTTATGAAACATTGGCGTCCCGCCAAGTCACGCCTCTTGTTCCATTATTCCTAATGCTATACCACAGGTGTAGACTGGGTAGCCCATTAACGAGTGTAAACAGCCAAAACAAATTATTTTGACATATTAATTAACATTATGGTGGTAATGACGTAACCTCAATGCAATTTGTCTCCAGCCCCAGTTGGATGGCTTGTTAACTATTAACAAGCAAATAACCTAAGGACACTAGCACAAACAGTGTATCTAATAGATGTCCATTTTTCCACGCGTTACGAGCACAAACTGTATTTCTTTCTAACCTTGAGAATAGACAACTTTGATAAATGACACTGATGATGACAGAAGTTTATCGGCGGCAACATCCAAAGCCAGCCCGCTACATTGGCTTGTGTCATTAATCTTCATAATGGTAACGCTGTGATGAGACTATTTGCAAGCTTTGACTTGGACTTTTAACATCTGCCACAAAGAAACCGTAGTTTGACCTGTCTACAGCGTAATACAATGATACACGAAAAAACTAGGTTTGTTGAGTTTATAGATAAACACAGGGCTTTTCCGCATTACAAAATACCGGTAATAAAATTTAGAGTCAAAGGTCATCATCTTAATTTGTGTAAAACTTGAATACACCTGACTAGAATACAGCGAACTCTATTCTGGTATCTTTGAACACTTTATGGGTGCACCCAAGTAAATAGGCAGAGATCCGTGCGCCGAGCTCATGAATATGTTGTATGCCCTCAAATTCTTCTTTATTAGAGAGAGTTGCGAGCTGAACGAGTGTAGTCTTGTGTAGAATGTAGCCATCGCCGCGCCGTGATGTGGGGTATTTTTTTCTTCCAACTATAAACATTTTGGACAATGTAGCTCATAAAAGTGGCCCTATTTTGCCCAGTAGCGTATGTGCCTTTGTTCAAAATGGACGCTGGTCTGTTTAGCAATTTTCACCGTTGCAGGGGTAGTTTTGTTTCAAGTGGAAATTAGGGAATAAAAGTGACGGAATACCCTTATAAAATTGAACAGAATTCAAAAGATGAGACTTCAATGAGTATTTTGGTTGTTGTCCTGAGAAGCTGAGAGGGTTGTGAGTATTTCTGTGAGTAATTATTGAAAATGGGGCATTTAGCATTGGTTCCTATATGGGAGCCCTATTTACTTGGGTACACCCTTATAAGCCAAAAACTTGTTTGACAAATAGGGAACGAGGTAAAAGGTCACCGTTTTCAATTTTAAAAAGCCTGACCATACCTAACGATAATACTATTAGTCCCATGTTGGTATCTTTTATCACTTTTAAATTATAAGCCAACAAATATTTGACCAATATGAAACGAGGTCAAAGGTCATCGTCCTAATAATTTTTGTACAGCTTGACCATACCCAACTATAATGCCATTAACCCCATCCTGGTATCTCTTATCACTTTGAAATCATATGCCAACATCTGTTTGACCAATAGGAAACAGAGTCAAAGGTCATTGTCTTAATTTTTGTACAGCTTGACGATACCCATCCATAATGCCATTGAGCCTATACTGGTATCTCTTACCACTTCCAAATTATAGGCCACCATCTGTTTGACCAATAGGAAACTCCAACCCCTAACCCCAACCCCTAACCTCCAACCCTTACTTCAAGACCTATCCTATCGTGATCAGCACGTGTCAAAACATATGTTGGAACATATGCCTAATGACGTCAACATTCGACACTTGTAAACTTTTAGGCGAAATGACCCAAACTTTTTTCGTCGAAAGCTAGTTTTTTTAAAACTCGCACTGCTCCAGTGACATCGAAAATACCCTCTAAAGTGACCTTTGACGATGTCCGGAAATTGGCCAATTTGCCTTTCAATGTAGATTCCAAAAATACCATCAATGGTCAGTTTCGACGATGTCCACAACTGACTACTGGTCACTTTTGTTGGTTTTTGGTATTTTTGAACTCGCCTTTAAACGTACATTCCAAAAATACTATCAATGGTCAGTTTTAACAATGTCCGGATATTGGGCCAAAACTGACTATTTGACCAATTACGTAGGGTACCATTCATTTCGCCTTACAACGTAGATTCCAAAATTACCAACATTGGTCAGTTTCGACAAGGTTTAAAATATCGGCCAAAATTGACCACTGGTCAGTTTTGTCGATGTTGGTATTTGTTAGCTCGCCATTGAACGTAGATTCCAAAAATACCACCCAAAGTCCATTTGGACAAAGTAAAAAATGTTGGCCAATGCTGACTACTGACCACTACCTAAACAAATTGGCAACTTAAAAATTTCGGTCAATGGACTGACCAATGACCTACAGAACTCTATTGCTGACTTAAAACTGTGCACACACCTATGGAGTGACCATCATAAAAAGTATGTCCGAAATCCAATAGCGTTACGATTCTACCAGAAAAGTATGTACAACCAATGGAGTGACCATCGGAAAAAGTATGTCCGAATTCTCACATCGTCACGATTCTACCAAAAACGTGTGAGAGAAGGAAACTTGAAAGGAAATGGCGTTTATCTGGTTCGCATCATGATGTGAATTTGTTTAAACAGGAGAAAAATCTTTCATTTTTAATGAAAACTGCATACGACGATTCCCGCTCTGAGCGGCTAGAGACGAGTACGTTTGGGAGTAAATATACCCCCCACGTGACGATGCTAGTGCGCTGCTTGGTAGTGCGTGGACAACAGCTTCCTTTCCCACGATGTATGTTGAGGACCTCTCACGATCCACTTTCGGCAATGGCACCAGACACCTTACTGTAATGAAATCACGGCTCTCCGTAGTGAGCCGCGCACCCAAGAAAGGAAAACTTCCTGGATTTTCCTTCGCGGTTAGACTATACTTGCGATTTCACCAAAGGCTACTATCGCTTCATGCGTTCCACAAACAGAGACGCCAATTGCGTAAACCTAAAGGCCCGTTTACACTGGAGAGCGGTAACGGGATTCCGCGCGGTAAAAAAATATAGACTACGTGGTTTTCTATTGGACCATTCACATTGAGAGCAGGAACACCGCGCGGTTGGACGGTAAACCGCGGCGTTTAGAAACCAGAGCGATTTTTTTCAACAATACCGCGCTGAGACTGTGCGTCGTGGCCAATCAGCGTTCGCGTTGGGTATGACGTCACGCACTGGCCGAGTCCAGCTGTAAAAAAATGGCGTCCTATAGGACGCCATTTTTTTATACGCAAGCAACAGCACCGAGAGTTTGATCCTGGAAGTTCAGAAATATCCACAGTTATATGACACGAGTTTGGAAGCTTACAAAGATGCTATTAAAAAACAAGACATCTGGGAGGCTGTTAGTGTGAGAGTGGACATGCCAGGTAAAAAACAACAAGGATTTGGGATCATTTGCAGTACCACATCATGCCTCGCTTTGTACGTGTAGTAACGTTGCACGTGCACAGTCGTACCGTACCACATGTACATATATAGGCCTATGCCCTTTTCTGAAGGATTTCATGAACACAAATTCTTCGCCTTTTCTTTTCTTTGGCACGTAACCTTCTCGCCAATATCAGAAGTAACAGAGCTTCGTCAACGCACCGGCGATTTTTTACGTGGGACGCCATTGTTTCACGGGAGTAATTTGCATATACCGCACGGGTTCCGCGCTCTGTATGAACGGGTAATACCGCGCGGCAAGCCGCTTTCCGTTGCCGCTTTCCGTTACCGCTCTTCAGTGTGAATAGGCCTTAACGGTCTTCGCCCCCAGGATATGTCTCAAGATTCAACCTAGGACCCAAGGGTCGCTTCTAGAGATTCCGAACTTACCCCAAGAGAGCCCGCCCAAAAAAATGCTTGCAGCCCGGAGGTGTTCAGACCTATACAACATTACAGCCATGGTTAGCATAGCACGCCGTAGAAACAGGACTTTGTACGTCCACTACGCGCATGCGTAATTATGCACGGGCCCTCCGATACTTCTATCGCCTGGTGGCGCTATTCCACTGGGCGCCCCTGCACGTTACATTATTGTCAACTTGAGATGACGAATAAGGAGTTGCAGTTTTTGGAGGAAACCCCCACAGAAATCCCCCGGGGGAAACCCAATCCACATACACGAGAGGTGAAAGGCGAGGAAAGAACCACTACGCCAACCCGACAACTGCCCGCGTGTTGTTGTTGTATATTTTATGGCATCTTCGGCAACTAAGGCCCTTTAAGCCATCAACTATACGGTTTTAGCTTTAACTATACTATATTATCAACTTGAGATGACGAAGAAGGAGTTGCAGTTTTAGAAGTTGGTGGAAAACCCCCAGAAAAATGCCCCAGGGGAAAACCCACGCGGACAAGTAGGGACTGCAAACCCAATCCACATACACGCCCCGGATTCGAACCCGGGACGCCAGAGGTGAAAGGAGAGGAAAGAACCCGTACGCCAACCCGACCGCCCCTACTGCCCGCGTGTGAGCTACGCCGGTCTCATATACTAGTGCGTGGAAGTCGGGTGCCAAAATAACACCGCGGTATTTAGCCCACGGCTGACGTCTAGGTATAAGTCTATATACAAACTACGGCGGCTCTCCGCCACCACGTCGCAAACTGCCAATTGCGCTACAAGCCGCGCCCTAAGTTTCGGTCCGTCCTGCACCGATATAACTTACAAAATAAATATAAAGCAAAGCAGTTTGCGCATTACAAGGTGTACACTAATCATCTTCTGTATAAAACAAGAAACTTCAAGTCAAAAAGATAAAGGTTCTTTATAAATGAACAACTCTTAAATAAAGCTCTTACATAACGATATAAAGTTAGACGCTTTAGATAAACTGTTGAATCCTTACAAAAACGAGGTTATAACAAAGATTACATGATATAACATCTTAACTCACTGAAAATTGTCGCCTTCTGTCTATCCTAGCAAGGCGTTTTAGTACAAATATAGGTGTTTATTTTAGAGTCCGTTATTTATCTGCTTCGATCCCGGCAAGAAAGGTAATAAACACGTCTGGTTTATCTTTCATATCCTTTTGCTCATCTTGATACAACACTCTTGGCGAAGTTTTCGTCACCTTGGTGACCTTCCCCACCATAACCTGATGATGTAGATCCTCATTATGAAGTGCTGGTCCCACGCATTCGTCCTTGGTGTCTTCACACCGGATGAGTCGACGGATTCTTGTCTCAGGCGCTCGGTCATTTTGATATTTGCCGTAAGTAGACCACGTTGTCTCTTTACGTAACAGCTTTGAGCCCTCTATAAACAGGTTTGTCTGACACCTCTCCTTGACCCTCACTGGTTTCCCAGGCATCAACTTTGTTAGACTCAGCAGGGGTACCGGTTTTGGATTGATCTGTCGATCCTCAACGGTACTTCCTGTATTCGGTAGACTCTGATTGACAAGGCTTATCATGCTAATCGGTTTCCCACGACTCTTTGGTACCGTCGGCTGGTCGACGTAAGTCTCTTCAGGTTCCCACAGCGACAAAGCGGTAGGCGACGACTGGATTTCGGCAATCTCTTCCATGTCTTCAGAAGTTAGTGAAAGCGGACTACCGACTTCCTCCCACGCGCCTACATCCGGGGGCTTTTGTGTATGCGCGTCCACCAAGGCCGTTGCCTTAGCACGTGCCATTGGCTGCGCGGACACCTCCTTAGGGTTGTCTCCTGTAGACTCAGTCGGTGTATCCTCAGGCGCACGTGACATCGTAGATTCTACTTGGAGAGTAGGCTTCTTCGCCGGTCGCTCTTTGAGGATTCGTTGCTTTTCTCCGCCCCCTCTTGTTTTCCGTTCGCGGAATGGAGTCTGGACTTGCTGGCTCCCTTCAGCTTATTGGAAGAGCTACTTCTTTGGCGGCGCATGTTGCCTTCGGTCTTATGGTTATGGAATATCACCACGCTCATCGTTTTCTCTCTCACCCTGGATGTCAGCCACTTCATCGAAAATGGTCCGGATGACAGTCCAGGTAATGGTACCGCTAGATGTCCCGTCTGTTGTTCTTGTGGCTGCAACGACGACACCGGTGATAAATCCTCAGTCCGTGTTCGCCTGCTAGGTGCCGCACTCGGCTGCGGTGGTGCAAATATCTTCCCCCGCAACTTAGACACATATATCTGCCTTCTCCCTCGGAGTCTCGAAGACTTCTCTTCGTCTTTCCCCATCTCCCTGTCGGTATATTACATTCAAACACAGTGAAATTTCATTGAATTGTATGAAGTAGGTGTCACTCGCCCCACATCTGCCTAAAGATACCGGCTAGGCTTACGGCGGTTCCTTAGTTTGGGGATTTCGCTTCACATTTTGCGCAGGCGCCGCACCCTGCTCTAGATTATATGCAGTCTGCGCCGCCTCTGCCTTAGGCTAATCCTGTTCAGACGGTCTCGTCAAGTTTTCGCAGTTGATTTCTGTGTTAACCAAAACATCGTCGGCAGGTGTCGCCGGAGCATGCACTACCGTAGGTGGCCTAATCCACCAATTGTCTTGGTGCTGCTCGTCGCGTTCACCTTCCATATCTATTGGCTCCATCCGCGATTTCGAACGCTTATGGAGTTTAAGTCGGTCAAAACGAACGACCTTCTTTATGCCACCCGGTTTTCTCTGACGTCTATGGGTGAAATCACATAACTTGTCCAAAATCATATATGGTCCTTCCCAACGCTTTTGGAGCTTAGGCGATAGGCCCTTCTATTTGCTGGGATTATGTAGCCAAACAAACTGTCCAGCCGCCAGCGTTGTTAACATCGTCTTCTTGTCGAAGCACCTTTTCTGTCTTTTAGTTCTGGCTCCTAGGTGCTCTTTCGTCCGCTCGTGGGCGAACTCCATTGCTTCTCGCAAATTATGAGCATAATCTGTCTCCTCTCTTCCACTATCTTGGCCACTAACTTGCATTGTCAAGTCTAGTAGTACGAAAATTCCCCGGTCGAATCATGCGGTGTGGCTCTATATTCGGATGTTGCATGTGGGTCTTTTTATAAATTAGGGGTCCAAAAGTGTGACATTTGGTGTCCCCCGTTACACCTGATATGTGTTATTTTTCGTACAAAAATAATTAAAATAGCTTTTAAACCATTTTGTATGAATTGTACTTTATGTACACACTCTTTGAGATGGAAAGTATTTAAAGAATGTGTCCTGAATTTACAAAAATACATATATCTGCCTTCTCCCTCGGAGTCTCGAAGACTTCTCTTCGTCTTTCCCCATCTCCCTGTACGTAGGTGTCACTCGCCCCACATCTGCCTAAAGATACCGGCTAGGCTTACGTCGGTTCCTTTGGGGATTTCGCTTCACATTTTGCGCAGGCGCCGCACCCTGCTCTAGATTATATGCACTCTGCGCCGCCTCTGCCTTAGGCTAATCCTGTTCAGACGGTCTCGTCAAGTTTTCGCAGTTGATTTCTGTGTTAACCAAAACATCGTCGGCAGGTGTCGCCGGAGCATGCACTACCGTAGGTGGCCTAATCCACCAATTGTCTTGGTGCTGCTCGTCGCGTTCACCTTCCATATCTATTTGCTCCATCCGCGATGTCGAACATTATGGAGTTTAAGTCGGTCAAAACAAACGACCTTCTTTTTGCCACCCGGTTTTCTCTGACGTCTATGGGTGAAATAAGATAACTTGTCCAAAATCATGTAGGGTCCTTCCCAACGCTTTTGGAGCTTAGGCGATAGGCCCTTCTATTTGCTGGGATTATGTAGCCAAACAAACTGTCCAGCCGCCAGCGTTGTTAACATCGTCTTCTTGTCGAAGCACCTTTTCTGTCTTTTAGTTCTGGCTCCTAGGTGCTCTTTCGTCCGCTCGTGGGCGAACACCATTGCTTCTCGCAAATTATGAGCATAATCTGTCTCCTCTCTTCCACTATCTTGGCCACTAACTTGCATTGTCAAGTCTAGTAGTACGAAAATTCCCCGGTCGAATCATGCGGTGTGGCTCTATATGCGGATGTTTTATACCACATTTTCGTTCCAGTCTCGCTGACGGCGGTGGGGTTCTATCACCACCGAGACCATCCCTAACAATGTCCTGTTGAATCTTTCTATCATCCAATCAGGTTTGGGATTATACGGCGTTGTGCGTGTCTTTCGAATCCCTAGAAGCTCGCACATCTCCGAAAAGACCAGTGATTCGAAATTGCGCCCCTGGTCGGAGTGCATTTGGCCACCGATTCGGCTTTTTCATCAGGGATTGGGTACGCTTCTACACACCCGCTGAATAGTAGTCCCTAAAAACTAGGAGATATCTGTTTACTCGGCTAGTTTCAGAGAGAGGATTCAGTATATCCAGGGCCACTTGCTGCATGGGTTCCTTACGGTATATTGTTGTAGCGGAGGTCTACGCGCCTTGGCAGGCGACTTTCTCGAGGCACACACATCCCACATCCTTACGCATACAACCGTGTTTCTACACACTTAAGGGTACCGCTTTTGTTCCCCCTCTTCCTTCCCTTTGTCCCTCTTTTGTTTCCATTTGTCTAAACCAATGCTTATTTTATGTATAAATGAATGTGTACTATGTTTGTCTTGTAAGAATCTCATCATTGTCATGAAGTGCCCACATGGTCATCTGGAAGTCTGAATGTGGGGGTCGGAAAGGGTATTTTTGGTCTGATGTGGTTTTCAAATCCCCACAATTTCCCCACCATGGGCACTGAAACCCTGAAAACCATTCTGGTGATGGAAAAGCACCCAAATACCAAGAAAAACTACATTCCAACCTGAAAAAAATAATTCAGACCTGGGACCTCCGAAAAGTGAAAATTAGTCAGCGCCTGTACATAAATTAGGATTTTTGGGGGTCCACCTCTCCCTCAAATAATGCAACTTGATGATTCAGACTGCATAATCTTGCAATCTGGTCAGTAGTCTAGAAGAAAACCAAATTTTAGCTCCTCATCACTAGTAGAAAATAAATTATGGAACTTCAAAGATGCTACGAACTGCATTGAGCAATTCACTTATCCAAAAGGGTCCTGGCACTCAAATTTCAAGAGGGCAGCTTGCAAAAACCATTGAAGATATTGAGCTAAAACTTGGGATTCCTTCATTTGGTAACCTAAGGTGTTTTTAAACAAAGATTCAGCAAAATCTGTGTCATATACGAGAAATCTCAACATTGGCTGTTTTGACACGGAATGACCCTACGGTCAACATGCTGTGAAGTCGCTCGGTGAGAATAGAAGAGTTCTTCCACCCACATGTTAGCGGGCGCGAAAGTCTGTACGGTACCTGGAATACCTCGCACATTACTCTATGCATTTGTAAGCTGGACCATCAGAAATTAGATGTTGAAATGAACATGTTGAAACATGTACTTGCCATGAAATTTCGTCAAAATAACGAGTTAGAACGTCTTGTTTGACTTGAAATGGACGTTTACAAACTGTGCATGATAAATTTAAGAAAAGTAGTAACGATTTCGGGTTATAAGACTGGTTTGAAGTAGCCGATTGAACCCGAACGAAGGGAGACGTATACACTATACAGCAAACTTGACTTGAAATAGGGGAAATATGACATGCAGCTGGTAAATCTTGCCACAATCTGATAAAATTAATATCGCCGTTGATTGTTTATTCATTTGACGGGACATCGTCATAAATTGGCGAGTTTTACTGTTACAGAACGCACGTTCAACAGCGAGCGACTATCGTTTTGCCGACCGTGCGTACATGACCGGCATATTTTAAATACACCTTCCGAAGCCTAAATCGTGATAAATGCATCAACTTAATCAAGTGGAGATATAAATACCGTTACCCTCGCCACTAATTCTTCGTAATATGACATGATAATGCTCCAGAAAGTGTAAATTGGTTAGGAAATGAGATTTTAGCAATGAGAACATATCAAGTTTTTCTTTGAAAACACGTAGGATTTTTATGTCATGCTCCATAGACTTAGTGCATGCGGTCTCAAGTGGCGAATTTCGTGTCAGTTTTTTTCCCAAAGTGGATAATATACTGCAGAGGAGAGGTTTTTTTCCTTGGGTTTTCCATTGAGAATGTAGATCTACATTTGTCTGACCATGGGATCCATTTATTTGTGTAAACTGTAAAATAAATTCACAGATGTAAATTCTTCTAGTTTTGTAGAGTCTACTATAATGTCTGTGAGTTCTTGAATCGTTTAACATCGTCAATCAAGAACCCACTTATCGATAACCTATTTTCCCTGTATTTGCATGATATGCATTTGCATAATATTCCCTGTATTTGCCTTTCTGCATAGAAAGGAAGCTGCAAAAGGTGTATTTCCACGATTTGTCAAACGCAAGCCACTCCTGGCATCATCACTTAACCTCCTAAGTGGGTATTTGCGTGCTCCTTGAATCAGGTTTTTGAAGCAACAAATCCAAGCAGTCTGGTAATCCAAACCCCCACTAGACGTGGTCATCTCCCCCTATAGCCGTTTCGGCTTTTACAGGGATGTCAATTGAGCGTTACAAAGTAAAGATATAACGCCGGTCGGTTGGCATACATTGTACATGTTCCATTTCCATACGCCGAATTAATGCATCTCGCTTGCTGGCGCAAAACGCCCATAATATGTATAACATATACATGTACTCTCTCGCTCGGCGCGTCGTATTCACGGCGTTTGTTTGCGTTGCTCCTACTTGGCAAATGTTATGTCCCACACTCTCCCTCTTTTTAAGCGGCACAATTTCCGCTGTATAACAATATTGCCATAGTTCCCAAATCCAATAAAGGATCTATCACAGCATATCATAAGTAAATACACTTCGGAAAGAATTGGGGTTCCGTGGCGACAGCGGACGCGTAATGGGCATGCAACACCCCCACGTCAAAAGTTGTTAAATTTAAACGTGTTTCACAATTTTATATAACACAGCAAACCCGTTTACAAGAGGCTGTTCTGCTCAGACTGAAGTTATGCGTAAATAAATTGGAGGACGGTTATTTCAGGTGACAATATATGAAGCAGCGACCTTGTTATCATATATACCCCGCGCAAGGTCGTGTATTACATACACAACATCTTTGTTCACTTGATTTGTGTAAAATTATAGAAGAAAACCTGTGAAGTCACTGCGACGAGTATAGGTTGTTATATTTTGTAGAAAAATGTTCGCTATCATTTTGGGGGAAACGCGATTGTTTGAAAATGGGCATGTACGTAAACGGGCGAAATATGAAACAACCTTCGTGCTGGTCAACATTGAGATTGTAAGACTACATCATAAAACGATCCCTTCGAAAAGCACGATGCTACGTTGTTCTGTGGCAAACGAACTGCACATACAGTACCTCGAGTCTGTTGTACTTTGTCTGACTCTGTTGCAAAACAATTAAACAATTATAGCTGTTTAATTAATCCATAATATTAAAATACCCAAAACAATTTAAATGCACTTCTGTTCCCATTGAAGTAAAACATAAAATTCGAGCTTACATAATGAGAGCAGTGCTCAGATATGGTTGTCGTGAGCACGCTTAAAAAGTAGAATATGCATGGTCTTGGATGGAAACAAACGTCAACTCGTGAACTGAAGATGCCGAATAACAAACGGCAGCACAATTAGTAACACCGGATTGAAGCCAATTTCAGTTATACGAGATGCACACCAAGTTGATTTGATGATCAATGAGAAGAGCAAATGTCAATATCAGATAACCAAAGCGACATAATACTCTACCTTCACTGAAAGAAAATAAGGAAGCTGCTAAAAGGAAGAAAAAATCTCAGCGTCAATAGTTATGGACGGAAACAATTTAACAGGCCATTGCTGCAGCTGATTTTTAGTACAAAGATATTAATTGGTTGTCCTATATATGTAAGTTCCAGTGATTATGGGTGAAAAACAGGTCAAAAGGCATTTGCATTAAATGACGAAATTTTCACACCATTACAACAAATCATACCATCCCTTTAGGCGATTATATTAAGTTGATTAGAATACTTGTACATGCACTCCCACCTGTACAAAAATGGTTAACCAAAGTATACAATGTAAGAAAGTACAATGTGGAACAATATTATTTCAAACAACGATTCCAGACCTAAAAACCCTTTTTACGGGTTTCCCTTCAATATTAATTTATTTATTTCTCTCACAAGGTTGAGTGTTGACAAACTATGTTCCGGAACAAATAGAGAGTGTTGTTCCATCGCACGATGACAAAATATTTGACGGTGACCAAAATATCCAAGCATTTGTTTCGTAGTTTGCAGCGACCTCCTAGCCTTTAACTTCGTACATCCACGAAAAACAATGTGTGTTACATGTGAACGACAAACTTGTATCCACCCACACATCATATGGGCCTTTTTGACCAGGTTTTCTCCGAAATCGACCGATCATCTTGTGAAGGTGAATGGGTTGCATTTACCGCCATCAAATTATTCAAAATGATAAATATACTCGGGCGTGATACTCCCACGTAGTTGCCGTGTCCCATCCATTTTAGGCTTGCTCCGTGGAAAGAACTGCCGCAGGGTCCGATTTTTACGCCAAGCCCATTTTACAGTTCGAGGCACACCGTATAAAGATATTCTGGGTGAAATGTGTCTTTGGAGTTCAAAATCTTATTAGGAAAAGAGTGGATGAAAATCTCACCTGCCTACAGAATATAATGGCTTTAAATAAGTATGTTTAGGGAATTCAAATTGGTCGATTTCAATTTCAATTTATTGGTCCTTTCCAGGAAATTTGTCTCGTTACATGCAACACAAAAAGCGATGAATAATTAAATCCAGTATTTAAATAAACAAATTAGAATACAAAAAGATACCACCACCAATTACGTTATACATGTACACAGAAATTTTGAAAACAGCCCATGACTTTTCAAAAAAGCCCCACAGTTGCGCAAGTCCTCCCACACAACACTCTTATGGCGACCATATCAAAAATGCCCACGCAAACTGCGCCCCTTTAAATAATAATTTCAGCTGCATTATTACTGATTTGGCTTAGAGATTAAAAATATTAGCACCGATGCTGGTTATTTAGGATGCGTACAGAAAAAGGGACAAATGAACTGTAGTACCTGTTTGTTCTTGCTTTTACCGACTGAAATTGTTTGCCACTACAAAGCAATCGGTAATATATATTGAGACGATGCTGCTCATTTGCCACCACCTTTAAAGCCTTACATAAAACCCTCTCCCTGCAGACTGCATCCGCATTTTTAGTAACACCCAACATCATGGAAGCTTGTTTCACAACCCATTTGAGTTTATCTTTGTCCTGTTTTCTGGCTCCATTATACCAAACTACACAGTCATGAATGATAGCACTCTCTATGACCGAGGTGTAAAAAAAACACTCAGTATGACCCTATCAACCTAAAATGAGCGTAATTTACGCATGAAATATAGTCTCTGGTTACCCTTTGCTGTGAGAGCTCTAAGATGTTCACTCCAGTCCAGCTTAGGCTACTGTCAATAATTGTACCCAGGTATTTATAATTTAGCACAATTATGTGCTAAATTGCTAAATTGCTACTCCTGCGATACACAGTCAAATACCCTCTCTTTCGTTTTACTAGGATTAAGTTCGAGATAATTGTCCTTGCACCAAACACCAAAATCTTGTATATATCGTCTGTAATCTTCCTCGTTATTTTTACGGATCAGCCTGAGAAGGACAGTGTCATCTGCGTATTTCAAAATTTTCACTGACTGATACTTAAAAACGCAATCAATAGTATACAATATGAATAGACTTGGTGAAATCACACATCCCTGTGGTGACCCTGTGTTCGTCACAATGGGGTCTGAAAGAACCCTATTTACTGTCACCTGTTGCGTTCTCGCAGATAAAAAAAATCACATATCCAGAGAATAAGTGAAGGTTTCACGTCGAACAACACAAGTTTCTCCATCAAAATTTGCGGAATTTTGTAAAACCAGCCACCAAATAGTTCTTTCGGCTATATGCTTTTGGACAAATCCTCTGCCCATCAAAGACACTTCAACCATTGCAAATAAGAACTTGCCAAGACTGCATATAAACCGAATAGTCAGGGTGTGTTGTTTTCGCTAAAGTAAGTGTTCTCAGTATTCTGACAAAAAAAAAACCGGAAACCTCTGTCGTAAATGTGGAGGATTTAAAACCGCTTGAAAGGTAAAGAAAATGTTATTTGAGACCATTCTTGGTGAGATATTTCATTGCTTTTTGACATTTCGACTAAGCCCGAGTAATACCACTTAATAGGCCCCGAGGAATTGGCTCACCACGGACAAAGCTGTCCCAAAGCGCCCAAGCTCGGAGATTTCCATGACAGGTTGAAACCCCAAGGTGAGAAACAGAATATATCCTAAATCGACAAGACCAGGAGGCATTTTGACTTTCTTGATCTCCTCAGACGTAAACCCGGCAGCAATGCAAACAAGACACCCCGGTGAACCAGTAAATAAAAACCACGTTAAACGAACAAGTAGCTGGGCAAAGTGTTGTATCCTTTGCAGCAGTCTTCGCGATGCATTTTGTTGTCACAAGCCCGACGTGCGCCATCACAGACGGCTGAATCCTGCAACAGTTCCTGATTCCGAATGGTTTTGACTTCAGTTCTGCTCCCGTCGCCAAGCCGCCACTTCGAAAGGTTAGAATTAAAATCATCCTTCCTAAAATACTTAAATAGTTAATATACTTTCCTGCACCTTATCCCGACTACAAGAAGCTGCACGGCCAAATCTGCCAATCTATTACCAACAAATTTGATTCGACTCTGCCGTTTTCCATTTTGTTACTCCTGCAGTTTTAGCCTTTCAAATTTATTGATAATAAATTGCCATCGCCATTTAGAACATGTTAGTGGACATTTTAACTTCCCATACGAAAACAAACATAATTCAAACTGGTTGCATTTTGCCTAACTCTGAAAACAGACCACTTCACATGCAGTGACGTCAAGATAAATTGGCCACTATAACGTGCCTATTTTATACCGTGTGTTGCAAGCTAATCTAATTTACAATAAATTTGTCTTCGTTGGTTTTTCCCTTTTGTGTGAAAGCCAGATAAACGTGTACAATGACAAAATATACTTAAAATATAAACGGGCTAACACGGAAGCGTTCAGTGAACATCTTAAATGATTCTGTGAGTGGTAACAATTAACATGTTAAATCCAACATTATTGTAGGTGTTATGTAAGGTTTTGAGTTGCCTCGATGAAGTACATTAAGGTCATGAAATAAAACACTCGGCTTGTAGCACGTATGGAAAAGATAATGTGTGACTTGTGAGTGATATTGCATGTACACTCTTATAGGCCTAATCCAAATCTGTATATTTGTTGTTAATTATGTCGAAATGTTCAGGGTGACTTGTCTTGATTGCTCGTGGAGAGTCTACAACTTGTGACATGACTTGGGAAGAAGTATGAGTAACTTGGGGATGAATCGATAAGAACTTTTTATATTTTTATATTACAATTATAATACTGTTTTTTTTCTGCCATAAGATCGCAGCCAAAAACCAGGCTTCACCCAATTAAAGATGGTAGTTCGTCCAACAAGGTCCATATTATGGCTTTTGAGTCTGGTATCGCTTTGGACATGCGCACTCGCTGTAGATCCAGAAACTGCACTTGGCTGCTACGTGCTCGACAACATGCGACATCTGGTCACCAAAGATGGTTGCCGGCCGCACGAAGTGGTAGTCAAAGGCTGCTGGGGACGATGTGCTACTAACGAGGTAAATCGATGACAGTACACTGGTGCTTGACCGTGTCCGAATTCATTGGCTGTGGAAATGTACTCACAAAGGTCAATGGCAGATGCAAGTAGCCGACTTTCTCACACAGCCAATGAATTCTGACACAGCCTCACACGGTGGGAACAGCGGCGTAGCCACGTGGTTGCGAGGGGGTGGGGAGGAAAAATCGTTCCTCCCACCCCCCCCCCCCCCCCAGTCACCCCCACTGGAAATTTGGCAAACGGAGGAAATGTTCAACGCCTGAAACGCACTATGACTGCCCCACGCGCTGGCCCCTCGCCCGTATACCCAGTTGTTCAGAGTAATACCCGAGTGGGGGAGGTCACCCCCCCCCCCCCCCCCCCCCCCCCCCCACCCCACCCCACACACACAAGTGTATATGCAGCAAGTAATCGTATTGACCGGGAAGCATTCTAAGCAAAACATTGACCGGTGTGTTGCTTATAAATGGAACTGAAACATAATGAAGTCACAGTTTATTTACGGGTGCACCCAAGTAAATCGGGCCCTCATAGGAACAAAGGCTAAATGGCAAATTTTAAAAAAATCATTTTAAAATACTCACAACTCTCTCAGCGTCTCGGGACAACAACCAAAATACTCATTGTAGTCTCATCTTTAATTTTATAGAGGAAATCCGTCACGATGAAATTGAGCTGTTGTAATTTACAATTGGATGCCTACAATTGAGCAAGGCACTCAACCACACTTGTTCCCATTCCTGTAATTGGCGGTCCCCCCGCTGTTGGATGTGGTATATAAATAAATAAAATAAATAAATAAAATAAATAAACGAATTCATATGGTGCAACTGTAGCGTATCGCTATTGACGCGCAAATCCGGCGAAATCGGCTGCTCTGTTAGAATTCTATGCATCAAACTTGCAAATTGAATGACCTAAAACGAATATGAATGATCCTTTAGAAGAATAATTGCTCGGCCAACAAATTACATTCGAACGCACAATAACGAAACTGAATACTCGTTTTAGAAAAACGAAGTGTCCATCAGTGGGTAAACGCGTGAAACTGAATGACGCTTTCATTGATTTTGTGAGGCAAAAGTGCGAAATCGGCCGGGAAAACCTAAACTAATACTAATAATAAAAATAATTAATTCAAATACCTTTCCACTCATCTTAAACTCATCTTTTTTTCTTTTCCTTTTAATATCCCAGTCATAAATAATTTCTTGGGACAAATAATTTCTGGTGACAGTGTTCTCCACGTAGTTTTTGTTTCCACCCAGTTATTGTCATCAACTTTTGAAGAAATATTTTAGAATTTATTATCAGTATTCTTACGCAATACTTACAGTTAGGGAAGAATCGTTCGCAGAGGTGATAAAACACTAAGTTTCCGTGACCTTATTATCTTTCTGCGCTAGATTATCTTGTTAACTCTGAAAAAAAAAGAATAAAATCAAATAACGTGAGAGAAAAAAAATACCAATGACATTATACACTAGATGATACAGATATCTCATCAACATAACTTGTACAGTTCTGATTGTCTTTAGATGTTGGGCGGCAGGGCACATCGTCTATAGGGGAAGTCAAATATCGTGCTTGGCAAGAGCCACCGCTCGGAACATTTGCTGAGATGTTCTTGGGCGAATGTTTGCTGACATCAAGAGGGTTGTGGTGGGTGTGTGGCCATCATTCGGGCAGGTCTACATTGCAAAATTTGAAATTTATATCTGAAAATTGTCAGACCTGTGCCTCTTGTGCTGGGTATAAGTGGAATGGGTATTTGTGTTGGATAGGAACGCGGGTGGTGGAAAGAGGGCGGGGGGGGGGGGGGGGTGGGGGGGGGTTGGGGGGGGGGGGGTTGGGGGGGGGGGGGGTTGGGGGGGGGGTTGGGGGGGGGGGGGGGTTGGGGGGGGGGTTGGGGGGGGGGGGGGGTTGGGGGGGGGGGGGGGGTTGGGGGTTGGGTTGGGGGGGGGGTTGGGGGGGGGGGTTGGGGGGGGGTGGGGGTGGTGGTGAAAAATAGAGATGAGGAATGAGGTTGAAAACATGCAGGTGGGAAAATAATATAAACAGATTGAAAGCATAAGTCATTTCCATCCTGGATGTTCAGCTCAGAATATGTGGCTGAATGCTGCGGCGTAGTTTAATCCAAAGGTTTTATCTACTGAGTCGAACAGAATTTGGGTCCACGGTTGCCAAGAGGTACTACTTGGAACAGGACATTACACGTCATGTAGTGTTTGTTACCATTGTTACCGTTGCTATCAACTCTTTGAGAAAGGTTCTTTTACAAATGTTGGTCACCACAAAATGACACATTGAGTTTAATGGATATTTCCCTCCAATAGGCGTAGTTTAATCCAAATATTTTTTGCTACCGAGTCGAACAGAATGGTTGCATGGTTGCCATGAGGTAGTAACTACTTCGAACAGAAAAACACAAATTATGTGGTGATTGTTACCATTGCTATTTGAAGAAGGTTGTTGGAAAATGTTGGTCACCACAAATGACACAATGACCCTAATGGATCCCAACATAACGTTTATGCCTACATGACCATATTGAACGTATCACGTCAGTGACCAGTGCTTCACCGGATGTTTTGATGGGCAGCAATCAAAATAAATTACGTTATAAAGGGCCTGTTCATGTATTACGAAGTATATGAGTCTATTACCCCTAATTTTACTCGGAAAGCCATCACCTGCGAGATGAGAATGTACTTTTAGAATCAAACTAAGAGTAAGTTCTTGAGGCCATTCTCGTTTAGTGATTGCCCCTGGGACTACAACAAGCGCCAGGGAGACTATGATGAACTGAGTGTATGTATCACGTTTCCATCAAATGATCGCGAGTTTCATTTGAGTTTTAGTATACTGCAGTCTATGCGACATTTCGAAAAAGGGCTAATTTTAAGACAAGAAGAGGCATTTTTGATTAGAAATTGGTAACAAGCTGATTTACCTAGTTTAGGGGCGCTGAAACCAAAAATGATTGTTACCATGCTGTATTTTGAGGGTAATAGAACATGGTAACATGTCACTATATTACTTAATTTGTGAGTGCTCAATACAAAAAGGCGGTTACTAAACTGTATTTTGAGGGTAAAGGTGTTTAAACAATTGTTTAAAACACTACTTTTTGGTAAAAAAACACAGGTGTTCTCAAATAGAGCATGATAACATGCTACCCTTACTTAAAGGAACACACCGGCTTTGTTGGGCTCGAAATAGACCCGTACATGCCGTGATTCTGAAGGTCCTTCCGAAATAGACTGACTAGAGGAGAACCTGAAAATAAACAAAACATTTTTGCCGTTTTTTAGAATTTCTTTAAAAAGTCACGGTCACGTGATTTATCCGAACCAGATTTCTGGTTCGGATAAATCACGTGTTCTTGGAGTTAGTTTTGTTTCCAGCCGTATGAAAGTTTATTACTGCAGTATTGCACCAAATTCAGCTCTGATTTTTTCAAAATATTTATTTAACAAAAGATACTATTTAGGTTATGATAACTATACAAAATCGAACATAACATTTTGACTCAGAGAGTGCGAGTAACAGAAGCGTGTTCCACTGTGGACAGTGTACGGGCGAACGAAACATAATAAAAGCCCCGTGGCAGGCAGTTACACACACTGCGACCGGTATACCGGTGGTTTGTGCAGCTAATGGACATGCATTGAACATGTGAAATGGGCAAGGAGCCAGACCGCCGGGAGCCAGACCGCCGGGTTGTCCAGTGAAATTATCAGCAGAAAATGAGATATATCCAAAGCAAAAGCTGCCAAGAGAAGAGCGAATCGTTTGCGACAAAGTCGTGAGCCTCGCGCGATGGTGACCGTTTTTGTTACTTTTAAGCTTTTTTAGTTAATTGCGGGACATTTTGATGATCTTTTTTTCACAATGTCGGGGTGATGAATCCAAAGCTGTATTTTTAGGGCCAGGCAATTTTTTTTTTGGTTTTTTTGCCAAAAAAACACCCATAAAAATTGGTATAAAAAACATTACTTCTTAGGACAAAACGGGGTATTCTGAAATAAAATACGGTACATGTACTTGTGTAGAATGACAATCTTACTTCGGGGTGGTGAATCCAAAAATGGCGGTTACCAAGCTGTATCATGAGGACAAGTGTTTTGTGTTTTTTTTGGTCTGTTTTGTACTAAAATAACATCTTTAAGCTATTTTAAGTCGTTTTTGTTGTATATGATTGCTTTAATCTCAAACTACAGGTTGGTAACAGCCAATTTTGGATTCAGCACTCCGAAATTAAGTAAGATTGGCATGTTACAATGTTTTATTTTGGAATACAAAAACTAGTGTTTTTAATATCGGTTTGTATTTAAGTAAGATTGGCATGTTTTGTTTGGGAATACCTGATTGTTACCAAAACTGGTGTTTTAAAAAAAATGTTTTATGTTTTTCCCCAAAAAGCTAATTTCCCCTCATAATACAGCTTGGTAACCGCCATTTTTTGATTCAGCACCCTAAAATTAAGTAAGAGTGGTATGCTACCATGCTCTATTTGACTGAGAACTTCTGCTTTTTACCAAAACCTAGTGTTTTTAAAGCAATTTTTTTGCAACACCTTAAACCTTCAAAAAACAGCTTGGTCAGCATTTGTGGATTCAGCACCCCCTAATTAAATAAGTGTGGCACGTTACGCTGTTTACACTAGTTTTGTTAAACAAATGTTTATGTTTTTGCCAAAAAGACCTCTTTACCCTTTACAGCTTGGTATTTATCATTTTAGATTCAGCACCCCAAAATTGGGTAAAATCAACAGGTCGATTTGACCACTCAAGGTGACTGCCAAGATAGTTAAAGCCTCATTACATCATTTGCAATGACCCACAATTTTACTTGCTCATGAGTTGACAAGAAAAACCGCACTAAAAGTGTTGATATACATGTATAAGAATGTGAGCAAAAACCGCCCGTGCACACATTTGTTTTTTGTTCATGTAATACGGTACATTTGTGGAAGAAATTGCCAACGAAATGTGTTTTTACCATTCTTTCAACACATTTATTGATGTTGCGCTTAAACTGTCGCAGTTTAGGGAATTGATTTAGGCAAGACGTTCCAAAGTTCAGCCGTACGAAGAAAGAAGCTATGTACAGTTATTTGGCCAGTTCCGAACAGGTTTTCACATCGTCGTTGATTACCATTTCGAGGCGGCGTTTATAAAATCAACTTAAACCAAACAAAATGTAGCAATGTTCGCTTATTCTAACCATGCCAACATTTTGTAAAAAGCCCGCTTGTAAATTAGGTGAATTTACCAAACGGAACATCGGCAGCCATTTGGCCAGTTCTGAACTGAATTTTCAGTTCCAAACAGTGTCCCCCTTTTTTCCATATTACGTAGAGATAATTTCGCCTCAACGGTGAAAATGAACTTGAAGAATACTGAGGAATAGTGCTGAACAAAAAGAGGAAAAGACGATACCACACATTCATGACATTTACCTTGCAAAAAAATATCCAAACCGCCACACTGCATCGGCCTGACCGGCCTCCGCGTAAATCGATGTTACCGGTGCGGCGCCCCTTACGTTTTGTAGGCTAGTAGTCTGGTTCCCAGACTAAAATATTCTGACTACAGCCGCGGGCTGTAAGCGTAGCGCAGCGTGCTTTGAAAAATAACGGGTATGAGCTGCAATCATAGAGTTATATATATAAAAAAAGGCTAGAGGGCGCACTCGGACGTTTTGCCGGCCCCGCATGTAGAGCGGCAGCCATGTTTTGCTGTGGCAAGAGCTGGCGTTCGCGCACGGTGTACAGTGCACTTTACTGCATACAGCTGCGTGTAGTTGTCAAAGAAATGGCATTTCGTTTCACGAGTGAGGAATTTTATTATCCAAACGACCTATTAAACAGATATCAGGCGCGGATCCAGAGGGGGGGTTTTGGGGGTCAAAATCCCCCCCCCTGCTCCGACACCAAAAAATATAATGCAATGCATTTTTTGCGTGTCCGCCTGTCCGAAACAAGCAGACATAAAAATCTGATGGGCAAAACCCCTCCCTGGTGGCAAAACCCCCTCCTGGAAAAATTCCTGGATCCGCCCCTATTAGTTAAATCGGAACTCATAAAGAACTGAACACTGCCGTTTGCAGTTTGTTCCTTCCTCGATCATGTGATGATGTCCATGATCGTTGATCGGTCATTGTCGGGCGCTGACCATTATAATTTTTTTTGTCCTACCTCGATCCATGTTTGTACTACTATTGGGTACTGTTTTTGTCACTAGGCAGATGCTCTACCAGCTGAGCTATAAGGCACAGTTGGTATACTCCCTCAGGTTGTCCACTATAGTCCCAATTCGTAATATTAGGGCCCCTGTCTAACGCGGCCAGTGGCCAGTGCACCAGGACTTCTGTGTGTACAATCATATGGCAGTTGAACCTGGATAATCTGGCCACATACAGTAAATTGCCTCGATGAATCAACCTACTGTGGAAAATTTGACGAGGAGCTTTAAAGTGTTATTAAAAACTTAACAAATTTCAACTTTATAACGAGGAACTATTTCATACACTTCACTTTTAGCTGTTTTTCAACAATACACATGCATTTTGGTATGTTTTAGGGATGTTTGTATTTCCATGTATGTGTGCCCACTGCACCGGCATATAAAGGCCACCTGTTTATTGTGGCCAACATTTGGTCGGTCCCTTGGGTGACCACTATATACAAGTTTCACTGTATATAGCTGCGCTTCTAGGAATAGATGCATGACGTCACGTTAGCTATTTTAGACGTGACGGCTACCGGTCCTCATCTTCATTCGTCGTATGTCTAGACTGGAGCGTTGTATGTATACGCCTAGACTGGAGCGGGAACCAGTCTAGGCGTAGGCACGCACGCCGACTGTGACTGGTCAACGCAAACCCGGCAATAACGCTACGGTCTCAGCGCGGTGAACCTTCCCTGATCGATTCGGACGGAACTGACACATTGACACTGCATCATAACTTGTAAGTTTTATTGATATCCTCAACTCCACCCTCTCCCGTTTTTTATTGAGACTTCGTGATTAATAATACTTAGGCCTACTTTGTGTGTGCGAAACCCCTCTGTAACCCCACAGCGTTTCGCGAAAATGTCAGTTGTTTCCCGACAAGCTTCACATCTCGTCAAAATGTTGATGACCGTAAAACTGGACTTTATTTGAAAAGGCGCCCGTATATCGTTTACAGAAGCGACGAAAGTGGGGATAAATTGTATGATTAAAAAAGTTCCTCTTCAAATCCAAATTATTTTGAGTGTTTCGTTTTTTGAATTATTTCCATGCGCAAGATCGAAACTGATTCGAAATTCGCAACTATTCGGAACTGGCCAAACAACTGTATAATATCTCACAATATTTGCTTTGGAAATAGTGACTGCAAGAGGGTGAAGGCGAGCTAAAAACTGTTGGATTGCTGGATTGGATAAAGATGAAAAAAAATATAGACTTGGCCAAAAATATATAAAAATATGGTTTGTTCCCCTTATTGTTTCGAGTAGTGTACTTGAATTTAGTCCAACACAATGCCAGGACGTGTACGGCTGGAAGCAGGTCAAAGTAAACAAAAGAGGAATGGGAATTCAGTGAAGATTGTAATCCAACATTCCTTCTTTTTCGCGAGATACACGCCCACTCACAACCATTCGGAGGGCCAACACTATGAAAATAGGCTACAATTTCGCGCCTTTGTGGATGCGGAAACTGCCGTGGGTCATTACATGTAACGTTACACATGCTTAATTGTATTCTGTCCCAACTACATCCCAGGCCCACTCATTTAGCTAGGCATACTGTAAACACGCGATTTGATTCATTGTTAGAAAGTATAGGCCTACTACACCTTCACATTGCCGTTCTTGGAACTGTTTAATTTTAGATCACCAACACAAAGACTGCACTTGTACCAGTACAATAGAAAAACCCACATATATACACGCAGGTGGTAATAAATATCCACCAGACTGTGGAGACATTATTTTAGGTGAAATGTGACACAGTGTTTGTAAATAGTTTAATCTACTCTTTCTAGTTCCTCCACTGTGCGTATTTGTTTGATAAATATGAAAGCACCGTATATCGAATATTATAACAAAAATAGCCAAAATAACCACGATGTTTTGTCTTGCGCATTGACAGTCCCAGTGTTAGAATACTGCGTCGGTGGGCGTATCCAGAAAATGATAAACAAGGGGGAGAAATGTACATGGGCTGCCGAAAACAGGCACGCGTTGCTCGTATTCGGCGTTCTTACAGGGCGCTGGGACGTGCAATTCTCTTTGGAGCTCTCATTGGCCAAATTGTATGTGACAAGTAACCGCGAGGTCATCTTTTCATCTTGTAAACAGATACATCAAACGATTTTTTTTTTCAGCAGGCAGGCAAGTCAGGTTTTGCACACTCAACACCAATTAAAATGTTTACATTAGATGTTTTACATCGTTGCCAGAGACGTAGGCGGGGGAGGGGATGCGGGGGGTGCGGATAGCAACCCCCCCACCCCCCCCAACCCCACCCCCCCCCCCCCCCCCCCCCCCTCTCCCCCCCACCCCCACACACACACAGACCGTTACCGCATACACTATGCGGACTTCTTTTTGTACTCGTGCACTGTAGACAATTTGGCAAAAAAAATTTTTGGGGCATCGTTACACACCTTATACTTTTTTTTTGAACAACCCTCTCCCCTCCCCCTTATCCTTTTTTCAAATGCTAAGACAACTCGTCTGCGAACCTGTGCAAGTCCACACAGTTACGGTGCTACCTGGTTTATGCGGACCTCTTTTGTCGGCAAGTTCGTACAGTGTACTACACGCTCGTACACACATACCCAGCAGCAGAGGAGTTCCGTCGTGCAAGAAAAAATTCTTCCAAACTGTAAACAAAAACTCCACTGGTGTTAACCACAGACCGATCACCCAACTTGTTGAACACACTCCCTCGCTCAAATGCCAGGAGTTGGGGTTCCGCTTTCATGAAAATCTCCACCCCCCCGGCCCCAAACCAGTCTACACCCATGATTATTTGCCATAGTATTACATTACTACCATACGCCTGACAACAAGCGACCCAACCGTGCTCTGCGCGTTTGTGACGTATTTCCTTCACAATGATTTGTAAAACGCATTTTGCACTTCCCAGCGCCCTGTAAGGGCGGTGGATTCGAGCAAATAGGCATGCCAGCGCTAAGGGGGTCTGGGGGCATGCTCCTGTACACAATTTTGAAACATTTAAGCCACTTTCCTGCAATCTGAGGCATACTGTGGGCCATCTTTTCATGTCTGATCACATTGTTTCAACTAAAAAGACTTTTTAGTGATTTGTATATTTTTTCCTGGGCCTGTACAGAAGGGGGAGGGGGGGGGGAGGGTGCCGGTACGCCGGCTTCGCCCTAAGCTGGATACGCCACTGGCACACGCCACTGACTGGCATAAAACCACATGGAGTGAGGAAGACAGATATTTAGCTTTCATTGCGCTGGACGCGTTGGTAAAAACTTGGAACAAATGAAAGCCGTCAAATGTACTGCAGTAGGACTACTCTGTGTGTGCCACTAGTACTCTAGCTCTGTGAGTGCCACTCTTTACAGTTTGACTTCTAAAATGACTATAATAAATTATGCCTGTATCGAAGTACTGTGGGCACTGACAGAGCGCCAAACTACGATCTACACAACAGTTGCATTTTAAACAAAAATTACAATAAAACTACAACTAGACCTATAGTTGCAGTTTTATTGTTTAGGTATCGCATTATAATACCCATTACAATATAGCATGTAATTTTACGTCCTGGAACTTTACGGACTGTCGGTTACACTATTTGGGTTCGAATCTCAATACTTGGACGCATCGATTTTAGTTCATGGGCCAAAGGGTCCCACCGTGCACCGCCACACCCCCCCCCCATACTGAATCAGTATAACAACCTAACAAACTTGGCCATCCTGGTTCAGCCCGAAGCCATCCCAGCCCAGCTCTAAGCCATCCCCAGCCCGGCCCAAAGCCATCCAAGCCTAGCCCGAAGCCAATCCCGGCCCCAGCCCGAAGCCATCCCGGCCCAGCCTAAAGCCATCCTGGCCCAGCCCGAAGCCACCCCGGCTGGTTTCAGACTGCGCTTCAGCGCTTCGGGCTGGGATGGGAGGGCTTCGGGCTGGAATGGGGAGGACTTCGGGCTGGGCTGGGGTGGATTCAGGCTGGACTGGACCGGGGTGGCTTCGGTCTGGGGTGGCATCTGAGCTGGGCTTCGGGGCTTCTGGCTGTAATGGGTGGGCTTCATGCAGGGCTGGGATGCCTTCAGGCTGGGCTTTGGGGGCAGGATTTCGCCCTAACTTTACAATTCGTTTAAGGGCATCGTTACACACCTTATACTTTTTTTTTGAACAAACCCTCCCCCTCCCCTTATCCTTTTTCAAATGCTAAGACACAACTCGTCTGCGAACCTGTGCAAGTCCACACAGTTACGGTGCTACCTGGTTTATGCGGACCTCTTTTGTCGGCAAGTTCGTACAGTGTACTACACGCTCGTACACACATACCCAGCAGCAGAGGAGTTCCGTCGTGCAAGAAAAAATTCTTCCAAACTGTAAACAAAAACTCCACTGGTGTTAACCACAGACCGATCACCCAACTTGTTGAACACACTCCCTCGCTCAAATGCCAGGAGTTGGGGTTCCGCTTTCATGAAAATCTCCACCCCCGCGCCCAAACCAGTCTACACCCATGATTATTTGCCATAGTAGTTACATTACTACCATACGCCTGACAACAAGCGACCCAACCGTGCTCTGCGCGTTTGTGACGTATTTCCTTCACAATGATTTGTAAAACGCATTTTGCACTTCCCAGCGCCCTGTAAGGGGCGGTGGATTCGAGCAAATAGGCATGCCAGCGCTAAGGGGGTCTGGGGCATGCTCCTGTACACAATTTTGAAACATTTAAGCCACTTTCCTGCAATCTGAGGCATACTGTGGGCCATCTTTTCATGTCCTGATCACATTGTTTCAACTAAAAAGACTTTTTAGTGATTTGTATATTTTTTTCCTGGGCCTGTACAGAAGGGGGGAGGGGGGTGCCGGTACGCCGGCTTCGCCCTAAGCTGGATACGCCACTGGCACATCGCCACTGACTGGCATAAAACCACATGGAGTGAGGAAGACAGATATTTAGCTTTCATTGCGCTGGACGCGTTGGTAAAAACTTGGAACAAATGAAAGCCGTCAAATGTACTGCAGTAGGACTACTCTGTGTGTACCACTAGTACTCTAGCTCTGTGAGTGCCACTCTTTACAGTTTGACTTCTAAAATGACTATAATAAATTATGCCTGTATCGAAGTACTGTGGCACTGACAGAGCGCCAAACTACGATCTACACAACAGTTGCATTTTAAACAAAAATTACAATAAAACTACAACTAGACCTATAGTTGCAGTTTTATTGTTTAGGTATCGCATTATAATACCCCATTACAATATAGCATGTAATTTTACGTCTGGAACTTTACGACTGTCGGTTACACTATTTGGGTTCGAATCTCAATACTTGGACGCATCGATTTTAGTTCATGGGCCAAAGGGTCCCACCGTGCACCGCCACACCCCCCCCCCCCCCCCCCCCATACTGAATCAGTATAACAACCTAACAAACTTGGCCATCCTGGTTCAGCCCGAAGCCATCCCAGCCCAGCTCTAAGCCATCCCAGCCCGGCCCAAAGCCATCCAAGCCTAGCCCGAAGCCAATCCCGGCCCAGCCCGAAGCCATCCCGGCCCAGCCTAAAGCCATCCTGGCCCAGCCCGAAGCCACCCCGGCTGGTTTCAGACTGCGCTTCAGCGCTTCGGGCTGGGATGGGAGGGCTTCGGGCTGGAATGGGGAGGACTTACCATTCACACTGAATTTCATTGTATGTTTTTATACAGATGACAATAAATTAAATTGATTGAATTGAATTGAATTGACTTCGGGCTGGGCTGGGGTGGATTCAGGCTGGACTGGACCGGGGTGGCTTCGGTCTAGGGTGGCATCTGGCTGGGCTTCGGGGCTTCTGGCTGGACTGGGTGGGCTTCATGCTGGGCTGGGATGCCTTCAGGCTGGGCTTTGGGGCTTCGGGCTGGGCTGGGATGGCATTGGGCTGTGCTGGGCCGGGTGGTTTTGGGCTGTGACAGGGTGATTTCGGGCTGTGCCGGGGTGGCTTCAGATTGGGCTTTGGGGTCTTCGGGCTGGGCTGGGAGTGGGAGTGCTTGTGCTTCGTGGGCCGGGCTAGGATGGCTTTGTGATGAGCTGGCTGGGGTTGCTTCAGGCTGGGCTTTTGGGGCTTAAGGCTTGGCTTTGGAACTTCTGGTTTTGCTGGGGTGACTTCAGGCTGGGCTTTGGGGCTGAAGGCTTGGCTTTGGGACTTCGGGTTTTGCTGGGAGGGCATTAGGATGGAGCTGGATAACTTCGGGCTGGGTCGGGATGGCTTCGGGCTGGGATGGCTTAGGGCCCCCCCCTCCCCCACCCCCCCACCCCCACTGGAAATATGGTGGCATGGCTTTCCCAATGTTTATTTTTTCCACAAGAAAACTGTTTAAAGTGCTGTTTCTCTGGTGTAAAGTACGATGGTGTGAATGTAATATGTGACCCGCTCTGCAAAAAAGGGTATTAAGTCGCGCTGGCTAGTATTCTTTTTGCGACCATAAGAAGAAATCTGTGGCATTTCTACGCTCATTAAAATACCAAAACACAAAAGAAATTAAAGGCGTAACACAGACATTCCAGGGGGAACACAGACATTCCAGGCGGTATCTGGGCACCGCCAGGAATTTCCATTGTGTTTTGGTATTTTATTGAGTTTGGATTTGCCGCGGATTTCTTTTTATGGTCGCAAAAAGAATACTAGCCAGCGCGACTTAATACCCTTTTTTGCAGAGCGGGTCACATATGTAAAAAATCTGGGTGGGGGTTAAAAGGGCATATACAACCAAAACGACTTAAATTAGCTTAAAGGTGTATATTTTAGTACAAAACCAAGTATTCCGATATAAAACATTTGAGGCCCGTTTCAGCCAACAAAAAAGACTAACCGCCATTTTTGGATTCACCATCTCGAAATTAAGTAAGATACCTGGTTTTGTCCAAAAAGTAGTGTTTTTAAACCGTTTTTTATATTTTTGTTTTGCCAAAAAAGCACCTTTCCCCTCAAAATACAGCTTGGTAACCGTCATTTTTGGATTCAGCACCCCGACATTGAGTAAGAATGGCATTAACCATGCTCTATTTAAGAAAACCTGTGTTTTTTTACTAAAAAATACCTTTACCCTCAGAATACAGTTTGGTAACCGCCTTTTTAAAAATATAGATTTATTCGTTTGAGCCCCGGTGAATTAGAATGTTATGTAAGAGCAACGGTTCAGTGCTCTAGGGGGTTGATAAATAAGGGGTGTTCACGGGTGTTGGGCATTCTCACGTTGCTTGCATACTGCAGCGCACATCGCTAAAATTTTGTGTTTTTCAGAATGTTATCAGTTGCATTGCTGGGCCTGAAGCCGTTGGTTTGCATAGGTCAGGCGTACGTTTCCATTTTTCCCATTGGGTTTGTGGTTTTTCGTATCTGGCAACCAACACAGCAACTGTTAAAATGTGCACATTTTTAGCAGTCTGATCACACTCGGCGATGATCTTCGTTTGTTAAGGGGTTTTGCTTATACCCCAGTCACAATAAGCTTGCGGTGGGTTTGCGAGTAGTTTGCGACGGATTTTTAGGCCTTTTCGGCCGGCGCCCCACGGGACTCCTTGCGGCTGCCGGGTAATTTTTGGGCATCGGGCGGGCATCGAGTTACTTTTAAATCGGATTGTAATATAAACCTGGTGCGGCGTTTCGCATCGAAAACTGATCGCCATTAAATCGATCGATGCCTGACCGATGTCCGGCAGGGCATCGCACACATCGGGCGGGCGCCGGGCCAATATTTGGACAACCCAGACAATCCATATATCGGCCAGGCGCCGCCCAGACGCCGCTCAGACGCCGGCCGGGCCTCTCCCGGCGTCCGGCCGACTTGGCGGCGCCCGGCCGGCGTCTGGCCGACCAGCCACTGGGGCTCGCAGGTGCCCAAAAGCGCTGTGGGTGTGGCCGCAAGCGCTGTGGAGGTATTAACGGCATTTTCTTCTTTGTCTTCTTGTTTCTTCGTCTCGTAGAGTGCTCCTAGAGAAAGGTCGAAGTGAATAAAGAAGGTCAGAGGAGCGCCGCTATATATACCTCACCCCCAAATTGACAAACGGCCGCCAGATCGCGGCCGTTGATCGCTGGTCACTCGACAGGCACACTACAGATGCCCGTCCGGCCGCCGTACGGCCTGTAAGAATTGGCCGGCACCCTGCCGGATACCGCATGGGTATCGCAGGGACAAAGGGAAGGCCATCGGACGAGTGCCTGCCGGACACCGGCCGATAAACGGGCCAAGAATTCGACCCCATTTCCCGGGCCCCGTCATGGCAGCGTGCGGGGCACTTTTAATTGTGACTGTGACCGCCCTATCGCGCAATCTTTCGCCGACCTCTACACGCCGGCCGATGCCTATAAATCGCATACGCCGCCCGGCCTCCGCTTGAATTGTGACGTAGGTATCAACAGATAAGTTTACTTTGCATCGTAACAATCATCAATTGTCTTAATTGACGATTGTCGCTTTTAAACAACTTTTTGATCAAAGTGACTGGATTGTACATAATAAGACATGTGAGGTATAGCTGAATAAACCAGGTCACAGCTGCAAGCCGTGATCTTCCCAATAATTCTATTGGTGTGATCGTTGATTGTGTTAAAAGGATAAATTCACGTTATGTGCACACAAAAGAATAAGCGAGATTGTTCTGGTACATTCTAAAGTAACTAAGAAGTTTGATTATATTTTTACACACACACATAACGTATAGGCAGTGTTCCAGGTCTTTCTGGAACATTCTACGATTTTTGCTCTGGAGTTTTCCGGAACCTCAGAATGTTCCATAGGTTAATTGTGGAACCTTCTGGAAACTTACAGTTTATTTATAGAAACATTATGTTGTCTCAGAAGATTCCAGAAACTTGTGTTTACAACATGTATTTCTTGGAAATAAGCTTACAGACAGAGATAGTTTATTTTTATCGTATGATGTAAGTGTACTACAGTTTATTTTTGGTAACTGATGTAAGTGGGGAATTCCCCTGGAAATCCTTCTCAGCCCAGCCCAAAGCCTTCTCAGCCCAGCCCAAAGCCTTCCAAGCCCAGCCCTATTAACCTCCCAGCCCAGCCCGATAAACCTCCCAGCCAGCCCGAAGCCCTCAAGCCCAGCCCGAAGCCATTCCAGCCCAGCCCGAAGCCTTCCCAGCCCGAAGCCCTGAAACCCAGCTCAAAGCCTTCCAAGCCCAGCCCGATAAACCTCCCAGCCATCCCGAAGCCCTAAAGCAAGCGTGGCCACATAAACTGGTATAAATGTCTATAGACTTACTAACTTAGGCCCATAAGTTCATGTTTACTAAATGTATTGTGGCCATTTGCCCGTTTGGTAATTGGTCAATTTGGATAATAGTCTGGGAGCATGTGCACTCCCGTGGGAATTTTGTGGTGAAAGCAAACTACCACTTTAGATTGGTCGAAGGAACCCTCAGGAACACCAAAACACATATTGACAATCCTGTAAATTGCTCTGAGTCACCCTGTGAATTTTACAACAAAATTAGCAAAAATATCATTTTTTGGTGTATATATATACAGTTAAAAAGACGCAAATTATACTCTGACCGAAAGATTGAGCAGCATAAATAATGTAATATTTTATCGGCTAACTGCACCAGCCCCCATAAGAGCGCCCCCAGCCCGAAGCCACCCTGCCCAGCCCGAAGCCACCCCACCCCAGCCCAAAGCCATCCCAGCCCAGCCCGAAGCCTTTCCAGCCCAGCCCGAAGCCATCCCAGCCCAGCCCGAAGCCATCCCAGCCCAGCCCGAAGCCATCCCAGCCCAGCCCGAAGCCATCCCAGCCCAGCCCGAAGCGTTCTCAGCCCAGCCCAAGGCCTTCTCAGCCCAGCCCAAAGACTTCACAGCCCAGCCCGAAGCCTTCTCAGCCCAGCCCAAAGCCTTCCATGCTCATCCCGATAAAACTCCCAGCCAGCCCAAAGCCCTAAAGCCCAGCCCGAAGCTATTCTAGCCCAGCCTGGAGCCTTCCTAGCCCAGCCCGAAGCCCTGAAACCCAGCTTAAAGCCTTCCAAGCCCAGCCCGATAAACCTCCCAGCCATCCCAAAGCCCTAAAGCCCAGCCCGAAGCTATTCCAGCCCAGCACGAAGCCTTCCCAGCTCAGCCTGAAGCCTTATTCCCACTTCCCAGCCCAGCCCGAAGCCCTGAAGCCCAGCACGAAGCCTTCCGAGCCCAGCCCGAAGCTTTCCAAGCCCAGCCCGAAGTCATCCAAGCCCATGTCGAAGCCCTCCCAGGCTCAGCCCGAAGCCCTCCCAACCCAGCCCAAAGCCCTAAAGCCCATCCCGAAGCCATCCCAGCCCAGCCGGGAGTCCTCCTAGCCCAGACCGAAGCCATGAAGCCCAGCTCGAAGCCCTCGCAGCCCAGCCCGAAGCCTGCCCCAGCTCCCAGCCCAGCCTGAAGCCCAGCCCGAAGCCCAGCCCGAAGCCCTCCAAGCCCAGCCCGAAGCCCTCGCAGCCCAGCTCGAAGCCCTCGCAGCCCAGCCCGAAGCCTGCCCTAGCTCCCAGCCCAGCCTGAAGCCCACCCCGAAGCCCACCCCGAAGCCCACCCCGAAGCCCTCCAAGCCCAGCCCGAAGCCCTCGCAGCCCAGCTCGAAGCCCTCCCAGCCCAGCCCGAAGCCCTCCCAGCCCAGCCCGAAGCCCTCCCAGCCCGAAGCCCCGAAGCCCGCCCCGCCCAGCCCAGCCCCGCCCAGCCCCGCCCCGCCCAGCCCAGCCCAGCCCAGACCCAGCCCCAGCCCCAACCCCAACCCCAGCCCCAGCCCGGGCCAACCCGCCCCAATACAGGACAAGGCACTGATCGACAACCACTCTGGAAACGCCTTCAAAACAGTTCCGCTGGTCCAGGTGTACCTGTGATTGATACAGCAATGCGTGAGATGAGCTGACCTCCTGAATCGCGCGTCTCAAAAACAGCCCTACAAGTGCTGGTTCTAAGAGAGGCATTTCAGGCAGAGTGGCGCACCCTGCCTTAGAGGCTCTTATGAAGGCTAGTGCAGTTAGCCTTGAAAGGAGAGGTGTTCATACACATTAATGGCTGATAAAACGTGTTACATCCCCCAACCTCCACGATTCAGTCAGAAAGCTTCCGATTAGAAACGCATATGTACAAATCAATGATAATTTGGCTAATTTTGTTGTAACATTCACAGGGTGACTCAGAGCAATTTCCAGCATTGTCAACATGTGTTTTTGTGTTCCTTAGGGCTCCTTCGACCAATCTAAAGTGGTAGTTTGCTTTCAATACAAAATTCCCACGGGGGGGGGGGGGGGGGGGGGGGGGGGGGGGGGGGGGGGGGGGGGGGGGGGGGGGTCTATTTTGTTGCAGATGCTCCCTGACTATAAGCGCAGCAGCTGAAAAGTTGTTCCCAAAAGAAAGATAAAGGTCATGATTATGTTTCTTTCTGTGTTGGTCTTCGAATAAAAATCCTGCAAATACAATGTACACATGTACATCCGCGTTACACACTGCCGATATATAACTTGCGAGATGAATGCACTATACGGTAGTGTCAATAGACCAGTTGCGTGAATCATATAGTCCTGCCTTCGCGCTATGGCACTCGCGTATGATCATGAGAGAGTCATGCACCAGACTACCAGACTACCAGACCGTTGAAAACGGTTGCGCTTGCCAAGTGGCATTGGTGGTGCACGCTGGACCATGTTAGCCGGCGCGAAAGTCTGTACGGTACCTGGAATACATCGCACGTTACTCAATGTGCGCCCCCACAAATTGTCAGTGCACCCCCAGGTGCCCCCCTCCCCCCAAGGGGGCACCTTTTTTTTATATTGCCTTAAAAATGCAAGGAAAGGTTTAAATACAAATTTGAAAACGGTAATATACCTACCTGAAACCGACATGATGTCTGCTGAGAGTGCTGTATGCCCTGATTATATATGCATATATGCACGTGGTGGAACGGGAAGAGGACTCCCAGCCGGGAGTTACTAGATCGGTTGTTGTCCCGATGGGTCTTATGATGTACAGCAATCCATTTTCAAGTACGACACTTGCATGTAGATCCTTTTTTTTGTACGAAGTCGTAAAAATAGCCCTGGATTGCATGTTTATAATACGGCCATTTTGAATCTCAGACAAGACGCGCTTTGCACTTTGTTTAAGCGCGTCTCGCGCAAAGCATTATGGGTCAGGTTAACGAGCCGCAGCCAATAATATACCCGATTCCGGTTTGCCTGGTAAAAGGCGGCCCAAGTTCGGCCGTCTACATGTACATGTATGCATTCGCAATCTCGTATTTATTAAAGAAGCATGTCCAGGTCACATTTTTGAGCTCCCCCTCTCCCATTTTCCATTGGTTGTTGAGATGTTAATACTATATCATTTGTTATATTGTTCTCATTATACCATTCTGAAATTTCGTTTTTCAATCCATATATTTTCAAGGATATCGTTAAAACACCACGGATGTTTTGTAAACCAATTTCCGGTTACATTAAGCAGTGCAGTGATTACACCAAACCTTTTGCTTTCACCTTCAAATTCAGTGGCGGATCTGGAGGGGGCTTGGGGGTGGGGGTGCTGGGTGGGGGGTGGAGTGGGGGGTTGGGGGTAGGTTGAGAGGGGTTGCAACCCCTCCCCTGAGTGGCGAACTAATGTTTAATGAAGAACAAATAAAATATTGCATTAAAAAACACTCTCTTCAAACCTTAAAAAAACACCAAAAGTGCCTTATTGCAGGAGAAAGCACCTAAATTTTAAAATTTTCTGGAAGACCCCCTTACCCCCCCCCCCGCCCCACACCCCCTCCCCTTACAACCCACCCTTAACCAAAATCCAAATCCGCCCCTGCAAATTGGGGCGGTATTTTACATGATTTTACATGATTGTTAGGTTAGAACGAAATCCATTTTTCTGGCAACGCCGATAACCTCCCTCAAACACGATTACCTACTGGTTCGTTCTGTTTATCGGCAGGTGCCAGATTTGAAACCCCCCTTTGTCAGCGCTGCTCACGCCATATGTGCCTTCACCGCCTACGAGGAGAACTACGTTGAGTTACCAGACTGTGACCCCGGTGTCGACCCCAGCTACACCTACCGAAGCGCCCTACGTTGTGACTGCGCCACCATAGATTCGGCTACAACAAACTACAACTACATACCAGATTACTTCTTGTCGAAAGAATAGAACAGCAATGATCTCATATAGGAATCATCTGTACGTCTGACAGTTTAATGAGCATATTCAAACTTAATATTTAATCATAATATTCAATTCTTATATAGCGCATTTCACAAACTGTCTAAATGCGCTTTTACATTATTACCCCTGGTCATTGGGCTAAGTAATATCATTTATTAATCCTTCTCAGCTCCCTGGGGAGTATGCAGTCCCGTGCAGCTTACGCGCACAGGGACTAACGAAACACATCAGCTGTTACTACCCTCGCAGGTACCCATTTCCTCCTGGGTGGAGAGAAGCAATTTATGGCAAAGTGCCTTGCCCAAGAGCACACGCACCATGGACGAGCCTTGATGGGGTTCAAACCCACGACCTGTGGATTTACCAAAGTCTTGGATTCAACACGCCATACCACTCGGCCATGGTGCCCCAACTTGACGTATTTTGTGCAACATAGTGGAGCGACTAACGGGTTTCGTATTAGGAAGACACAGGCCTATATATGTTTTAATATGGTACAGTCAAGCCGACGACCATCATGTAGTGCCATACGCAGATACGCTTGGAGAGTTGCAACAACATCAGATTGACTGAAGATGCGTCTTTGCTCAGGGCAATTTCATCTTATTTTTCCCCTCAGTTTGCCGAATGCTTTATAATTAGATATTAGTCAAAACAATTCACCAACGGAGCTTAAATTTACGAATTCTTGACGTCATAAATCCTTGAAGTCCAATAATGTCATAAATTAGCTTTTTTTTCCGTTCCGCTAATCACCATGAACAATCTAATTTAATGCTAAGGTGAAATCGGCCCTGAAAACAGACAATTCGGGTAGTACACAGTGTCAACAACAGTTTTCATGTCTGAAAGTTGCTAGGCTAATTTCTGCGTCAAACTTTTGGTGACATCTGTATTGTCAATCGCCCCCTATACACCTATACAGTTAAGCCCAAAAGTATTTATACCCTTACCAAATTCGAGTATTTTGAATCGTGTTATTTGAGGAACGAGTTTCTTCTGGCTTAAGTTACAATGGAAAAGCCTATGTTTGTAATCACAGTATCCAAACGGTTCCTATATAGTTGCTCACAAGGTTCTTGCGTGTCTCTACATGGATTTTGGCCCACTCCACCGCAAAGGCCTCCAGGTCTTTGAGGTTGGAAGGCTTCCTTTCCATCACTCGGGTCTTGAGCTCCCTCCACAGATTCTAGATTGAGTAGAGGTCCAGAATTTGGCTTGGCTACTCCAGAACGTCTACATCATTATCCCAGAACCATTTTCTTGACCGACTTGGTGGTTTGTTTTGGATCGTTGTCCTGTTGATACATCCAATGGTCCCTGAGGTGAAGTTTCTCTGCGGACTGTTTGATGTTTTCCTCAAGGATCTGTATGTACTGCTCCCTTTTTATGATACCATCCACTTTGACGAGATTGCCGGACCCACTGGCTGAGAAACATCTCCAAAACATCGTGCTCCCCATCCATGATTGTGCTTAGGGTTGTATGCTTCACATTTTCTTCGCCAAACGAAAGCAGCATCTCTGTACCCGGAAAGCTCCATTTTCGTATCATCCGACCACAGAACTGATAACCAAAAGCTTGGATCTTTGTAATTCCTCCCTGGCTATTTTTGGTGACATTCATTGTGCTGTCCTTTCCGATGTTGTTCAGAGCCTTGGCTATTTTTACAGGAGTAACGTTCTAACCGAAAGTCCTGAGAATTATTGCATCAGCTTCCTTAATTAAAAGCAGTGAGTTGTTCTGTAGCATTCCTCACTGTACATTCGATAGACCACATATGGAATACATTCAAATTGTATGCACACATCTTGGAAATTGCTTCAAAATAGCTTTGTATCCTGTCCCCTCCTCGTGAGCATTCACAGTGCACAACCGAAGGTCCTCACTGGGAATGATTGCATCAGCTCCCTTAATGTATAGTCTAAAACACATGCACACATCTTGAAATAATTGCATAACTTTACAAAGAATCTTAGGAATGTGCATTATCACAAACATTGGCCTCAATATTATTCTGAGACTTGGTATGGGGTATGAATTTTGTTTTTTTTGGACAGGCATAAAAACAAATATTTATATTGTTATGCTAATAATGTTGAGCCAAAATATATGTGGGTACATGCCAACTAAATGTCATTGGAAAGGGGGAAAGTTCCACCACTCCAGCTTTTTTCATGAATACTTTTAGGTTTATCTGTATACCTTTGACTATTTTGTTTATCGAGTTTCCACGCATCAAATGCACTTCGCCAACCGCGTGGAGGGTCTGTCACACGGAATTCAACTAGCCTCTTGCGTGTAACATTTGCACTATGCTGGCGTTCCGAATTATTCACTTCTAAATGGAGGTGCAGTTTACAAAGTTCACATACTATGTTGTTGTCGCTACGTGGTGCACGTCAATAACAAGCAAAAAACAGTCTTATAGATAATCTCTCCTAGTGTGAGTACGATATATTGATTTTGTACTTCACACTTGCGGCGCGCAACTGGTCACTTTGCGACAAAAAATTACTCTGGTCATCTGGATATTAGTGTGCATTTAAAAAGGAAGTATACGTCAGTAGATTAGACGCTATTCATGTGAAACACGCAAATGTTAAATTTATTATTATCACTATTAGTCACATAAAAAGTTAGTTTCCCGGTGTATAGCTATAATATTACAAGCATTTGCACCAATAAAAACTAAGGACTACACAAACATAACTGACAAACACAGAATAATGACGTTATCACAATACACAACTTCACAATAAAATTATGTTAAAACAATGGATCAACACACGATGATAACCTGTTGTCAAAACTAAGATCTGTATGAACCATGTTAGCACAAGCATAAACAAATCTACAAACATGAAAGCATTCAAGAAAATCTTAAGTGAACCTCTCTTAGCGGAATGAAAGTGTGCGAACATGGTCGTCTAAAACATGGTCGTCTACATGGTGGTATCGTTTTGGTCAGGTGGTTTGTAGGCGT
This sequence comes from Henricia sp. BOLD:AAB3569, assembly GCA_037783545.1. Taxonomy (NCBI): domain Eukaryota; kingdom Metazoa; phylum Echinodermata; class Asteroidea; order Spinulosida; family Echinasteridae; genus Henricia; species Henricia sp. BOLD:AAB3569. The sequence continues at coordinate 38,338 of JBBELK010000057.1, read as the reverse complement.
CATTTCTTTTCCACATATATGTGTTATTTTATTTTGCAACTTCTGTCCATGACCTTTGGTAACAGCTATTGCTGTAGGAAATTTGATTTCTTTTCGATGACCAGCTCTTTCAACTTCAAATTGGAGTATGGAAAAAGGAGTTGCAGCCTCAAAATTCGAGCTACTAATATAGTCTAAAGCTGCAAATACGCTGTGCAGTAACGCTCAAGGAAACTCAAACAGACAAAAAGGGTGGGTTTTATTTTTACAAATTACCAGTGTTTGCCGTAAGAATGTTATCAGATTATTTTACTTGTGTGAAAAGACCGTGTGCTTTAATCGTGTTAGCAAATCACGCCAGATCATATTATGTGTTCCAAGTAACGAGCTTTGGTGCCCGTGTGACATTTATTGCTGTCAAGCCTTTGGCACTTTTATATTAAGTGTGATTTACAATGACGTACATGTATAATGCAATTTCAAAAAGCAAGAAATACCGGACAGTTAAAGGTTTGGTGAAATAAATAATTGTTATTGTTATTGATTGTTTTATTACATTCAGGAACAAACCCCATTACCCCTGGTATTTCATACAGAAAGGAATTTCATACAGAAATCCAAGGAGGCCAATATGTATTAGGTGTTAAGTTTACGGCTGAAAATGTTTCGGTATTGTCTTTTTTCTACAAAGACGTCATGATAATGTCATCAGATGTCATAATACATTAAAATAAAATTTACCGATCTAAAAAAGAAGGGAAAAAAATTAAAAATCAAGCCTTTAATACAAAATCCTAATTTATTTCGCAACTATCACAGCTGACCAAGATCTAAATTTAGTACACATTGACCTTTAACCTCGCTCACTTACGGTACAAACCTTAAAACCATCTTCCTGTAAAACATTTCTGGAATTTGTTTCTAGAAACTTTAAATTCTAGAAACAAAATCACTGCTTATAAATCTCACTGGGGCCTTATACGTAATTCCACCAGAAAAATAATAAAAACTTTCAACTTCAGCTGCCACGCAGATTGCGACACTTAGACGTTAAGACCGCACTACACGCTCTTTGAAACGAGACATTTAACGTGTCATATCTTAAATCAGCTTGGGAGCTCTTTTTTTGGCCGCTGCTCCCCACCCACCACCCCCCACCCCTGCCCCCTCCGCTCCCCCAAAGAAAACATTAATGGGCAGAATGTGCCTCATATCGCTGCGTGCTCTTGTGGCGTGATTTTACATAAGAGTAATTATTCATTAGCAAACAAGACAATTTTTCATTAATACAAAGGAAACCGTAAGTTTTGAGATTTCAAAAGGAACAAAGAGAACAAAGGAAGAAGTATGTTGAACAATGAGGTACCCCATAACTGTCCATTTTGTACGACTGTGGTTGGTGGCTGTGACTTATTCAGACAACTTGACTTCAGGCAGGCTGTAAGCAAGCTTTCCAAAATCCCACGGGAGGCGGTAGATGGGAAGGGTTTCGTGGGTTAGCCAAGAGACCCACGTACATTAGTCAGAAGAAAGGTTGTCAATTCAGTCAACGCCAGACATCCCTTTCTGTAAATAGACCACTTAGCAAACAGGGACAAAATGACAACCTTTGGCTATCACTTTGCAGTGAGGAAGATTGTAAGGAAGATCCAAATAGCCTTTAACCACTTTAATGTTGCCATCCGGAAGGCAGTAATTAAGTGCATAGTGACATTTGCACGAGATATGAATCAAGTTTAAAGCAAACGCATTGTTCGAGCCTAAGGAGGGCCAAAGTCATTACTTCACCTTTTCTTTGTGAGTTACCAAGGAGGTGGCTCTGCATAACAATCATTCAACCATGTCTATGTATAAACGTGTGTTTTTGCAAATTATGCATTTTGGCCAGACAGTCAAGTTTAAAACCATTCACATGGTGCAGCATCCGAGACCAAGCGAACAATCTCCAGTGTGCCGCTAATGTATCCCGAGAATACCACGAATTGTTGAAGGTGGGGAATGGTACACAGGAAAGGAAGATAAGGCATGAATACTTCATGTTAAAACATTTAAAGATACACAAATTAATTTATTTTTACATGAAAAATTCAACAAATCTTGTACAGTTTTGCTTCTTCTTTTGATGTGGGGCTTCATTGTGTAAACTCGTTGCCCCAAAATACATTACTCAAAACAATTAAGGGAGCAAGGTAATTTGTACTAGTAATTTTATGTATTTTTACTCAAATGGATCACCAGCTACATTTCTATCTTGTCGAACACTCCCCAGGTAGTGAGTTAGAGTGTACGTTTTGTCAATACCAACAAAATAAGCCAATGGAGTCAATTCCTAGACCTTGCATTTTTTCTTCACCAAAGCAAAATGGGAAACTTTTGCAGTTGCTGCAGTTTCTGTCTTCTTTTGGTGTTAGTAGATGGGGCCAGACGATCTGTAAGTAGCCACAGCAGTAGCTATAGACCGTATCGAATAGCCGCCATTTCGTGGGGCACCTTTTTCTTCACCAAAGCAAAATGGGAAACTTTTGCAGTTGCTGCAGTTTCTGTCTTCTTTTGGTGTTAGTAGATGGGGCCAGACGATCTGTAAGTAGCCACAGCAGTAGCTATAGACCGTATCGAATAGCCGCCATTTCGTGGGGCACCTTTTGTTACTTAAACCGTTCAACAATGGAAGCACAATATGTGCAACCATGCATGTCCTCAAGGAACAAAGAAACTGCCCCACGAAATGGCGACTATTCGATACGGTCTAATGGAGGATGGTTCCACTCATAGAGAGGATGTCCAGAGGGCTGCTGTGTCAAGAAGCGTGGGTGGGAGACAGGGAATATGCTAGAAGACGATGGCAAGGTCCCCAACGCTGTACTGCGGCAAGAGAAGGTCGCTATTTGGTGAATTATGCTCTCCGACAAAGGTCTGTCATTGCCAGATTTCTGAAAAGTGACCTTCAACATGCCGGTAGGACACGAATTATAAGTGACCAGACAGTGAGGAAGAGGCTGCGTAAACAACGTATGGGAGCCAGACGACCTGTCAATTAATAAAGGTGTCATATTGGCAGCACGCCATCGTAGAGCAAGGCTGGATTTTAGCAGAGAATATCAAAATTGGCAGATCGCTGACTGGGCAACCGTGTTGTTCTCAAATGAGAGTCGGTTCACTGTATCACACAGCGATGGTCGTATGAGGGTGTGGAGTCGACGCCAAGAAAAACGATTTGCAGTAGGTAATGTGACCCAAACTGGATGCATGGTGGTGGTGGTGGTTCAGTGATGGTTTGGGCGAGCATTTTGTTTAGGCAGTCGCAGTGGCTCCGGCCTTTATATCATTCGTCAAAGTGTCATGAATGGACTGAGATACTGTGATGAAACCCTTTAACCAATTGTACGACCTTTTCCTGCTGCAGTTGGAGAAGGGTTCATTTTTATGCAGAATAATGCCTGCCCCCACACTGCTCGTGTATCAATGAACTTCCCTGGATGAGAGAAGAGGTTATGGACTAGGTCACCGGATCCGCATCCCATATAGAGCAACATATGGATATGCTTGGGAGACGTGCTCGATTAAACCAGCCTCCAAGGACAGTTGATGACCTAGGACAACCCTTAAGTTGAAGAGTTAGCAGTTTTTCCTCAAGATTACAAGTTGATAGACTCGCCTGATCTATGTGTGAATGGCCGTGGTGGTCATACAATTTACTGACATTTAAATAAAATTCGTTACAATTAAATAAAATTGATAAATAAATAGTGTTATTTTGAATCATTTCACAATATTCATCATTACTGAAAAACATGATTTTGGCACATGCGGTGTTAAATTCATTGGAAAATAACTTTAAAATCACTATACTGTTGGCTCAAGATAAAGAAATATAGACTCAGCAAAAATATAGTTTGCTCCCCGAGAAGAGTACTATGGCGGAGCGGTCTAGTTGATCGTATCCAAAACCTGGGTTAGTTCCAAGGTTGTGGGTTCGAGTCCCGGTCCGGCCCATCCATGGTGCATGTACCCTTGAGGAAGGTACTTTGTCACGCATTGCTTCTCTACACCCAGGGGTAAAATAGGTACCTGGTGCCTGCACTGGGGAAGGAAACCGCAGACCCGAACAGTAGTCGGCTCTATCGCCGGGTAGCCTATAACAAATGCAGGATAAAAACCCAAGGAGTCGGGAGATGAGCGCCCGCAGCAAAGCGCGGAAACCGCGCGTTTTCAGAAAACTGAATTTCGTTTTAACCTAACAGTCATATAAAATACCTCCCCAAAATACTATGAAATTTGCAATCTCCAATTTTGATGTAGCTTCTAAAGGGTTTGTGTTAGTAATTACTCCTTAGTAGAAGCTAAAGGGTTTGTGTTAGTAATTACTCATTAGTAACAGGGGACCACTGCTTTATAGAACCAGGTAAATTAGTTATCTGGTTCATCGGCGTATTTTTTTTGAAAACATACGGATTGAGGACGCGAAATTTCAGAATGGTGATGAGAAAATTATGACAATTGATATGGTATCAAAATCTCAACAACCATGGGAAAAAGGGTGCGTCCAAATTGTGATCTGGACACGCTCCTTTAATTGTTTTGAGTTGTGTATAAAAACTGTGTATACAACTGAATTCCTGGGTCCCTTGAGACTAGCCAGTAATTGTTTGGACCACCTTAAGCCTGGACCACATTTGGCCTGCAATCTTCTTGGCATAATATATACTGCCATGCCCATGTCATTACAGATGTGCCGAAACATGTGCTTTAGTGTTTGCTGGTTTGAGGGTGGTTCGTCTGGATGCTGCCGTCTTGCAAGTGCATCACATTCACACATGGCTCCATAATGGCCAGTGGAGCACATCGACGCGTTTGTGTAGCAAAATTTTCCTTAAAAACCCTTTAATTGCTATATGTTTGGGGTCGTTTTCATGTTGAGATATACCCTTACTCGCCCACCAGATTTAAACATATTGCTGTCATCTGACCATAGAATAGAGTTTCACAACACTGAATTCCTAATGACGTGTTTCTTGGCGAAGCCAAGGCGCTCTATTGAGAGTAGTTTTTTTTTCGTGGGATTTTACCATTCAGTCCAGTGTCATTAAATCCGTTTCGGACAGTCTACCCTTACAAAAATGTGAATGGTTTACCATTGGTAACTAAAGGTTATTTCTCTATGGTAAATGTACCTTATGGTAAATGTACCATTGCGAATGATAAGTGTACCATTGTCAGTGGCAAATACCATTGCCAACGGAAACGAGAAGTATCATTGGGCAGTCGGGTTGACGTGGTGGTCCGTCCCCCCCCCCCCCCCCCCCGCCGCCCCCCCCCCCCCCCCCCCCCCCCCCACACCCACCCCCCGGCACGCCGGGTTCGATTTTAGGGCGTGCAAGTGAATGGTGAAATTTAACTATTCATGACCTGGGGTCGATTTCACCAAACTCTTCGTACGTTAAGGTCCATATAATAATAAGGCCTGCGATGGATCGTAGGGCTGCGATGGATCGTGGCTAAGATGGGTGCTGCGATGAATTTCACTAAACCTATCGTAAGCGTGATGGGTTCGATTATCGATTAGGGATATTTGCATATTTACTCTAAGGCTGTTTGCTGTGCTGAAATATGTTTTTAATAAAACGGTCGTCGGCTACATGAGTTCAAAAGTGTCAGTGTCCGTTCTGCGTAGTGCAAGCGCGCGCGTTAAATTTAGCGCGCAGCTTGTGGGACGCGTACCAATACATTTTGTGCAGTCACCAAGCGCGTGGGCGGTTTTTGTTTTTCGCGTTTTTAAGTCGCGCGTAGGACGCGTGTAGAACACGGTAGCATCTTTCAAATTTTTATCGTGGATACACGTACACGACGTTGTGGCCGACGTAGACAATGGATGGCCAACTGCAGCGTATTATCTTCCGTGTTTTTGCATTAAGAAAAAACATCAACACTGAACAGTTTTGAAGCGACACTTTGTCACCTGCTAAAATCGTATGTACAAAAGTTTAAAATTTTCTCTTGTTTATATCGCTTAGCATAGAATCTATTAAGAGTGGCAACCAGTTTTTTACAGAGCCAGAGTTCGTCTCGTCTTTCAAAAACGGCAAAAACCACGACCACGATGTACGCTACGATGACCCATTGCCTCATCGTAGCTTACGGTGCGTTGCCATGGCATATATGCATCGGTACACTCATCCCAAGTTTCTTGAAATTGTTCTTAGGACGCAACACGAGTTACGGAGCGGTAACCCATCGCATCTCGAGTTACGAAGGATCGTAAACGTTAGTGAAATCGACCCCTGGGATATTATTATCGTATACTACTGATGCACCATTGCATAACAATTGCACATCATTCACGTATCATACAATTGCCATACGCAACCATTTAATACATTTGATTATTATTATTTATTTCTTTAAATCTGTTTAACCATTGATGGACCATTGCGATTCCATTGTACACATTGTACACCATTCATGTACCATACAATTATCATATGGAACCATTTATACAATTGAGAACCATTTGATTTTGTGATTATACCAGTACCACTGATACTCCATATAGCATTGTCAATGCGCGCAATTCACGTATCAAACAATTATCATACGCAACCATTCAATACAATTAATCACCAAACAATTTTTAATCTCACTAATGCATACCACTGATGATACACCATTGCATTACCATTGCACACCAATCGCGTTCTATACAATTCGCGTACTATACAATTATAGCAGAGTACAAAATGTAAGACCCAGACCAGCCTAGTATTAAAACACATTCAATAAATGGGTACTCTTGCATTGCATAAGACAAAAGCAACTTAAAGACAGATTACATGATTGAACAACTTTTAAAAACAGGAACAACAGCATTACATAACTAAAAAATAATGTTGACAAACTGCCTTGTAGATTGGTTTTTGTGTGTGAATGAATGGTAAAAAGTTGTCTGCAGACAACTTAAAAAACAAACCTTAAGTTGGCAATTTCTCCCACAAACATACAATTTTACACGGGAAAAGAAATCAAGTGGTGTTTGTTACGATTCCTATCAACACTTTTAGTGGGTTTTCTTTTCTTGTCAACTCGTGAAGTAAAATTGTGGGTAACTGCAAATTATGTATTGGGGCTTTAACAATGAACTCAATAAAAAGTATTCTTATTGAATAACTCAAACAAGTGCCATTTACATTTTTTTAATTAGTGTGCAGGTATTTTGGGCAACAAAAATGACACAGTCTGTTGAGCCCCACATCTCTGAGACAAGCAGAGCTATACCAGTTTGATATTGATGAAATAGCTGTATAACGTCAATAATAATTATAAATTCGTCTGTCACGGTGTTTGATTTTAAAAAAAAGTTTACATAATTTCTGAGGACACTGTACCATTGCCCATGCATCGGGTTTAAATCGTGATAAGAACTACATGTATGTGATTTGTTCTCTCATTCCCACGTTGCACCACATCATATAGGGTGCTTGATTTTGTATTTAACAATCGAGAAACGCCGGCCAAATTATTAAAAGGTGCTCGACCAGATCACTTGTTTGACCCCCCACTTACATCATGGGTGATTAGATTTTGCTACGGTATCGTGTGTCAAATTTTTCTCAATACTAATTTGAAATTTCACGCTCTCAATTCGTATATTTTGAAGGATATTGTCAAAAAACCACTGATGTTGAGTAAAGTAAAATATTTCGTGACACCAACCTTTTTGCTTCCACATCCAAATTGGAGATTGCAAATTTCCTATTTTCTTCCCGTGGATTTAGAGAATGTATTTTATATGATTGTTTGATTATAACAAAATCAATTTTCTGGAGAAAACAATTTGAAGAAAATCCCTAAAGGACATCATGATACATGACGGATACGTCTTCCAAAGATGCAACTCCATGGGATATTCTCAACCAGTGATGAACTTATCATCGCAACATGTTTGTTAGACAGCGTCCCGTTTAAAGACTTTAACGCTTTGTAGTTTTAAATTAGGTGTTATATTAACAATAAACAGCGCCACATTTTGCGCATCTCTTTGTTTTGATTTTCTCTTTTGGTAATTTTGATTTTAGTAATATATTGGTTTCTTTGGTCGAATGAACACAAGCAGAAATGAACGAATTTACCTGCATCGATTAGGTCACGTTCGTCTGCACTGTGGCACAGTGCCCCAGCATTCATTCGATAGTGTACTGCTCTGACTTGATACTGTATGCATACAACCATCCAATAAGTCAGCAAACAGTGAAAACCAAATAAGTCAAACTTCAGTGACCTTTTTTGTATTCACGTTTGAAAAGCAAGATGAATTTTCCTATCGGATAGGAAATTATAAATGACATTAGCCCCAGCGTTCGCTTACGGTTTGAGACTCATCATATTGATTGGATCCAACAATTATGGAGGGTTAACAAACATCAAAAATCAAAACTACCAAATGCAATTCACAAGTGGCTACATGTATAACAAAAGTACAACGCTTCGGAAACACAAGGGAACATTTACAGAATTACAGAATTGGCAATTAAAAGACCGCCACGTTGATAAAGGACCACCAGGTATATATAATGTCTTATCAATTCTAATTAAGGTGTCATTTTGAATGTTTAGAATTCACGTCTCGACAGTTACCACCAACATGTTCGTAGTTCATCCTACAAGTAAGAATTATATTTTTCAAGTGTATAAAAGTAATTTGGGAAAAGTTTATCAGAATGGAACAAAAATAAGTAGCCAAACGTTTAACCAGTTGACGCCGGAGGTCGTGTAAACACGCCAATATTTCCACATCGGTGTAGCGGAGGACTATCAAACACGTTAAGGGGAAACACCATGTTAACATCGATTTAACACGGTGTTTGTTCTGAGGTCACAATTTTGATTAAGTTAACAGATCTGTAACACTAACACTAACACGTACAGCAGAATTGTGACTTCGCCATGTGTACAGCGTAAAGAATTAACATGGTGTTAACACCGTGTTAGCGGATCTTGACATTCAGTTAGATGTCGAGATTAATGCCGTGTTAACAGATCTGTTAAACTAACATTAACACGTAACATACACAGAATTGTGACCTCATCCAGTGTCACTGTGTATGTAAAATAGCGACAGTTGATCTGTCAACCGATAGCTTGCACCTGACTTGGCGGGAAACTGATCGTCTGCCTCGGTAGCTTCATAACAAACTGTAATTCCAATCCCATTTCGCCAAAGCCAAATGGATTACAGTAATTGGTCGTAAATCCTCTTCAGGATTTGTAAATAAGTAACTGGACACGGGAAACCCTTGGAGTGATCAAACCAGGCATACGGTTTCGTTGGTAACAAAATGCCATTCTAATTTTTCAATTCATGCATAGATTGCACGCAATAAAACAATTTCCTCGCATTAAGGCGTTTATCAAAGGCCCGCGCCCGCATGTCCGAAGGTGGACGTATCACGTTGTGCACTCATTAATTGGACTAAGGAAGCCAAGTCAGTTCATACGCATATTTGTGCTATGGATTTTTCATTTTTGAAGGAGCTGGTCTTCAGGCACTCGTCAACAAAGGCAAACAACTTCTCAGTGGAGCAATAACCCCTTGGGGTGAAAGTTTCCCGTCCAATACAAATAAATAGCCTTCATGTAATCTGATCGTAACAATAACGAAGAACGTCGGAAGTTAACTCAATGCTGAGGTTTCTTACAAAGTGAAGTTTTCTATCATTCACATCAAAACGGATGTGGATAAGTGGGTGGATAAGTGTCATTTGGGACAGCAAAATGTTAAGTAAGCCAGGTTATCTGTATTAAATTTGGTTTTGTGCCCGAGAAGTTTCAAATGGGCACACTTGTGCATATCCTTAAGAAACCTAACATCGACCCGTCTGTACCTGAAAGTTATCGTCCTGTTATAGTTTATAATACACTGTCTAAATTGTTTGAATTATGTTTGCTTGAATCTTCTAATGTTAAGTTTGATAATTTAGAGTATAGGTTTGTTAATGGTAGGAGCACAGCCATGGCTGCTGCCTCTGTTCACGATGTCATCAAATATTGCAATAACCGTGGATCTTCTGTTTTTGCATGCTCATCATATGCTGAGGTGCCTTTGACGCCATCCCACATGACATTATTTTTTATGAATTAATTGATAGTATTAGTGATGATTGGTGGAGATGACTTTATTTTTGGTATTATAATATTTCCGTTAAGGTTAAATGGGCTAACAGTCTGGGTAAACGAGTTAATATTTGTAAGGGCACGAGGCAAGGAGGACTTTCCTCTCCTTTAATTTTTAACTTGTTTTATAAAGATTTAGTGAATGGCCTAAATAATCTCAATTGTGGTATTGTTATAGCTCGTTATAATTTTAATGTTTTTTGTTATGCAGATGATTTATTACTTCTTAGCATGACCCCATCTGGCCTTCAGTTGTTGATTGATTATGCAAATGATTATATTGTGGAACATGGTTTACGTTTTAATCCCTCTAAGACATTTTGCTGCACTTTTGGGAAGAATCATTTTGTTAATGAACCTGCCTGGTTTTTAAATGATTGTGCTCTTAATTGTGTCGATCATATTACTTACCTAGGGGTCACTTTGTCTTCTGATTTAAATTGTAAGAGTCACATGGAAGAAAGAATGAGGAAATGTCAAATGGCATTCTTCTCCCTACAGGGGGCGGGGCTCTGTAAGGGTGGTTCCAGTTCGGATGTCAAAGTTCATTTGTGGAATTCCGTTTTAATCCCCATATTGACTTATGGATGGCGGTGTGTTAATTTAAGTAATCATTATGCTAATAAGCTTGATAAGTTTCAGAATAAGCTCCTGAAGGCTGCTTTTGGAATATCCAAGTGTTGTCATAGTACACCCTTATTGCATGCTATTGGAGTGCCTAAAGTGAGTGGCATTATTAAGGGTTTACAGTTGGGTCTTAAGTATTAAATTGTTAATAATTATTCTGCATCCAGAGCATTTTATTCTCAATTGTTAAATTGTCATAACACATGCGATAAGTCAATTACTAAATGTAATGGTACTTTGGTGTCACGTGTTGATAATTGCAAAAGTAAGTTTTCTCTGGTAAATTCATGCTAAACATGAAAGTATTGTAAACATGCTAAAAAGTATTTTATGGATACTTTGTGTGTTAATCATGGTATATGTGCTAGCATCAAGTTTAATATTTTGTTTAAGAATGACTTTGATGGTATTCAAAAATTATTATCTCCATTTTAATTTTAGTATCTTGATGTCGTAAGGTATTTTACCTCTCCCTCGGGAGGTTGTGTGGAAATAAATTAAATAAATAAAATAAATAAATATAGGCCCTTCGCACACGACCAAACAGTTTCAGTCCCTGCCATTCATTTTAGAGTCTTTTTTTGTAGAGCAGCATACACGCTTTGTGCGTGTTGTGTTTCATAGGGGCGCGCTGTGCACATAGATGTGCATTTTCCAACGCGTGAGAGTCTGCGTTTTCCTGGTACTAGATACGGCCACCAAGTTATTTTTCTCCATTCAAACCAATTAAAGATAGTAAACATGATTCGTAAACTGTTACAAATAGTTTTATCTCCCTGTGTGATTGACGAAATGCATGATTAAAACCAACCTGAGCAAAAACCAGCTCCGTACTTCGTCTAACTTTTGAGAAAACAGTCAAACAAGGGTTTGCAGTCATTTCGCCCCAAAACCACTTCGCCCTGAACCATTTCGCCCTGAACCATTTCGCCCTGAACCACGGCCTGTGCACTAAGTGGTTTTGGGACGAAGTGGCATTTGGGCGATGTAGTGTTTGGACGAAGTAATTTGGGGCGAAATGGCACTCGGGCGAAGTGGTTTTGGGGCGAATTGAATGTTCGTCTCATGAGACGAAAACTAATTGTTTTACTCATTTCTCAAAGACTATAGCACTTCAGACAAAACCATTTCAGGGGAAGTTTTCTACGGTCATCATGTATATATTGTGTAAGTTAGGCGTAAATCTGTGAACATTTCAAATTTTCGAGATTACCAATGATGTATACTGCCTTTAAACCAAATCGAAGATTTAAGCAAATAGTTTTATGCACGCGGAGCGTGTACAAGCAAATGCACAGCGCGGACAAATATCTCTTACGCTAACGGGAGTGTGTTGATGTATAGGGGCGTTAGGGGGCGGGGGGTGGGAGTGTCCCTTTGCCACATATCGTGCTGGGTATACTGAAAGTGCCGTCCGACTTGTTGAGATCTTGAGATAATTTATCGCAGGATGACAACCTAACTATTCAGTGCAAAATGCCATCATCCAGTAATCATTTTCTGAGGAAGACGACATCCATAGTTTAGTATTATAGTCCGGCAGCCAAAGGCCAAATTTTCACCTGACCCTAAAATGTCTGATATAGTTTTTTTCTCTGCTGATTATTCATCTTTGGGGTGTATCTAATGAGATCTAGGGTGGTGTGGACCGGACACCCTTGAGCAATTTTAAATATTTAAGATGGCGTCCAAGATGGCTCCCGCTAAGGTCTAAAATTCTAAAATTCCCCATATTTCCATGTTTGCTGCAACAGATCAATGTTTTTTTGGCCCAGATATATGTTTTGGGGTCCAATTATTTTGATAGAGAGGTTTGGAGAAGTATTGGATGTACCGTTGCTATGGTAACAAGAAATATGGCAGTAAAAAGTGGTAAAATGCGGTAAAAAGTGGTAAAAAAAAGGCAAACTGTCAAAAACTTCTAGTTAAATGTTAATTTGAGCATTGTTGTTCCTTTATGTACTAATGAGATCTTTGGATGGTCACGGGAAGATGGCTCCAAAATTCTGTTCCCAACAACTCTTCCTAGTGACACACCTGTAGCACCAGATGATTTGCTGAAACTTGTCAGATGCTCTTGCAGTAGTGAGATTCCTTGCAAGACACAAAGATGTGGTTGCAGCAGTGCAAACCTTGCCTGCTCGATGTTTTGTGCATGTCAGGGTGGCCAGGGTTGTTTCAATGAAAGAACAAAGCAAGCTCTACAGGCAGACGACGATGACGACGGTGACGAAACTGATTAGAAGCCATCCCAGCCTAGCCCAATGCCCTTCCAGCTCAGCCCAAACCCCAAAACCCCAGCCCGATGCCATCCCGGCCCAGTCTGAAGCCATCCCGGCCCAACCTGAAGCCATTCCAGCCAAGCCCGAAGCCATCTCAGCCAAGCCCAAAGCCATCTCAGCCACAGCCCAATGCCCTCCCAGCAAAAATCTGAAGTCCAAAAGCCCAGCCTGAAGCCCCAAAGCCCAGCCTGAAGCCACCCCAGCCCAGCACGAAGCCACCCCAGCCCAGCACGAAGCCACCCCGGCCCAGCCCAAAGCCACCCCGGCCCAGCCCAAAGCTACCTCGGCCCAGCCCAAAGCCCTCAAGCCCAGTCTAAAGGCCACCCTAGTCCAGCCTGAAGCTGTGGAATGACTTTTGGCTGGGCCAGGATGTCTTGGGGCTGAACTTAACTGGGATGGCTTCGGGCAGAGCTGAGAAGGCTTTGGACAAAGAGAATTCCGGGCTGCACTGGGAGGTCTTTAGGTTGGGTCAGGGTGCAGTGGCTTTGGGCTGGGCCAAGGGTGGCTTTAGGCTGGGCTGGATTGGCTTCAGGCTGGGCTCGGGGTATCTTCGGTTTGGGCTGGGATGGCTTCGGGCTGGGACAGGATGGCTTCGGGCTGGGCTGGGATGGCATAGGGCTGGGGTTTTGGGTCTTGGGCTGAGCTGGGAGGGCATTATGCTTGGCTGAGATGGCTTTGGGCTTAGCTGAGATGGCTTCGGGCTTGGCTGGAATGGCTTCAGGTTGGGCCGAGCTGGAAGGGCATTGGGCTAGGCTGAGATGGCTTCGGGCTGGGCAAGATGGCTTCAGGTTGGGCCCGGATGGCGTCAGACTGGGCTGGGATGGCCTCGGGCTGGGCTAGAATTGCTTAAGTTGGGCCGGGATGGCTTCAGGCTGGGGTTTGGGGGTTTGAGCTAAGCTGGGAGGGCATTGGGCTTGGTTGGGAGGGCTTCAGGCTGGGCTAGAATGGCTTCAGGCTGGGGTTTTGGGGTTGGGCCGAGCTGGAAGAGCATTGGGCTTGACTGAGATGTCTTCGGGCTGGGCCAGGATGGCTTCAGGTTGGTCCTGGATGGCTTCAGGTTGGGCCTGGATGGCTTCAGGTTAGGCCTGGATGTTTTCAGGTTGGGCCGGGATTGCTTCATACTGGGCTGGGATGGCCTCGGGCTGGGTCAGGATGGCTTCAGGTTGGGCCGGAATGGCTTCAGACTGGACCGGGATGGCTTCGGGCTGGGCTGGTATGGTTTCTAGCTAGACAGAAATGGCTTCAGGCTGGGTTGGGATGGCTTTAATATAGCTGGGCTTGGATGGCGTCAGGCTGGGGTTTTGGGGTTTGGGCGTAGCTGGGAGGGCATTGGGCTTGGCTGGGATGGCTTCGGGCTGGGCCGGGATGACTTTAGGCTAAAACGGGGTGGCTTCGGGCTGGGCTAGGATGGCTAAAGCCGGGCTGGGATGGCTTCATGCTGAAGTTTGTTATGTTTTTATCCTGATTAAAACTGCATGGACCTAACCAGACCTTTTGAATCCCATGTCTCAAAAACGGCCCTAGAAGTGCAGGTTGTCAGGGAGGCAATTCTGGCAGAGTGGCCCACCCTGCCTTAGCGGCTCATATGGTGGCTGGTGCAGCCAGTCTTGCCACAGTATCATGTTATACACACAAATGAATACTAAAATTACATGTAGCTATATCTGACATCAGCAGTTATATTAGTGAAGTCATTGTCTCCACCCCTTCCATGCCTGTACGTCTTTTTTTCTATGTTGGGGTATTTTTGGTGCTATATTGACCCACCTATTTCCCACGTTGTGGCAGAAAGCTTTTCTACCAATATAATCAAATTAACCTGTATTTATATGCCGAATAAAAATTTTTAAGACAGAATAATATCATGTTATAGTAAAACTTTATTAAAATACACGTACAGTTTTGTTTGATGGCGAGGATTACCAAATTTAGCGATACTCCCTTTAAAATTTACCTTTTGAACTCTGTTGACCTACTTACTAAATTAAAAGACATAACTCATGTACCACTGTGTAGAACTCACCAAGACCTACATTTTTGACGGAACAATGGATATTTGAATTTCCCCTAACCCTAAAATGGCCGTCAAAAGTCTTGGGCTTGAGGGTTCATGTAACATCCAAATTCAAGTAGTGAGTCCCAGTTAATCTCATGTTTAAATGAAGTACAGATACAAAACTACTAGAAAATGTTGTTTCGTAAATTCGACGGGGGGACTGGGGGGGGGGGGGGGGGGGGGTGGGGAGGGGTGCACGGTGGGCCCCTATGGCCCATGGACTATCTGTATCCATCTGCAAATACCCACTAACCCATTGTCTCAGAACATTAATTTTGTGACACCACTCCAAACTGAAAGGTGGTTACCATGGCAACAGAAAATCTTACACGAATCCATCATTTTTTTATCTAATTTGTCAAGGGCAATAGTATATACATAGGATATACAAAGAATGTTCAATTCATATATCTTGGAATTTATGGCAGTTTTGTAATTTTACCACTTTTTACAGTTTTAATGGTTGCCATGTGGCTAGTTACCATAGCAACGGTACATTTAATACTTCTCAAACCCTTTTTTATTAAATCCATCATACCCCAAAACATAAATTTTGGTTAAAACATCATTGCTTTGTGGCAGAAAACGCTGACATAATTGGAATTTTCCTATTTTAGTCCATCGCAACAGCCATCTTGGACGCCATTTTGAATATTTAAAATTGCTCAAGGGTGACAGGTCCACACCACCCTATATCTCATTAGATACACCCCAAAGATGAATAATCAGCAGAGAAAAAAACTATATCAGAGAAAAAAGGGTCACTCTCCTTGGCTGCCGGACTATTACGACATCCAAAGTGTAGGATGACGACATCCCATTCCCAAGATAGTTTATCATGGGATGACGACATCCACGATGACGACATCCCGAGACAATTTATCATAGGATGGCGACATCCCGAATACAGGATGACGACATCCCGAAATAACGAGATGTTGTCATCATACATGTACATTCTGAATGTCGTCATCCCGTGATAAATTATCTCCGAATGTCGTCATCTTACATTCTGGATGTCGTCTTCCTGAGATAATAATCACTGGATTGCGAAATTTTGCTCTAAATATGTTGTCATCCTGCGGTACGGTAAATTATCACGGGATCTCAACAAGTTGGATAGCACTTCAAGAGCTCCGTATATACAATACATAGTCGCAGCAATATAAATTATCTGCGTTCAATTCATGTACATGTACTTGGAATCCCGTTGGTTTGGGCAACGGGCACGGTAACGTAACACTGAGATGGCGCGCGAAGCACCTTTGAAAGGAAAGACTTTGTTTAGCTTACTCTTCCTGAGAAATCCGATCTGCAGGTTTGTTTGCCTCTGAAGGGTGAGTGAACTTGCGCGACTGAAGTCAAGATTCTAAAGTCATGAATCGCCCCGCATAACTAATTATAGATTCCTTGGACATTTATTTGGAATATGAGGACGATATCCATTGGACCAGGTGCAATAGGCGCGTTGCGCGTTGTGCAATTAGGCACGTTGTGCGGGCAACTCAAACTTACACCGCTACACCAATAACTTTATTGACCTTCACACAAGCACTGTATTATGCAAGGACTGTTGATTGAGCAGCCACCTACCAGGCGTTCCTACTCCTCAATCATTCCGTAAGCTTTATCGTCGTTGAACGAGTGGGTAGAATGAACCCTTTCGGAGTTCCAAGTGCGCATTTGTAGAACGACTGTGCATGCGTGAGCAACCGGACTATTACTTCCAAATACTAAAAGTGATAGCTTGTTTTTTTACAGATATGATATATACCTTGATCACTTTCAATAGAACAATTTGTTTTCCCCATCAATTTCGTTGCTAAAAATGGAATCTTTACGCGCCAAGTCTTTTTTACTGGAAATTGCAATTTTTGGGTAAAATCAAAATCTCTACACGTTCTACATACCTCCCTGGCCGTAATAATCTCAAAACTGACGTACACACCTTCGCTTTTCTCAGTTTGACGATCAAATTCACATCGCTCCACACAGAACCTCAAACTGCCTCTGAGAATTTGTTCTTGGATTTGCATAAAATCATAGAGTCCTGCCTCTGCTATGGCGCTCGCGTATAACAAAGTTCAGCACCAGACTACTCAAAATGTGTACCATTTTTGGATGAGGGGGATTTGTTTTAGCGCGCCACCGTGCGGTCAAAGAAGGAAGAATTCACTCCAAATTACCTAAGTAAATGACTTTTCACTCGTAAAGTTGCCATGCGGGTGGGTCGCTTTGAAAAAAAAGCCGTTTGGTGGTAATTTGGAGTAAAACAAATACCACCCCCCCCCCCCCCCACCCCCACCCCCCCCCCCCCCCCCCCCCCCTCGCCCCCCTCATCTAAAAATGGTACGTGTTGGGTCACATTTCGAGTAGTCTGGTGCTGAACTTTGTTATACGCGAGCGCCATAGCAGAGGCAGTTTGAGGTTCTGCGTGGAGCGATGTGAATTTGATCGTCAAACTGAGAAAAACGAAGGTGTGTACGTCAGTTTTGAGATTATTACCGGCCAGGGAGGTACATGTATTTAGAACGTGTAGAGATTTTGATTTTACCAAAAAATTGCAATTTCCAGTAAAAAGACTTGCTTAAAGATTCCATTTTTAGCAACGAAATTGATGGAGAAAAAATGGTTCTATTGAAAGTGATATAGGTATATATCATATCAGTAAAAAACAAGCTATCACTTTCAGTATTTGGAAGTACCGGACTATGATGTACCAACTGAAGAATAATTTAGCTAAATGCACCCAATGTACGTCATATGCAGCACGATATGTGGCAAACGGACTGCCCCCTACCATTGTTCCCCTATTGTGTCTCAAACATCCAAGGAATTTCCAAGGGATTCCTTTCAGTTTTTGGGGGAATTGGTGCGTTAACAAAAGGGAAGAGTGTGTTGAGGTACAGGGGCGTTAGGGGGAGTCCCTCTGCCACATATCGTGCTGGGTATAATGTACGTATGATTTCCTTTCACACGCACACTTAGTATCCGAATAACCAAACTGAATTTTTGTTGATATGTGGTGAAGGCGGCAGGTGTGAAGTACAGAATAAATACCGGGTTCACTGTAGTAGCGAATGACAAAGCGACCAGACTGTTGGTTGCTATGCATTGGCGCGCAACACGTAACAATAGCATAGTATGTCGACGTTCTAGACTACACCTCCATTTGAAAGTGAAGAATTTTGGGTGCAAGCCACAGTGCAAATGATAGACGGGGTAATTGCGAATACCCTTATCTACTTTTGGTTTTGTAGTCCATACTCGACCGCATGGGTTTCCCCCAAGGAGATTTCCTTGGGCTTTTCTCCCACTTAAAAACTGCATCTCCTTGTTTTTTATCCGAAATTGATCATAAAATAAAGTTAAAGCTTACACTGTATAGTTGATGGCATAAAGGGTCTCAGTTGCCGAAGATGTCATAAAATTAACAATAGCAACAACTACTTTTGGTTAGAGTGATACAAATCAGATCCATAAATCTTTGCTCGAGATGCACACAACACGTGAACGTACGCCCAAGCCTCATTCCAGGATCCACATGGGTGTTTAAACAAGGTGGCATATAAAGCATACCTACTATTGTGAAAACATACCTACTATTGTGCGAACGCATCACGCTTTGCATAAATTTGTTCGAGGAAATATATGTCAAAGGTCACACAATTCAAGGCTGATCCGACGGGCGACCACATTCCTAACATAAATTTATGCACAATATAATATGCATTCGCACAGCGATAGCCGTTTTGACGGACGCTTGCCGTGACGTCAGAGGTCACACCGATGCAATATTCAGGCAGAAATTTTTTTTCAAATAAAACATTCAAATTTATTTGGATTTGCCAAAATGAGTGATGTACCCAAGGCCTTTAATTATAAGGAAGTAACTTCAAAGTGTTTTTTTAATATTTATTTTGCTATACGCGCACATCGACTCGGAAGTATGTCGTTTTTGCACGCAGATAGGTATAGGTACAACTGTATAGTGTGCGCACACATTTTTTTTACCATTCAGTTTTAAAAAAAAAGGCAAATATTTAAAGGTTTTTTTAAGCATATCTACATCTACATGTATGGAGCTAAAATGTCTTCATAGTAGTTATTACTAACACTTGTTAGATATGTTAGGGCTACGCCCTTCTTTCAGGAATCAGCATAACGTTTCATCTTGCAAATGATATATATTGGGCCTTTAGGAACTACTTTTTTGGCAAAGAAAATAACGTTCCGGTATTACGTCACGGTATATGTAATCTGACTGGTAAAGCAAAATTAGAGAAGGCACGGCCCATTACCTCCCCATGGTGCCCATATTATCAGACTACACACCACTGCAAATGCACGCTAGCATCAAAACGAGCCGAAGTGGACACGTTTGTTGGTTGTCTGAAGCAATGGTTGTACGTTATGTATAACTGCATGAACAGTTTCGCCATTCTTTTGCAATAGATGGTCTCGTACCCAGATCTGATGGGGATGCTCGCTCAACAGGTCTGGACACTATCGGTGAATGTGTCATCGCTGATTGGTTTATACCCGCACCAAATTTCGTAAAAGCATTCCTTTTCAATAAATTGTTGGTGTATTTTCCCAGATTTTTCCCCACTTTTGTTCTTGCCCATTTGAAAAACATTGAGTCAAGTTCCCCGCCAAAATCCAAGGAAGGTATTGGCGTATATGTGAAAACAAATGATATGCACCTAGTCCGCTAACCACATGTATTGTGTGCGGTAGATAAATGGAGTGTACACAATGTAACTTAGAAGCTACAAATGGAAACAAACTGGAAGCTTTTCGCGCAATTCAGTTAAAGAGTGAGTTGAGACAACTCATGTTACCAATTTGTCGTCGACAATACGGCGAAAGTGCATCAAGACGTTTCGTAATGGTACATGTATAACAAGTCCTGTTACAAAAGTAGCCTACGTGCATGTAGTAACGACTGTACTACAAGGCGGCCCAGTGGCAGCATGCTCTTTATACAAAGTCGCAACTATTTTTACGATGATAGCATTTAACACCATGTAAGGTATAGTTATAAGCCTAACGCCGACAGAAAAATTGATTAACAAGGGATCAGTATATACATGTACACGGTAAAGCAACACCACATGATAGACCTACCTGTGTTGCGTGCAGGCGGGCTCCTTGCTTGTAGCAGCTCCCTGACTTGGTCCACTCGTCTGCGCTGCGTCCGATTCTAAATATCATAAAAGCGTAGAATTAAGGACGCCCAATGCTGACTGCAAATCGCCGTATGCACTCTGCGTAAGTTGTAACACGGACAATCCAACGGGAGTTTGTGTGTTGTTCATTGTACGCTAGGATCCACACAGCCCACGTATACTGTCGGATCTCGTTGAAGCTCAAAGAATGCCGCGTAGAGAGCTAGAGGTGCGATAAGGCGAAGGAACCGCGTGCGTGTTTGTGATAAATCTTATCTTGAAAATGACCGTATTGATCTCATAATAATTTGATCTTCACTCACCAGGATTTCCTTTTGTGTACATCGGATTTAGTCTTGGTTTGGTTTGCTTGTCTTTTCTCGGATTCTTTGAGAATTCGGTTACAGTTTTAAAGGTCAACATCGTGATTTCACTTAGCGAACAACCCATATCCAAACTACAAAATATATAATTTTTAACCAAAGCAAAGCAACACAAAGCAGTGAAACGAGGTATTGTTTTAAATACTACAAAAAAACGCTACTTTTCGCACATTTATAGCTTGATTTGTTTTAAAATGTATATTGCAAAAGGTGCTAGAATTTAATCGAATGAAACTCAGTACAGTATGTTCAAGACGACCATTATTTTGTCATTGAGTGAAAAGATTTACTGGGAGTAGGAAAAATGTCTTTCGGCTCACATTTTGACCGTTTTACAAGCAAAGCTGTTCCTATTTTTCCATTTTCGTTCAGGAACTGGCCGGGAAGTACACAGCCATGTTTGTGTTTGGGTTCCTTGGAAGTTGTTTCGTCACCTGTCACTAAGGTCACAGTGATTTTACGCTCGCATTAAACAAAGTTTGTTCCACTGAAACACAATTTTATATAAATTTTGAGTTTGGTATGTCTCAATTGATGTAAAACAACAATGTGACACTATGAAACTCACCGTGTGGTGATTTCTAAAACCATGTTTTACAATGTAAAATATCTATGGACACCATACAAAAAAAATCATCCAATGTGCAAAGCAAGCAGATTACAGTGAGATCTTTGTTAAAAGCAAAATATAATTTACGCAATATGGATTTACAGGGGCATTCCTTAACAAATAAATAGTGAGGCAACTGGATTTCATACGTCAAGTTATGTTTATGCAAGGTGGTTTTCAACGTTTGTTTATGATTCAATCCACTGACATTGAAAACGTCTCTAATACGTAACCTGACGACTGCGTAGTGCCATTTGGGCGTTCAAAGTGTCATATTTGCAACTAGGCTTGGAACGCAATTTTTCAATCATAAAAACATATTACAAGGAACTGATTCGAGGACACGAGCGCAAAATGCTTCCGAGTGAAGCAAGTGCATTGCACTTCTTTAATGTCATTTCAAGTTCAAGGATTTTCATCAGATATTCCTGATGTAATCCCCTGACAACCATAACCGAAAAGTGTAAGCAGCAGACAAGATAAAGTCACTTGGTTTCTTCCTCGGTTAATCGTAATAAGAAGCAGCAGCTTCTCCATACGAAGCAGGTTCATATTTCATTAAAATACAGGAATACAATGGAACACCGTGCTGGGGACATGGCCGCATCTTTACCTTTTTATGAACATTGATACGTCACTGATAAGAAAGGGGAGAAAAAAAGACCGTGTATAATCATCAAGTAGTAATATCGTGCTCAGATGCACTCAAGCTATCGTGTGTAATTAGTGACTCGATGCCGTCAAGATAAGATAACGTGTAGCTAAGCAACCGGTGAGCGGTTGGAACTTCCCCCCACGAGACGGAGATGAAACCGGATGATTTGCGAATTTAGTGCCACTGAGGACAAGTACACGCCAATAGAAGAGCGGAAGAAAGTACACCCGAGACAAGATGGATGTGATGTAACTCGTCACAATCGTATCATCTTTATTATTTTTTGACTTGGCTTTTGACAACACGCCGGCCCTAGTGTAATTAAGAATATTCCTACATATTCAACCAATAGGCTGCAGAAATTCGCCAGTCACTTGTTTTTAACACTATCTCTTTCTCTTCACACCTTTCAAAGAAATGTAACATGCACTTTATTGAGCTCATTGTTGAAAGGAGCTTGTTTATATTTTTTTGCAGAACGTGGATTTCGTTCTAACCTAACAATCGTATAAAATACCTCCCAAAATACTATCCCCATTTGTATATTTTTCGTCTCCGTCTTTTAAAAAAAAATGTTTTCTATAACTTTATGTAGATTTTATGTATGTTCCCGATTGTATCTGAAGATACCACTAACCTATTTAAATTTACGTAAATTTTTGCTTCCAAATTTGTTTACTTTTAGATTATTGCTTTCATAAATTCTCCACATTCGATTAATCAGCATACGTATATAATTTCAAAAAATGATTGATTAATAAAGAGCTTTGTTTAATATAGGTTTTCGCCGGACAATTTTGGAAAATGTGTACATTTTGTTAGTAAAAAAATCATTCGTTTTCTTGTGAAATAGAATGAACGTTTAAAATCCCTGTTTCTATTTAACAAATGATATTTCCATGAAGATACATTCAGTCGTAAAAAATCAGCATACGATTTCCCGAATGTGCGTGAATTTAGTCTAATGGCATTTCATTTCAGCTCGAAATCGAAGGCACATCCGCAATCCTATATAATATTCCTTTTAATTTATCATAAATCTATTTCGCTAATGAGCAGCCGTTTTTCCGCCCAGTGTTATTTAACGTATGCCTGGCACAACCATTCTCAGACATACATGTATTGATGCTTTGGTACTGAGACAGGTCATTGGCTTTTAGATGATCGAACTGATAACATGAGAGAGAACTTTAGGGAATGCAGAAAGACATAAATACACAATATACAAGAACCAACAATAATCCCCCCTCCCCCACCCCTTAAATCATGTAACATGACACGCTTGTTTGCCAAAAAATCCCCAACTTTTCATCAACTATTGGTCGAATAGTTAGCTCATCTGGGCACAACATTGCCCGTCAACATTGGGCAAATAAAATACCCAACAATTGGGCGAATTGTCCTATATAGCATTTGGGCATGTACATGTAGCATACCTAACAAGTTGGGTATTTTGAGGATAACCGTTGGTTAACAACTGGACAAAATCTGTCCCACACCATGGACAACATTTGTTGCCGTGGTAACAAAAATGCCATGTCAACGTCTATTGAGATGCCAATGTTTTATTGTCTTAAAACATCAATTTATACACACTTTACGTATAAACATCTTGAATACAGCAATGCTTATAAGTACAGCCTGCAATTGTTTTAAGGGTTTAAAACTTGATTTCGATTTTTATTGTAAACATTTAAAGAATGTTATAGTTATAGAGGTATATAGCCAAATAGATAAATCAGGGTTATTTCTGGAAATTGAAACTACTGCTTACTCGAGGTTGGATGTTTGGGACTGCCCCTCTCAGTTTCACCTGTGGAGTTTGTCCTAATCTTCCAGAATCTTTTGACCAGTAGTTATTACTACTTGCCCTCTAACCATGTTGTATTTTATGTAGAGGAATATCATTTGCACATACAGCACATCTACACTGTTGCAGATCAGTGCAACCGGCCGCTGGCTGCAAAACAATGTTGCACTCTTTACAAATCCCAAAACTTACTCTTCAAAACGCTATCACTGCTATTCATGACATGTCTTGAAAATCAATTCGGGCTTGAGAAACCATTTTACAAAATGTGTTTTAACACAACACGTTTTAGCAGGTGAATTATGCTACTTTGTTGGTAAAATTAGCGCGCTTTAACAAACTTTAAAAAATCTCCAATCCAATATATCCAATGTTGGGCAAGTCACCCTATTATTTCCCCAACAAGGCATGGTCAAAGTTTACCCAGAACAATATAAACCCATTTCTTGGTGAATATGTGCTCATTTAATGTGAGCAACAATTTGGATTTACTTACTATCCAACAGGTTGACAAGAAAAATAAAGATTAACAAAATGAGGAAATCCGTTTACCCAACGATTTATTTGTCCAATATCTTTTACATTGGGTGATTTGTTTTCCTTTACAAGATCATTTTGATTCATTTTATGAATATAAGAACAAACACATTAAAACTCAATTATGTCTACAATCTATTGATTAATAAATCAATCCAAGCAGGTTCAATGCTCATCCAAACCCGGTGCCAGGGTTGATGACATCTACCCACACGCCATTGCTCACGTGAAACAACACAAACTATTTGAGATAATTCTGCATATCGGCACCAACAACGTCAAAGACAGCGCTCAGGACATCCAGTCATACCCTGAAGTACCGACTCACCAGCGGGTTGCTCTATCTGGCGTCATTCACCGGTACGGCGAGACTGCCTCGGAAATAGCCAAAGTAAAGGCGACCAACAGATGCTTGAAGGATGCTGCTCACCAGCGGGGATGAGGCTTCTTTGATAATGCTAACGTTACCTATTGTCAATTATGCCCCGATGGTATTCACCTCAACAGATCTGGTCAGGCCGCATTAGCTACGAACTTTCTTTGTTACTCGTACCCAGAATAAAAAAAGCCAACAGACTCGGACAAGCAAGATTACCGAAAAATACATAGAGTTGCCCCTGGCACAACGTATGCGGAAGCTGTTCGTGCTGACCAAGGCTGGGATTTTCCGGAACGAGCGTGGATAACAAGGATGAGAACGCCAAACGCCCCAGCCGCAACGCGGTCAACACAGGACAATCGCTTTTACCTCCAAAGACCACGCCAATCACTGCCATCACAAGCGACCGAATGGTTCAAGTATCAGCAGAGAACGAACCAGTGCAGGAGCCACTCACTGGGTCTCGGGCACAATCACCGGACTCGTGTCACACCATAGATTGCCGTGATTTAGAAAACGGAACTGTTCATAAACTTAATGGTAAAGGTATAACGTTTGCTCATCTTAATATCCACAGTCAGTAAAATAGATGAACTTAGACATTTATTCAAACTAAAGCCATTTGATGAAACAGTGTGCGATTCAACAATTATCAGATGATAAAATATCGATTGATGGGTTTACCATTGTAAGAAAAGACATAACTAGACACGGTGGTGGTGTTGCAGTTTACATTTCTAATCAATTCATTTTTACGAGAAGATCTGATATCGAGTCCGAGCATCTAGAAGATATTTGGCTCGAAATAAAGTATGGCAAATGTGCACTGATATTACTTGGATCTGTTTATAGACCACCTAATTATAGTAGTCTTTTCTTTGAAAAACTTGATAACGTTTTATCTGCAGCAATATGGACAATAAGGAAATTATCTTACTGGGTGATTTTAATTGCAATTTTGCCGAAAGTGTGTCAAACAGCAATACAGAAGATCTGAAGTTTTATACAGAAATGTACGGGCTTACGCAGTTAATCCAGTATCCAACTAGGGTAACCAGTCGAAGCAAAACTATAATCGATTTAATCTTTGTCAACAATCCAGATGTGTATAAGGAGAGTGGGTTTTTTTTTTGCACTGGTGTCAGTGACCATTTCCTTATCTACACTATTAGGAATACCAAGCGTCAATATCAAGCCCAGCATGGTCATAATTATATATCATATAGGCCATTTCAAAAACTCGACACTCATAATTGTATCCATGCTTTATCTTGTCAACAATGGGAAATTATTGATACCATTGAAGACATTGATTTGGCTTGTCAAAAGTGGGTTCACTTGACATGTTTATGAATGTTGTCGATTCCCATATTCCTATTCAGCAAAAGAAAATTTAGGAAAAATGCATGTCCATGGATATCACGTGATATTGTGGACTTAATGAAAGAGCCAGATAGAATGCACAAAGCTGCAGTTAAATCAAATAGACGGATTTATGGAGTGCATATCGCTCGCTGAGAAATAGAGTCACTCACTCAATACAAAAAGAGAAGTCTGATCATTATCGTGGTATTCTTTGTGATAACAGAGGAAACGACAAGAAAATATGGAACTGTATTAATGAGGTAATATCAAAGAAGAAACCTACTTTGCCAAACACAGTTCACCACGAAGGTCAAAAATGTGACAAGCCAAACGATATTGCAAATGTCTTTAATGAATATTTTATTAACTGCGCAAAGAAAGTGACCGAGAAGCTACCAGAGCAAAACAATATCGGTACATCAAACTAGAGTGATAGCGTTCAAAATGCCTTTGAAATTCAAACTGTCTCGGAAAATTATGTTGTTGAGGTTATAAACTATATGAGTAAAGGCTACTGGGGACGACGATGTCAGTTGTCGCCTTCTAAAAATTGCCCTGCCAGCTATTCTCGAGTCTAACTAAACTGGTTAACCGGTCTTATCAATGCGGCCTGGTACCTCTAATTATGAAAAATGCAAAGGTCATACCGGTATACAAAACTGGGGAAAAGTCTGACGTAGCAATTACCGACCAATCTCTATCCTCCCAGTTATCAGTACAATTTTTGAAAAATCTGTCTATGATCAGCTACTGTATATGCATATATTAATGACAATGAACTTATGTATGCTAATCAATCCGGCTTTCGACTTTTGCACTCTATAGCAACAATTTTAGCTAAACTCGTCCATCAATGGAGCAGTAATATTGATACGGTCAACTTAACGGAGTGGCTTTTATTGACCTAAGGAAGGCATTTGATACAATTGACCATAATATTCTTCTCATAAAATTGAAAGCACTTGGTTGCTCAAATCGTACACTGAATTGGTTCTCCAGCTACTTGTCAGACCGGACTCAAAGGGTATGTTTTAAAAAGGTTTTATCTGATCGATTAAAGGTTGTTAGCGGAGTTCCACAAGGCTCAATTCTAGGTCCGCTATTATTCTCTATATATGTGAATTCCATGCCGTCTGCAGTTAGTGGACATATTTGCCGATGACACTACTGTTACTGTCAGCGGCATAACGGCGAATGAGGTAGCCTTGTCCAAGGCCGTCTGCAGGTTTTTTTGCTGTACGAGGGAATATTTAGTCTAGCGCATGCAAACTGCACACGGCATCAAAACGAGCCACTTTGAGATAACGACTTCTGTAGTAAACCCGTACGGCAATACATACTGCGTACTAGCTGCGTACGGCCTGGTCTAGCTCGATAGACAGCCTTGTGGAGTCTGTAACTTCCGGGTTTAATGTGTTTCTTTATATTTTCGGCCGGTTTTGGCCGAAAATGGGCGGGCTTTGGATATGCGGGTATGCAAGGTATGAATATTTAACATTTGTCTTCAGCCAATCAAGAGCTTCATGAGTAGCACGTAATGCCGCGAAACATGCATTATGCATGTCATGGCGTCCTCATGTTACGAGAACCGTGGCATGATCGATGGACGAAAACAACAAATATTCTCGAATTCGTAGCATTTATTGTGCTTGTCTGTTTACGTATTTGATTACACTTCTGGGGGACAACGGTCGTAATATGACAGCTTTCCTGAATGATTTTGTGGGAGCTCTTAATACTGCCTCGGATAGCTCCATGGATGAACAAACTGGGGATCGCAGATCATAGCGTTTTTCAAACATAGCCTGGCGTGCGTCGACCAATGAAATCTCAGCTCACGCTGGGGTGGTTTCCCTATTACTGTAATGAGTTTCGCTGGCTGAATGCAGAACCATCAAGGCTTTGGGTTTAGGACCGTACCGATACATGTACGTACGTGTGTGCATAGTCGTAGCGTGGCGCGTTGTGAGCCAATATACGTGCAAAACTTCCGTATAGCTCGTAAAGGCGCTTTGTTCAGTTTTATCTTCAGCGGGCCGTCTAGAAGACATCCCAAAGCCTTGGTCAAGGCTACGAATGAGGTTGCAAACAAATTATCTGTTGCGACAGACCAAATAAGCAGATGGTTAGAGAATAATAGGCTTGTGCTAAATGTTGATAAAACGAATGTTATGATCATAGGGACAAAGGCAACTTTGAATAATTCGAGCGAAATTACAGTGGCAGTTAACCAGTGTTTAATTAAACGGGTTAAGAGTACCAAATGCCTTGGAGTAATAATTGACGAAGAGTTAAAATGGACTGACCATGTCGATCATGTTGTCAAGACGTTACGGACAAAACTTGCAATCTTGAGACGCGCAAAACCATGTATTCCATTTAATGTACTAAAAACAATGTATAATGCTTTAGTTTTACCACACTTCGACTACTGCTCACAAATATGGTCGGATAGGTATCAAATGCACAATGATAAATTTATTAAGTTACAGAAGTATGCAGCCCGTTTAATCTTGTCTAAGGGTTTTGACACTCCATCAAGTGAACATTTTAAAGAATTAGGGTGGTTGCAATTACATGAACGATTTTTTTTAAACTTAGAGGCATGATGTTTAAATGTACTCATGGACTTGCGCCGTCGTATTTAACCAATAATGTAACACTTTCAGATGCACACGATTACAATACTATAATAGAGGAGCTACTGCTAATAATTTGATTATCCCAAAGTACAAAACGGAGTGCTACAAACACAGTCCAATCATTAATTGCACCAGAATATGGAATACCCCGAGTACTAAAATTCGTTCGGCGCCATCTCTATCACATTTTAATTCACTTCTGATTGTTAGTCTTTTAGCTTCTGGCTCTTAATTATTTCATCTTTCGCTGTTTTAATTTTTATTTGTATAAACCCACCCAGTTTTATTTATATAATTTTACTTTGTCCAGATTTTGAAATTAGTTTTATTAGTTTTATGGTAATTTTACCTATTTTATTTTATTTTAATTTTATTTCTGTATATTAATGTTTTAACCTTTCTGTTATTGTGTTTTGTTGTTTTACCATTTTATGTCTGTGTAAATTTTTTAATAGTATATTTGAAATTCTATTTATGTTTTATTTATTTTAATGATATTTCCCACGGCCCCATGGAAGACCACAATTTTTTTTCAGATTCTCTTTTTTCCTTCTCGCCCATTTTTTTTCATCCACCTCTTCGGGCATTTGTAAATTGATGATCAACTTCAAACTTCACATGCACACTGGGCACCATATGGTCTCGTACACATTGTCCATTACGTCATCATTACGTCATCTGGTATCAGCTTACAAGTGCTTGAAATTAAATAACAAATATTCAAAAATCAATAAAAATCAACACGACCTACGATCGTGATTCCTTCGTCATATACGATCACTAACAAAGGTCTTTAAGATGCGCAAATGTCTTGACTTTTGACCTCATTTCCTATTGGTCAAACATATTTTGCCTTGCCATTTGAAAGTGGTAAGAGATATCTGGATGGGGTTAACAGGGATGTGATTTTTCAGGGTTTTTTGCCAAAAAAACATGACCCCTGTGAATCGTGTGAATCCCACGCCGTAATGGCTTCACGCTGCGCTCTCGCAATTTCAGTTTTTTTTAAACATCCAATCACATCCCTGGGTTAACGGTGTAACAAAAATATGGCAATGACATTTGACCTTGTTCACCGGAAGTGTCCCCCTAATTTGAAAATGGTAGGAGGTGTTGCGACGGGATCAACGGTGTTAGTGCTAAAGCCCCTCAGGCGTTCGAAAAATAAAAGTGAGGACAAGATAAACATTTTTGTAAAAGTATTTAAAACAGGGGGGGGGGGGGCGGGGTGGGAGGTTGTCCAAAAATGGTTAAAATTGGTACATACAATAGCCTGGGGTCAATATACATGCCTGTGCAGTGAAACTTTGATGACGTCATCAATTACCATATTACATGCATTTGAATTAAAGATTTGATGACCTGTATCTGCAGAATCCAACAAAACTGTTTTGATCTTGACTGAGGAGTGCTCATATCAAGTGCTGAATTTATCCAGGAAGAGACATATTGTGAATTGTGTTATGGTCTGCAGTTCGTTTTGAGGTGAATGAATCCTCACCTTGTTATCGTCTCGCCGTTGATTTGGAGGTTGAATTCGTCTCAGCCTGTATTGCACCGTCAAGAACTGTGATCGCCGATATTTTGTCTGCCAAGCCTTTTCAAGTCCTCGCTTTGGTTTCCGTAAGATCTTTTGTTATTTTTGGATAAGATCTCAAGTGCTCACTAATAATAATAATACTATTAATAAAATGGATTTAACAAACACCTTACGTTAAATTAACCTCAGGGCGATTTACATTGGCTGTTTTTATATACACAAGACAAAATTACATTAAATTAAAAGTGAGTTTGAGTATAACGCATAAGAGCTACAGGTACGTATGTATTTCACGGGGACAGTTTTTCAAGGCTACCCCTAGGAGGCGGGTTATGTAGGATCCAACTTCTGTGTACACAGGGGTTTATGGGGTACATGCATTGTTGTCATATTTTCCCTTTTCTTTAGAATTCCTCTGTGGGGTACCACTGTTCCTTTTGAATTTCTTTATGGGGTACCATTGTTCCATTGTGTTTGGTACCCCACAAGTGTGTCCGTGTTAGACCCCCCAGACACACAGCACCCTGTCTAAATGGTCCCGCAAGGCCACCAGTTTCCCGGGGCCCCGCCAGTATTTTAACAGGTCCATTAACCTCCGGGTGATGAGGGACCATGATTTTTACAGACAAATGTACAGTCTGGTCAAAGCAACCTTTCAAAGTTGGATTACCTTTTTTTTTAACACCCTGTATAGAAAAACCTGACAGATTTCTACAGAAAAATGGTCTATGGCTGTATAAATCTCAAGGAAATCTTTCAGTGAAAGCAATTCATATTTTTAAAAACATTAGTTATCGGGCAGTGCTCTGTGAACAAGGAGTAACTGGCCCATGTGCCATTTTTGTGGATCTGGAATGAGACTGCATTTGAAATGTAGTAGGGATGTTATTCTAGTGGGAAATAAATCTGCATTCGAGCACAATTTACAATCACAAGGTAACGAAACAATTTTTTTTTAAATGTATATATTTTACTTTTAAAAACATTTAGCACACACGACAGCCTTCATGGAACACCTAATTCTTGCACCTAAATTAAGTGGGTGAAAAAAAGAAGATAGCTTTAAAGGGGAATTACACACAAGAAGCAAAATATATTCTACAAAGTATGCATGTATATTGACATCGTGTAGCATGGGCGCCGCCAAATTTGTCCGGAAACTGGGAAAAAAATGACGTTTTCGTGGGAAACTGATCATGCTGTACTACATTTCCGGTACTACAGAGCTCTGGAAGTGCTTCGACTTGTTTCTGAGATGATTTATCGCAAGAGGACGACATTCTGTGCAAAATGGCGTCGTCCTACATTCTGGATGTCATCATCTTGCCATACACTATCTCAGAATCTCAACAAGTCAGATGGCACTAGCTTCCAGAGCTCCGTAGTACCACAAAAGTCGTACACAAAGAAGTTTTTTGCCCCGTTTCCGGACAAATTGGCGGCACCCATAAGCCAATTTTTGTAAAGCTCAAATCCGATTTTCGGCAGGTCAATTTCCCTATTTTATTTGTACAAAAATAAAGTACGAGTTATACTTGTTCAGCACAATGTCTTTTGTTTATTGAGTGTAATTCTTCTGAAAATGTTTTTTTTTCAGTGTAATGATCCACATTATGGAATTGTGATAACAAGGAAGGTAGCAAAACTATACTTAAAGTATAATTATCATTGTCACAATATTTACATGTACAGTAAGATCCAACGGGACCGACCGTTGTTAATAGTGCAAACGAAAATGTTGACTTACGTGAAGTAGACGATACAAGTGATGTAAAGTTGTGTATCATCTGCATACAGTATTCCGCTGATATTTTAATAATCTAAAATAGAAGCTACTGGCCCAATGTATAGAGTGAAATCCTTGGGACCAATAGTAGATCCCTGTGGAACCTCATATAATACTGGATGTTTGGAAGATGTGGATCTGCCTACAGACACAGATTGATGGCGATCACCAAGGTATGGAGCCATCCAGCGGAGAGCAACTCCTTTAACAACATCCCATGATCAATTGTATCAAAAGCTGCGGACTAGTCCAGCAGCACTAGGACGACTTCTCTTTTCTCATCAATACCACGAAGAATGTCGTTTTGTACACGGGTCAAGGCTGTCTCGGTGGAATGGTTCTTCTAGCTATAGGCTGACTGGATGTTATTTTCAAGTTTATTAGTGTTGAGGTATTCTTGCAGCTGAGATACCACAGCTCGCTCGATAATCTTGCTCAAAAAATGGAAGATTGGACACTGGCCTGTAACTTTTCAACACCTCTGTATCTAAGTTGGGTTTCTTAAAAATCGGTGTCACTATCGCAGATTTCAGTGCAGGACAAACATCCCCAGTCTGAAGAGACAGCTATCCTTGTACACCTGGTGATCACTTTCCAAACTAGATTTCTTCCACTTCCTTTCACACTGCCGTTTGAGACGCTTGGCATCACGGAGCTGGTCGGAGTACCAATGAGTGTGTGGACGGAGTGTGATGGTACGTTGGACGCATTGTGGTTGTATTGTGAAATGAGGTCATCAAGATTCCTGTGGGAATTAACACCAATCTCAGATTGAAGAAGTATCTGCCTTGAAGTCATTCACATTGATGTGCTTCATCGTCTATTTTTGATAAGCTGGGTTTAGACAGTTTGATCTTTATGATAATAGCTGCATGATCAGATGGAAGGCCGTCATCAACCTCTATTTTTGATACAATTTTCTCCATATTCCTTGCAACGACCAAGTCCAGTGTGTGGCCAAGCCGGTGAGTAGGGCCGACAACTATAGTTGAGACAGGTCAGCAGATGTCAATAAGTCTAAGAATCTGCGAGGTTCACTTTCATCAGGCTTGTCGACATATATATTGAAGTCGCCCAAGATGAGCACCTTAGATGAAATGGTAGGGATACTCTCAATGAGTGTACCAAACTTATCCAAAAATGTAGATGACTTCAGCTTGTTAATCCTAGAAGGTGGAGGCCGGTAGATGATAAAGAGCCTCAAAGATTTGCCTTTAGATGTGCTCGAAAGAGGTAAACGTGCTGCCTTCGTTCACCTGAACATCAAATCCTCTACGTAGCATAACCAGTTCTATTGACCCGAGGAATATGATGTATTTTGAAATAAGGGAGTGCATTCCCCAAGTCAGCCAGAACCTTATTATCACGATCATCACCCTTGAGCCATGTTTCAGTAATGGCCAACAAGTCTAACTTGGCCGTGATGATCAAATCAATGATGGAAGTAGAATTGTTTTCGAGTTAGCATTCCACAGACCGAAGTTACAGTTAAGATGTTGTTTGTAACTATGATGGGTAACAGGAATGTTAATTAAATTTGGCCGATGAACATTGTTGTCAGTCCTAGTTGAGTAAAAACCATCTGTAATGACAGTATAGGAATTTCATACGATTGAAAGACAGGAACATGGATTAAGTTGCAAAGATTGACAATGTTTGTACACTGGTTAGCTAATGGTTGACGACGAATAATAACAGGATGTATCTTATGTTTAACATGCCTACCCCCAGACTGCCTTTCCTAAAATTAATCAATTTCATTACTGCTATTTTACACAAATACAAAGTATTAAACTGGTATAATACAAAAGGTGCTGGAACAATGATATGATCAGAGAAAACCGCAGATCGAGTTCAGCGAATGAGTCATATGCCAGCCTTAAAAAAGGCTCATGTAGGTGACAATGACAACCTGATCAGAATAACAATGATATGGTATTAAAAGGAAATTAACTACATGTAAAACAAAACTACAAAGATTTAAAACAAGTAAATCTGACTATCTAAAGGGCAAAATTAGTGGCAATCAAGCAACAGGTGCAAAAACAACAGGTGCTCAATATACCGACAACGGGGCCGCGACGGGAACGCTTTTGCCAAGGAGTTGCTGAGAAAATCAGAGAACACAGAGTGACATAATGAAAATGTACCAGTCAGCAGATAACATAGACATAAATGCCACAAGCAACTCACTAGCTCCAAGCAACTCACTAGCCCCCACTACAAAGTTAATCAAACCTAATCACTGTATATTTTGTGACTTTTGATTCTCAGATCATTACACAAACCGTAGTGTTTCCTTGTTCTTTATATCAGTGTGATCTTGTTTGATTTTTATTGCGTTTGAGAAGTTTCCATTTTCGCGAATAGTCTGGAACTTTCCGGACCGTAACACGGTGTTTACGCAAATAAGCTAAATAGTACAGGAACAATCCTGATGTTCCGTGACACTTTCACGGGGAAAAAGTTTTGAGAGTGGTTTTCGGTTGCCTGAGGGTTACTGAACAAATCTAGCTTGGGTAACCCACTTCAAAATGTCAGCAATTTTTGTAGGGGTCAAAATGGGGTAAAATTTTAAAAAAATGCCCCAATACAATGCATAGGCTATTAAATTACTCGTCCTGTCATACTGAATCCACAAATATATAGTTTGACCTATATCTGCTAGGTCACTGTGACCGGAAATGTGGAGAGGTCAATGCACTTTTGGTCAAAAGTCAAAATTTACCGACACTTTAAGATTGCCCGATTTGAATGAATGTTGTGTCTAATCCTATGTTGTTTGACATGACAAACTCAACTGAAAATTTTTCAAAAACCAAAATGGCAGTCTTGTACAATTTTGAACAAAAAAATCAGCAGT
Organism: Henricia sp. BOLD:AAB3569; assembly: GCA_037783545.1. Taxonomy (NCBI): domain Eukaryota; kingdom Metazoa; phylum Echinodermata; class Asteroidea; order Spinulosida; family Echinasteridae; genus Henricia; species Henricia sp. BOLD:AAB3569. Next base: position 3,489 of record JBBELK010000057.1, on the reverse strand, counting down.
ATATGTTTCTAGTATTTAGGGCGTTTTAACAGGGGGTCAAAATGTTACGGGCCACTATATGGGGTGGGGGTTGACACCCAAAACATTCTGAGGACCAAATGTATTTCGTGTTTATCAACTGAGTTTCAAAACTCGTTGGGACTACAATTCGGTAAAGATATGTTATATTCCGTAAAAAGACTGGAATCAAGAATTCAATTTGGCTGTTGCAATGTACAAAATAAAACGGTTCAGTTTGGTGATGTCATAACGGTGTGGCCGCTGACGTTAACGGTATTGTAGGCATATAAACCATTACGGTGTGACTATATTGCTCTGCGCACGCATCACGCTATGCATGAATTTTGATAAGGAATTGTCACCAGTTAGATTGGCTTTGAATTGTGTGACCTTCGATATTCCCTGAGCAAATTTATGCAAAGTGTGATGCGTGCGCACAACGATATGCATGATTTTTGTAAAAAACAAAATGCCACACGGTCTGTAGACTCAGCAGACTATATTTCCTTTGTTAATAAACCACACGCCAAACCTGAAGGATATTTCTGTAACAGCTACTTGGGCTCAGCAACTTGGCAACGTGATTCCCGCCGTTTTTCCTCTTTTATATAATTGTAGAGTCACATCAACTTTAGTAATGACGTATATCAGGACATAACGTTTTGGAGTTTTCCTCTCATCTCAATGTAGCATGTCTAGTACACTGTAGTACTGACTCGTCATTTTCCACTAATTACTGTGCACTTTTATTATCGGAATCGGTTCGTGGTTCCTGAAAATCACACAAAACAGTGCGGTTTTCCGTTTATTTGCTTTCCGTTGGAATAAACGGTGTGCGACCACAGCAATGATATTTTCGCCCATGCACAAGCGATTTCATGGAAGACGTCTTCGGGCTGAAACGCCCGGACATATTAAAGTATACGTTCCGGTGCGAGCCGTTCAACCTACGCTTATATTCGACAATACATGTATGGTGGTTTACATGTATTACAATTTGGCTCGGGTGTGGGTTGGGCACTTTGTTGGGATTATATCATTGACGTTTCGGAAAAGGTCACTATAACACGTGGGTGGCATGCGGTATGTATATCGTCCAGACCAAGAATTCCGCGAAAAGGAAGGTGCAAATTGAAGAGAAAAAAAAACAACCCAGAAAGCAGTGTAAAAAGGGTTGGCACTGCTTCCAAATGAGTACGTGAAATTAAAGGTACGAATAATGTTTAATTGTCATTTCTGGACACAGTTTCAAGTCTTGGCAGGCAGTAGCGTTTTAGGGCAATTAACTAAATAAATTAAAGAATGACACGAATAGCACAATAGCATCAAGTTTGTACCAAATGTATATTTATACACTTTATTCTTATACATGACCAGATGCTACAAAATATTTTGTTTCAAATGCATGCATACGCTATTTCCGGTACCCGTATTCACGCCATTTCAAAACTGTGCAGATCAAGTCGCACCAGTGGATCCAGGTTTTGCCTCTAAACACGATATAAAACAAACGCACGAAAATATACATATAGACGAACAAAGAGGCCAAAGAGGGTTAATAAAACAGATCACAATGCACTGTTGGTCATTTTCACGCGTTGTTAGCATCGATATATATATATACACACTGGATGAAGCAACGACGTCTAAAATTGAGGCCACCGTCCGCCATTGTACCCCACCAAATACAATGCATTGCCTAGACTGGTCACACTGTGTTCACTAGTCTACATCATGGTCTACATGTGTTAAGTGGAATGCAAGCGATCGCATGGACCAGGGAGCAGTCTAGGCCAAGCATTGTTCGTGGGGTACAATGGCGGCCGGCGCATGGCTTCAATTCGTGTATAGCCAACTGCTATTGCATACTTCATCTAGTGTATATACACTCCTCAAAATAAAATAAGGGTCAAAAGTATTTTTGTAAAAAATGTTGACCAAGTCAGGACATAGAAACAATTTTAGTAAGGGTAATGGGCTAAAGGTTGCTCTGCAACATTTTAAGCACTTTTCACATGGTATGCATGTCTATTGGCTTAGAAACTGACAGATCATGTGACAAGACACAAACATGCTGATAACAGGTTCATGATGTCGCAATCAAGTTTGGCACATCGGCGAATCACTTACATAAGACCACAGTCTTCCTCACTTACATAAGGAGTGCCTCTCAAAAGATTTAACTCATTCGTAACCATGCCAACATCAAGGTATACTACTCATTGACCCAAAAAAATAGTTTAAGTCACCATACAGACCCACAAGGACAAGCGAGACAAGCGATAGTGTACATGTCCCCTGTGATGTGGAAAGGTGTGTATCGGCAAGACTGGTCGAGACCTACCCACCAGACTCATTGACAACATCGCTCAGGGACGCAGATACTAGAGACAATGACAAATCAGCCATAGTCAAACACTCACACAAAGAGGTTCACGTTATCAACTGGAAAGTAGCACAACTTATTGTTCCTGTCGACAGATGGCTTTCCTTGAAGCGTCCTGGGTGCCATCAGATGGCTTTCCTGATGTGTCTTAGGTGCTATCAAAATCCACAAACACAACGAAGTATCCCAAGACGTCGACTTCAACATCAGCAACATTAGGCACTCCCTATACTCAGCCAGACCGATAGGCCATCTATACTCATGTTCCTTGTCCCACATCAGCCACTGCAACAATGATATGTATCACTGAGCACACCAACAGCCAACCACATGATAAGGATCCAATGCCTAAATACGCCCAAGTATCAAAGCCCAAGCCACTCCTCTTCAGTGCACTCTTTCTTCCAGCAATCCTCTCATCCAGTACTTAAGCCCTTGTATCATCACGAGTCCAGCACTTCCTCTGAAGACGAACACTCACAGGTTCTTTTGAGAACCACACATAAACAAAATAGTTCACATGGTGCAACTGAAAACCGCTTACACACTGATTTCTACCATGCATAGTTTCAAGTCTTACTCAGTCTCCTATCTGAAGTAACACACAGAGATCCACAACATATTACATGTATTAAAGTACATTTCCTCACCAAAAAAAGTCCACTTCCCGTGCATTGAAACACCTAAAACTAAAAGCAGGTATTTTACCACTAGGTTTATTACTATGTACTATGACAATGATACCAAATGGCGTCACTGCAGATGGTCGGTCTTGATGGTCGGAGGTCAATGATAGCCACTTCCGGTCACTTTGAAAGTGTCACAAATTTACTTGGCATCCTCAAAAACATATAAAACGACCCATTGTGTAAATCGGAACATTTTTGCCGAAAATAAACACCTGTCATTGGTCAGTCTGGGGGGGGGGGGGGGGTGGGGGGTGGGGGGGTGGGGGGTGGGGTGGGGGGGGGGGGGGGGGGTGACAATTGACTTGAAGGCTTGCTACGATTGGTTGAAACCGGACCCACATCAACCGCCTTCGAAAGCTCAACCGGAGAGGTGAAACTCCGTAAAGATAGGCCTTGAACTATTTTGCCTAGTGG